>PVKB01000364.1:0-600000 GCA_004027205.1 Ctenodactylus gundi
ATATATATATATATATATATATATATATATATATATATATATATATATATATATATTCCCAGTTCTACATCTACAACACAAGGTGTCTCGCCTCCTTGAGGACCTGCACTGTTCTTTGAGAGTGTGTTTTCAAGTTTCTGCCCAAATCTTTCCCAAGCCTCTTCTGACTAGGCCCAAAAATTCTTTTTCTGCAGAGACAGTCAGCAAACATATCCTGTGGGCTACACAGGTTTGAGACTTTATGTTCTTTTAGAGAGCTCCTAGCATCCTATCTGGAGAAACTAGTAAGTACAGAAACAATGACACAAATAAAAATCCCTGTAAACAAGGAAAAAAAAACCTCTTCTAGATAACCAAAAAAACTTTGTCTTACCTTGGCACCATATTTAGAATAATTCATTTCTGTTAGTGTTACGGGTCGTAATTTGTCAATATCTCCAAAGGCTACCCCAGGAACATAAAGGGCACAAACAATGTGAACCCATCTATAAGGAAAGAAAATATATTTTGCTATCAGATCATTTCACGAAATTCTCACATAACAAAGGAATATATAAAAACATGTGCCATCTTAAAAATACTTAAAGAATTGTATGACTGGATGTTAAACTCTCCATCTCATGCACATAACTGAAGACTATAGAATATATACAGAATGATAAACTCTTACAGAAAAAAAAGACTGCTCTAAGCCATTTCTTTTCCAGCAGCTTACCTAAAATTTGATTTAACAACCACAATTACCTCTCTCTAAATTCAGGATACTTTGCTCTTATCCATTATCCTTAAATATTTGCACAAAACCATTATTCAAATGAAACAAAATGTCACTTTCATATACATTAAAAGGTATTCACATTCATTACTTTAAGCATTTACAGAATTAAGGATCCTAATTTAAGAACTGGAAGTTACTATTCTATAGCAATTTGATAAAATTGCTCTTTGTTACTATTTTCCAACACTTCATACGTAATACCTAAGGACATATTTTAGAACGGTTTCGTGTGTAATGTGACTTTTTGCCAAGTTTAAGTGGAGACAGCTGGATAAAGGTACAAACCAAATACGTAATATAAAGAAGTCACATATTCATTTATCTTCTGCGTTCACTATACCTATGTACTAAAATTTATATGCTCCACATATGTTTTTTAAAATATGAATGCTATGAGACTCAACAAGAAATATTTAGTTTCAGTACACCCTAAAAAATGGGAGTTAGTTCTGATTTCATGTTTTTAAACTGTTTTAAATCACTTGTAATACATTAGGTACCCTTTCTGCTTGCTCACAATCAAACAAATGGAAAATCACTGTATTTGAAATTTAAATAGCAGATCTATATCACTTTTGTAAGAAAGGGGTAAATATAAGATGGAAATCTCTACTAACCTTGTGAATATATTAACAACAAATTCTTTATCTCAGCTGAGAGCACATAGTTTTTGTTTTGTGATTCTAATTTTAAAGGTCTAAGAATCATTTTATAGAGGTACTGAGGAAAATAGTCAAAATCTTTTTAAATATTATCTTTTTACTGGAAAAAGTCCAAGGTTTTGAGATTTTCTTGATAGAACAATTTAATCCAACCTTCCAAACACATCCTGTTGAGTTCAATATAAAGATACACATCTTCAACAAGCAGCTGCTTTCTCAATTTAATCCACACAGGTTTTTTTCATGCTCCACTGGTGTATTAAATGTCGCTGTACTCAGTAGGAGTTTATCTTTGCTAAACCCAACAGCTGGCTGCTTGCTTCATACTGACCTTAAATGTTTTAGAACAAGTCACATAAGTATTACAGATTTAAACTGCCATTTCAGTGTGATTGGCACACGAATGTTTTCATTTTACCTAACTACGCGTAAGGATACCAACCTGTCATTGAATTACGAACAACTGCCTAAAAATCACCGCTAAGACAATTTTGGTCATTTTTAATATCAATATATAATAATTTTTTGTTCATGTGTTTGGCAACACACACTGCAGAACTTTGTACTTAAGATAAATCAGGAAACCAAAACAAAAAATTCTTCCTTGTCACTTCACCATCCATTTTGCTTGGAGCTATGATGACCGATGTTGGTTGGAGGGGAAGGAGCAGAAAATAAGCATCATATGAAAACACCCAAACAGTCAAAATAGTCATTCTACATAGGAACTACTAACAGATTCTCTTACATTTACATGTCTTAGCAAACTACACTAAGTAGAAATATATTTTCAAGATTCATTTCATGATGGATGCTATATCAACCTACCAAATCATTTTAAAATGTTTTCTATTTAAAAAGTCCCCTTATAACTTACAACACAAAACCATTTCCACTATGTTATTTTCATTCTTTCACTGAATAATAATTGCTGAGTGTCTACCAGGCACAAAGCATGACACAGGATGTTTGGAAGTTAAAAAAGTGTATGGGTCCAGTCTGCTCTCTTCATTCAATGAATGCTGGCTATAACTGGGGAGGAAAAAAAAAACTTTGTTTTCTGTCAGTGAGACACTGTTCTCATTTTTGCATATCAAAAAAACAGGCTCAAGAGGATTAATGGTTTCAAAATATAACATGGCCACTAACTGATAAAACTGAGGCTCAAAGAATTCAGTGCTGCAGTCTACTATACGTTGACTTATTTTTTAAAAATCTAGAAATTCAGTTCAGTCTACATTTCATTCCACAGTAGACTAGAGGACAACACACAGGGGTATTAAGAAGGGGGAGTGTCGAATATTTCTCACAGTCAAGTTCTTAAGATCACTCAAGATGAGCTGAAAAACTGAAAATTTAATAATGAGAATGTCTTTATGGCTTTCACTGCACCACACCATTCCCCATGCAGAGCTCATGGATCCATCATCACACAGGGAAGAAGCCTAATTTAGCCCACGTGACATAAGTCAATGTCCAGCCATTTTCATTCTTTCTATAAATTAATCTTTCTTTCCCTGTTTTTCACTTAAAGCAAGAATAAAAAGCCTGCCATTTTACACCTTGAATCAAGTCAGTATTACATCCTGAAAAATATATAAAGGCCTATAATTCCCACTATACCCTTTAACGTGTTAATTGTATAAATCAACACAAATTGCTCAAATAAAAAACAAAAGGGTTTTTTGTTTGTTTTGCCAAGCAGCACTTCAGGGGAGGTATCCATAGCCACAGCAGCTAACACAAATATTTCCCACTAAATCTCAGTGGCTAAGAGGCTTTCCTTTCCTCTTCTTTGGTCAGAAGCCAATCAGTAAATGGTCTGTATATAGAGAAGCAACTGAGTGACGTGTAGATCAGAAAATCAGACAGAAGAACAAAGGAAACAAAGGCAGAAATGTTATAAAGCAGGCATATGAACCCAACATAATTAGGACATCAACCTTCCAGCATCGGTCTCCTTGAAAATTCCATCCTGATTCGGACACAGTTCACAACTAGGGGAAACACCACATTTACAGGCATCACAAAACCAAGGTTCAGTGGAGTTTTCAGAAGCCGAACTCATAATAGAGTCACTCTCACCATCAACTCCGTAACAACCTAAAAAGAAAAAAGACTAATTAAATATAGTTTCTTCATTAAACTCATTTATAAAATCACAAATAAAGACAGGAAGCAGAGAAAAACTGAGAAAAACCAACAGCTTATAACACAGAGGTCAAAGTATTTTACAAAAATAGTTTTGCACCAAACATAGCATACACAATGAAATAAATGATATTTTCAAATAGTTTTCCTGCACAGGAGAAGTATTCAAGAAATTTTAATTTTTAAAAATTTAAAAATGAGTCATTAAAAAAGGAATCAGATTAATGATTACTAAATAGGTATTACCACACACTAGAATTTATACAAAAGATAAAGTTCATGAAAACATCATAAAAAGCCTTTGATATAATTTTGGAGGAAATAGAACACAAATTCATACATTCATAAAAGCAATATATTATCTTAAAAATACCATAAAAACATATATACACATATAGAACAGCAGAACAATTTGAAAACTCCAGACTAGAATTAGGTTTAGCTCAATTCCCAATTAAGCCAACTTACATATGAAGAATTTAACAGTCATGAGGTACTTTAACTCTTTAAAAATTTATTAATCTTTCACTGCCTATGGAAATTTGTCCATAAACAGAATAGATAAAACCAAGAATTTATTCTCATTTTCTTCATATTAGTCATTAAACTTTGATTTACAGGCAGGAGCTAAATTATTCAGGCAGATAATCTGATAAAAACAATCATTACGAACATGTCCAACAAACAAGATAAATCAGAAAAAAACTTATTACCTCAAAATATTTGTGTGTGTATACTTACTGTTATCAGTCATGCTTATAAACCTATATAGAATTTTTATGAAAAAAATTAATTTTGAACTTAAAAAGAGTAGATTATGTGAAAGATAGAAACCAAGAAGAATTTCATATAGGATTTCACTTCCAACCTCAGTAAGATCAGATTCTCATCACTAAACTGTTAATACCTAACTGTATCTCAAATTTAGCACTGATGAAGCTCTTAGCACCTGACAAATCAACCAAACTCACTAGTAAGTGACGTTACATTCACTATAGTGACTAATCCTTTCTCGGTGTCAACACAGCTAAAATATGAATTAGTACTAATATGCAATCTAAAAAAGAGAAACTGAAAAGTTCTGAGAAATTCATCCAGACTGTCAAAAACCATGCTATTAACACTTTATACTACAGAACACTTCTCTAGAAACTCTAAGCATTTTAAATCCCTAACCACTTTTGTTCCTAAATAATCCTAGACATTTATCAACTTTATTATCCTATTTCCCATCTTCTAAAAAGATAACACTACTCTTTTAAAATTTTTCCCATTAAGTGCGTAATACATGTTCACATTGAGCTTGTGCACATACACTAATTTATGCACATATGTATCATGTCAAAATTACAAATCATCCCCCTCTCCCTTTTGCCCCTCCCAAATTCTCCCTGTCCCCATGAGCACCCACTATCACACCCATTTAATTCTTGAAATGACTGTACTCTGGGTTTCTCATATTAGAGAATCCATTAGATATTTATCCTTCTGTGTCTCACTCACTTCACTAGGCATGGTAGTCTCAATTTGTGTCCATTTACCTACAAGAGCCTCAAAACCACCTGTCTTTATAAACAAGCAGTACTCCATCGTGTACATACACTACCATTTCTGTGGCCACTGGTCTGTTGATGGGTATTTTGGTGTCTTCCACATTTTAGCTGTAGTTGTGCTGCTATGAACATGAGTACAACATATCTCTTTTATATGATGCTTTTAACTCTTTTGGAAAGATTCCCAGCAAAGGTTATCACTGTTATCAAACGGGGCATTCTCAGCCTCATGAGGAATTTCCATGCTGCTCTCTATCGTGGTTGTACCAGTTTACAATCCCACTAGCAGTGTAACAGGGTTCCTTTTCCCCAGTCTCACCACCACTAAGTGCTGCTCGAGTTGTGTGTTTGAGCGCGCGCACGCGCGCCATTCTCTCTGGGGTTCGATGGTATCTTAGTAATGTTTTGATTTGCATTTCTCTAATGACTAAAGATATTGAACATCTTTTCATATATTTAATGGCCATTTGAACTTCTTCATCCAAGAAATGCCTATTCCTTTCCACTGCCCATTTTTCAACTGGGTCTTTAAAGTTGAGGGAACTGTTTCTCCTCAATTCTTTATATATTCTAGTTAGTAGCCTATCAGAGGTATAGGTGGTGAAAATTTTTTCCCACTCTGAAGATTCTCTCTTTACTCTGTTGGTAAGTTACTTTGCTGTACAGAAACTTGTTCATTTGATACAAACCCATTTGTTGATTCTGGGAGCTATTTTTGTTTTTGCGTTGGGTGTCTTATGAAGAAAGTCCTCGTCTGTATCTACTATCTATAAATTTTTGCATAATTTGTCTTCCAGAAGGTTCAGTGTTTAATATTTAGGTGTTTGATCCACTTAGATTTGATTTTAGTGCATGGTGACAGGCTTGTGTCTAAATTCATTTTTCTGCATATGGACATCAATTTCCCCAGAACCTTGCTGAAGAGGCTATCATCTGTCTACTGTATGATTTTAGCTCCTTTATCAAAGATCAGATAGCTAAGAGTACTTGAGTTTGTCTCTATATTCTCAGGGTTTTTTTTGTTGTTGTTGTTTTGTTTTGTTTTTGAGACAGGATCTCGCTCTGTAGCCAAGACTGGTCCTGAACTCACTATGTAATCCAGGCTGGCCTTGGACTCACAACAGTTCTCTTGCCTCACTCTCCCAAGTGCTGGGATTAGAGGTATATTATACCACAATGCCCGACTTTACGTGGTGCTGGGAAATCAAACTCAGGGTCTTCTGTGCCATTCCTCCAAATCCATCCTCGATTCTGTTTCATTGGTCAATATGTCTGTTTTTGTAACACCGTAAGTGTTACTTTGTAGTATAACTTGATGTCTAGAATTGTAGTATCACCAGCCTTTGTCTTGTTACTCAGGATTGTTTTAGCAATTCCAGGTCTCCTTTGGTTGCACATGAATTTAAGGATTATTTTTTTCAGGTTCTGTGAAAATGTATCCTGATAGGTATTGCATTGAATCTGTACATCAGTTCTGATAGTACAGTCATTTTGACTATATTAATTCTGCCTATCCAAGAACAGGAGATCTTTTCCCATTTTTTGACATCTTCTTTAGTTTGTTTCTTCAGTATGATATAGTTTTCTTTGTAGAAGTCCTTCAATTTCTTCGTTAGGTTTACTCCTAGATATTTATGACCTTATTTTAGAACAACCTTTAAACCAGGTTTGACAGCACACATCTGTAATTCCAGATGTGGCAGCAAGTTTGGCTGACTTAGTACTTGGCAAGACCCTGCCTCAAAACTTAAAAAGGGATGGGGATGTAAGTCAGTGTGTAAAACCTGGATTTAATCCACAGTAAAAAAATTTTTAAAATCTTTCAGCAAAACCATTTAGTAATAAAAACTAGTAAAGCAGATTACAACTTAATTCTAGTCCTGATTTTTCCAGTATTCTAAAGACACACTATTTCTCCCAAAGAAAAGTCACTTCCAAAGAAAACCAAATATTAGATATCACAGGGTACTTTTCATCTGCCATATTTTAAAAGGAAAGTCTTAATTCTAATGGGCACCCATACTCTGGTTTCTCTTCAGATCGTATAAATCTTTCACCTTCTAATGGGCACCCTTCTAATAAACTATTCTCAAATGACAACACTCAAAAAGTCTCCAAAAGTATCCCCGTGTCAGTCACGATCATCTCTTAGAAGGCTTTACCACAAAGGTAAGATTACATGTATCCAAACTACAATCAGGTATTTTCTGACCTGGTTATACACTAAGGAGGCAACAGTAGCCTAAACTAGAGAACAACCTCTCACCACCATCAAAAGATTACAAACTAAAAGAAATAATGATATAGATAAACACTGAGCCAAATAAACCATCCAGAAGCAAAAAGAATGAACTATATTCAACCAGAAAGTAATTTTAAATTGTCAACTTATTAAAATAGTCCAAATGGGACTTGAGGAATAGCTCAGCAGTTAAAGTGCTAGGCAAGCTAGGTAGTAAGTGCTAAGTGCCCCAGTTCAATTCCCCAGCACCACATAAGCTGGACACGGTGGCACACGCCTGTAATCCCAGCACGTGGGAGGCTGAGAAAGGTGAACTGTCCTGAATCCAAGGCCAGCCTGGACTACAGAGCAAAACCCTGTCTTTAATTAATCAATTAATTAATAAGTAAAAATAAAATAAAATAGCCTAATAGGTGGAAAGTGAAACAGTAAGTTTACAGCTGTGATTTACATAAGCTGTCTCTAACAAATCCTTAGACATTATCATCCTTAGGTTATTCAAGTCTGACTAACAGTGAACTTCAATGTAATCTAAAAGTCATATTTTAAAAATCAAGAACAGATCTGAAAGGAAGTAGATTTTTATGTACAAAATAAGAAAAGGAATTAAAACTCGTTAATTTTTAATACTAAATTGTGGTTAGCAATCATCACCTTCATCACTTCTATTTAGACATGAATTTTTAAATGTGAAATCATAAAATTAAAAGGAAATATAATTTTCACCTTGGATGCAGTTATTGTCACCGGTAAAAGAAAAACTTTCTGTAAAGATAGCAGTAGGCAAAATGTATTCGAAAGAAAAATCATAAAACAATAAACATAGTCAATCTATTTTATCAGTGGGCTATGCAAAGTCACAGGAGTTAAAAAAAAATCTATCTTCTTTACAAAATAATGTTCCTTTAAAACAAATTTTTTCAAACCAGGTAAAATTCTGTATTCACACAAAGTAGGCAATTACCAAGATAACAAAGGCCCCAAGGAATATCAAATTTATTAACTTCATTCACCAAAATCAGGAGAAATCACAGTAGTTCGCTTGGTTAGAATAAAATAAAACGTCAAGTCTATTTTTAAAGAATACATTACACAGAGCTAACAATTGCACAGGCTATTAAACTACCTACAAACACCTGTAAGAATAATTTTTAAGCTCCACTCTTAAAATAGTCCTCCTCTGTAATCCAAAATATTGGTATTGTACAAGCTCTGAGAACAACCAGCAAGTTAAGAGCATCTTCTCAGGCTTCACTGCCTCTGAAAAATGACCCATACTGTAGCATTACCTTTACAGAAAGAAGTCCTTGACTGCCACTTTCATCTGTCCGTTTTTCCTATGTGTCATATCCATTGGGTTTACTGGACTCTAGACTTAAACTTTAGCAATTTATATCAACAATAATGCATTCCAACTAATGACCAAATGTTTGAAAATTTTTCTTTCATATGAAGCACAAATATGTAAAATAAAGTGCAAACATAAAACTTACTTTATATTTGCTAATTACATTTTCAAATAAATAAATACAGAAGACTTGTTTCCATCACCATGTAATTATACAGGACTGTTGTCTAGGATGTCCCCCAAAAGCCTCATGACCTGGAAGGGTGTGTGCTGGACCCACCCTCCCTCTCTGACTTGGCTTCCTACTCTGCCATACCATGAAGAGCTCTAAGGCTACATTTCCACCAATTGTGTTCACCATTTCCAGTCATTCCCGTGAATGCACTGAGGCCTGCTGAAACAGTGAGATAAAATAAATCTTTCCTCCCTCAAGTTGTGGAGGTTGGGTATTCTGTCCCAGCAATGAGAAAGCAACTAAAACAAGGATTAAGAATCACATGGAATCTAGACAAACTATTTTAAGAAAAAAATAATATAAAGTCTGTTTATAATTGTTTTGAATTTCACAAAGTATGAATGCATCCAAATTAGTGAAAATTCTCATTACATAGCTTTTCACAAGGGAACAAAAGATTCACAGTCTCCTACCTTCTGTTCATGTGACTTTAGACAAATTGAATCTCAGGCTTATTTACCATATTTCTAATACATGTTCAGAAATATTATGTTATATACTCTACTATAAAAAAGGACAAAAAAGCATAAAAATTAAAGTTTCCACTTAAAAACTTAAGACACTTGTTTTTAGAATCCTGTGATTAGATCTTGTGCTATAAAATCCAAACTTAGAAAAAAATTATAAAATGAGCAATATTGCTTAAGGTACCTATAACGTATACTAAAGTACAGATATTCTAGAGCAGATCCTCTGAAAAAAGAGAACAGCCAAAGTGTCCAATGTAAAATCCAAATGGTTATAATTTGAACATACATGAAATAATAAACACTCTTGAGGGCTTACTTTTTCATATAATGAAAACTAAAAATAAACTAGGACGAATCTAACAAAAGATTAAAAATTAAAACAAAGAAAACTGTAGCACATTTTACCTCACTTGTCACATCTCAACTAAACATGAGGGAAACTGCTGATAATTGCACTACCTAACGTTCTGTCATGTACTATAACACATACCTGACATTGTTCTTCAGACACATTGTAATCAGTATATCAGAATAAATGACATCACACCAAGGGGTATCCTGCCATTACAAATCTGTTACAAGTTCTTGCAACAAATGTGCTTATACCAACTGACAGATTGCAACTCTCAGATTTCAAAGACAAAATATATATATATTTACTTTTAGATGAAGTGAGTTCACTAAAAAATAATTACATAGTTATACATTTAATAAGAAACATTTCAAGTACTATCTTTTAGTAAAATGACAAGTTAAAATCTTAATTATGATTATGTAAGCATATATTTATTTTTAAAAAGATAGAAAATCGCGTGAAACACTTCAGTTGTCTGCACATTAGGACTACAGAGACTTTGAACTGTTATGACATAACTTAAGATTTGCCATCTATATATTCATTTAGTAGAAACTACCCTTCAAATTTTGAATCTTCATCTTTTCCCAAGCTAGCATTACGATGCAACTTTTTCAATGGTGAGGAACAGGCAGGCTCCCATCAGCCATGGAATTGTGAGGATAAACAAATGACACTCTTCTAATGTGTGCTGTGTTGCTTAGCTAGAATGCTCAGTAGATTTTGTGCATTCAGTACATTTTCAATATATCATATTTTATTGGGAGAGAACCCAAGTTAACTCAAGAAGCATTTGCATTTGAAATATTTTTATTCCTTTTCTCTACTCTATACTTCTCATGTTTTACTGCATATTCAGGTATTAGATCGTAAGGAACAAAAAGTCTTCTGTAAATAAAACATGCAGATATTTATATTTAACCATGAAATGTTAAGGAAAAAGTGGATGCCTCAATTATAATATGGAAAACTATCACTTAAGCACTTGAATTTAAAAGCAAAACAAACAAACAAACAAAAAAACCCTTGGAATTGTTACTTCCTATCCTACTTTTAAATTTTTTCTTTTCCTGTATTAGTTAATATTATATGAAAATTCAACTAAAAGAGCAGTAAAGATAGATCTTGTACAAATGCGTGTGTTTTATAAAATAAAATCCTAAACAATGAAAACTACAAAGTTAAAATGTACAGGACAGAATGGAAAACATTTCAAAGACAGAAAATATGTATAACATGTAACAGACACCAAAAAAAAAAAAAACCCTAGCATTAAAAGAAAAAGAATCCCCCTAAGTATATGAGAGGGAAAAAAAACATAGAATCTATTTTTTAAAAAAGTCAAGGGAAATGTTTTGGCAAATAACAGAAAATACAACTTAACTGGCCACAAGATACCTACATTAATCATAATAAGGTAAAGGTACATTTTAAGACAACATTACCCAAAATAAAATAAAACATATAAATGTACTAATGTACTAACATGCAATGTTGTCAAGTAGTTCATGAGGAGAGTTAAGTGGTAGCAGTCTGCCTAGCATGCCTAATTGCCTGAGGTCGAGGGTTGAAGCTCCAGCACCAAAAAAAAAAAAAAAAAAAAAAAAAAAAAGCAAGCAAGCACATAACAGCTAGCACAAATGCTTCAAGCTGTTGTTTGTGCATCGTTTTTACCCATTTTTATTGGTACACACACACACACACACACACACACACACACACACACACACAGGTTTCATTAAGCTTGAGATTATTATGTACACATACATCACAACATCATCACCACAATCCCTTGTCCTTTTGGGCCCCTCCACACCCTTCCCTCCTCACCTCTGACTCCCGGTATCTCACCCAGTGAACTGTATTATTCACCAGTATTCTAGGTTTCTCAAAACACAGAAACAAGGCGAAATTTAATTTGGTGAGTCCAAATCACTTCATAAAGCATGGTAGCCTCAAGTTGCATTCATATACTTAGAAATGTCCTCAATCTGTCTTTACAGAAAAGTAGACCTCCACTGTGCACAGATTTTTTTGTATCCATTGGTCTGTTGATGGGTATTTCAGCATCTTCTGTAATTTAGCTACTATTAATTGTGTTGCTATAAACGTGTGTACATGCATCACTGCTAAATGTTGTTTTTAAATCTTTTGGGAAGATATTCAGATAAACTGGATCTAACGGAATACTTATTTTCAGCTTTTTCAGGAATCTCCACACTGATTTACATTCTGGTTGTACTAGTTTACAATCCCACCAGCCATGTAATACTGCTCCTTTTTTCTCCACAACCTCACAGCATGCACTGCTGTTGGGATTCGCCACTCTCAGTCAGGTAAGGTGTTATCTTAGTGATTTTTTAATTTATATTTTTCTAAGGATGTTGAACATTTTTTCATGTATTTGCTGGCCCTGGCCATTTGCACTCCTTCATCTGAGAACTATCTATTCAAACTGATTGTTTATGCGTTGTTTTAATAACATGAATAACAGTCTGATGTATAAACTGCCATAAGAACCAAAAATGCTAAATCTCTATTGCTTAAGCGACCCTGATAATAGTAGAAAAGCCAAAAACTATCAAATCTAACACCAAACTCCTCTACTTACTATATTAAAATGTGTAAAGCTTTAATAACATGAAACTATGGAATGCACAACAGTTTATTTTCTAACCATACTTTCTGTTCTCCATTTAATTCCCCAAACCACAAAAAAAAACTTTAATTGCTACACATAAGAAATCATCACTCAGTATTTCTTTAGATCTCCAAGTTTAAGAAAAACTATAATACCAAGTACCAAGGACCTTCAATAGATCCAAGGCTATGCATTAAGATACCAGTAACAAACAAAAAAAGAAACAAAATTTTAGAAAAATGCTTTTAGAGCAACTTCCCTTTGGCCTGTTTTCCCAGGATAAAAAAAAAAAATACACTAAATGGAAAAATAAGCCAAGAAAAGTGTGGTATTAAGAAAAAAAGGAGGAAGAGAGATAAAAACACATGGTAGTGACTGCCATTAATCTCTAAACTACATTTTATATCTGAAAAACACAGTTGAAAATACAGCCATAAACTGTTGCTCAGAAAAACAAAACAAAATGCTAAAAATGAAAGACAGTAAATAAGACACATCCTTAACAAAATAATTCACTAGTTCATGCTTAAGAAAATTAGATTGCACCAAGCATAGTTAGTGGGGGATGCCTGAAATCTAGTACTCTGGGAGGCTAAGGCAGAAGGAATGCAAATCCAAGTCCAGCCTAGGTAACTTTATGACTTGTCTCAAAAGTAAAATACAAAAAAGGGATAGAAAATGTAGCTCAGTGTGTGGGCCCTGCATTCAACCCCTAAAACCAGAAAGAATAAGAAAATAAATACTATTAGTCATAAAAAGAAACAAAAGATTTCCTACAATGAACACCCAGACCTTTGGTTCAGACTGGTGTTTTTCCATTTTCATATTTGAGTAGCTAGTGGACCCGTTAGCTTTCACATATATAAGCAGCAATTCTGAAATAATTTAGTATTGGCACAAAAAACAGGAAAGTACTCAAGTGAAGTAGAGTAGAAGAAACTGAAATAAACCCATGAACATCTAGCCACCTGCTTTTCACAAGAGGAGCCAAAACACACTGGGGAAAAGACAGTCTCAGTAACAGAGTGTTGGGTCAACTGGACCCAGAAGACTGAAATCCTGTACCAAAATCAAATCAAAATGCATCAAAGATTCAGGTATAAAACCAGAAACTTTGAAATGATAGAAGATAACATACAGGGAAACACCTAAAGTCATAGGCACAGCAACTACTTCCTGAAGAGACTCTAATCGCACAAAAAATAATAGCAAGGATTAACAAATGGCTACACACTAAATTTGAAATCACAACAAATTAAACAAGAGAACATACAAAATGGATTGGAAGAAAATCTTTGTTATCTACTCTTCTGATAGAGAACTAAACTCTAATCTAGAGTACATAAAGAACTAGAAAAAAATCTAAAAATGGGCAAATGAACTAAATAGACACTTCTCATTTAAATGAACAGTGAATCATTGAGAAAATCAAAAGGGAATATTTTAAAATTTTTTGAAACAAAAACAGAAATGCAGTATACTCAAACATGGGACACATCAAAAGGATTACTAAGAGAGAAATTTAGAACAAATGACCACATTAAAAATAGGCACTCAAGAATATTAAATAATTTAATAATGTATCTAAATGTCATAGAAAAGCGAGAATCCAGCCTAAAACTAACAGAAGGAAAGAAATAATGCAGAACAATAATAAAAGAGACTAAAAAAACAATACCAAAGATCACTGAAACAAAGAGTTGGTTCTTTGAAAAAAACAAAAAAGAAAATTGGCAAATATTTTAGGTAGGCCTACCAAAAAACTGGAAACCTAAATAAATAAAATTAGAGTCAAAAAGGGACTACTGCCACTGTTACTATAGAAATTCAAAGGATCATACAGGTTATTTTTTTAAAGTATACACCAGCATATTAGAAAATCTAAAAGGAATGGACAAATTTCTAAACACATATGGCCTAGCAATTGAATAAAGAGAACACAGCAAACATGAATAGGTCAGTAACAACCAACGAAACTGAATCAATACATAAAATCCCAGTAGATGTCTAGACCAAGGTCCAGACAGTTCCACTGTTGAATCGAACTGAATTTTAAAAGAAGAACTAACTTCTGTCAATTTTATAAAGTGAAAAAGGAGAGAAAGACTTTGGATTCCAAGTTTAAGGTCAGCCTGGACTATAAAGGAAAATCCTGTCTCAAAAAAAAAAAAAAAAAGGATGAGGAAAATCTTACAAAGCTCATTTATGAAGCCAGATTTACACTGTGACCAAAATCTAACGAGGATGCAACAAAACAGAACCAGCCCCAGTCACTGAGGACAGACTGAGGACTCAGCCACCTCCCTCGGGAGCCCACCCCTGACAGCCTTCTCCTGCGGCTGCCCTTCCTGCTACCTTTTGGAGGCCATTTCCACTGAGGAAAAGGAATGGTATCGTATGTCCACTACACAGAACCTCAACACCTTAGACCCCTTAACTAATACAAGTAAAGGCGATGACCTGCTTCCTGCTGGCAGAGGATTATATACACTTAAGAATTCAACAAAGAAACAGCAGGAAGGCCCTTAGTACTGTGCAAGAGATCCCTGATGATTACAATAAAAACTAGGGAAGGTGTTTAAGAAGAAATATGCCTGCAATGGTACCATAACTGAGTATCCAGAATATGGAGAAGTAATTCAGCTACAGGGTGATCAGAGCAAGAACATATGCCAGTTCCTGGTACAGACTGGACTGGCTAAGGATGAGCAGTTGAAGGTTCGTGGGTTTTAAATGCTTGTGGCTCAGTGAAGCACGTAAGTGAGGATTCTTCACAAGGAGTAGATAGCCCTTCTGTTCCTTGTCACCAGTTTAAAAACCTCACAGCTTGCATAATGTAGCCATTTGGAGTCCGCTTAAACTTGGACTAGTGTAACACCTTCTTGCAATAAACTGAAAAGAGCCACGCTGTTTAGTCTTGAAGTCCCTCACTTAAACCAAGCAGTAGGTGCCTGGCAGAGTTCAGCCTGAAACAGCAATGACAATGTTTCAGCTGAGCCCAGAGCCCCAAGACCACAGACAGCTACATCAGGCCAGAAGTTCTTTAGTTCTTCCTCTGCGCAGTCCCCTCCCCTAAAAGAATGTCACCATATGAACACCCCTCAATGAATCAGAAGATGGGATAAGGCAGCAGCGGTCATGATGGCAATAGAGTGAGCCTTTGGTAATAATGAGAGGCCCTAATGTCTAACCTTACCAGGTGGACAGAGCTCAAAGAGGTAAATCTTCTCCAGTGATTAGCATCCAGCCTGTCACCAATGGCATCTTATTTATTAACCCTGACATATACTGGCTTAAGGATATCCAAACAACAGAATGTGATGCCAGCCTACTATCAGTTAAAACTTCTGAAAAGGGAGCAAACACCAAACTGCCGTCCACCGTGTAGCCTGCTATAGAGCTTGCAATTTACTAGCAACAGCTGCCCGATGCCATGTGAAGTAACAAACTGGTTTTGGTTTTATTTTTCCCTTCCAGTTTTGATATTATGTAATGTATTTAAAACCCTATTTAAATAAAACTTGTTTTCAGGGGGAAAAAAACAGAATCAAAAGTATAAACTAATATCCCTTAAGAATATATATACAGAAAAAAGCAGAAATCAAAATACAAGCAAATAAAATTCAACATCAAAAATCACACATCATGATCAAGCTCTTTTCACTCCACGAACACAAAGAAGGTTCAATGTATGAAAATCAATGAATATAACATTGTTCATAAACAGGATCAAAATCAAAAATTTTATCAACTCAACAGATACAGCAAAAGTTGTGAAGCATTTCAAATTTTTAGATTAAGTATTTTCAATTTCATTACCAACAAACTAGGTAAGATTTACATTCAGAGGTAGAAAAGTACTCAATTTCCTTCTTTCTGAGTCACATACTATTAATAGTAATCTCTCAAAAACCGTAAGTGTCACACTTGGAGACACTAACATCTCTGCTTGTCCTCCCTTCTTCATTAACTGATAACTAATACAGCATTTAAAATAATGAAAAGCCTTCACATATTTTCACATCACTTTATGTAAGGGCTCATCTTTCTGCTTCTCTTTCTACAAAAATTTGTTGTAGAAATTACATGTAGCTACTTTTTTTTTTCATTCCCCCTTTCTTTAGTCTCATTGGACCCCTTTCAAATAAAGTTGGCCAATGGCCCTCGAGTTACTAAGTTCAATAATAAATTCTTATTTTTAATGTGCTTTTTTTTTCTTTTTTTTCTTCTTTTTAAGATAAGGTCTCACTCTGTAGCCCAGGCTGGTCCTGAACTGACAGATGTTGCCCAGGCTGGCCATGGATTCATGACAATCCACCTGCCTCAGTCTCCCAAGTACGGGAATTACAGGCATGCACCACCACACCCAGCTTTATTTGATGCTGGGGAATTGAACTCAGGTCCTTGCACTTTAACAGCTGTGCCATTCCTCTAGCCCTAATGTGCTTTTTTTTTTCTTTTGCTCTGATTAAAGACATTCAGTTCCACTATAGAAAACAAAATGAAACAGATGAAAGTCATATGTGCTATGTACAGTTTTAAAAAATTAAATAATATTAAACATACTGAGTTATCAGAAAAGTCATGATGCATTTTTGCAATAGATGGTGCCAGTTCATTTCTGAAAGTGTACAGTCATTCACATCTATGTTATAGCTGTGTCATTTGACAGATGACAGTCTAGCTTCATTCTAAAAAAAAATTGAGCAAATGGTTGAATATTGGAGATTTTATAACTAATTGAAGATGGAAGACCAAATGCATTTTCACCATATCTTACAGTTTTACTTCCATACAGGGAAGAAAACACATCAAGCTTGTGAAAGGTGGTGCAGAGTTTACAGTGATAATGCTCTACAATAACGTAAATGCCAACAACAGTTCATTAAACTCTGGGCTGGGCATTTTGATTTCAACCATACTCATCAATCAGAGTGGCCATGAAGATGACGACAACAAATTAGAGAGATCAGTCAAATCCTGTTATACAGCATAAGACATTGCAGAACACTGAACATTCATCGTTCAAGCGTTCACACCACCTGAAGTGTGGGACCCTGACTAGGCCTGAGATGACTGTAGGTAGCAGAGGCTCATACCCCAATAATCTCAATGCTCAAGGCGAGAGCGGCAGGGATGGGGCCACTCCCTCTTATCTAAGACCTAGGATGGGCCATAGCTCATCATTCCCAAATTCCTAAATTTCCCCTGCTTCCAGATCCTTATCAGAAATCATGTGGTCAGGTTTTGAAAGACCTGCCATGCAAATTAGGCTACTTTCGGACTCCAAATCCCCCCAATCAGTGAATGACCCTTGCCCTGTTACCTGGTGGACCCACCTCCCTTAAACTGCTTATAAGCCTGGCCCTCACCTCCAATAAACGAGTTGTTAACACTGATTCAGCTTCCCGGATGTGACTGCGTCTTACTCACGCCGCTTGACACCCTGTTCCCCCAGACTTCGCTGGTTCCTGAACGCCGGTGGCCAATGGTAGCCAGGGACCCCTGGACTGCAACACTGAAGAAGCTGGGATACATAATCAAGCTCAATATGTAGGTTCCTCATGAACTTCAAGAAGTTTGTATGACTATTAAATACATATCAGTATAAATACCTGCAATATGATTATTAAAGGAGAGAAAAACGATTCTTTTTGAAGTGACTGAGAACTGGTGATAAGAAGTGGATAGTATACAATGATGTGATGCACAAATGGTCTTGTTTATACGCACTGGTGATGATCCACTTCAAACAGTATTGAAAACAGACATTCACTAGAGGAAGGTTATGCTTTCAACACGGTGGTATGTTAAAGGTGTTGTGTTTTTCAAGCTCTCACCAAAGAACCAAACAATTCAAATATGTACTGTCAGCAATTGAACCATCTGAACAAATCCATCATCCAGAAATAGAGAGCTAGTTAATCAAGGAGTTGTGTTCCACCATGACAATCCAATACCACACCTAAGTTTCATCTCCCGTCACTCAGTTCTATCACACAAAACTCCAAGTCAGGTCACCACTTAAATCTCACTTTATCTCAGAGGACTTTCCTTATGGCCTTTCATAAATGCAAACTTCTGTCAGGTCACTCAACCCCTGTCATTTAGAGTATCCCTTTCACTCCTTGTCCCGATTTACTTTTTCCATAGTCCAGGCCACTTCACAGTATTTACTGAATCATTTGTTTCCTACTGATCTCTGTGAACATTAACCTCCATAAGAGCTGTGGTTTGAACATTTATTTCATATGGTTAAATTTTGTTGAATTCCAAGCACATACAAAGTATTGAGATTTCTGAAAAAAAAAAAAATCAACAAGTAAAGAAAAGTAACAGAAGGAATCCCCCCCCCCCCCCAGTTAGCCTTAGCCACTTGGCTCCAGATGCAGGGAGGAGGAACCATTTCATTTTGGAAGAGGCCATAATACCAGAAAGGCAGATAAGTACAAAGACAGAGAAATACATTTGGCTCAGTCATAGACCTGGTAAGAAAAAGTTAACTGGTAAAAAGAATAACTTTAACACAGGGAAAACAAGAAGATGCTCCCCAAACCAAGTTTTCAAAATAGTATGTGTCTTACAGAAATAATGCTAATATGACATTGAGAAGTACTGCCTTCTGAGCCATGCCTGCCAAAATTATGTAAATTGACCCAAATTTACTTATAAAAAATTTTAAAACCTGGTATTATGAACAGCATATAAATAAAAGAGAAACTGGCCTGTATTCAATATGTCAATGGCATGAAATACCAAGACTCAATACTTTTCCAGATTAAAGGTAACCAAATAGACACAACTGAATGCAATGCATGATCTTGAATTTTATTTTGTTAAAAATGACAATATTGGGACAATTGGCAAAAATCTAAAATAGATTGTAGATTACAGAATAGTCTTCTATCTGATGTTGATTTCCTGATTTTGATAATTATGAGGTTATGTTAAAAAAAAAAAAAAGGTCCTTGTTCTTAAGAAAATACACTGAGGTACTAAGGTACAGGAGAAAAGGTGATGTCCAAAACTTATGCTTCTTGTCACCTTGACAAGATACATATGTGCACAAAATGTTCAACTTCATTGTAAACATTAAATTTTGTGCTTATGCACATCAATAATATGGGGGAAAAAACTTATGCTTATACAAGTAGAAAATTATGGGAGACAAAACCCAAGAGAAATACAATAAAGTATTACTTGGACAGTCTGAGAAGAGAATATATATGAATGTTTTCATTAGCCTATCATTTTTCTTTCTTTCTTTCTTTCTTTCTTTTTCCTTTTCTTGAGACAGCATCTTGTTCTATAGCCCAGGCTGGTCCTTAACTCACTGATGTAGCCCAGGCTGGCCTTGGACTCAGGACAGTGGCCTTCCTCAGCCTCCCAAATGCTGGGATTATAGACATGCATCACCATGCCCAGCTTTATGGGGCTCTTGGGAATGGAACTCAGGGCTTTTAAGTGCTTTAACTGCTGTGCCATTCCTTCAGCCCAACCTATCATTTTTTTGAGATCAGAAGTTATTTTAAAATAAATTTTAAGTAAACAGCCTGGGCTCCACGGTCAGTTCAGGACGAGCCTGGGCTACCGAGAGAGACCATGTCTCTAAATAAATAAATAAATACATAAATAAAATTTAAGTTAAAAAAAACACTAAAAAGTTTGTAAAATAATAATGAGGAAAATAACATTTTCAGTGTACAAGTGGTTTCTACTTCAATTTCAAAAGATGATTTCTATAAATATTTCTTCTAAAACCAAATTAAAAACTGTAAGAAAATGTAGACTTAGAATACAAGTTTTTAAAAAATACTTTCTATTCGACTACCTTTCTAGATATTTGATTCTTTCTAAATTTTATTTAAAAATTAAAAATAAATAAGGACAACCCACTCAAACCCCCCTCCCAAATAGTGGGAGTTTTTAGTTCTCTATCCTTCCTTTCTAAATAAAGACCTGTTGTTCTAAAATAATTTTTTTAAATTAAAAAAATTAAAAATAAATAATACCATGAAGAAATCCTAACACTAACCTTTAAAGAGATAGTTATTTCCATGTACTATTTCTATTTCAACTATTTTCAAACATATTTTAAATTATTACCAAAAGATGATACCTATTACACCTCAACGATGCCATACATATTATTTCAAATAAGGCATAATCAGGTATTACAGAAAAACTTTAGAGTATCCAAATGTAAATACACTGATTGCATTTGTGTAAATGCAGTATCAATCAGTTATTTCTAAAAGAAAAATAAATTACCTTCATGGACTGTAATGCCACAATTGTCACACTGAATTATTTCATCAGCATCCTCACTGTTGTCTCCAAGACAAACACAGCAAATCAGAATATGGTCCATTTTTTGAGAACTCCAGTTTTGACTCTTCTCAAGAATCAGCGAGTCCTAGTATCAAAATATATGAGAAAATCACATATAATTTTAAAATCTTTTAAAATTATCACTAAATTCTAAACCTTTTTTTCACTTCCAAATTTATGTCATATTCTACTCTTTTAATAATTTCAACATACACTAAGTTTGAGAAGCACTGTTCCTTGTCAAAAGAACTTCTAAGCACCCTCTCAATTTCTGACTTCTTTGTAAGTTCCACATTCTCTTTAGAAAAAAAAAAAGGTATGCAAACAATTTTTGTCTTCTTTGTGATTCAGTTTTTCTCCTTAAACTAGAAAAAAGAAAAAATCCACAAGTAATTATGAATTCTACGTATGGATTTTTAAATTGTTACATGTAGTCTACACTTGGGGAGCAATTAGTCTTACTAAGGAAAGACAAGACATAGATATATGAAACAGGAAGAACTAAGTTCAAAATAACATAGAAGAAAGTGTGCATGTTATGGCTGAATTACACACTCCATACTCTGTAAATGCTGGGGAACTCAGAAATTCGACGGTTATCAAATTACTTAATGGTAGATCAATGACAGCCTGAATAAGCGTATCTTCATACACTGAGACAAAAATGTCACCTAGCAAAGTATCACAATGACCATCTGCTAGGAGAGTCTGAGCATTCTACTGGGTTTATATTAAGAAATAGCTAATACTAACTGGCCATAAAGACATCTTGCCAGTTCTCAGGGAGAAAAAAAAGATGTATTAATACATGAATATTAAAAAAGACAAAATTCCAACAGAACAGTCTACTTAAACTTTCTGCATCATTAATTTAAACTTCAAGGAGAAAATTATTCTTGTCACATTTAATAGAATGAGTTTGACATATATTATAAAAGATGGCATTTTGATCTACATATTTCACTTATAAACCTAACCATATTAAAAACAAAATAAGGGAAAGGGGGTATAGTTCAGCAGTTAGTGCTTGCCTTGCAAGTGCAAGGCCCTGGGTCCAATTCCCAGCATCACATAAGACGGGTGTGGTGGCACACCTCTATAATACCAGCATTCAGGAGTCAGAGGCAGGAGGATTGCCATGTGTCAGCGGTCAGCTACATAGTAAATTCAAGATTAGCCTGGACTACAAAGGGAGGCCCTGTCTTAAAACAAATAAAAATTAAAAATAACAAAATAAATTAGTTCCTTACTATATATTCACTCACTAAATGTATTTTGTTCCATATTAATACTTTTTGTATTTAAGTTCTCTTAATCCCTATCGATATTCAAAAGTAACATGTGGGGCCATCATTTCAATATCCATTTGTAAATAATATTTTTTAAACTCTTGAAGACAGACTGAATAATTTTTCAATATATTTTGTGTTTAAAAACATCTAAAATTGAAGCTGATTTTAAAAAACAAATCAAAAACAAATGCCAAAGTTAATAAGGAGGTAAGGTCATTTCTCTTTGAAAGTCTAGTGCTTCTAAAGTTTTATATTTTACTCCTCCTTGTTACAAAACAAAACAAGCTAGGTTGAGGCTAACAAATGAATACCAAAAAGGTCAGAAGAGAAATTCCATTAAGGAAATCTTGTGTGTTTGACAGTACTTTAGCACAGTAAAATAAAAATCTGCCCAGATTTTCTTACCTTTAGGCAGGCTTCAAAGCTTACTGAATTTGATTTCAAGTTAAACATTCTTTGGTTTTGAAAAATCCCAGTTCTCACTTTACAACTGCTGACTCTCAAAGTTAAAAATTTTTCCATTTGTAAAATGAGGATGACACATAATACACACACCTCATAAGGTATTTGTAAGAATAAAATGAGGCAAGAATATTTCTAATACATACTAAACATTCAATAAATAATCATCTCCTTTCTCCTCTCCTCTGAACTTCTTGTACGTAGGTGAGTCCAAAAGGGACATACGAATTGACAACTTATTAACCTGGAGAGTTTTCCTTAGAACCCCAAGAGAAAACTTACAAGCCTCAATGAACACCACTAATTTAAATATCCTCTTCATGGCTAAGTCCAAAAAGATGTTTTCCATCATCTTTAAATTTGAAAAAAAATCACAGGGTAGAAAACAACCAGAGTTTGGTAACTAAAAGGCCACTCAAAGGCCACTCAAGATTATGAACTGTCAGCTGGAATTACAGCTAATTAGCTCTAAAAAGATGGCTTGCATATGAGAAAAATAATTTCTATGGGTAATTAAAAAAAAAAACAAATCAATGGCTGGCTCTTTGCTCTACTTGTAAGCTTTGCTCAAAAAAAAAAAAAATTGACAGCATATTTCCAAATATGTGCATCTTCTTTCAAGGGAAAATAGCTAAGCCATAATTTTTTAAAGTGAAGTTTTAAAAATATTATTTTACTTAAAAATAGAAATCAGGAGAGTGGTTTTTCAATGGCAAAAGTATCACCTAAAAATAATTCTAATATTACAAAATAATTTAATGGAATATAACTACTATGTAAACTGAATGAATGAGGCACTACAACAATAAACCAATGACTATTTATTTCAATTTTCTTTCGCGATTTAAGCTTTATCCCCAAAATATTAACATTGTTCAGTGCTCTCCATGAGCTCTGAAATGCTCAGTGTTCACTGATACATGAATTCCAAAGACAACTGCAATGATATAAACAGCAGTCCAAATTTTACCTGCGAATGTATTTAATGGAAGTAAATTCCAACACACTTCTGTAAAATGAAAACTAAAAAATGAGCAAAAAAATTACTAAACCAAAACATTGACCAATAATTCATTATCAAAATTTCTGAAGTTTAAATTCTTGAGAATCTCAAAAATATTTGTACAATGTTATAAAATTAATTTTTAGGACTTTAAGCTATATATTTTAATATATATAAAAGGCAACTAATTAATATGTCAGAGATGCCAAACAGAAGTGGTTATCATTAAATCTTGGCAAAAATCTTTACATATTAATCAGCAAAAATTGGGCAAAATTTACTATTTACCATGAGAGACTTTTATGACAAAAAATTACACTAAGCAAAGAATTTAAGATTACTCTTACATAACATTAACCCTAAATCCAAACAGTCTCCAAAAACCAAAACTACCTTATGTATTACTGTGATTTCTTGTCACATATTAATTCTCATCCAAAATCCTAGTTTCAAAAGCTTAAAAATGAGTCCCCAGTGTTTGCAAATGGCACATTACCCTCCTCAAAAAACTTAGAAAACTACATAGCATAATGAATCACAAAAGCTTCAAGGTAAAAGGTTGAAAATACTATAACTATATTCCAAGGGAGCTATCCACACCACACTAAATCTAGAAGTGCCAAAGTCCACTGACAAAGACAGGCATCCATTTACAAAAAATAATGCAAGTTATCAAATGCTCAATTATGGAGCAGCAGTCTTAAGAACACTCTCTGACAGGGTCTACAGGTAAAGCTATTCTCAAAATCGAATCTAAGGTGTGATCTGCTCTTGTTACTCTCCTCTCATGTTTATATGAAGTTTTCCAAAAGCTACATAAAGAACAGTGTCATCAGTCTGACATCATTTCTTTAAAAATGCACTTGACACAGCAGCAAACAAAAAGTCTGCCTGCTTATAAACTAGATGTATTCTATTCTATCTTCTTTACCCAAGCTAAGATATAAACAAGAAGTTTAAGGCAAAAACATTGCCACAGGCAACAGGAGAATTACTCTTTATAAATCAAGATCACATGAATGGACAATTTAGAAATAAAAATTATCACCTAAACTGATTAGTTTTTAAATTTTAGTATGTATTTAAAGTGGAACTAGAATCACCAAAAAATTATTGAAGAGTTCGAACAATACAGTCATTAAGACAAATAGAATCATCAATCTTTTATAGGTAGACTGCTTTCTGAGAGAAATTAACTTTCTATAAATTCTATCAGAGCACTTTTCCAAGAAGTGTTTTGAAAATTTCACTCCTGAGATATCTGTGTGACTATTACCCTAAACACAGAAAGTCTGATTATTTACTGTCTTCTACTGGGCAAAAAAACAAACAGTAGTTCAAATGCATCACAAAAGTTAGTTTAGAACTTAAGTAGTATGGTATGAACAGATAAAGCACATGATAGGTGGCAAATTTCTAAACACACCCCACATCTTAGCATCAATATAATCCACACTGTATCAATAGCTAGGCCACTTCTGTAAATCTGTTTCATAAAAATGATGCAAGAAAGTGATGTTACTCAAAAGTTAACTTATTCAGTAAACACATAATATTACAGTATTATAAAATAAACTGAATGCATACCTAAATTCAATGTAAATGGATATCCTCACTTCTGCTTCCCAAAGCATCAATAATATGGTACAGCTTATGCTACATCATTAAAAAATACTACACTATAACTCAAGTGACAATTTTCCTTTAGCTAAAGGTAAAAATTAGGACAGCATTAAAGACAGGCAACATTTTTCATTATAAAAATGGGGAACCTAGAAGTTAACCAATGTTTATAATATAAAATATAAACTTGTTTCATCTCCACTAGCATGTAAGCCAATAGCTTGCTATACATGTTGTTGGTTAAAAAAATACATATCACCAATTTTTACATAAAATTTAAGTAAAATAAGTAATCACTGCTTAAAAAAAGGTGCAAGCAGAAAAATATGAAAAACAAATAAAGCATAAAAAGGAAAATCTACCAGTTTAAGCTACTTTATTGATATGGGAAAAAATAAGTGTTGGTAAAGAAGTAAATTTTGGTGATTCTAAAGACATTAACAGAAATGACAAAGTTAACTATTATAGTTCTACATGTGATGTAACAGATACATCTACATGTAAGACAACTCAATCTTTCTTTTGAAGAAAAACATATACATAAACACACAGACAAAGAGACACAAATGTGTTTGATGGAAGAGTCTTGAATGTTGCGTCTCTGGACCCAATAGACAAGCCTAACTTTCAGTAGGAAGACTTCAAGAAGAATTGAGCCATTATTGCAGTTTTATGATAGAAATGTTTGTTCTATGATGATTTTTTTCATTTCTTTGCAGACTGAATTCTTTCACTAAGTATATGTAAACAGTTTATATTTACTCCCATTCATATAAAGCAAAAATCTGATGACTACACAGATGATCATGGGTACTGTAACTCGAAACTGAATGAAATTTTAATCTCTAAAAGTCTGAGAAAATACTCAATCTATTTGCTCAAAAGCATTCTAAAGCCCTGTATTTCTACGCAAATATGGACAAAACTTCAGTTGAAAAAAGATCATGCACATTTTCCTAATCCACTCCCATCAGCAGTGCTATGAAAAAGAAAGAGTGGAGATGAAAAAAGGGCCTAGAAAACTTCTATCTTTACTAGATCTATAAACAGAAAAATACTTTTCTAAGTATTTCTGGAGGTTGGAGATTTTGAGATCCTTGAGAACGGTGAAAATAGATACTCAATAAAGACTTGTTGACCAAATGAATACATGTTACAATTAGGGCACTTAGTCACTCCCACAGCTAAACAGGATTTCAAGGAAGCCACTTAATGTGTGTGTGTGTATGTGTATGTAATTTAGAGAAGAATTCCCTTTTCCCCAGACAAACAGATACCATAAAAATTGGGTTGATCTACCTCATTACTCTTGCTCTGAGATAGTGTCAGGCTATCATTGGTTAGTTCCTCATCATCAGCACTGTTTCTGCTAAGAACTTTACTCTTCTTCTTCTTGCAGGCCCCTTCACTAGCAGGGCTGCTATGGTCATCATCATTGCCTTCCTCATTCTCATCTTCATCACTCCCGCTTCCCTCATCTTCATCATCCTCATTGTCTCCATCACTTCCCTCTTTCTGAGATGCCGACCTTCCTTTTCTCTTCACAACAGTAGGTCGCCAGTCATTGTCATCCTCACTGTCATAGTCATCCATGTCATTCAGCTCTTCCATGGATACAAAATCCAAAAGTGGTCGATTTCGACGAAGATTCCACTTTTTTGGCTCACTGGCTTGCTCCTCGGTACTGGCTGCTGTGGCAGGGGCAGAAGGGGATGTGTTAGCAGCAGGAGGACTTGTGGCTGGTGTAGAGGGAGCAGCTGAAACAATCACATTATCAGACACTGTTGCTTTTTCTTTTTCCTTCTCTCTTTCCTTCTCTTTTTCTTTTTCCTTCTCTTTTTCTTTCTCTTTTTCCTTTTCTTTCTCCTTTTTCTTTCTCGGTCTCTCTCCATTTTCTTCTTCCTCTTTCTTCTCCATTTTAATTAACTGTTTCTCAGGTGACAGTATTTCTTCCTCTGCAGAATTTTTATGTTGGTCCTCTTTAACTTTAATATCTTCATTCAGTTCTTCATCTAAAATATTTTCTTCAGAATCACTACAGGAACCTTCTCCACTGTCCTTTGAAGGATCTTCACTTCCATTACCACTCCCTTCAGAATCTGTTGAAAATATGAGAAAAAAAAACCACACATATGTATATACATACACACACACACACAACGCTGACACAAATGAAACCACCAAAATTAGTGAATAACTTGCAAAACAATATAAACAAATTTAAGTCAAAGAATGGTAGACATTCCCAATCTGATTAGATAATATCAATGAAGTTGATATAATGGTTTTAATATATCACTAATGAAGATGAACATATGTACCTGTAAACCAGAGTGTATTTTTAAAAAGAGGAACACTATTTTGTGTTATATTGCTCATGCTGTATTTGGTATTCTAGAGGCAATTTATTTTGTAAAAAGGTAATGTGACTTTTAAAAAACTGGGCACTTGATTTTAATATAATAGTATTATAATATGGACATAGTTCTTCTTCCCTTCCATCTTCCTTTTGTAAACTATATGAACTTATCTTCACATCCGAAACAAGAAAAACCTGCCTCCTCCAAAAACCACTTATTTATTTTACTCTTCACCCAGACCAAAGAACAGATACTTGTGACAGTAAATTTGAACTACACTTTTAATATACCAAATCATTTTTAGATCAAGTACACAGGTGAAAAGAGACAAAAGCAATGACAGTTATCTATTTTTATGCTTGTTAAGATACTGTTTACATCAATAACTTTCAAAAATTCTAGGCAGTAATAATATAGACCCTAGAATGGAAGAAAATGAGAAATTCAAGAAATTAGCAGCTACAATCATTACTGAAAACACAGGCTACAGATGTCAAAGAGCTCATGCAGGGTTTTAAGCTTTCTACCAAGTTTCTTCCATTCCTTCCTTCAGCAGCCAAGCAGCTCAACCCAACACTACTCAGTCACCTTCTAATTCTGCTTTATACCCACCCAAGTACATAAAATTCTAAAATACTTGGAAGGAAGAACAAATGGAGTAGATAAAGAAGGGAAAGCAGGATTTTAAACAAACAGCAAAACCTCTAGGCACCTGAGGCAGGATTACAAATTTAAACCCAGTTTCAAAACAGATGATGTAGGTCAATGCAAAGGATGTAGCCAGTGCGACAAAAGGAAAAAAGAAAAAAGAAAAACATATACGTAAATAAACTGTCTTCACCTGAAACTAAGAAAAAGGTAATGATGCAGATAAAATCGTGTCAAAGGTGAGTACTGCTTTTTATCCCATGTTAAAGGTTAGGAATTCAGCTTGCCTTAATCTCTCTAAATAACTGGGCTTTAAAGGTGAACACTGTCTGTAATTAGTACCTGGTACCTAAATCAACTCAGAAATCCTGTACAAATGGCTTATAATAAAAATATACTACAAGTTGTCACATAAAAAAAAAAAAACCAAAGGTATTCAACAGATGTTGACTCTATAAAATCAATGTCAATCCCAAGATCTTCATGTAGGTATCCACTGCTTTCTCTACACTGATCTGAAAATGAAACATTTTTATCCTGTTATGGTTCAAATCTAAAATCTTTCCCCAGAGTCTCATGTGCCTGGAAGGTGACTGAATTATAAAGCTACATGACACACTCATCAGTAGATTAATCCATTGATGACTTTAGGTCCTGTTAGAAAGTAGGACCTGGTTGGAAGGATGGGCCACTGGGGACACAACCTGGAAAGACACATTGTCTCTTCGGTTCCTTTCTTTTCTCCCTGCCTCCTGGCTGCCATGCAGTACACAGCTGTCCTCAACCACAGATCCGGCCCTTCAACCGCAACTGCTCATCACTACTGCTTACTGCCTTGGAGCTACACAAGCATGGTGGGACTGAGACGTCTGAAACTGTAAACTGAAAAAAAATCTCTCATCCTTTACGTTGTGGGTATTGGGTAGTGTCGCAGTGATAAGAAAATGCTCAAGACACATTCCAAACAATTTTGCATGATAAGGATAATGGAGATCAACAATTTCTCTACCTGAAACCAGTGAAGCAGATGTCTTTCAAAATTCAGAATCATTTGAGAAGGGTGGCATGGTATATACACTAGATATTACATTAACACCCTCAGTGAATTCTACAGTACAATGTTACGATCAAACACAGTATTTCTGTAGTGTGAAGTATAAATATTTACAAAGTATGAAATAAACACTGCAAATAAACTATTAGTTCTAGCCAGTTTTAGCCATCGAATAAATTTGTACCTAACTTAGGAAATAACTTTTATATTTCTGACCCCCTTTCAAAGGTTTCAAAGAGTGTGGGCCTAATACCACTCACAAACAAGTGACTTGTTTTCAATCCAACAGTTTTACAAATCATTAAATCATTAATCATTAATCTTTTTCAAATCTCATACAATAATTAAACCCAACCTACGAAGAAAAATCACTTCTGATAAATATAACAGGAATTTTTTGTAGTTTTAAATAAAGAGCTAACAAGTCATAAACTGAGTTAACTCAACATCTTGAAGGCAGAGGATTTCTTGGGCATACCAAGCACAGAAAATTCCAAGACTGGACAAGCAATGCCACAATCATGGGAACTAGATAAAGATACTAAGAAAAGAAATTTTTATTCTAAATCAATTTTCTTACAAGTCATTTTACTGGGGCTGAAGGAATGGCACAGAAATTAAAGCACTTGCCTTGCAAGCACAAGGTCCTGAGTTCAATTCCCCAGTACCCCCATAAAACTGGGTGTGGTAGCACACGCTTGTAATCCCAGTACTTAGTAGACTAAGGCAGAACTGCCATGAGTCCAGGGCAAGCCTGGGCTAAGTATCGAGTTCAGGAACAGCCGGGGCTGCAGAGCAAGACCCTGCCTCAAATAAAAAGTAGAGAACTACGGGTACAAACTGAGGCCAAAACAACTTTGCTTTTACTTGGTAAATTTTACAAAATATCAGGGATTTTAGTGATTTTTGTTTGTGGTTGTCACTGCCAATTAATTAATTTTAAATGTAGAGTTATACTGAGCATTCCTTGATTGCTTTTGTTTTATAATCACTCCTGAAAAGAGCTTCTTTTTTTCAGCATTGAGACTAAAGGAAGCCCTTGTACGTGCTAGGCAAACACCCGAGGAAGGAGCTACACCTCCATCCCATTTTTTATTTTGAGACAGGATCTAGATAGGTTGTCCAGGCTAGACTTGAACTTGAAATCTTATTGCCTTATCCTTCCAAATAGTTATAATTATAGGTAAACACATGCTCTGGTCCCTAGGAAGCAACTTTTCTCTGTTTGGGTTTTGACATGGTACTAGAGATTAAACCAAGGGCCTTTCAACTAAGCTACAGCCTTAACCCCTTTTTCTTTATTTTTTTTTTTTTTTTACTTTGAGATAGGTTCTTAGGTACTAAGTTACTAAAGTACCCAGACTGAGTGAATTTATAGCCCTCCTGCCTCAGCCTCCCAGCGTTGTGACTATAGGCATGCACTCCAAATCTGGTTTGAGAACCAATATTTTAAAATAAATTTAAATTCGTTACATTTCTTTAAGTTTTATTAAAGAATCTGAAAATTTCCTACAAATCCAAATCCTAGTAGCTTGCCAAACCCTTTCTTCAGCAAATATAATACACTATTTATCCTTCAAGTGAGAGGATTAGGAATATATCAAATTTTAGCTTCTTCTGATCTCTAAAAAATAACTTCTTCATCGGATTAGTCATTACTTCTTCTGGTGCATATGCATTTGAGGAATGAAGAAAAATAGTATCTGCTTATTTTACATCCATAGCTAGGTAGTAACAAGAAAAGAGAAGTACTTGGCTACCCATAATTTTATAGGCTAAAAAGAAAAACGTCCTACTACTACAAAAGAGAATGACTGTCACATTTCAAATCTATCATCTTTACAACTCAAAAGAAAGAGAAGAAAGAGGAAGAAGGATGACGAAGAGGAAGGAAAGAAAATGAAGAAATAATAGAGCAGAAAAATGAGCCAGTTATTTCAATTCAAATAAAGCTATCTTAGGCATTAGGACAGACTTTTAATTGAAATCTTACTTACATTTGACTAAAAAGTAATCTCTCTTCAACATACAATAACGTCAGAAACTCTCCAAGCAATAGCTATTTCAAATAACAGGAGTTAAAAAAGTTTATACTTACAGAATTAACTATTAAATCTTATTAATCTAAATATTAACTTCCATTCAATCTTAACATATTAAGAATTAAAAATGAATCAAGAATCCCTTCATAATATACAAAAAATTAATTTAATAACAATCAACACCATCATAACCAATGCATGAATATTCCCCAGGATACATATTAAACAATAAAAGCATGATTCAGTTCAGTGTTTATGTTAAATTTGCAATATAAATAATCTTTCTTCTTTAAGCTCATCAACCTTGGTTATTCTACTCACTAATAACACATCAGGGATCAATATCATAAACATACACAACAGATAACAGACAGACCATTAATCTACTGGTTATTTTTTCAGTTATCATCTTAGAGCTATCTTCACGTATCATCACTCTTGAACAATCAGCAAATCTGTCATCACAACTCAGCCTCTACTTGTGACTCTAGCTCCAGCTGTGTCATAATACTTTTTTTGTTGTTGTTCTGGTTAACTGTAAACCAGGGGACTTCAAGCAAGGGGAACTATTACCCCAGAGGATGTGTATCAGTATCTCATGGCCCAGGGGTCGCAGACACAGGTGGGGAAGATGCTAAAGGCACTAACTCTAACTAGAGGACAGGGACACGGCTAAACACCCTCCAATGTCAAGAACCAGCCTCCAAAACAAAGAATTTTCCAGCACAAAATACCAATAGTACTAATGTTGAGAATCCCTCAACATTAAAAAAAAAAAGGTTTCAATTTATAAGCTTACTTCTTTTACTATTCATTGAGCTATTATCTCCTAACATAGTCCTGCTCCCTTGGACTCGCTATGTAGCCGAGATTGGCCCAGAACTCTCAATCCGCCTGCCTCAGTATCCCAAATTACAGGTGTGCACTACCATGCACAACTTCAACCTTCTTCCACTATTCTTTTCTCAGTTCTAATTCCCCAAAATAAATTACACTTCCAAGTCCCAATAACTTTAACACTCAGTGTTTCGTCCACCACTGCTGTTTATCTGTCTTCTATCTCTATCAGGCCACTGGGCAACTCTTAGTATCTAATCAACCTGTTCTAGATCAATCTAGTTTAAAGTTCTAGATCAATCTAGTTTAAAGTAATCTCATCTCTTCTGAAAGCCTTTACGTAAGTGATCATTCTTTATATTATTTATCACATTTATTCTATTATTATCCTATAAATTAAACTATTTCATTGTGAATTCACCATAACATCTAACAAAATAATAAACACAGCAATGGGCAATGAATATGCTGATCCACTTATCTAAATTCTGATTAAGCAAAATATACTAGCAAAGTAAAATACCATCAAAGTCTCAACCAACTCTTCAGTTATTCTCTGACAGTATGTTCTAAACTAAGCATGGACCAAGACGTAGAGATAAACATTTTACTTGGATGGGTGGGGAGGGGAAGGCCAAGCATGGTATTACTGTTTTGTTTTGTTTAATAAAAATAATACATGCGTATTATGTATCACAAATATATAATAAAAAGGAAAATATATAAAAATAATCCATGTATGTATTTTAAAAATTTTTACTTAATAGACTACTAAATGGAAGTCTTATATCTATCCCTAATCCTAGGCCCAAGTCTCAAATCACTTAAAGTAGACTATCCCAGGACACTGACAACAGTCAATAATTTAGACTTATAAAACTGATGATTTCTTATGGTTCAACCTAACATCTCAACACCTGGTTCTCCTGGTGTTTATTACTGTAATTCATTTTAGGGTAAATTAATTTTGAACATTATTTAACTACTCTCAAACAAAAATAAGAAAGCACTGCTTTCATATTAAAGATAAAAGGTAAAAACTTTTCAGTCACATAACGCTTTAAAACAGAGACTTGCTATTATTAACTTTATCAATAGTCACTGGTCAATCTTAATGGCAGGTCATTCTTCAGCAATTTTGATTTTCTCCTAAAAACATATAAAGTTCTGTTTATGTGCAAAGGTTAGTGACAATAACCTTTCTGTATTTCCTATGTTTATTCCTAAGCCTAATGGAACTACAAAAAGTTTTATAGTCTAGTCACAATTTCAGACTTGGAGATGAAGAAATTTATACATACAACATAATTAATAAAAATGAAGGGCAATCAATCTAACCATTTTAACATTAAGTTTCACATAACTCAGCAGCTCATTCAGACATTCACTTCTGGAGGTCTTCTGGAAGATCTGATCAGACTGATGTTTGGCTACTGTTTCTCAATCCCTACTCTAAATTTCTACTTATAAGTTAACTGGGATTCCACAACTTCAACATATTGAAAATTAGTTATAGATCTAATGTCTTAAATATATTAACTCAAGTGGACAACACAAAGGTTTCAAACAGGAAGGAACCACTGGTTATAGAGCAAAACATCTCGGCTATGGGGAGCACCAATGTACCAGAACTAAAATATAGAAAACATAATTTAACTTCATTGACTCTTATTTTAAACAAAATCATTTTCTGTCAATTTTCCTTTTACAATAACATACCAAGAACTGCACATATAGATTTGTGATTTTTAGATCTTAGATCACAAATTTAAATTCTCAAGGGTCTGGGAGGTAAACTATGAGTGCGGCAGACTACATATTATAGGGTAAGAAACAACAGAAATCCTGTATTTTTTATTACTTTTACGGGATACACATAACAGCCTGACAAAATTCATCCTATCATTTTGATAAATAATAGTTGCCCTCAACTGATTAGAATTCAACAAGGTCCAAAATTATGACTGCTTGATACTACATATTCTGATCGTTTTCATTTATATCGTTAGATTTTTTTATTCCCTGTAAAGCACAGTGATACTTTTGATTCCACTGTAATAAACGAAAGTTAAAAAACAATCAGAATTTATTGTCACAGAAATAATTTTGGAATACTTAAACAACAGGAGCTGGAGGAATGGCTCAGCGGTTAAAGCAGCTGCCTAGCAAGGTACATCAAGCACTAAGTACTGAAGTTCTATCCCCCAGCACCACACAGGCTAGGGGACGTGGTGCAGGCCATTAATCCCAGCACTCAGGAGGCTGAGGCAGGAGGCATGTACAGAGTCCAAGGCCAGCCTGGGCTCCACAGTGAGTTCAGGACCAGCCTAGGTTACAGAGCAAAACCCCGTCTCAAAAACCAATAAATAAATAAACACTACATTCTAGCCAAGTATTTTATGCGTAGAGTTCTTCACCAAGGGAACTAAGACTTTTGAATTTCACCTCCTGTCCTTCCCTTTCCTCTCCTTTCCTTAAAGGTACCAATTGTCACTGCCTCACTAAAGGAAGGCAGAGCTGAGGGAACAAAGGTTAAAAACAAGTCAATCAAGATAAACTTAGCAACTTTTGATTGCCGGGAATGAACTACACTACTGGTCACAACACCCAAGCAGTTTAAGATTACATCTACACACTCTTACAATCTATGCAGAGTAAAGACTAAAAGTTCTACCCTCACATCCACTGGTTCCATTACTGCCTGTGCTCATGCAAATTTTTAAACTCAGTACCCAGTTACCTTATTTCACTGAGTTATTGTAAAAGTGAGATTATATAAACACAAATTCTCAATAAATCACAACGCAAGTTGTTTGCTGATGCTATTAAAGGTAATCCAATACAACCTAACTTCATCCCTTTTTATTTACCATCCTTAGTAGAAAACCACACACATCTACACACACAAGAAAACCACGGAAAAGACTATGACTAGCAAAATAAACTCTAGGCTACTTAAGAACTGTCGGGGGAGTGGGAGTGTAGCTCAATGACAGAGCTCTCATCTAGCACACGGGAGGCCCAGGGTTCCATCCCTAGCCCAAAGAGGGAATAAAAACAGCACCTGTTAAAGGGATAACATGTGTAAGGCTTTTGTTTTTTTTGTTTCAGTTAAATTTCCATTGAAAGAGTCAGATTTAACAAATGACTATACTGACTGTATTATTTTCTAGTACTTTTCATATATATCTGAACGTAACTTTTGTTCCTCAGATTCCTTCAGTGAGAACTTTGCATACCATTATAACCATGAGACACACTCAGTAAAAGATTCAAAGAAATGTACACTTTGTTTTTCACTTTCAGACATGAAAGTATGATCTGTCAAATATGTGTTTTTTAAAATCATTATATATAACAAGATGCAGAAACCTCAGAAATTTCTGAAAGGACAAATTGAGAGGTCCAGTACCTATTATAGTTTAAAGTACATTTTATACTTAATTTTATTGTAGTAAGAGAGCCAGCTACAAAAGTTGAAACTTCCCTCAGAAGGTGTAAAGCCTGGTGGCAAAAAATAAATAAATAAATAACCCACTGTGCAAGGTCATCCACAGTTCACATTACTCTTAGGGTATTTTACTTTGAGGTATTTTTTTCTTTGTTCGAAAAATAAACATAAACATATTTTAAGGTGTAGAATAGAAGAAGTGCTTTTGTATCTTTGAAAAAAGTCCCTGCTAATAATCTCTGAGTAACCACCCATGAAAACAGAGGCTACGACCTATTGAGAGGGACCTTAGGAAACATGAGAAACCGAAATAAATGAGATTTGTGTGCTTTCGTTTTAAATCGGCATTTTAATCAAAACCGATTCTTTAAAAAAAAAAAAAAAAGTATAAATACAAGCCCAGCTCCAAAAAAGTCAGGAAAGGGCAAAGGAAAGAAAGTTACCTGAGGCATCTCCAACTTTAAAATCACTGTCATCTGAACTATCATAATCGAGAGCTTCGAGGAGAGAAGCAGCCAAAGGCTTCACCTGCCTCCTCTTGGAACTGCGATCCACTGTCGAGAGAAAAACACGTACACGGTCATGCGTGGAAACGCCGAACCCGCGGGGCGGCTGTGGGAGGACGGGGTCGGCCGCGCCTCCCCGGCACACCTGCGGCTCCCCGGACGGGCCACGGGGAGCGCGGGGCGGCAGCACGCGGCCCGGGCGCGGCGCGACGTCCCCGAGGGAGCCACCCGTCCCGCGGGCCCCGCCCGCCCGGGCCCCGACGCCCCGGCCTCGGACGCACTTACTAGGGACTCCGCGGGCCGGCCGTGTGCAGGACACCTGAGGGAGACGCTGCGCGAGGCCGGAGGCTGCTGCGTGCGAGCGGCGGCGCCGGAAGCCCGCTCCCCGCCCCCGCCCCGGCGCTCCCGGCCCCCGGCGCCCGGCCCAGGCCTCGCGGCCACCCCGGCCGCCCGGGGAGCGAACCTCCCCGGCTGAAACGAGAAGAAGGAACAGAAGACTTTATTCGCCTACACCAGAACCAAGAAAAGACCGCAGAGGGTGCACAAGCCGAGGCCGACCGCCCAGACAATAGGGACGGCAACGACCCGGATACAGCTCCGGGAAGGAGGAAGTGAACGGCGCGGCCCGTGCGGCGCGGAGAGCGGAAAGCGCCCAGAGCGCATGCGCCGCCGAGCCGCCAAGCCGAGCGCGACCCTCGGGGAGCCGAGGAGAGCCGAGCCGGGCGCGGCGGGAGCGGACCCAAGGAGGCTCCGCCCACACCTTCTGGGGTCACGCCCTCTCCAAGCGAAGTCCCGCCCCTCGCTCCGCGCTTGCGGGAGGGCAAACCCGGGTCCGGTGTTCTTTTCTAAGATTTAGTGTGAGTAACCTTTCCCCAAAAGGACGTTTGCCGCCTGGAGTCCCTCTCAGAAACCTGAACTGACACCGTCAGCCACACTAGCCCATAAATTGCATTGCATAAAGTGTTTGTTTTCTCCGACAATGCAATGCGAAAATCACAATACAGCGTGGTTAAATTCGGCATTTAAAACGTCTTCATCTAGTAAGGGTGTGAGCGCACATTTCTACATTAAGTTTAGTATACACAGTACCTAGCCTTGCTAAAGCAAAAAGAACACACCGAGGGAAAAATTCTCGCAAGTACATTGTGCATTTTCTCAAAATATGCACCTATAAGAATAAGGAATCCTGTGTATGGACATAGCGAATTTGTTCTGAAGGCCCTGAATTTTTAAAATCATAAAATCATAAAGACAATATGAACAAACAAGAAAACCTTGAAACAATTTCAAATGGCACATTTGCCCACATACAGTTAACTGTTTTTAAATAGGATATTAAAATGCCAGAATCTGGAACAGTTTTAATACTTTCTCAACTGTTTATCCATTAAGGATAGAGAAAGATTTGGATAACCCGATTCAATTTATCCCACAAATATACATTGAATGGCAGTATTTGTAGCATGGGAAACACAGGATTATGGAAAATTGGATGAAATTTGTGGAAATCAAATCGTATAATCCAGTGGTAGAGCTTACTTTGTAAAGAAATATGTTGAATTCTCTTCCAACAGTAAAATGGAGATAAATTGTACTTATTAGTATTAAATGTGAAAAATATTTAATAAATACTTATGCAGAGCAGTTTAAGAAATATACTTTGTGCTAAATAGTTACTGTTTTTTCCCTGCTGGAGGTTAAAGAAGAGTTAAAGGTACAGTCAGGTACATCACTGAGCATTGTGTATAAAGCTACCAGAGAAAAAGTATAGTGCTAAGAAGGGAAAGAGTATCGAGGAACAATATCCTCGAGAAAGTTATGGTTAGGTTCAAACAAAAGATACCTGAACTAGCCTGGATGAGACCAAAGGACACAGAAATGGACTGGATCAAGAAAGGGATATATGCAAATGTCCAGCGCTAAGTGAGCTGAGAATCTGACATGTATATAAAGATGTTCAAAAATAAATGAATAAAATTTAGACATTGGAAATTTGAAATATTTTATTTTATTTTATTTACTTTGGCTGTAAAGATATCAAGGATCTCATTATCAGTAGAAAGTAACACATTGGTACTCCTAGACATGCAGGAAAACATGTAGAACAGTTAAATTATCAGGTGAGCACTTGGGATGAGGTGCTTGATGACCATAGTCCTTGGTAAAAAGTGTTTCCTGTAATAGACAATTAAGATGAAAATGAGACATTAATGGTCTGGGCTAGGCTGTGCTTGTGGTGCCTCCGATGGCCTTGAGAAATTAGAAAATTGTAATGGACAGCCCAGGACTTGAAATTCTTGGCTCAAAACTTATCAAAAAAAAAATTTTCTCTGACTGTTGATAAACAAGAGTTTTCAATTTTGGCATTATGGGTATTCGGGGCAGGATAATTTGTTGTGAAAGACCATTCTGGTTTTTGTGGGAGATTTCAGACTCTCCAGTGTCTGTTTACTACATGAAGAACAGCTCATCCTTGCCCAGGTTGCGACAGCTAAAATCATATCCAAAAATTGCCAATGTCCTTGGGAGAAAATCTCCACTACCCATCTACTCTCACTTCCACTAAGAACTCCTGCTTTAAAATTTAGAACCTCAGCTCAGGAAATCATAGGACATATGCAAGCAACAGTCTCTGAATCTGAAACCACAGTTAAGATTTTGGGCAAGATCATAAACATTTCAGATGTTTATTGGGCAAGATGGTACTTTGAGAATTGGGATTGGTCAGCCCTATCTCACAGCCTCCATTTGTGTGCAGAACTACAATTTTCTTTCTCATTAAGGGACCTGTCTTGTTGAAGACCCTATAATAAATGGCCTCCAAGGCGATTACCTTGTAAAAGGATGGTGATTCTCCTCGTGTCCATCACTCGCGTATCGTCTCACTGCATGAAATAATTGTCTCTACTTTCCTTTTTCCAGTAGTGTATGTTTGCAATCGTTATATATTCGTTTGGATGATGTAGTATTTGTATATACCGTATCTTGATCACTTTTGGTACTTTTACCCTACCCCCTCCCAACTTGGGGTAAGATCCCATTATGTCCCAAGGTGCATGAGCAAATTTTAGCCCTGAAAGAGATTGTTTTGATTTATAAAGAACAGTTACCTTATGTTTGATTGGGTATGATTTGCTATTGTTCCCATGAGAGGTTTATATGTAGAAGGACGTACATGTACAGCTGCTAAGTAAACAGGAGAAAACTATGCTAGATATTGCCCACTGGACCTAGACTACATTCCTTTCCATTTTTTAAAATCTATATTGCAAGTTCTGGTAGAATAAAAAGAAATAGGGTTAGAGACATGGTTTAGATTCTGTCGGTAAGATGAGCCCCTGTGGTTCAAAAATAAAAGGAGGTAGTACACAATTTTACGCAGTTGTGGCAGCAACTTAAGAGATAGGAGCTCTGACATGGAGTGACAAGATAACTTGTTCTAATATCTAAGATAGGAATGTGTAAGGTGTTATATGGATTTGCTGTGAGTAGCCTGTAATACTACAGCTTCCTGACACTGAGTTGCAAATACATTTATGTAACCTCTGAGCGGAATTTCCAGAGGCAACATCCTGATGTCTACTCTTGGCATCCACTGATTTTGTAAATATCTAGTTTCAATTATTAAATTCTTTTCTGCTTTAAAATTTGGTTTTGTTTCTAGTGCACTGCGTCTTACTTGATACACAACATCTTTAAAAAAAGACTCATACATTATTCACAGCATTTTCCCCCAGACCTTTTAGTTCTAATGTGGCAATGCAAAGGTACAGAAAGTTTGCAAACAACCTTTCTACGACCCCACAAGGAGATCCTAAAGTCCTCTGCAGAAAATCCATTGCTGATTTTACCTTGTTGTAATTAATATCTTCAGATTTACTCAAAATAAAAGCATGTAGATGAAGTAAAATATGACTGTGCTGAAATTTCTAAAGTTAAAAAAGTCCTAAATGCTTCCAGAAAGGAGAGATAGGCTAGCTACGAAGGAATACACATTGTGTTCAAATAAACACTCTTAACTGTGACTGTGAAATCCAAAATCATTTCTATCTTTTCTCGTAAGACTTTATTGGTAGTCATAACTTTAAGGTTTTGTACCAAAATTATTCTTTTTATTAGTATGTATTTGTAACACATAATAATAACATCGCACTGCAGGAATTGGTGCATATACATATGGCATCTTGATATTTTTATTTCCCTTCTCCTTTCCCATCGTCTCACCACCCCATATCCTTTTTCCTTCCCCCACGAAATCTTTCTGTTTTCTTTCATCACTCTTTCATTTTTTCTTTTTTACTTTTTTATAGTTTGGTTTTCTCAAATTAGAGAAATCATGCAATTCTTAACATTCTCTGTCTAATTCATTTCACTAAGTCTAATGGTCTCAAAGTGCAGTAATTTTCCTAGAAATGACTCAAATTTATCTTTCTTTATGGCACAATAGCACTCTATTGTGTGTACCTGTTCCATATCTTCTTTATCTGTTAGTGAACATAACAGCTGCTTCTAAGGTTTAGCTACTACAACATGTGCTCCTAGAAATGTATAATTACAGTGTGATGTCTTTAACTCTTTTGAGAAGATACAAAGAAGAGATATAGAGGGTCAAATGGAATATCTGTTTTCTGTTTTTTGAGAAATCTCCATACTGCCTTCCATAATAGTTGTGCGAGTGACAGTCCCACCAACAATGTAGAAGTGTTCCTTTCTCTTTACAACTTCACAAGCATTTGTTGGTTTTTGAGTGATTGTTTCTGTTTTTTAAATAAAAATCACTCTTACTAGAGAGAGATAAGCCCTCAGAGTTGCTCTGATCTCTCTAAAGGCTAATGATGCCAAACAATTTTTCATGAATTTATTGGCCACTTGTGCTACATGTCTTCTTCTAAGAACTGTCTATTAATTTTGATTGCCTGTTTTTGCTGTATTATTATATTATTTGCTTTGTATTTGTATTTGATTTTTTATTTTGATATGATCCCATTTGTTGATTCTTGATGTTATCTCAGGAACAAAGGTGTTTTGTTGAAAAAGTCCTTGCCAGGCCTATGTCTTGCCTATTTTATCTTACAACAAGTTCAGTGTTTCTATTTTACTATCTAAGTTTTGATCTATTCTGATTTGATGTTGGTACATAGTGAAGGATATGGGTCTCTTTCATTTGTCTGCATGTGAATAACTGATTTTCCCAGAGCCACTTGCTAAAGAGGCTATCTGTTCTCCAGGGCGTGTTCTGGGCCTCTTTGTCAATACCAGATGGCTGAGTGTACTCAAGGTTGTCTCTGCATCCTCAGTTATGGTACATTGGTTGGCCTGGCAATTTTCATTTTAATACCATGTGACTTTTTTTATCACTGTTGCTTTGTAACATAAAATGAAGTTATGATGCCTCTTGTGTTTCTCTTGTTGCTTAGGTTTTTTTTTTTTTGGGGGGGGCTACTCTGGGTCTCTTCTGGTTCCATGTAAATTTTAGGATCATTTATTTCTACATCTGTCAAAAATGTTGGTATTTTTATTGGAATTGCATTGAATCTCTATGTCAGTTTTGGCAGTATGACCATTTTGACAATACCGTTCTGCCTATCCAAAAACGTGATGTCATTCCATTCTCTAATATTCTCTTCATCTTTTTTCAGGAGACTATAATTTTCAATAGAGAGGCCCTTTACTTCCTTGGTTAGGTTAATTTTTAAAAATTTTTTTCAGGATGTTGTGTATGGGATTGTTTTTCTTATCTCTTTCTATGTGTTTTCATTGTTTCTGTACAGGAATTCTATGGATTTTTGTGTATTGATTTTACAACCTTGAGGTTGGCGGAATTTCTTTTTTTTCCTAAGAGCCTTTTCATGGAGTTTTTGGGAAGGATCATATCTTCTTCCAGTGAGGATAGTTTGACTTCTTCCTTTTCTATATAAATTTTCTTTATTTCAGTCTCTTGCCTGATTGCTCTGGCTAAACAGGAATTCAAGTACTATATGAAGCAGAAGCAGTAAGAATGGACACTTTTGTTTCTGATTTCAGAGGAAATGTTTTCAGTTTTTCTCCATTTAGGATGATGTTTACAGTAGGATTATCATAAATTGCTTTTATTAACTCAAGATAAGGTCCTTCTTAGCCTATTTTCATCAGAGGGATTTTTTTTTTTTTTTGAGACAGAGTCTTGCTCTATAACATCAGAGTTTTTATCTTGAATTAATGTTAGATCCTGTTGGGGTCTTCAGGGCCCGAGAGCCTCAGCACCTTGGCCGAGTTCCTTCCTTCCCAGAACAAATGTTGTTGCTGGTAAATTAAGCCAGGTGTTGTTTTGCTTAAGCTCCTGGAACTGCTCCTTATTGCATCCTCCCTCCTCTACTCCTTCCCTCCCCCTGGGCAACCCCATGCTGGTTAAGGCCTTGCTGATTGGCCCAAGATACCTACCTCAGTCTACTTAAGCCCCTGTACTCCCTCAATAAACTGGAGACGGCAAGCACTGAATCGACTCCCCGCCTGAGCTCCAGGCTCCCCGGCCGCACCCTGCAGCAGGCCTTTGTAATTCTAATAGGCCGAACCTGCCCGCGGCTTCTCCTCTCCAGGCCTTTTCCATCAATGTCACCGCCACCCAGCAGAGGCCTTTACAATGGTATTCTCACAATTTCGATACTCTTAAAAACCATAAAAAGGCTGTTAAGGAAGATGGGCCTAGAGGGGCATTTGCTGAACAACTGCTGGAATCTATTTCCATTGAATTAAACTGCCCTCAGGACTGGAAGGACTTATGCCAAGCCGCTCTTTCTCCCTCCACATATCTTAAATGGAAGGCCTTTTTCTATGATGAATGTAAACAACAAAGTGAAAGAAATAAAATAAACAATGCACCCTTCTGGGGCAAAGAAGTTTTACAAGGTGAAGGCCATTTCAGTGACCCTCAAATGCAAGTCACAGTTACAGGTTCTTACTTTGACCAGGTTCGCATGTGTGCCCTTAGGGCATGGCGCAAACTCCCTGCAGAGGGTGGATCTCAGTCTCTGCAGGGCCTTAAACAAAAGGCTGTAAAATATCTCGCTCAGTTTATAGACAGGGTCACCAAAGAGGTTAAAAACAAAATTACTAGTAGTCATTATTATGCTAAATTACTTCCATTGCTGCCCTTTGCTCATTGTGTCTTTAATGTCTCTTGCTTGCTAGTATTCAGGCTCTGCTAGAGAGTCGCTCCTCTCCACTATTTGTCCAACATATTCGAGCACATAGCAGGCTTCCTGGTCCTCTTGCTGAGGCCAGTGATATGGTGGGTCTTCTGACCCAGCCCACTGCCTTTTCTGTAATGGAATAGGCGAAACAGCTACATTTTAGGTTCCCCCAGTCTGCCAAAAGCCTGTGTTTACTTTTTCCAACCCTTCCTATTGAAACGTGTAAACAAATTATTAGAGACTGTCAAAGACGCGCTCCCCTTCTGCCTTTGGATCCATTACAACCTGCAGGGGTAAACCCAAGAGGACTGAAGTCCAACGCTTTATGGCAAATAGATGTTACTCATCATGTTCCTTTGGGTAAATTAAAATATGTCCATGTCACTATAGACACCTATTTTGGTTTCCTGGTAGCCTCTGCAGCATCTGGAGAGTCTACTAAACATGCAATATCTCATCTTTTAAAATGTTTTATGATTATGGGTGTCCCACTGTCTATCAAAACTGATAATGGCCCTGCATATAGCAGCAAAGGATTTCAAAGGTTTTGCTCGACTTGGAATATTAAACACATCACTGGGATACTACCCTCCAACCCACAAGCTCAAGGTATAGTAGAGCGTTGCCGTAGAGACCTAAAGTCCCTGGTACTGGAACAGAGGGGGGATGTGCCTCCCCCCATGACGCCTTACACAAAGCTCTTTTTACGCTCAATTTTCTTACTTTCCCTAAAGATTCCTCAGAAATGCCTGCCCATAAGCATTGGGCCCCATTAAGTGGACCTTCTGTGCTGCCTTTAGTGGCCTGGAAAGATGTCATATCCAATTCCTGGAAAGGGCCAGGTACATTGTTAACTTCTGGGAGAGGTTTTGCTTGTGTGTTTCCCCAGGGTGAACCATAGCCAATCTGGGTCCCCGCCCGGCTCGTCCGTCCCTGGCTCTCCACAACCACCCACCAAACACGTGAAGTGACTGACACTGGAGGAACAACAGAGACTTCCGTGACAGGAGAGAGCGCTACCCAAAGGAAAACAACATAAGGCCACATAGGGTGATCTCAAGGGCCCCACCCAGCAGGCCCTGAGACTCACTCCTACTGCAGGACCCGTGTCTGGCCAATGATGGTTGCTGTTTTTTGTGCAGCTTTAACAGCCGATATTAAAGCCAGACAGTGAAATGAAAGGTCTAAGACTGTCCCATGGCAGAGATGTATAAGTGAAAAGACTGGACTAATAAAACTGGGACTTCTCACTATTTCTTGGACTGGTAAAATCCAATGGACGTGTCCTCTTATACTTTTTCCTCGACCACTTCCCCCTCCAGTGTTGCAAAACATGCACTGTCGATGGGAATGTGATGATTTGATTCTGGACAGAGACAATTGTATATTTGAAAATTGGGAGTGGCTATGGATGAGATAGAGCCTCATCCTACAGATATGCTTACAAAACAATGTCACTGCTTGTGTCAACACCCCTTATGTATTGTTGGTAGTACTGCCGATATTCTTAATCAGTTAAAAAATGTTTCCCTCCTGGCCAGATTTTTCCCACATGTTGTATGGGTTAATTGTACTGAGAAAATTACTAATTTTATGTTTGATTTTTCCTTGCATTGTTCACAGTGGAATGGAAGGTTTAAAAACTCTGGCTGCTAACATCATGGTCGTAAGCTACGTGGCAAACCTCCCGGCTTTGGTGTATAATCAGGCTGGTAGTCAGAGACGGGTAAGATTTCTCCACCGTCAGGACAACCTAACACAGGATACACGCCATGCTGCATGTAGCCCAATGACGGTTAAGTCCTAGCTGGGAGGGGAACGACATAAGGCAGACACAGTCTCACACCGAAAAAGCTTTGTTTTAAAAAAATAAAAAAGGGGGAAATGTTGGGGTCTTCAGGGCCCCAGAGCCTCATCATTGCTGACCTTGGCTGAGTTCCTTCCTTCCCAGAACAAATGTTACTGCTTGTAAATTAAGCCAGGTGTTGTTTTGCTTAAGCTCCTGAAACTGCTCCTTATTGCATCCTCCCTCCTCTACTCCTTCCCTCCCCCTGGGCGACCCCACACTGGTTAAGGCCTTGCTGATTGGCCCAAGATACCTACCTCAGTCTACTTAAGCCCCTGTACTCCCTAAATAAACTGGAGACTGAGATCACTGAATAGACTCTGTCCTCTGATCCCTCCTCGGCTGTTCCTGGGTCCCCACGGGACGGAGACCCCTACAATATCCTGTTGAAGGTTTTTTTTTTTTTTTTAATCTGCGGCTATTGGGATAATCATGTGATTTTTGTCCTTGCTTTTGTTTTTAGAGTGTATTGATTTATATATGTTGTACCATCTTTGCAACCCTCAGATGTAGCGAACTTGGTCATGATGGACAATCTTTTTAATGTTACGCTCTGTTTGCTAGTATCTTGGTGAGTATTTTTTCATCTATATCCATTACAAAAATTGGTTTATAATATTCGTTTTTTTTAAAAAATAGTCTTCATCTAGTTTGGGAATCATGATAATGCCAGCTGTCAATAAACATGGTCCCTTCTCTTTCACTTTCATGGAAAATTTTGAGAAGCACTGGTGTTACCTCTTCCTTAAAATTCTGGTAAAGTTCTGTGGTGAATTCATCAGACCCTAGGCCCTTCATTATTGGTTATTGATTATCATTTTTTCTTGCTTAAGCTTTAGTATTTCAGATATGTTTAGGAATTTTTCCATTTCTTCTAGGTTCTCAAACTTATTGGATTATAATTTTTTTAGGTTCTAATTTCATGAAATATTAATTTCCACCATTTTACGTTCAGACTGTGGGTTTCTTTCCTTTTTTTTTTTTGAGATAGGGTCTCACTCTGTATAGCTCAGGGTGCTCTTGAACTAAATATGTAGCCCAAGCTTGTCTTGGACTCACAACAATCCTACTGCCTCAGCCTCCTGAGTGGAGAAATTACAGGCATGCACCACCACACCTGGCTTTATGTGGTCTTAGGGAATCAGACTCAAGGCATGGGAATTGCTAGACAAGCACTTTCACTGCTGTGTCATTCTCCCAGCCCTGATTGTGTGTTTCTTTACAGATGAAATATGTGTACACTACAGGTATCAAATGGTTGGATTTTGTTTTTTGAACCAATCTTCTAGTCCATGGCTTCCTTTTATATATTTGAGCTGTCAGCTGGACCTCCCACATCCAGAGTTGGTGTCCTTCCCTCCTTCTCTGGCCCACAAGTCACTCACACACATCTATAAACTCTACTCCTCTGGATGTGTTTCCTAATCCTTTCAGGTTGGCATAATCTCTTTAATGGTCACATTGTCCTAGACTCACAATTTCCCAAAATAACTTCAACTATGTGATCTTGATAAGTGTCACATTATACATCAAATTTAAGCCATAAAATAGTACTTATTATAGCATTGAAGCTTTGTAATTATGTATCTGCCAGCCCCCATAGAACACAAAGTGCTGAAAGAAGATACCAGTGAGGCGATTTTATTAAGAATGCAGTGCCAGGAACATCACTTCATAGGTACTCACAGTATGTGCTTAATGAGTGAGTGAATGAAAGAGGATATGACTGAATAAATTCAGGAATTTATAGAAAGGTAAAATTGAAGAGAGATAATAAATGATAAGAGAAGAGGAATAGAAGACAAACATACTAAAAAGGGCTATATTCTGAAGATATAGGTATTTAATGTAATATTCCAACAAGCATAAATATATATTTTCCTAAAATATTAATCAGAAAGTTTCAATGAAAAATACTATTTAAAATTGCTACAGCTACAGCTTTTTAATATTCATTAAATTTTGTACATAAAGTGCTTCAAGTATTTACTATGAACTGATGACAAAGAAGCTTAAAGATTTATAAGTGGAAGAAAACTTTCAGAGACCAAAAAATGTTTTCATTTTTTTCTAATAGAAATTCTATAATTAATTAGTTTATGCTAAATAATCATCCAAGAAGAAGAACATATTTGTTTTTAGATTAAGGATAGCTGCAGAATCTTTATTAACAAATGAAGGTAAAATTTGCATTTGTGCTATCAGAAAAACAACCCCAGTTGTCAATTTATCTAATACAAAAAATAATTAAAAGCCTAAATGCAAATAGAATGGAAATATAAGATTCTCTCTTCTATTTATATTAATATAATTATTCTCCATGGCTCAGTTATCAAATTATTTCTCTCAAAAGAAGCTATTCTTTTACTGTCACACATTACTAAAAGCACATAATCACCATTGCTTCCAGAATTTTCTAAGCCTACATCTTCAGAGAAATTGTGTGAGAGAAATAGTTTATCTTAGTGCTACTGCTATGCCTCATAGGTTTTTTAGAGCTCTTCACCATTCAGTTTACATTTAATCTGGGCAACTAATATTTATAGTTTCGTACTTTGAAAAAGTTGTCAAATTAAATTAAAAAACAAGAAACTCAGCGGGCTCAGATCTCAGACTGTGATGATAAAACACATCCTCAATTCACTTACTAATATCTTATGCCCCACAACTGTTTTATTCTGTTTTAATATGAAACTTTTTGTGAGTCTTCATTGCCTAAATTATAAAATCCTAGATCTCAGTTTCTAAAAACTCGGGGTCAACCTTCACAGTTTCATTTCTTACCCTATCTCCCTATGCAACCTAAGACCCTATCATGTCAAACTAATCTTAAATCCTTCCAAAAATCATATAATTATACAGCGAAAGTTCTTTATATTCTGCCTTGTCCAGGCAATTTCGACTATATGGAATTCGATGCTCTTTTTTTTTTGGGGGGGGGGTCTTATTCTGCACAGTGCAATAAATTATCATAGTCTTTTCTAAGTTCTTCATAGATCCATGGTTATAATTCTTTCTGTATTTTTCATATTTTTGCTTTAGTATTCCCCATTACCCAAATCAAGTCACTTGGCTAAGACTGATACCAACAGGTAAAGAAAATTATGTTTTCTGTAAAGATATCAAATACTTGTGAACATCAACAGCAGTAACAAAATTCTAGTGAACTCTTCCCTTTTGATTACAGTCATTCAGATTACTCTTCTTTCTTCTTTCAAAATACACTCATCACAGAACAGAACCTACAAGTCCCCACAAGCCATTATTTCCAACTCAAAGTATGTGATCAATGAATGAGGTTGTAGTATTGGTGTTTGTGCCAGTTATGTCTGTGCTTGATCTGAAAAAAAAGGAAGTAGCAAACACAACTTATTTGCTTCACTACATCAAAAATGTAACACTGCTTAACTACTCTAAAGGGTTTTATTCAGACAGAGAAATGGAAGATATGCTGTGGTCCTAAAGTTTCCCTGGGTAGAAATTGCTGATGACTGAAGACAGAGGTTATCCTTGGGAAGCGTCTGATTTTGACATCTGGGAGATATTTCTAGTTACCCATTCTCTGTTTTCCCACCTTCAGGAACAGGACCTCTTTAGAAGATGATCACATCTCTGTATCTTCATCTTACCTTCAAAAGATTGGGAAGTGTCAATACCATATTTCCCACATTTTAAATAGTTCCTTTACTTGTGGGTGCTACGTTTTTTAGAAGTAGGACATCCACTTCTGTTTGATATCAGCCAACTCCCTGCATGCACATTCCATGACCACACCCGTGACTCTCTTTGAGACATATATTGCAACAACAGACTACTAACCCTAAATCTGACGGGCCACTGTATTTAATCAATAACTGTTCCAAGTGGTTCTTATCCTCGCATCCGAGTTGATAGAGCAGCCTTTATACAGAAAGAACACTGCTTGATCTTGTCATAGAGGGACAAGAGAGAGGTTGTAAGCACATGTAAGCTCTTTAAACTTCTGCTTGTGCATCTCACAATACCTGTCACACCTCGTGTGCTAGTGTAGCATGTCATTTTTCTCACATACTGACTCTGCTTTGGCCGTTTTCACGTGGTTAATGACTTTTCTTTCTTCAAATCTAAAGGAACTTTTTCCTGCTCCTTTTAGACCCCACAACTTCCTTGATTTCTCGATTACTTCTTTAAGCTAAGTGGGAGGTTGGAAGGGGCTCCGATGGTGGGTTGCAACCCCAAATACTCCCTAAGACTGCCCCACAGAAGACTTTTGTGTTAAGGAAAAAGATGAATGAAAACCAGATTGGAGTAGTGTAAACGATTATTTGTAGCAACACGACCCCTGAAAACTATGTTAAGAATGCAAACCCAGGAACAGGCAGAGGGGATTGCATCGGGTCGCTATCTTCTGTGTGGCGCCACATAAAAGGGAGCCAAGACTTGAGGTTTAAGCAACATCACACCAAAGAAAACTCCTGCTATCTTTGAGTTATTCATCCGTAAGGGACAGCCTAAGACAGGAAGCAGCTGCAGCCTCCTTAAACCGCAGTCGCTGACCTTAGCGGCTGGAGACCCGACCTGCTCTCCAGGCGCTCGGCGGCCAGCGGCCGCAGGCGCCGCGCTGGTCCCTAGGCGGCCGTCAGCCCCCGACGGCGCGTGCGCGGCACGCGCGCCCCCACGCGCGCCGGCGCGCAGCCTCGGCTCCCAGGCGCCGCGCGAAGGCCCCGCCGCGGAGCGCGCGGCCGATCTGTCCCAAGCCTAGCCACGCGGCTCCCCGGGAACATGCCTGTCTGGTCAACCGAAATGTTTTAGTGTCTGTGTACAATTTTTTTCATCAGAAATATACCTGGCATAGAAGGAAGGAAGAGTGTCTTTAAGGCGGGGTGAGAGTGGGCGGGCGAGGTCAGGGAGGGCGCGTGGGGAAGAGGCCTAAGCAGGCACTGTTGAGGACAGCCACGGCTGGCCCTGCTGCCGCTGGCCCCCTCCCCCAGCCGGGGTCCTTCAGGTAGGCGGTCCTAGGTGACTTTGGACGTCCGCGCGGCCGGGTCGCAGGCGGCTTGTGCTCGAGTCCGCTGGGTTTGTTTTCGTCCCTGTGTGCGCCGTAGGTCTGTGTTGCAAACATGCTTCGCCAGATCCTCGGCCAGGCCAAGAAGCACCCGAGCGTAAGTTCTTACCTCTTCCAAAATTCTCCCTGAGCGGTGGTGCTGCTGCTGCCTCTGCCCCCTGGGAGAATCCCTTCGCAGCCCCTTTCTTTCGGAAGTGGACCCCGCCTCTGTTCGCCCGGTCCTGGTTGCCCCGGCCCACGGCCTGTGACTTTCACTGGGTGCTGTCGGGGTTTAGCTGGCGGGGTCAAGGTGAAAGATACTGGCTGAGAAACTGCCTAGTGAGAGAACGGTGGGGTGACCACGCCGACTTGCAGTTCGGTGGATTCGGGGAAGGTGGATGTAAAATGTGTGCGTTAGAGACCCAAGAGCGTCAGGCGCCCGGATGGGACGCCCGCCCGCGACAGTCTTACTGCATTGCACCACCGGGTCTTCTGAAATGTAAAGGTCCTTGATCTTGGAATCCTCATTTTGTCTGCACTCCTTGATGCTTTGGGCATCGGCACTCCAGAATCTCGCAGCATTTAAGTGCTTTTTGATACACCCCTTCCGCCAAGCACAGTAAGGTGCTGTGGACCCAAAACATAGTCTTAATTTTAGGCTTAACCTTAGTTTCCTAAACAGTGCCAAGATTACTGGCAGTATATTTTCGGAGTTTATGCTGCAAGCCAATTAACATAATAGACGTGCTTTTCTCTGCTTATTCAGATTCTTTATTTCAGAAAGATTTTTCGTACATCTGTTTGTAGGCACGCTTAAGTAACTTACAAGGATTTTTTTTCTCCCTGGTGGACAGAAGGGAAGGCACAAAATTTAGTTATAATGTTGTATAAATGTTAGGCAAATTAAACTAAAACTTGATGTATTTCCTTATGTGCTTAAAATTTATGTATAATGTGCTCTGCATTAAAATGTCAAACACTGAAAAATAAAGCAGAATCCTTTACAGATTTCTTTAAAACACGATGAAAAGTAGTCTTAACTGTAAGGTGTATATTTCTTCTGCTTTTAATTCAGTTTATCAAAATGTCAGTTTTGAGATTTGGGAATTTCTACTGAAGCCTGTCTTTGGTCAGTATCAGTAAGTTTGAAAATTGCCACTCTTTCTCTTTGAGGCCATTTCTTCCTGATTCACTGTTTCCCAGACTGGGTTTGAACTCAAAATTCTCCTGCCTCAGCCTTTCACACTGCTGTGATTGCAGGCATGGTGCACCATCATACGCAGTTTAATTCTTGTTTGTGTTCCATTACAATATAAACAGCAGTTCTTGTCTCCATTGTGTTTTGGTCTAGTTGATCCCGCTCTTCGTGTTTATTGGTGCAGGAGGTACCGGAGCAGCACTGTATTTGACACGCCTAGCACTGTTCAATCCAGATGTCAGGTGAGCAGTTAAAAATATTTAAAATTGTAAGGTGGAGTGGTGGCACACTCCTGTGATCCCAGCGTTTGAGAGGCTGAGGCAGGAGGATTGCTGTGAGTCCTATTTTTTTGCAGTTGAAAACAGTAGACAAAGAAATGGCTGATAGAGCATTACTGAATGCACTGTTACGTAAATCATTTCAGCAATGAAATTAGTAGAAGCCATGCATAAATCTCCTGTACTGAGGACAGGGACAAAGGCAGCTGCCCTGAAAAAGTCGATGTTCTGTATTTTTTTTCTAATGGATTATATGGGCTTTTTTAGTCCATAATGAAAGTAATATCATACTTCACCCCATAGAAAATGAGATTGTTCTATCAAGACATTAGCTCCTTAAGATCCACAAAGTTGGGCTGGAGGTTAAAGTGCTTGCTTAGCAAGCTTAAGGCCATGAGTTCAATTCCCCAATATCACATAAGCTGGGAATAGTGGTGCACATCTGTAATCCCAGTTGAGGCAAGAGGATTGCTCTTTTTTCAAGGCCAGACTGGGCCACACAGTGAGTTCAGGACCAGCCTGGACTGTAAAGCAAGACCCTGTCTCCAAAAAAAAAAAAGCATGAAGTTGTTATAACTCTAATAACAACAACACTATTCTATTTCTTTCAGTTGGGATAGAAAGAATAACCCAGAACCCTGGAACAAACTGGGTCCCAATGATCAATACAAGGTATTGAGTAAAATGTTTCTAAATTGCTGTAATGTGTAATGTAAGAAATCTGGTCATGGGGTAGATTTTCTTGAAATTAGCTATGCGAGTAAAATTTTATTTGAAGATCTGCTGGATTGTTCTGTGAATTTAAAAATGACATGTTTTAATAAAGATTTTTTTTTTTTTTGCTAAGATTTTACTTCCAGTCTTTATTTAGGCTTTGGATGCAGAATTAAGACAATGACTCAACTATACTGATTTGGCCAGAAGACTGTTTTCTTAGTTCTTAGGTAGTCTAGCTCAGTTGTTCTCAGGCTTTGTTGTGCCTAGGGCTTGTGAAAACAGATTCTTCAATTCTGCCATGAGAGGTTCTGATTGTATTGGTGGGTGTAGAGACTAAATTTACATTTCTAACAGTTTCAGATCACACTGAGGCTGCTGGCTCATGGACTGTAATTTGAGTAATAACATAAGCTTAGGTATTTATTTAGGATGGCTGGTTCTTATTGGTATGGTTTAAAAAATACAGGGTGTCCCAAAGGTCACCATACATATAAAAAACTAAAAATGTAAAATGTGATATAAAAGTTTGTTTGCTCAGAATTGTCACAGTAATTAAGTAAAACTAATGTTATGAGAACAACTATGCAAGCACTAACTCCACGGTGTCCCAAAAGTTGCCATACATAGAGAAATTAAACTTCTGGGGTGCCCTGTATTTAGGTGAGAATAGAAATTAAGTCATTTGAAACTTAAAATATTGTCATGAACCTCTTAGATAAACATTTTAACATACTTCTTGAAGAGTGGTGTGTCATTCTTTGAATGAATGAATTTACATACTTGGGCCATTTATGATTTCCCTAATATAGACTCTCTATTGTGTGTAAAATCTTTGCAAGGCCTCACAGTATTACTGTATCTAGGTGTAACTCATTCACCATGGGATGTACCTATTTAAGTTCTGACTTTCTTGTGTACTTTCCACAATTCCAGTCTACCTCATCAAAAGGGAGTAAGTGGTAGTTTGCTCTAGCACTCTCAAGGTGAAGTACCGTGATCAGCGTGTGCCCAAGACTCCTTGGGAGATACACTTCTGTGTTGGAGATGTATGTTATTACTGATTACATAACTTTTAGTATGACCGCTGATTTTAAGCTTTCTGGTTAACCTGGTTATATTTTGGTATTCAGTTTCCTAAAAAGATCTCTCTACCCTAAGCAGATAACAATAACACTGGCCAGGCTAATGTCTTGCCTCAAAGAAATGACGAATGGTCATCCTGATCTATTTTTCTGTCTTACAAATGTAAGTACAGGTGTAATATCCCCCAAATGCTTCATCTGAGAAACTTTAAAAAAGAAAACATGGAAATAGGTCTTGGTTCTCCCTTGAAAGAAACGTACAACAGCTCTTGTGCGCATGTGTAGTTGAGAAAGCTTATCAGATAAGAATAATGAAGCTGGTTACCTGCACTTTGGAATAGGTATTAATGCATGCCAGGACGAGGCTACGTGAATTGGAAATGAAATGTTGCTGCAATAGAAATCTAATGCGTGTGATATAAAACAAACTGTACCTATGGTACTGATACTTGAAGATGGAAAGATGAGTAGTCATGAAATAGTGAAGATGAAATGAGCCAAATCTGGAGATGAGTAAGGCTGGTGTGAATAAGGCTTATGTTGCTACTGCTTCTCAGAGAAAACAGTGAAGCAGTCTAGGCTGGTGTCTCCATTATTCAGTGTCTCTCGCCTAAGAGATACTGATCCACCGATGTCTTTTGTCCACTTGACTTTCACTGGCAAATCATGAGAAGGGGAAAATGGTATTTGCTACTTGGGAACCATTGTGTGGTTACTTTGTTGTTGTTTTCCGTCTCATGAGGATAAGCTCAATTTGTAAATGCTCTGTATCAGCCCAAGAATGGAGTGAAGAGAACATGGACAATCGATTTAGAAAAAGTACATAATGTGAGTGGAAAGTACAATTTTATTATTATAAGCCACCAAGATTTGACATGTCTGTAACAAGATAACACAGATTTGGTGATCTTAAATAGCAGGAATTTGTTTTTTACAGCCCAGGAGATTGGGAAGTCTGGTGACAGCCATTGTTTTTTCAGGTCCCAATCAGTTTTTTTCTTGATCTTTTCTCCCCCATTTTATTGATATGTGTAAGTGCAAAATTTAAAGTTTACAATGAAGTTTAGCATTTTGGGCACCTACGTATCTTGTCAAGGTGACAAGTACTTTCCCACTCTCCTTTTGTCCTTCCCCTCCACCCCACCCTCCCTGCCCACCCTACCCCCCTTTTCACTTTGTTTTTCATTTTAAGTTCCATAAGAGTTGTGATCTGGGTCTTTACAAGGTAGAGAGAAAGGTGCTGTTTCATTAAGAATTAAGAATCTAGTCAAGAAATTTCCACACCTTTATAACCTAGTGCCACTTTCCAAGTACCACTATTGTGTTAGACATTAGGATTTTCACATACGAATTTCAGGAGGACATGAATAATCAGTTTTTAACAGACTGTTTGTTGTCATGTAGCAAAAGCTAATACAAACAACAAGAGATAGGACTAAAGTAAGATTTAGGCATTAAAGGCCCAGCAGCATTTCTTCAGTAAATCCTCCAAAGCTGATAGAGGTAGTTATTCCAGAGGCTGTCTCAGTGGCCATTAATAAATTAAGAAAAAGAAGGGGAAGGGGGGCCGCATAGGAGTAGAAAAGTAAAACAGATTTGAAAAGTACTTTTAGAATTTTGAATACAAAGCAAATTTATTAGCCTGCTTAGTTTTAAAAGTGGTCGCTATCATGGCCTTTATTGCTTTTTATTCAGTGTTTGGCAAGTCATGTGGTTTGATCTTCAGTTTCCTTTTTATTTTTTTAAGTAAGAATGAAAAGTGTTGATAAGTGAGATAAGCATAAATGGCCTCAGTATATAAACTCATTCATTCAAAGAGCAGTTACACACAGACCACTCTTCAAGAAAAGGGTTGATAAGTGAGATAAGCGTACAGTGCATCTAGGCCAGTGCCTGGCATGTGAGAAGAGCCAGACATGCTGCTGCTGCTCCTGCCACTGCTTCTCCTCCTTTTTCTCAACCTTCTTTTCTTCCTCCTCTTCCTTTCCTCCCCTTTCCTCTGATCTCCTCTTCCAGTCTCTGTTCTACCCCCTCCTTACACCCACAGATCTTTCTGTGTCTCTTCTAGTATTAGCATATTAAGAGGTAACATAATTAGCTTCTTTTTGAAGTGTTATTGTTTGGATTAATTGCTTCTTAAAACTGTCAGAACAAAGATTACAATTTTATGGTTAATTGATAATTTTTTATGCATGGGACCCTATGAATGTATATAGCTCAAGGATTACTTGATAAGATTTTTCTTTTTAAAATTAAGGTAAAATAGTTTTTGAATAAGAGGTAAGAAAATTAGGGTATATTTGAACAAAAAGAAGTTTGAAGAAATAATACAGATTAAGTTTTGGTTCTTTTGGAGACAATGTAATCTTCAAGTAATTGTCACACAGTCTCTTCAATGTTATTTGGCCTAAGAATGAGGAAGTCCAAGATTATAACCTTACTTGGACATGTGGAATTATTTTTTTTTTTAGTAGAAATTCTGGACCTGTTTCAAATGTAAATCTTTTTTTTTTTTTAAGTCACTGGGATTTAGAGACAGTTAATGTTTAAAGCAATCTCAGAAAAGTTTTATTTCTAAAATTAACTTTAATTGAATATAAGGACAATTTCAGAAATTTTAAAAAATGCAAAAATGCAGTGGCATTTGAAAGCTGACAGCAGAAATAAGCAAACCTAAATTAGAAATAGAGATGTTGTTCTTATTTATCTTGTTGCTGTGACAAAATACCCAGCGTCCGCAGTTAAAGGGAGGAAAGGTTTATTTGGCTTCCCGTTTCAGAAGGTCTCTCTCACACATAGTCTGTTCATGGGGCAGCTGGCAAAGGTGACGGCACATGGCAGCGGCTGGAGAGCTGCTCACCCCATTGCAAGACAAGCCAGGTGAAGCAGGAGCAAGTAGATGAGCTCCCCCAGGAAGAAGTGGTGCCATTTCTTCTTCCTTTCTTTAAATACTTTGAGCTGCCAGTTAGTTGCCCCTCCTGTACTTCCTACGCCACAAGTCAATAAAAGCACCTAAAATCTCCCTCAATTTAAATACATTGCCCAGTCCGTCCAGGTCCAACCTTACACACCTGTCCCTTCCAGGCAGGCCCTCCCACCCAGTAACCCACAGGTCCAAATACTTGCGGCTTTTGCGGACGTTCCACATCCAAACAACAGCAAGACACAGTCCGCGTTAGACAGTTAACAAAACCTCTGGTAGAGGCAGAACATAGGAAAACTGCTGAGGTAAGCCAGTTTGTATCTGAAGGATTATAAAACTGCAAAGTTTTACCTTGTATTACTGGCCTCTCTTGGTTGCACTATCTTTCCCATGAAAATGATAGCAATTTAAAGAAATAGGAATACCAGTTATTTGCATTTCTTTATTCATTTGGAGATTTTCCCATGTATTTATTGTGGATAAAGTAAAATCTCATAGACTTGGAAGTAGAAGTACATAGCCCAAGCAATTATTAATCATTTTGAAATTGATTTTTATAAGCAATTTCTGTAATTGCTACCTTAGAACACTGAATAAAAGGAGTTTTAAAGCTCACATGTCATCTCGCTGTACTTGAATCTAAAATACCATTTTTCTTTTCCAAGTTCTACTCAGTGAATGTGGATTACAGCAAACTGAAGAAAGAAGGTCCAGAGTTCTAAATGAAATGTTTCACTATAGAGCTGCTTAAGTGAAGGTCTTTCAGAAGCCATCCGCACAATTTTCCACTGTACCAAGAAATGTTTCTCCTCTAAATGCATGAAATCATGTTAATTTGTTGGAGTTTATTACTCTGATTAATAAATCTCTGAAACTTGGTATGTGTCACTGTTTAATGCTAAAAACTCTTCTCAACTTTTAGGATATAAGAAATAAGCTATTAGAATTTAAATATTTTTTGAATATTCTATGCATTTGCGTAATTGACAATAAGTACATTTTTTTATCTACCATAATAAAGTTCCATTTTGTGTATAGGCCATTGGTAACTTCACTAGAGTGTATTTGTTTGTCAACCTGAATTGGAAATTAAACAAAAGGACATTAGGAAGAACTCAGTCCTTTAGCACCTGGGTAAAATGGAAACTTCTGGATTTCCATTACTGGCTGATGTCAAAATGTGTGCAGTTGTTAACAGTGGCTTTTCACGTACTGTATTCTTTGCTGAAGCTTTTCAGGGTACCAGTTGATGGTACTTGGATTGTAGTTGCAATGTGAGTCTGCCACTGCTGCCACTGTTGCTAGTGGCCCAGAGATCTCAAGAGTTTCTGGTCTGATTCTTGCCAGCTTCCAGTGTCAGAAAACATCTTAATAGCAATTGCAAGGTAAGGGCTGTGTAGGACAGTTACTTTCTCAAATGGACAATGGAATTGGAATCAAGGGTGGAAAAATACTAAATGAGCAATGTGATATTACCTATTAGACAGCTCAGGCTTTTTAGCCACATAATATGGAATTAACCATATCTCATATCAAGTTTCTCATATAGGAAAACATCTTAAGAAATTTTGTGAGATAATTTTGATCTTAGTATATAGATATGGTGAAATTTTGTTTATAGAGTAATAAGCCCACTTAACATGCCAGGAAATGAACTGAGAATCTGAGTTACATGGATTCTGTGTATGAGTGAGTTGGTGTGTGTGTGTGTGTGTGTGTGTGTGGATGCACAATTGAAACAAATGTTTGAATAAAATTGCTAGAATTTATTCTACTAGTTAAAACAGTGAAAATTGAAACCATGTAGTCCGAAATTAGAATGTGTACAGGACATTTCAGTTACTTTACCCACTAGTCTCTACAGCAGGATTTTTTTAGCTTCACCAGTAGTAACTTTCAGCCAATTTGTCATTGTAATAAATTGTTTTGTACGTTTTAGCATGTTCAACAGTGCCCTTGGCCTCTGTCTGGCACTGATGACCTGTAATGCTTCCTTGCCCTTCCCTAGTTAGGGGAAGGGAGAATTCCTGCACTATCAGGTTGGTCTTAAAGCCATCATTACCTAACCTGAGTTACTGAAGCAACCCCTTAGGTGGTTTCTGTGTGTGCAGTGTGTCAACATAGCCAGAGTGATCTTTAATGTGTAAGACAAAACATGACCTTTGTATTCCCCATTTTACTCAATAAAAGCAAAGTACTTTGGAAAGAAATTCACCAGGCTTTAAGAAGCCACCCCTTCCTCTGCCAAGAATAACCTTTGACCCTTGTTGCTGCAACTCCATCTTGCTCACACATTTCCCCTTAGTACGCTACTTTGATCCTTCGCAAGGGCTGTTTCTCCATGAAAGCTTTGCACTGCCCTTTCCTCTACTTAGAATTCTTCCCAAATGTTACTGCCTGCCCATTCTCACTTTCCCACTTTTCTTCAGTGTTGCCTTTCCAATGAGGTGTTCTTGTCCAAAATTTCATAGCTTATCTTATTTTTCTCAAATCTCTTTTGTACTTTATTTACACTTCAGTGTAACAAATTACATGTTAATACTTACCTTATTTAACTTTGAAACAGCTGCTAAAGTGTAAGCTTGATTAAGTAATTTTGTTTTGTTTATTGAGGTATAATGTACAGCTGAGATGATACCTACTCATAGTTGGTGTTCAATATTGAATAAAAGACCAGATATCTAGAATGGAGTATCTATAATAGTGCGAAGTGGCTACAGGTAATTTTTGATTAGGTGGAAAGACTGCATTCCTCGGTTCTGGGGAATGGATCCCTGTGCCTTGGAACTGAGTCAAATACCCAACCCGTTTTTGTTATGAGATGGTCTTGCAGAGTCACTAAACTGCCCAGGCTGAGCTTGACCTGGTGACTCTCCTCCTTCAGCCTGCTGGAGTGGTTGGATTATGGGCGTACACCACCCTAGCTGGTGCCATATAAACATTTTGAAGATGGATAGAGCTAGCTTTACGCAGATCAGCCAAGGAGGTTTATCCGAGGTGTGGATGTTGCGAAAGGCTTATACTGCTAAATAACATCCTAAAAATGTCAGAGAAGTAATAATATTAGTAACATCAAGTTTACGAAAAAATGAGATTATTTTTTGGGTGTTCATTGTACTAGTTATTGTACTGCTTGTTTTTACACTGCAGCCTGGGAAAGTTACTGTTGGAATGTTCCCAGTGGTGGCTAGTCTTGAAATCTAATGAAGCAGACATCCCTTCTTGGGTTCTCATTCTTTCAGTTTCCACTTCCTGCCTTCAGTTACTACTAAGTAGCTTAGCTCCAGCAGTACATTGGTCATTACTGAGAAAGAGTCCATAGAAATGGTCTTATAGGCTCTGTAGGAATTTATCAGTGATAACAGCATAGATAGGAATGCGTGGTTCTAATGACAGTTTTGTGCACTAAAGAAAAATATGTAACAATTTTTCTTACTCCTCAAAATCTGCCTTAAGTTCTAGTGTGTTAAGAGCTGTCATCCATATTAGTGATCAGTGTCCCCTGTGATTTTTTTGCAAATAAGACTAGGATGAACCTTAATTAAAATATGATGTATTTTAAAAAGTGAAGATACACATGAGAAATTCTCACAAGCATCCAGATTCTCTTTTGAAAACAAGTATTATCGATTTTCCCCAATTTTATTGATACGTATGTGCAAAACAAATTTTACATTGATCTTGAGTATTGTGCCTCTATGTATTGTGGCAAAGTTACAAATCCTTCCCTTCTCTCTTTTCAACCCTCCCACTTTTCCCCCTACCCTCTAGTTCCCATTATTCCCTATATTCAGTTCTATGAAATAATTGTGATCTGGATTTCTCATAATGGAGAAGCCATTCAATACTTCACTTTCTGCTTCTGACTCACTTCACTGAGTATGATGGTCTCAAGTTGCCTCCATTTACCTACAAAAGCCTCCAACCTATCTGTCTTTATAGATGAGTAGTATTCCATTGTGTATAAATACCACAATTTATGCATCCATTAGTCTTTTGATGGGTATTTTGGTGTCTTTCACATCTTAGCTGTGGTTAGTTGTGCTGCTATGAACATGGGTATTCATGTATCTCTTGTATGTTTTTAAATCTTGGGAAAATTCCCAGAAGAGGTCTTGCTGGATTGAAGGGGATATTTATTTACAGTCTTTTGAGAGACTTCCATACTGTTTAACATTTCTTAGGTAAAGAAAAAACGTCAAAATTGAAAAAGCTCGGATTGGAAATCTGACAGATCTTTGAGTCTATGGATAGTCACTCATTCAGTATTTATCCTTGGCAGTATTCTCAGAGCTTTCCAGAGAGCAGTCTGAGTAAAGCTTGTGGGCAAAGTCATTCATTCTTGATCAGGAGTGACACGCATAGTGAAACACGGAGGGCAAGCCAGTAAAAGGATGAATTGTTGTGTTGTCTGTCGCTATGAGTGACTGGTGTGTAATGTCACAAGACTTTTGAGAGGCCTTTTACTTGCATCACAGAACTCTTCCTATAGAAAGAATTTGAGACATTCATTGAATCCTGCACTGCCACTGGTCAAAGATGTTGTCCTAGGCAGTTCCTTTACTCTTCTGAGCAGTGCGTGGTGGACGTTCAAGTATGCTTTTTCTTTTTGTTAACCTTCTCACAGGGTCAGAGAAGTGGAGAAGTGAGAAGTGCTTAGGATCTGCCTTAAGGGGAGAAGCACAGCATGCTGAGAAGGTTGAACTTTGCGCTGAGCTGGGCAAGGCCTGTCTGACATTATTTGCTGCAGCAGGGGCTGAACACAAGGTGAAACAGACAATCTGAAATGTCATCCTAGAGATGTCTGATACGGACATTTTACTTGGTTTTGAGACTTCATCTCAACATCTGTATGATGGTGTCAGTCTCACAGGTATGTAATGTCAGTATTATGTGAAGCAATATTAATTTTGCAAAACCTGAATTACCCGTATTTTCTTCATCACTACACATTATCTTCAACTTGTGGCTTATATCCCCATCACCCTGCTGGTGCTGCTCCTGAGGTCATTAGTAATTTCTTTATTGCTAAATTGAATGTTTATCTCTTTTTGGCTTTTGTTTTTCTTAATGTCTGCTACATCCATTACAAGAGAGGTCTTTTTTTTTTTTCTTCTTCTAAAACCCATCTTGCTTTATGTGGACTCTCAGTAGTAGTTTTCTGTTAGAGTTAATACATTATAAAAGTACTTGAGAATGAGTAGTTAATGAGTTTCCTCCTCCCTTTTTGGTAATTTCTTTCACTTTCCTTTAATTTCACTGCTCAATATCCTCCTGCCCCCTACCCGCTTAGAGCATAATAAGATTGGTTATGTTTTTGAAGGAAAACGGGGCCACCTTTAGTCAATAATGCTCAGTGAAATGGACCAAACACAAAAGACTGAGTGTTGACTGGTATTCTTCCTGTGAAATTTGCAACAGTAATTGCATAAAAAACATCAACATGAGAGATCTTGAGAATAGGGAGAGGGGCAGTGAGCAGCTAGGAAAGGAACAAGTCTCTGAGAGCAGGATGGGAAGGCATATGGTTAGGGTAAGGGAGAGAGAAAAGTGGCCAAGTGTTGTAGACCATCACTGTAACCCCAAGCTGCATTTTGTCAGCGTGTTACTGACTCTGTCTAGCTCATGCATACTAAGACAAAAAGATTGGCCAGGCTTAGCCATCCCAGTGGTCTAATTGGTGTTAAATTAATTGACAACCTGCATTTTGTAGGAAAACCAGATATTTACTATATTTTCTTCTGAAAGAATTATTCTTATGTTCTACTGTAAATCTATAATTTTGAAACTCATTTAGATCATTTTGAGTATGATAACATTCAAGTATATTTGCTGAATATTCAGTCTCACCTAAAATTGCCATTTTTAAAGGTATGCTTACATTTATTATTTGACATAAATTTCTATCAGAAAATTGTACCTCAATATGCATGTTATATATAATTGTATCTCAGTATGCATGCTATATATAATTATATCATATATAATTCAACTGAGCTATCAGATCATTAAGGTTAGAAGCAATACCCTGGCAGAAAAACTATCTTGGGACATTTTACCAGGGAAGAAAGAAAAATGATTGCCACTTTTAAGCCAGAAATTCAGTAAGTTCTATGAAAAAGTAAAGGGGTACAGAGAGGGGATTATATGAACTGGGTAATATGGCTTTTCTTTTAAATATCAAAAGTACATGGCTCCTAAGCTGCCTCCCAAAGCACAAGGCCATAGACTTACTATTGTGACTTAAAAAAATGTGCATAACTTGTCCTTCCCCACCACATACATCACATCACGCGTGCAATACTGGGGCCTCTGCATATCTGTAAAAGCAGGATAGAGGTCTGTTTTGCTCATCACTGTGTCTCCAGGGCCTGGCAGTGCTTGGTATATAATAGGTCTACAAGTGTTCATTGACTGAATGTATTAAGCATAATGTGATTGCAGAGGTTTCTGATATATGGACATTTTCTCATTGGGAGTGTAATTTAATTTGTAGTTGATAGCTAAGGTTTGAATAAATGTTTAGAAGTGGAACTCAAATACCTATAGGTTATTAAAATGAAAATAAAATGTAGTAAAATGTTCTTTGTAATCACTGAAGAAAACATAGAACGGCGATGCAATGGCTGTTGAAGGAGCCCTGATTACCCAGTTGTTTACTATGTAGACACCTTGTATGATGTTTGTGGTCGGAAGCTATTGATTTGAATAACTCTTGAGAAATGATGTATATACATTTATAGTTTATCATTATAATGTGATGATATGCCTACCTTTCTAAAAATAGAATGTCACTGTGCCTGAATCATGAATATATTTATATATTTATTTTTCATATTAAGGCAAAGTGATTATAAGTATAAACTGTCCTTTATTTGAGTTTTCTTACGATAGGCAAATAAGACAAAGGACCTAATTAATGGATGAGAGTAAGTTATACCATGGAGAGACAAGAACAATATTTTTCATTTTCAGAAGCACTGGTTGTTATTGGTATAAAATAACCTTAATTTGAGTTCAGAACTCAAGTTTCAGCTAAGTATGCTTTTGAGCTAAAACAAATATTTCCAGGGAAGAAGATGTGTATGATATTTACGAGTACATCCAAATAGACAATGTAGACATGGTTACAGACCACCACAAGTTCAAGGAATGAAGTGTGACCTATTCATTAGAGTTAGTGATAATTAATTCACGGGTGAGAAGACAGTCATTTTAACTAGTTTATATTGCTTCTTTAAAGCACAAACCTTATGAAATAATGAATTAGGAGAGACGTGCTTAGAAAAGAAAGAACATGGGGAAATATTGAATAATCAGGTTGATGGGGATAAAGATGAAGCTTAAAGAATTAGAAGGATTAATTTTGCTCTTGCTTCTGCAGTGGCTAAGGATAGAAAAAGGAAAAGGGACTTGTAGGGAAAGGGATTAAATTCATAAGGATTTTTACATGATTTATTTCATTTTTAATTCACACATTAGTTCTCCTGGGATGCCATTATTTTTCTAATTTTTATATAGACAAAAATAAGATTCAGGAGGGCCAGATGAATGATTCAGCGTCACACTATTAGCTTATAGAGTAGGTATTTGGATCCAAATCTACCTACCTTTCAAGTCCACTTTGTTTTCACTATGCTGTGCTTGTTCCCTAGCAAGCCAGGTCCTCTCCACTTGTAGCTGTGCTGTAGAGTCGCCCAGGAATTATTAGGACTGCTATTGACACTGTCAAAATGATCCGGCTTTGTTAATGTGCAATCCTGGTGGGAGTGGTCTACTTTTACCTTGATTTTGTGGGTTTTCACTGTCTTTGGATTATTTTTATCTGTAATTTAACAGATGAAGAAACTGGAGAGTTAAAGCTACATGAATCACATTTGACCAAGGTTACATGGAACATCAGTTGATGAACTGAGACTTAAAACCAGGCATGGTGATTCCAGTGCACACACCTTGAGCCCTGTGCTAAGGCCAGGCATTGTAGGTAGGTGTGTGAACACATGAGCTGGGGAGGAGTGTGGGGAAGAACTACAACTTGGTTCTTTAATTCAGTACTGTGCTAATTGTTTCATGTCCCATGTCCCGTGTATGCTTTTCATATGTATAGGTGGTAGAGCCTTTTTTTTTCTAAACAGAGGTATATTTGAGAAGTAGCAAGTAAGGGTATAAGATATATAAGGTATGTGGTTTGTAGGATGAAGTATGAAGCTTGTAGTGAGAGACATAGCTGCAACAAGTTTGAAATTTATATGGTAGTTGAAGAAGAATCTTTGTGATGGACACAACTGAAGATTTACTTTTGTGGAATTAATTATTTGTACTATGGGGCAGAGAGAAGAGGACAAAGTTACAAGAGAGACAGGAACATGCACATTAGTTGTGTCAGTCAAGACGAGCCAGGCTATGCTAACTTAAGAACCAAAATCAAAAAATTCATTGATTTCACTAGCTGAGGTTTATTCTTGTTTATGGAAGATTTCCAAAAATAGGTTACCAAGGAAGCTCTGTTTATCATATCATCACTTTCCTCCTGAGTCTGTCGCTTAAACTACTCTCTGGGTTGGCTCATTCTGTGTGCAAATAGAATGATCATCTCTCATTGTGTATATAGATGTAGAATTAACCTCAAAAACGGATTTTATGATAATGGTAGAACAGGGGAAAAAAGAGTAAAAAACATTCCCATTCAGAAGGATTATCCATAAGTAACTATTTATTTATTTATTTAGTTATTTTGAGACAGGGTCTCATTCTGTAGCCCCAGGCAGGTTCCGAAGTCATTATATAGCCCAAGATGCCCTTGATCTCACAGTAATCCTCCTGCTTCAGCCTCAGATTATAGGCATGTGCCACCACATCTGGCTCATGTAGTGTTTATTGGAAAACATATGTTTATTAGGAAAATATTAACAGTTAAACAGAAACACAGTCAGGTATCGCAATGCACAGTGTAATTCCAGCACTCTGGAAAGGTGATACAGGAAGATTGAATGTTTGAGCACAGCTTGGGCCGTTTAGCTGGCCCTGTTCCCAAATAAATAAAAAAGGGGGTTGGATATTTAGGTCAGTGGTAGAGAGCCTGCTTCTCAAGTGCAAAGCCCTGGGTTCAGTCCTCAGCTCTAAACAATAAAAATCAAATTAAGAAAAACAAAAAAATACAAAAATAAAAAAGGGCTGGGGATAGCTCAGTGTGAAGACCCTGGATTCAATACCCACTACAAACAAAAACTAAAAATAAAAAAGGTAAACGCCTCTTCCTTATTTTGAACTTCTATAAAGAAATATCATTGATGAGATGGCTTGAAAGGAAGACCTTTATCCAGATAGGTGGTACCTGCTTGTAGTCTTAGCACTCTGAGAGGCTGAAGCAGGAGGACTGGAACTTTGAGCACAGCTTGGGCAACTTAGGAGACGCTGTCTTAAACCAACAGTAAGTTGTAGCTCAGTGCAAAAGCTCTGGGTTCCATCCCCAGTATTGAGTGAAAAAAGTAGAAATTTATTTTCATTTATCTGTGAAGACTGGAAGTGTCTCCAAATCCAGTTTCCCACATGGTTTGTCTTTTGGCAAGGGCCTTTTTCTGCCTTGTGGATGGCTGGCTGCCTCTGCCCTGTGTCATCACATACCAGGGAGAGAAGGAACTCTTGGATGTCCTTTGTCACAAGGACATCAATCTGGTGAAAGTTCTACCACCATAGCTTCATCTCTCATACCTTCGTGCTGGGGTTAGGGTCACATCATATGAATTTGAGGGGAACACAAACATTAAGTCCACCACACTCCCAAATCTCCATGGTCTAATGCACAAAAATGTAGTGAACTCCAGCATAGTTATCCCTAATTGGTGGGCAGTTTTCAGTATGAGTCATTCAGAGACCTTTCTCTTTTCTTGTCAACAATTTATTTATCTACTTTTATTTACATATCGCATCCCTTTCTCCTCCTTCTCTCTTTCCTCCACTGCTTTGTTTCGTTCTCCACAAAGCCCGTTTTCTTTCATGTCTCTTACGTGTCTCTTTCAGTTTTTGGTTTTTTCATATTAGAGAAACCATATAATCTTTAACTTTCAGAGTCTGATTCATTGCACTGAGTATAATCATTTTTTAGGTACATGCATTTTTCCTACAAAAGACCCAAATTAATCATTCTTTATGTTAGAGTAGTACTCTATTGTGTACATATACTGCATCATCTTTATCTGCTGATCTGTGGTTGGATATACTGGTCTCTTCCAGGACTTGGCTGTTATAAATTATGCTGCTATAAACATGTATGCAGCTGTCACTATTGTGTGATGACCTAACTCTTTTGGAAAGACATCCAGAAGAGGTATAGCTGGGTCAAACAGAATATTGGTTTTTATTTTATTTTTTTGAGGATTCTCCATATTGCTTTCGATAGTGATTGTACCAGATTACAATTCTACCAGCAGTGTAGGAGGGTTCCTTTTTCCCCATAGCCTTGCCAGTATTTGGAATTATCTGGATTTATTTGGTAATTGGGTGAAGAAAATGGCACATCATGCTTCGGAGGCTTTAGAGACCTTGCCTGTAAGGGGCTCATTCACATTACTCCGTCATACTCCCTGAATAGTAACTCACACACCCAAAGCTAATTATAGGGGAGACAGGAACATGTATGTACTTTCGCTGTATCAGTCAAGACAAAGTATCCTATGCTGTAGTGAGAACCAACACCAAAAACGTCATTGGTTTCACTGACTGAAGTTTCTTCTTATTTATGGGACATTTGCAAAAACAGGCCACCAAGGAAGCTCTGTTTGTCATGTCACTTTGCGTCTGAGTCTGCTCCCTAGCTACCCTCCAGTTTGCGTCATTCACGCAAGTAAAATGATCATCTCCTAATTCGCATCTAGGTGTCGAACTAACCTCAAAACTGAGGTTGTGATAATGGCAGGACACGGGCAAAATAACAACAACATCATTCCCATTCAGTAAAAGATGAACAGGAATAGATACTTATCTCTAGATCATAGCATTTTGATTATATAAGCATCCCTACCGTAAGATAGGAAATCTTCTTTGGCTAGGTAAATTCTGTCTTCTAGGCGGTGGCATTCTCTGTGGCTCTGTGATCTTCCTTTTGACTATTTTCTTTCTATTATTCTTGATTTTATATAAAATTGATATTGAAAAGTATGCCCTCCTTGGATGCCAAGTAGCTTTTTCTTAGTCTTCTTCCTATCCATGGGAGACTGGAGGTCAAGGATTATTGTTAGTTTCAAACAGTCAGATATTTCTACTCTAAATTCATGGTTTCTTTCATAGAAAAATGTTCATGTAAGCTTAACAGGATTTTAATCTGACTGCATTTGCTATATGTGCCAAACGATGTATGCACAGTTCTTCAAGCATACGTAGATTTTCTGTATGTATTTTTTCTCATTTCCATATGCTACTTATCTCTCTCTGTTTTTCTCACTTTTGCCATTTTCTTTTGGTGCCTCAACCTAATTTGAGTAATTGGACTTCCTAGATTGCAGTGGCAAAATTCTATATTCACTTTATTTTCCCTGGGTCATCTTGACAAACTGAAAGAAAACAGTGGATGTGACCTCAATTTATTTACAAACCTTGGTTTTGATTCTGGCCAGAACACTTGAGTTTCAGTCATTCCTTGTTGCTCAAGCATCTTTTCTGCTTTATTCTGTGCTACCTGGTTTGAAGAGCACAGATGTTGGCATTGTCCCTAAATCACGTATGCCTACGTGTTTTCATCCTCTTATCTTCACTACTATCTCATTTCTTCACCAGCTCATTGACTATGAGCAACCAAAGTTTGCTTTTAACTTTTCTTTACCTATCCTTTTTTCCCTTTGATCCTCACATTATTTAGATATATCAAAATGGAAATTTTAGTTACTCTTAAGAGGGAAGACTGTTTAATGCTTTGCCATGGCAGAGAACCGGCAAACCCTGGTGAGTTTCCTCATTCCCAGCTGCCTGCAACCAGTGGCACATCTTTAAGTTTTATTGCCATGGCAGCAGCTGCCTGGCAAGCCCCAAGTTCTTCATTCCTCAGAGAAGCTAAATTGTGTTGCGTGTAAAAAACTACTAAGTCTTGAGGTCTCAGCCAACATTTTGTTTTCTTGCATGCTAATTTCTTAGTTGAGACAAATGAAAGTTTTATTCATTGTGTTCTCTAGAATTAAAGCTAGTGGAGGTTTTATCGAAACACTTGCTTCCCAATGTACAGGGAGACCAAATCGTTTTGATTTGCCCGGATCATTTTCAGGTTTATCACTGAAAATCCCGAACCCAAAGAATTCACATTACTCCCGGTTAAGCCAGGGAAGTTTGCTTGTACTGAATATCCTGAGTCTCAGGAACCCCCGCAGGTCTGGGAAGATCTGGATGATTGATCGTTCCCACACCTTCACCGTAGCAGTGGGAAAGAAACGAGGCTCTTCAGGCTTCCAGCCAATGAAGACAGCCGACACTTCTCTTTGCTCTCATTGGCTGTGCCTAAAATCAAAGTACAGCCAGCCATATGTCACTAAGTCTGCAAGTGACAAATACTTAGAGAGCGCCATAAATAATAGCCAGTGCTAACAGGCTAATTCTGTGCCTCAGAAGACAAAGGTTTGTTAAGCCACAGACTGGACTATAGCATCTGTGAAAAAAAAATCGTGGCAGCTGAAGGTATTGAAGCATATAAAAGTTGAACAAATGAAAATTAAAGTGATAAAAGTGGATGGTTAGAAAGACATTTGAAATATAAATCAGACCCAGAAAGTAACAGGATATAAGGTTTTTTTGTTTTGTTTTGTTTTGTGTGTGTGTGTGTGTGTGTGTGTGTGTGTGTGGAAGGTGATGGTAGCACTGGAAATCTCCAGCCCATTTTTTGGGGACAGCATCTCATTGAGTCAGTAAGTTGCCCAAACTGGGCTCAAATTTGAGAATCTCCTGCCTCAACCTCTTATAATGTGGGATTACAAACCTGTGCCATGGGCCCAGGTTACGTCTAAGTTGTAAGTGTAGCCATAAGGGCCATCTTGGCGCTAGTACCTACATGTAGGCACATGGTGGGGGACGTACATAAGAGCAGCTACTCTTTGAGAGTGGAAGTTCGAAGAACATAAAGATTATAAATACCAATTAGCCATCGGTGAAAACTAAACTTTCTGAACTCTGTGAATGAGTTTAAGAATGTCAAAGTCTATCAATTACTAGGATGTGGACTAAGATTACACTTATTTATATATTCATCTATTCACTTACCCAACAAATATCAAATGGCAAGCACTGTAATAAGGACTTGGAATGTGGCCCGGTTAGACAGAATTGGCCCCGTCTTATTAGGGAAACCAGACAAACTGGTAAGTACATTAGTTTGATGCTGTTTAAGTATGATGAAGGGAGTGAACAGGATCATCAGGTGGAAGAGCTAACAGAGAAAACAAAAAGAAAGGTAGGATGATTTTTGAATCATGGGAGAAGCTTTCTCTAGGGTAAATATTAGCAGAAACCTGAAGGGTAGAACTGAACTGGCCAGAGAAGAGTTGGAGGAATTGCTGCATAGCAGTAAGTGTCAGCAAGTGTAAAGATACTGCAGCTTGGAAGAAGAACCAAACAACGTCCACGTGGTAAAATGCGGACAAAAACAGGTGGGAAAGGATGTAGGAGCTAGGTCGGGAGAGGAGTTTGGATTTACACTGATGATAAAAATATTTTTATTTAGAAAGTAACATAATCCCCTTGCGATTTGGAGACTGGTTGGCAGAGAGTAAGAGTACAGGCAACGAAACTAGGTAGGAGTTGCTTCAATAATCTCTATGAGACAAGGGGACTTGAACTACAGTGCTACCCCAGGGAGTAGAAAGAAGAGGGTGGATTTTAGATACAGCGTGCAGCTGGCAACAACAGTATTTGATGGTGTCAAAAGAGAAGGATGAGGGTGGCTTTAGTCTCTGACTTGAGCACCTAAATGTCAAGACATGCCCTACTACTGACCTAAGGGAAAGTTATAAAAAGGGAGAGAATTAGTGGGAAAAACAGAGAATGCTACTTGGAGGCAGTTTGATGTTGTTAGACAACCAAGTGGGTGTATCAATTCAGTGCTTTGTGGGTGTGGTACTGTGAAGGGGAGAACTGGGCTGAGGATATACATCTAAGAGACACTCAGATGTCATGGGAATTTAAAGACAGGGGAGTGGTTAGGACCAGCTGGGGGAAGTGTGTGGCTAAAGAGGATCCTGGGTAGATCTGGAGGTGTCCTCACATTTAGAGATACTGTAAAGAAAAAAAAAAAAAAACAGAGAAAAGTAGACTGAGAAGGTGCCACCCAGGAGACACAGTGTAGTGTGGTGGATGCCATGTGAGGAGACTCTTCTAAGAAGGATCCGAGGTGGTAGATAATTGTTTTATTGCTGCTGAGATGTCCAGTAAGAATAATTTAAAAATACTGGTCAATCTTGCCTCACTCATACTATAACAGGCGAGGTTTCTGTGGAGTGGAAAGAAAATGAAGACAGTGAGCACAGATAAGGTCTCCAGACAGAAACTAATCATATCAAAAGAATAAACAGTTGTAGCATAATTGCATTTAAAGTCAATAAATTATAGTAAATGGAGAATTTACTAGTTGGTAATTATATTATCTCTAGATGGAAATTAATTAACAGAAGATAATAGTGAGCAGAGAACCTAAAAAGGAAGTGGAAAGTTGAGGAATCCAGTGCTGTTAGTGTCATGGGCTCTGAGGCGGGGTGGGGAGTGTGGGGGTGTGGGGAGAGTGGGAGGTGGGTATGTGTGAGTGGGGGGATGGGCCACAATGACTGGCGGGAGGGAGCGCTGCTTCTGTCACTACGGAGCTGGACCGTGAAAGGAAAGGAGAATTCTTCATATTTGAGTCATGTCTGAGCACAATTTCCTCAAGACCACCCACTTCTATTCACTCGGATTTCCCCTCACCACACAAGTCTGTTCACAGTGTAGCTTCCTAAAGTGACTTGACCCCAGAGAGAAGGAAAAGAAGTGGGAAAGGAAGAAATGGAAAGGGCTGTAACTGAAAGTGGGGGCAGGAAGGTTCCTACAAGTGGAAGCATTACTTTGGAGGTAAGAGTTTATTTCAACACTCTTAATTTCATCCCACCAGTCTACACACCTATCTTTGGTCCAGTACCAGACAAATTTGATTTACACTGCCTTGTAATAATCTGGTTATTGTGATATTTGAGTCTTCCCTCCTTTGTTCATTTTCAGGATTTTTTTTGGTAGTACTTTTTTGAGGTCACTTTTGAGTCTTATTTGTACAGATATGCTAATGAAGAAGAACGTAGCTATTGTAGGCTAACAGCAGGTTTGCTTGCTTTTATCTTGTAAATGTTTATAACATAGTACAGTAGCTTTAAAAAGAGGATATACAGGATGATTGAGAATTCTTTTATTTTTATTTTTTTAAATAAAAGGGGATTAAACCTAAGGCTTTCACACTGAGCCACATCCTCAGCCCAATTTCTGTTTTTATGCTGCAAGACAGGCTGTCCTCAAAGTTGTTAAGTCGCCCTGGATGGGCTGCTTTTGCCTCAGCCTTCCAGAGTGAGGAAAATCCTTTTCTAAAGCAGAATTCGCACTGGATTATGAGGTGATAGTGAGGTGGGAGCTATACTAAAACAGTGTTGCCCTTACATCCTGATGGATTGAATTTAACAGTGGAGACAGACTTTAGTAATTAGCTGTGTTTTCTGAATATTTCCTGGTGAAGCTAGTTTGTACTCTCCTACATGCACCTGGAAGTGACTAGTGCCAGATGTCATGGGAGCAGAAGTGGCACTAGTCACTTCCATATAGAAATTGTACATGCAATTTTTTATTACTTTATTTTCTTCCTACCTTGGAATGTGGAAAAATGCTTGAGTTTCTGAGTGGAAATGATGGAGAATTTACTGCCCCAACCTGAACTTATTCAGAGTGGACCCGCAGCATGATTGATAAAAACACCACTGGTTTATAAAACGCTGCACACATGTTTGTTACCACATTTGTTACCAGAGCATGATCAAATATAACGTATATAAAATTAATACCCAGAAGAGGTCTGTCATATCATTGGAATTCTAACTACGTGGGATTGGCTTAGGAATTTGCAGAGAGCCTGGGAAAAATGTTTGACTCACGCAGGCACAATGATGCGTTGTGCTAAAACTCTTGGGAAAAATCTTTCATGTAGTAATTTAGAAGGAAAATCAAGAACCAAATGAATTTGTAATTCTTAAGGAAGTGTTTTTAAGCAAAGTATTAGAAATGAAAGATAGCTTCTATTGATTACTTTTGACAAGGGATTACAAGAGAGCGCCAAGCATGGGGAAGAATTGGTTGGCTTATAAGTGAGGATTAAGGGGATAGAGTAAGATCAGAAATTCAGAAACTTGCAGGGCTGGACAAGGTGAGTGTTTCATAGTGCCAAGTAGTAAATACAAAATGATAAGGCCATTAAAGTTCAAGCATATGATAAGTATCAAAACAAGTGTTTGCTCATTATGGCCATTGCTAAAACTTGGGGATGCCTTAGGGGAGAATTTGGTAAATCTTTTCAGTTGAACAACATACCCCAGCAAAAAGAGATTAAGGTGATTATTTTTGACTCTTGATAGACTCGTAGAATACATAATATGTGAGAGAAGAGTGACAGGGTGTCGAAAAAACATAAGAAGGACAAATCAAAGTGTCTTGAGAAATGAACTACGGCCATGGCTACTGACACGTGAAAGTAACTGCATTCAAATATTGGTAGATAAAAAAGTATGATGCTTATAAGAATGAGGTATGATAAACCATTGGCCTGTAGTAAAAAAAAAAATTTGTGACCCACTGAGGCTTAAAACAGTGCCACTTATTTGCAGAAGAAAGCAACTCAAACCCCAAGGGTGGGGTGTGGATCTTAGGTGCCAACTTCATGTTTGGTTCAGAAAAATGGGAAAAAATTAACCTAGAGGGTGGAGCTAGAAATTTTGTAGAAAACATAACAAATGTTATTTTAAAGTAAAATTGAAGTCTAATTAAGATTAATATTTTTTAACCTCACATGGGCATCTGCAATTTTCCCCTGAAGACTTCATGACTCTTAAAGGGGGTGAAGAGGCCTTCCATGTATTTACTTTCTGAATATGCATAGTCCGTAGGCCCCACTATCAACAGAGGCCGCATCTGAATATGAGTGTATCACCATGTGATCCTGAACTTTGAGTTCCATGCGATGGCTTTTGGAATGTCTTTGCGGAAAGGTGGTGTGTTTACTTGTGGAAGAATAATGACCACAATATTTGGTGAAATGTTGAGCATATTACCATAGTTAATATTGTTATTCAGCAAACCTTTCTACTTTAATCCTTTTTGGGTACATGGTAGGATTCTATTTTTTTTTTTTTTTTTTTTACCCTTGAGGATAGTTGGTACCATGTGTCTTGGTTTAATTACCAAAAATGTGAGTAGCAGTTTGTCATTTCAGAGTAAAATTTTAAGAGCCAATATCCAACTTGCTACTCTCTGACTTCTTCCCAATTTAGAACGTAGAGATGAAGCCTCTGTCTACCTGAGCCCTGTATAAGCCCCTCTGAGAATGACCCCCTCTGACCTTCAGTAAATGGAAGTGACAGGAGTGCTATTATTACATGGCAACCTAGCTTCACTTGGCAGCTCTTAAATACTTTCTTTTAAAATTCTGAATATATATAAAGTAAGTTGATCTCATCTTCATTATAAGTTTAGTTTAACCATTTCTCCAAAACATTTTTTTTTTTTTTTGTAGATAATTTAGACGCAGTCAAATAAAGTTGAGTTGACCCTTTGGGATATAACTTCTGAGACACTTGCTGACCATGTTACTTCATTGGTCAACATAAGCTTCTTTGCCTGAGCTGAGTTTTGCAGAAGGGAAGATGAGAGCCACAGGAAAATGCCTGAGAAATGTTGTCACCTAGAGGTAAGTGGCCTACTAGCAATTACATCTAACTTACAAAACTAGATACAAGAGGAGGCTAGACATAAGCTGTCAACCCCCCAGTTTCATGTTAATTGAAAATAAGGAAAGAGTAACCTATGTAGCAATTACTTTATTTTATTATTTTGACATTTAGTGGAATTTAAATACAAGTGTAAATGGGTTATACATGTCACTCACAATGCGAAATTCTGTAGCATTTACTAAACTAATACTCACATTTGTTACTTTACATAGAATACAAATTCCACTGTATTTGCTATGTAAATTACACCAAAGAAATTTTGTTGTTAACCTCCACTATAAACAGAGATGACAGATTCAAGTTGATTTGAGAAATTGTCAAATCAGTGAGAGAGAAAATATGGGCAAGCAAAATGAAATGTCCTATTATTATACAAATAAATTTTGGGCTGAATAATATAACTTGTATATCCTAACTTTCTATGAACATTTAAGACACAAAACCAAAGCCGCATCTCTCCATTTGTGCCAATTTACCATAGCATTTTCAACAATATATTGATATGAATTCTCCAAAATGAGACTCCATGTGTACAGTGTTACCAAAAAGAAGCTTGGCAGAAAAGTCTACAGGCATTTGAATTTTCCTTCAGTTGAGTTTGTTGGATATATACATATATGCACACGTATATAATATATGGACTTCACTGCACTTAAGTTACATATACACAAGTCTTTTGCAGTATTTCAAAAAAAGGGAAATATTTAAAGAAATGAAATGACACAGTCAGCTTGCAAAGGCTCCCACTGTGAAGTCCAAGACTTTTGCAGGTCCATCACCCTTTGTTGGCCCTTTGTTAAGGGCTTTATTTGCTTTTTGTTGACGTTAGCTTAAAAGGTAGGTGTTGTTGTTTTCATACAAGTTTTAAAACAAGGTAATAAAGACTTAGGAAGGTTAAATAACTTGCCCGAGATTATATTGCTGGTGACTGGTGAAGCTAGAACGAAACCCTGTCTGTCTGACTAAAAGACACATGCGCTTACGTTGCTCTTTTGTCTCTGATAGTATTTTCACATTAATTCAAGTGCAGTTTAGAGAACTGTATTGTCATATCTCTTTAGTGTTCCATGATTAAAACAAGAAATTTTAAGGTTTGTTTGAATTTTTAACTTGACAGTTTGAAAATTACCAGCCAATTATTTTTAATACATTCCTCTTTAGTGAGGTTGGTGACTCTCAATGTTAGGTGCCAGTTAGACATTTCGAGCAAGACCACGTAAGTGAGGGTGCATGTCCTGTTAAGTGACAGGTAACCTCCATTTCTCTCACATGTGGCAATGGGAACCTTGAACATTTTATTGTGAAGGTATCTATCAGGCAACTCCATTGTGAAGTTATTCCCATCCCCCTTGGTAACTGAAACTTGTCTATTGGGGAGATATTTTCAGGTCACATGGCTATCCTAGACTACCCCAACTTTCATTCATTAATTTTGGCATCTTGGATATTTTTCAGTTGATTATAGCTGTTGCAGCTCATCACCTTACATTCATTAATCATCACTCTGCTATATAGAATATCTCTTCTCTCCTTTTATTACTTTAAAATTTATATCAGTATAACATATAGGTTTTATTTATTTATTCAATACATTATCTTTTCAATATTTTAAAATTTGATGCTCCCATTGTTTTGGATTTGGCAGTGGGGCCTTTGCAAGCTGGCTCTGTCATTTCATTTTTCATTTTTAAGAATATTTCCTTTCTTTGAGATATTGGGAAATTTTATTTTATCCAATTTCTTGTTGGCATAAAGAAATAAAATTTATAGCACTACTTCAACTTTAAGTGATTAATAGAATTGTTGGTTGTTATTTTTTAAATCATGGTAATAATACTTATTTTTGGCAGTATCACTCATTTCATACACAGATCCATAAAATATATCATTAGCAATGAATATAATAGCACAAGTCTATAAGTGTTATTCTCAGCAAAATTTATATTCTGTTTTTTTAAGCAATAATGTTATTATGGTAAAAAAATTTACATAGAGTAAAATTTAACTTTTTTTATAAATACATGAATTCCAAATTCTGTAATACATTAGAACCACGGGGTTTGGGGAGTCAGTGAGCGTCTATGTCCATCCCCTATTCAAGGGTTCACTCTTTTCCATCTGACCATTGCCTCTCTTTCTACCCTGTCATTCATGTTGGGGCCTTTTTGTGTTATTATTTTTGTGCATTTCATAAGAGGGACACCCATCTATAGTCAGTCTTTTGTGCTTGATCCATTTCACTGAGCATTAGTGACTCAAGGTGGCCCCATTTTCATTCAAACACTTCCTATCTGTCTTTCTTTATGGCTGCATAGTATTCCATTGTGTATAGGTACCACATCTTCTTTAACCATTCCTGTATGGATGCACAGGTAGGTTGTTTCCAGGATTTGGCTATTATGAATTGTGCTGCTCTAAACATGGATATGCATGTGTCTTTTTGGTATGTTGACTTTATTTTTATTGGAAATATGCCCAGTAATGCAGAGGCTTGATCAAATAGGATTTCTATTCTCAGCCTTCTAAGGAGCTTCCAGACTGCTTTCCATAATGGTTGCACCAGGTTGCATTCCCACCAGCAGTGGAGTAGTGCTCCTTTTTTTTTTTTTTGCATCCTTGCCAACAATTGTTGCTTTTTCTGAGTTCTTAGGCAGGCCATTCTCACTGCGTTATTTTAATGCTGTTCTCATGTTTGAGCACTTCCTTCTAATGGTATTCCTTTCAAGAATGTCTCCTTCCTCGTCATGGAATCAGCCGTTTCTAAGGATCCTTGGGTTCCCGAGTAAAGAATGGTACTTGACTTTTGGAAACCAAAATGACTTTGCTAATGGTATATTTCTGCTCCCATCTCTTCTTTTTGAAATGAGACAGAGTTGTATGTACCAGCACATGCATATTTATATACATTTTTCATTTCTGTATCTATGTATACTGACAGCATGAGTCAAGAGCCCCAGCATTCAATTCAAATTTAACACTATGGGGGTCATTCTAGTTTTCTCTCTTTTTATATTTTTAACTCATCTATAGTAGGAAACCTGGCTGCTATTACCCTTAACAGATTTAAATACTAGATAATTTGTCTCTGAATGAAATCGATTCTGTGCTTCAACTACCAGCCTCCTTCCTCCACCGAGGGTGAGTTCTTCTCTTCCTACCTCCTTTATACTGTTTACACTTTGACACTCTGCTGTGACACTCTGACACTCTGTTTCTTTGACAGTGCTCCCTGTGCCGTGACCTCTTTACTTTTTTGGGCTCTAACACAATACATAGATTTATCAACACCAAGATCATCTGTGTAGATGACTACTTTGCTAGGCTTTTATACTAAAGTATTTGGGAAGCCAGGTAGAAAATGCAGTTGCAGCTTTAAGGAAATGCCTGCTTAAGATTACAGTGAAAACTATAGAACTGAGAGAAGTAGTTTTTCATGTGAGTATTTGGGGAAAAGTATTGCAGAAAAAAAAAATTGCAAGCATGTGCAAAATCCCTGAGGTACAGATGTATTCTTCACATTGAAGGTAGGGAGCATCGTGAACAAGAAAGAGAAGATGAAAACAGAGAGGTACCAGAGGGCCAGACAGACCTTGCTGACTAGTAGTTTTTTCCTTTTCTTTAAGTGAGCTATGGTGCCATAAAAGGATTTTGAGCAAATGAGTGATGTGATCTGACTTGTGGTTTAAAGGGATTATGGTGATTTCCAAGTTGAGGGCAGACAGTGTCTGATTGTTGTGGAAGGAAGTAGGGGTAACGGAAATTGAAAGCAAAAACAAGCAAGATACTAATCTACCATAAAGACAGACAGATATGAATCAATTGTAAATAAATGAATACAATTTGACACCATTATGCTTAACGAAGTGAACCAGACTCAGAAGATTAAATACTACATGGTTTCTCTAATTTGAGAAATCTAGAGTATAATTAAGTAATAGAGTTAAATAAATGAGTTGTTGGGGTGATACGGGAGGGTGTGGGAGGAAGAGAAAGGGGATGGGAAGGGAATGTGAAGGTGTTGTGATAACAGATCCACAAAATTCTCAAGTTTAGTGTAACCATTGTGTGTCACATATGCACATTAATAAAAATTGGAGAAAAAAATCAGCCAAGATATCATTGGGATAATCAGAAGAGAAATTGTACTCAATGCAGTAGCTGCGGAAGTGGTGAAATTTGATATTTTAGTCACATTTCAAAGATAGAAAAATATGAAATTTGCTGATGAGTTAGTTATGATTTGGATCTAGAAGTACTCCTCAAAGCCTCATGGACTTGCATAGTGGGAGTTGATTGAATCAAGTGAATTAACCTTTTGATTTCAAGTGGGGCCTGGCGTGGAGGGGTGGATCACTGAGGGTGTGGCTTGGAAGGACATATGCTTATCCTGGCTTCTCTCCAACTCCTCCGCTCCCTTTTGTGATGTTATGAGCAGCTGTCCTTTGTTAAGTGATTCTTCCATACCCTCTGACATTGCCAGATGGCCACTCAAGGACTTGAGACCTCTGAACTGTGAGCTAAAATGGATGTTGAAAAAGAAAGTGACAGAGACTGAAATCGGAGGTCATGGTTGTGACTTTACCCAACTTTGTGGTTTGGAAGCCTTTGGAAATTGTTTGCAGGCATTTAGCAAAGTTTGGAGATGCAGGTTAGAGAAGCCTTAGGATGCTGCAAGCCAAACTTGATGTGGATATCAGACATGTGTCCCAATAACGAGAACGTGAATAAGGCAGATTAGATGTAAGGCATAAAAACCTAAGAGCCAGCACTGATTACTATTTGACTTGTTGATACAGGCCATTCTCTCTGGAGTGAGATGGTATCTTAGCATTGTTTTGATTTGCATTTCTCTTATGGCTAGTGATGTTGAACATCTTTTCATGTATCTATTGGCCATTTGAACTTCTTCATGAGTGAACTGCCTCTTCATTTCATTTGCCCACTTTTCAATAGGATCCTTTATTTGGTAGGCTTCCTTTTCTTTAGCTCCCTGAATATTCTAGTTATGAGCTTCCTATCTGAGATGTTGGTGGTGAATATTTTTTCCCAGTCTGTTGGTTCTCTTTTTACAATGTTGACAGTTTCCTTTGCTGTGCAGAAACTTTTTGACAACATCCCATTTGTTAAAAATGGGGATAATTTCTTTTGCTTTTGGTATCTTGTCAAGCAAGTCTTTGCCTACTCCTATGTTTGCTGACTGGTAGGATGAAATAGGGTAGCCTTTGGGAAGACCAGGTTAGAGTAGGAATATCAAGAGTTTTGTGTTAAGCATGTTAGGTTTGAGTATCTTTTGGGCATCAGAAAGGGCATATTTAATAAACAGTTGTATAAATGAGTTTGAGGGAGAGTTTTGGATGAAGGAAAAGCTTTTGAAAATTTAATCATATAGGTGGTATTTAAAACACCGTGGTAGATAGGAAATCACAGAATGAGAATAGACCAGAAATGATCTCTGAGGCAAGGCATCATTTAGAATTCGTAGGTCCATGGAGAAGCCAGCATAAAACATAGCTGGGGAGGGGCTGGAGGAATAGCTCAGCTGTTAAAGCATGCACAAGAGCCTGAGTTTGATTCCCCAGCACTGCATAAGCCGAGTGTGGCTTATGTGGAGGGTTGAGCCAGACAGACTGCCATGAGTACAAGGCCAGCTTCGTCTACAAAGTGAATTCTGAACTATAGAGTGAGACCCTGTCTCAAAAAAAAAAAAAAAAAAAGATGGCTGGGGATTGACAAAAGAGGGAGGTTAGCCACAGGGAATGTTCTGAAAGCTGAGCAAACAAAAAGTTCCAAGGAAAAGAGATATACTTTAGAAAAGCAAGGTAAGATGTGAGATACAGCAATGTGGAGGCCATTCTAAAGAGAGCTGTCCCAGTGGGGGTGATGAGGACTGCAGCTGATTGCAAAGGTGGGGACAGAAGGAAACTATTACTAGAAAAAGAAAGGTCCTAACAGTCTCTCAGAATTTTAATATAAAAAGAGCAGAGCGTGTGTGTGTGTGTGTGTGTGTGTGTGTGTGTGTGTGTGTGTGTATGTGTGTAGGGCATAGTTGGCTTCAAAAGTGGGGTCAAGAGAGTTTTTTCCCTAAGATGGGAAATATTAATGTATATATGTCTGTCCCAGTACTTTCTCGTTGCTGGGGCACAATACCAGAAACCCACAACTTAAGGAAGGACAGGTTCATTTTAGGTCACAGCTCAGAGGTCTCGGTCCATCTAGGATCTGTGAGGAGAAGCGGCGCAGTGGAGGGACCTAGTGTAGAGCAGCTGATGGTCATGTTGCAAGAGGAAGGAAGGAATTGGAGGAGAAGCTGGGGCAAGAGTGGACCCTTCCAAGCCACACCCTCTGTGACCCTGCCCTCGATGACCCGCCCTTTCCAACAGTCCCCACCTCTTCACATGCATCAAGTCCATGGGCCTATCCAGAACATCTAATTATCTCTCAGAGTCCAGTCACCCTCCAAATACATAAGACTTGGCAGGACATTTTTGGTCCCAACCGTAACAGTTTTATGCCGATGAAAAAAAAAATCAAATGGAGAGGAAAAAGAAAGAAAGAAAGAAAGAAAGAAAGAGTGAATGAATGAATGAAAGGAAAAAAATGGATGATGCAGGAGAAAGGGGAAAGTAACAGGAGCCACGTTCTTTATTAGGTGACATGGAATAGAGTCTCGTAGACACATTGAACGGGGTAATCTTACCATGATAGAAGAAAATGCACTCACGGCAGTATAGGAGGAGTGCAAAAAGACAGGTGGTTACACATGGTGGTGAGAGTGTGTGAACATTCTCTTCTGATTTGCTTCCATTTTTAACCCCCTGGGAACGAGGAAGCAAAGTCATAATCTGAGATTCATGTTGGTGACGCTCGAGGTCTGAAGATTAAAGACACATGGAATATTGGGATAAGAGAGAAGGAAATAGAACGCACTGAAAGGAATGAAGTATAATCGGCAGGTACCTAAGGCCTCGTTGAGGTTAATAGTCATGAATCCAAAGTAGGGGACCGCTTGGGATGGGAAGGGGGCATTTGTGTGTCTCTATTCACATGCATCGGAGTGTTGCAGGCACGGAGGGGAAGGTAGCATAGAGACCGGGAGTGGGGAGTAAGGAGGTTCACAGCATTTTCAAAGGATGAGTACAAGAATGCAGTGCTGCAGCTTAATCTGAGCAAGTAACAAAGCCAAGGTCTGAGTTGGGAAAGGGCAGTGAAAGTGGTAGGAGCAAAAGACTGTAGGTCTCTGTGTGACCACGGAATTGCTGGAGTCAGCAAGCTGGAAGGAATGGCTGGAGAGAAAAAGTCACGGTTATGATGTGTATATAAAACCGGGGCTCAGTGGTAAGGCCTGCTTAGCATGCATGAAGCCCTGGATTTGATCCCAGCATCAGACATGTAAATGAAACAAAACTGTTCCATTCCTGTGAAGATCGGGGTGTTCTTTCATAGGTCAAGTTCCAGGAGAAAAGTCCAGGCTTCTGTGTACTCTGTGTGAAGTATTAGCACAGCTGGGAGCAGGAGTGAGGCGTGGAAAGCGGCGCCTCATGCTGCCACGTGAAGGTGGAGATCTGAGTTCCCTGCTCAGGATCTGCTGACTGAGAGGGAAGGAGGCCAATTTTCCTCAGGGTTTAGAGTGTCAAAAAAAAAAAAAAAAAGGTCTTGGTGAGTGTAATGTCTGAAATAGAAATTACGATGACTGCAATTAATATTAGTAACTAAGTGGAAAATGTTTGCTGAGATAGAGGATAAGACTACTGGGAGACAAGGAAGCAAACAATTTAAAATATAAAATATTAGGGCTCACCTCTGTGAACACTGAAATAATGAATGATGTGGCCAGCATTGAGGACGGTATGGATAGTGGGTCAGAAGCTCGAGTCTAAGACATTAAGGGAAGTATCCTTAAGGTCAAGAGAAGATCACAACAAAGAGATATGGCCTGGTGAAAATAATAAGGTTAGGTAAACTTTTCAAGAAGATTTGAATAATGAACTGGAAGGAACAGTTGATGAGTAAGAAGGACAAGCTCTGAGTGAAATTTTTATCCTGATATTTCCTTACAAAATAGCTCTGATGTAGAATCTGAATCTAATCTGAATTTACTATAGATAAAAAAATACTTGAACATTTTTGATATAAAAGCTAATGAGATCTGAGATTTTTTCTTTTTCCCCTTCTCTGACTATTCCTGTCCTCTTTTTGTAATTTGTGCACTTTTTTTTTGCATTCTCAGTTCCTACAACAATACCCGAAAAGTAACACATACTCAACAAATGGTGTTTGAATTGTTGAACAAATAAATAGAAAGTAAAGAGGAAATCTTTTCTCTGTGCTTCTTGAGAAATTCACACTCCTTTAATGGTGGTTGTAGAATTACCACCAAAAAATACTGATAAACCTTCATTTAGCCAACTGATCAAGTACAAGGTAAAGATACTGAAAGGCACTTGGTAGGGTCAATAACTATACTTTCAAATGTTTTCTTTTTATTAAACATCAAAGTGAAAACAAGGAAAAATCTAGGGATCCTGATTGTGTTCAGTAATGTTCACTGTGAGGCAGTGGCACTTGCCCACGTGGTGGGCCTCTGCTCCTCGCTGGGACTAGTAGATTTCTGGATGTCATGTGTTATCCTGCATGTGTGGTGAGAGGCAAGAGATCTGTTACAACGAGGAAGAGCCAAAGTGTGAGTAGGTTTACATGAAGGAATAAGAGCAATGTGGTGATAATTTTATTCTACCATTTTTCCTTTATTCTGAAAAAGAGAAAGAGAATTTTTATTATGCTGAAAATGTACAAAGCTTGCAGTTTTTCTTATGTATTTCATACCTGTAGTGTAAGTTGCTATAAATTTCCTAAAATTTTTGATCATATATAGGGAGCCTTAAATACAGTGATTGATGCCACAATTTTGTCTTAAATCTTGTTGGCATTGTTTATATAAATAGATGGCTTCTTTCATCAGCCAGGTTGTACGAAACATCATAATTAGTCTATAGAGTTCACACAATTTGTGGCAAGCACTCAAATTTCTGCACGTTCAAAGCAGAGAACATCTGGTGACTCATTTGAAGCCACTCTCAGTATACTGTCAAAAGATTCAATGGGCTTAAATTGCCAAAAGTGATGGTGTTCTCAACATTAGGCAACAAGAGAAAGTGACTCATATTCTAGTTTGTTGTGCCATTATAATATTTTGTCTCCCCCATGCTTATATTTTTGGCTGTGAAGCTGCCACTCCCATCACTATGGTGTCCTGCATGGTTAGGCTCAGAGATCCATCTTTCTTTTCTAGATCTTTTCCTTTTTATTCTCATACTTAAAAAGGAGTGGCCCACAGCTCAGCATCCACAGATGCAGCTTTTGTGACTGTATCCGGTCAACTTATTGGATCAGATAGCACAACAATCGCATTCACATTTCAGATCCCTTTTCTATTATTGGGATCTCATAGTAATGCTTCCCCCCCACCCCCAATATTTAGCCATTGTGCCAGCTATTACATAATAAGAATTTTGCCACAGTTTTGGAAACTTTTTAAAAATGTAACTTTAATAGTCATGAAATCTGTCGTTAGAAAGGTATACCATAATTTATTTATGTAATCCTAATTATTGGGAAATCAAGGTTTTTTTTTGACATACCTGTCTTTTGAAGTGTTCTTATTCCAGGATTTTCAATGAAAAGTGGGAAGGTTAAATATTTGACTCTTGACAACAACCATTTGTTGGTAATCTTCAAAGTTGGGCAAATACATTCTGACATCAGTTAGTCAATTTTGTGCCTAGGTCTTATTATTAGCATCCATACGGTGCTGACCTTAAAACGGGTTTTGATTCAGAATTAGGGAAAAGAAAGTCGCAGAAATTTGCGTTGTTTCTATATTAATTTGGGGGGAGAGGGTGGTGACTGAGTTGCAGTTGAACCAAGCCCAAACGACCTACCCACTAATTCAATTCAGTGAAAATCCGCTTTGTTTCGTGTCTTGCCACACTACTAGCAACTGCTAGAGGGCAGCAGAAGCCAGGAGCAGGCAAGAACAGCGTTAACTTGAACTGGTCGAAGATGCTCTGTGCAAGCCTGGAGAACCATCTGTTCGGGGCAGAGACAGACATTTGGGTTCAAGGAGTCTGCAATAAAGTTTCTCTTCAGTAACTTGAAAGGCCAACAAAATACACCATAACAAGAGTGCTATAAAGTTTAAGTGTATAACATGCTCTTGCCTGAGACCTTTCGGAGGACTGAAACAAGTGAATGAGGACTGGCAAAATAACTAAGTGTAAGCCAGAGCTCGGGGGGCTTCGTATCCATTGAAGAAGTGGGTAGAGTCAAAACGGTGCTAAAATTAGGATTGCACGTGTTGAGGAAGTAAGATGTCTGAACAAGAACTGGGGATTTTGGAGGGATGTGACATTGTGACTCTCACACTGTGCAGAGCCTCCATTAAAAGGGGCCACACACAGGGTAATGGGCGAAAAGTGAACGGAAAGGGTCCAGCAACATGGGTGTTTGGGATGTTATAGGAAGATGCAACTTTTTAGCAAAGTAATTTTTAACTTCTGGGAAGAGGAGAAGCACTGGTTAGAAGTCCTGGCAGCTGAATTCTAAGTCTCCCTACGAAATGTTATGACTAAGAGTAAGTCACTTAACTTTCTTGGGTTTTTGGTTTCTCATGGACAAACTAGGGGAGTGAATTCTAAAATGTGTAAGACGTCTGAAATTCTAAGATTGTGCTGATTGTGCTGAATTCAATCCAAACTATGCTAGCCAGTAATACCATACAGTGTGAGGCAACAAGCCAGCATCATTCCTTCCTTAGCCTCTGTAGCTGTAGCTGAGTGTGTCACAAACACACTGGTTTTTTTTTTTAAACATATGTGAAGTAGGCAGAATTCGCAATACTCATAGAATGCATTCATGTAAAAGGAAGAACAAAGAACAGAATTCTTTCTTTGATTCTGTTTTAAGTGGGTTGGTACATGACATTGTAAAATCTTTAAAGAATTTTGTGGAAAAACACAAAAACTAATTATTGCAGCTTAAACTCTTTAGTTGTTGACATCTTTAGTCATGGGCTTATAAGACTTTGAAGTATCTTAGTTTAGATTTCAACAACCAGACCTTATGTTTTTAATTCTCAAAGTTCTGAATAGTGATAAGTATAGTATCAAAGCATTCATTTTCTTTTCTCCAATAGTCACTACATGATTAAAAATAGCTTAGCTTCTTCATTTTCAAGTTTCTTTTATTTCACTTATTTATTTATTTTGAGACAGGATCTCGCTGTGTAGCCCAGGCTGATTCTGAACTCACCATGTAGCCCAGGCTGGCCTTGGTCTCAATACAATCCTCCTGCCTCTGCCTCCAGAGTGCTGGGATTATAGGTGTGCACTCCACATTTGGGTTATACAGTACTGGGGAATCGACTCTGGGCCTTGCATTTGCTAAGCAAATGCTTTAACCACTGTGCCATTCCTCCACCTCTCAAGTTTCTTTTAAATTTATTTGTAACTTCATTTGAAAGTGGAAGTTATTACTGTTTGAGTATTACACCTGTCTGGGAAACTTGTGAGGGAATACATTTGAGAAGGTTGTTTGTAGTTATTAGGCTACACTTATTTTTGATAAGCTATTTTCTCATGAGTAGAAATGAGAAAATGTAAAATGTACACATTAAAAAATACAATCAACTTTACAATTGATTGGAAATAAACTGATCTTTTTCACCTAATGTAATACAAGATAAAAAAATATGGTTAAAAGTGGTGCATAATAAGATTGATTTTTAGACCTGAAAGATACCATAGACATTGTCTAGTCCAAGTGGTCCTTGATCTTTATACAGCAAAATGCTCTTTTTGTTATATTTTTGTAACTATTCGACATTTTGAAGAATTTTTTCTATTTTCCTCATCAAAATTCTTCAATGATAATTAGGGTTTTCATTTTAAATTAATCAGAAACCTTGCAACTGCTAATCTTTGTAACATGGGTTCAGCAATAATATTATTCTAAGATAATGAACATCAGCTGAATTTAAAAAAATCCTTAGCATTTCAGGCAGAGTTATTTTGAACAAATATATTAGTTACATTTCAATTATGAAAACTGGAATAGCTGTGCATTGACAGGATTTGTTTGAAGTCTTAGTGATGTGAAATTAACACACATCCAGGTGAAGTTGTACCTGGACTTCAGATTTTGAATTTTGATTTTTTTCTCTGGGCAGTGATAGAAATATGATCCTTTCTTGTTATGCCGGGCAGTGGCAGCCAGCTGCAGCCCTAGTCAGCCGTGTGGTCAGCAGGGGAAAGCACTGATCCTTTAGGTTATGTGGTGCTAAGTTACTGTGTTGCAGAGGCTGTAGTAAGGGCAGTTTTATTCATCCAATGGGTTTGTCAGTTGCTACCCCCACAGTAAGCCAAGGAACATCTGTAATTCTTTTCCCCAGCTAATTCAATTTGCAGATGGATCCCTCAGTTTCTTAAATCCCAGTGCTCTAACTAAAATACTCAGTGCTCCTTCTCTTTCTAGGATTAATCATTATAGTTTATGGAAATGAATGAGTAAGTTAAGTTCCTACTACTCTAGAAAATTGGGTTGGTGGCTTTTTGGCTTTTTTTCTTAGGTGACATGTGAGCTGAAAAACCTAAGTTTTAAGATGTTTTCAGGTATCAGATTGACAAAGCTAAATTCCAGACGTTTTCAGAAAAATAAGTTCCAAATGTTCTTTATGGAGATCCTTCAAGAAAGAGTTAAGAGGTTACTTTTCTTTTAGTGGCATATAAACATGTATTGCTTTATTACTTGAATTTTATTAAGCACTAACTTAGAAAATAACAAACCTAAATTTCTGATTTCATAGAATCCAAATAACAGCGATTGAATACACAGTCCCCCGCCCCTTCCAGCTGCCCAAAGGAATACTATAAATGTATAGGATTTTTGCATCTTGTTTTTGAGGTAAGGGAGGAAACTCTTTTGAGTACCTTTGAAATATCAAAATGTAGTTTTACCACTTTTCTTAGAGAGTAGGCTCTGATGTTTCCTCTTTTTTGATTTCTGAGAAACAGCTTTATTCTGACCCTAAACAAAGGTGAACAGGCCTGATAGTAGCAAGCAAGATTTCCCCACTGACTGTTTTGAAGTGACTGTAGCGGCCTTATTATTTGAAACTCGTGAAGTCTTATAATTTTAACCGCCACATTCACTCTGAGGCGCGTTCATCCAACTCCTGCGGTCCTCCACAGATGAAGCGCATGTCTGCTTAGCTAGGAAAAAAGTGACAAACCCAGTGCTCCAGGGACATCACGAGGTGGTTGCCTGTGGAAATAGACTTCTGACGCTGGGACCTCCTCACTTCCTCTCAGGTCATCACCGCCATCTGGGAGAGCAGTCACCTGAGCAACCTCTCGGTGGTGTGTGTGCTGTGCTGCCAATGCTGGGTCTCTTACAGTCTGTGGTGGGCAAGAGAGGCCACCCACTCCAAGCTGGGGTCTCCAGTGAGCTCTCCTGAAGCCCCACCAAGGGCTTCTCAAAGTTATAGTTACTCCAGGCAGAAAAGTTGTAGTATTTAAGAGTCGTCTTTCTGTGAAAGTCAGTAGATTTTGCTTTTAGTTTCTGTCCTTAATGTCCCACTTTGTTGTCACATGACACATTGAAGATGCTTTTAAACCCTCACCCCAGATTTCTCTGTCAATTAGGCACCCTCTTGTGAGTAACTCTTGCTGTTGTATCCGACATTGGGCACTGAGCTTGTATGTACAAGCCGTGTGGCAGGCTACTGGATTTCTCTGGGCCAGGGGTCTCCACACAGTGAATATAATGGAGCCTCTGTTGGTGTGGAACATGAAGAATGCCCCTCCATGGTCAAGGTGCCAGATACTTCCAGAACTCATCCGTCAAATGGTGCTTCATGGTGTCCCTGTCCCACTAGCATGAGCTTGACCCGGACTAAGGCTCTCCTTGTGTGGCAACTGTGACAATCCTTGCAGAATCATCTCCTTTGATTTTTCCTCTTTTCCTGAATATTCATAGCGAAAATGATCTCTTGTCACCCTTGCCATGGTGTCTGGAACTTTTGTATCAAAAATATGTTTAAAAGTGAAATATACAAATACATTACCATAGTGGGTAAATATGACGATTTAGTATCAGCCAAACTAAACTTATACAATCTGTTTTGATAACAGGTTAACCAGCATAGTGTAGGGATGAAAAGTAAGAAAGATCAGATTTGGGGTGTGAGGCAAAGGACAATGGAATCCACGTGATGCTCTGTGGCGGCCAGAGGTACTAGAAGCCAGAAACCCGAGATACCAAAAACCCAGGGCAGGAGTCTAAGCATCCATGAGGCTGGAGGAGTGGGGTTGAGTGGCACGAAGAGTAGTTTTGCCTTATTCATAATTTTGCTTAGGCTAGTTCTATGAGACCACTTGTATTCTCAAGAAAACTAAACTTTTAAAAATGGGCAATATTTGAAATTACCACAGTTGTATACTTACAGCCAGCACTGACCCAGCAGTGGGACTCCCCCCCACCAGTCCTCACATTCAACATTGCAGTCATCATTAGAATAAAATAATTGGCGAATTTTATGTTTTTTTTTTAAAGATAACAATTCAAACCATGCTTTAGTTTTGCATGAAAATATTTCCTTGTAGTTGTATCTTATGGTTGTATCCAAGAAGTATTTAGGCAGGGCATCCTTAAACAGAATGATATCATTATAGTCCTCTTAGGAAACAAGTAAAGTTTTAAGCTAGGCATGGTGGCAGATGACTTTAATCCCAGCACTCTGAGTGGCTGGTGTGGGAGGATCATGAGTTTGAGTCCAGCCTGGGCAACCACATCTCCTCCTGCAAAGCTCAATTCATGAGGGAGAAGTTCCTGAAAAACTTAAATTATGCACATTAGATATGTTTTAGTTGCTTTTGTTAATAATATGGACTCTTACCTTTCCTTTTATTTGGGAAAAAAATCTTGTCATGAGCTGGGTGTGTCTATGCATCAGCTGTGATTTTTACAAGCATGCTTAAAAGTTGGTGACACTGTCATTGAGTAGTTACATAGCACAGAGGTTAGGAACACTGGATAAGGAGCAACGTAGAATAGTGCCTGGTACCTAGCTAGATTTAAATTTTACGTTTGTTATTTAATGGCTGTGTGGGCTTGGTTTCTTCGTCTGCAAGTTTATGGCTGAGATCACAGTTGGACTGGTGGAAATGGGGAGATGTAGGTTCAAGAATATAAAATTCTGGTTAAGTGGAGTAAGTTCCAAGTTCTATTGTACAACATGGTAACTATATTTAATGGCAATGTATCCTTGAAAATGGTCAAGACAGGTTTTAAGTGGGCTTACCATAAAAATTTGAGTTAATGCATATGTTAACTAGCATGATGCAGCTCTTCCAAGGTGTATACATATTTTAAAATACTATGTTGTGCAATGTATATAAAAAGTAGGCAGTGTTTTGTGATTAAGGATGAATGTATTTGGAAAATAGTAACCAATGAGGTTGTTGTGGGTGGTACTGGAAAGCACCAGCTGACATCCAGGACTCGGCTCTGTCAGCTAGAACGTGGTGTTGTCGGAAGCTGTCCTCACACTGGTGACTAGGTTGTGACATTTGCCTGATGAACATAAGCAAGTCCGTAGAGCACCAACAGCAGAGCAAACCTTTCTGCAATTTTGACGAATGTGGAAAAAACAAGACCACTCTACAATCATCCCTGAACGTAGGCAAAAATACGAATTTTGGCCAAATGACAAAAATGACCAAGTATTCTGCTATTCTGACTAAAGTGAGTGACCCAGACTTGTTCACCAGTTGTAATCTATTTTTACTCTTCCGGCCTTCTAGGTTAGAATTATCAGAATATCAATAACAGATTATTCTCATTTACTGACAGCTTCAAATCTAGAGCAATGTTCCATTTCCACAGATTGTCTGTTATGGTTTGGATTTGGAATGTCCTCCCAAGCCTCATGTACTTGGATGTAGTGGGGTACCGGTGGAACTGTCTGTGTTGGGAGGTGGGGCCTGCTGAAGGGGCTGCTGCTTGGGGTTTGACCTGGAGTGACTACGCCAACTTGTTGGGATTAGGAAATGCCTAGGGCAGAGCTTTCAGGTGTGTGTTAATGACTTGTGGACCAGCAAGTGAGGATGGGGCACCCGCCCTCAGTGTGGAGATCCCACTTGGTAGCTTGAAGTGATGGAAGGAGAAAGCAGCATCCTTACAGTGGCTTCCTGGAGAAGCTCAGGTATTGCCTGAGCCTTCAGACATCAGCTTGCTCTTGCATCATGCTGGGAAGAGCTTTTCTCCTCCTAGACCTCCACCATGTACTTCCACTGTTACTTGCTGCCCATGACCAGACTGTGTGAGACTTTCTGAAACTGTGAGCTAAAATAAATCTGTCCTCCTTTAAGTTGTGGATGTTAGTTCTTCTGTCCCCACAATGAAAGAGTGACTGAGACATTGTCCCTGCTCACTTTAGCACAGATCTGAATCCTAGCCTGTGTAGCACCCACTTGTGCATACTACTTGGTGTTGCACACTGGAACAAGTCTGTAAACCTAACCGGACTTATCATGGCTGTATTTCTGGTGAACTTGGTTAGAAGACATGGACATAAGGAATGAATACGTTAATCCACACAAGGTGCAGAGAATAGAGCCTGATTCTTAGTATTCAATGAATATTATATGTGCACTGTTTAATAATTTTTGGAGCAAGAGACAGAGAAACTCAGGAAGGGCCACCACTAGGATGTGGTTTGCTAAGCTCCTGAGTTTATGTTTTTACTTTACCCTGTTGCCCAGATCAATTTATCTCTGCAGCTCTCCCATCCTACTTGTTAGGAGGTACTTCTACTGGCCCCTGGGGTTCTGAGTCTGTCTTGATCTATGTTTAAATCAAAATTCTTTTCCTTTGAATGGCATTAAAAATCAAATGCTAATCCATTTCATTTATGTAGAGGCTTGTTAGGTGAAAGATCTTCTAATTTTCTTTCTTTTACTACAACTTTAGTCTTTTGATCATGGTAAAATTCTCTTTAATCCTTTAAAGTCTCATTGACTAAAAAGGCTATAATAAAGAATCTTAACTCAGATCTTTTGCAAGATAAGATGGCTGGAAAACAAGAATCAAGCTACTTTCCCAAGATAGCCCCAGGGTAATGAAGTCTGAGGATGGGAGCCCATGTTTGGGCTTCATGTCAAACCTGCAGCTCACTGATAGGGAGCTAGCCTAGTAACAGGGATCTCAGGGAAGGACAGCTCAGCACTCCCAGCCAAAGTGTTACTGGTCTGCACAGATTAAGGTAGATGAGGGGTTGGGTACAAATTAGGACACGGTATGAGTGCCTTTTGTGTTCATTCATTTTCTAATTTACAAGCCACAAAAATTTGTATGTGTAGAGTGGGTGAAGTGAGATCTTCACATGTTTGCTTTAGGCAAGAACTTCTCAAAACAGTGCTGGGATTCTAGGACACTGTAATATGTGTCTTATGAAAGATGATTTGAGGTTCAGTTTTTGGAGCTGTTCCAACTGTGTCTTTTTTTAAAAAAAAAGATTGGCAAAAACATGTCAATAGCATTTTAAAAGCTCAGAAAAATGTGGTTAAATATGTTAACCTCATTAAGCAGCTTTCAAACTCATTTGAGTCAAAGGCTTTTTGCTTGAAATATTTGCTTACTATTAGCACTTATGACATGTTTATCATACACTAGAAACTGCCCTGAGAAGTTCATGTATATTAACTGAATGTTTTAAAAATCTTCTTGTTCCTAAGGAAACTGAGATATATAGTGGTTAAGTACCTATTCACAATAACATAGTAAATTGGCACAGAATACTTTTTTAACCACTAATATCTTAGGAGACAAAATGGAATGTATTCTTTTGACTTGGGTAACAAAGAGAAAATATTAAATCATTTACATAGCCTGCTGTGACCATTGAAGAGATTATGTCAATTTTAGGGTATTAGGAACCACACCTCCATTAGGATTAGGATTTGTGAACCACCCTAGTTTGGGGATCAAGAAGTAGTCTGGATTAGAGTGTGAGTGATTTGTGGGCTGGCCAATGAGAGAAGAGCACCTACCCAGATATGGGAGGGCCAACTGGAACTCCAAGGAAGAGGAAGAGGGAAGATTGTTATGGCTTCTTCCTCTGGGAAAGCTCTCAGCTTTGCAATTGTCTGTGGACGCCGACTTGCTACACACCGCAGATTGCTAAGCACAGATTCGCTCCAGTCTCAACTTGTGCCTGTCTGCCCGTTGCTGCTCTTCAGTCGCCGATCTTCAAGCTTTCGTCTTTGCCTAAGATCTATAGCAGACTCTTACCTCACCAGCTGTTCTGTAGTCCCAGACGGGAGATCTATTTCACCACTGAGCAGCCATACATATTGGACCACCTCTAACTTTGGATTTGTAAACCTTCCTAATAGACCTTTTTTTTTGATAAAATCTGTAAATTCTGTTTTTTTGAAAGAACCCAAACTAATAATCTGCTAACAGTTACTAAGAAGTTAATATCAACTCAACATGATACTGAATGCAATTCCAGTACTGGAGGTCGAACAGTGAGTAAGAGAGAAAAAAATTTCTGCTCTCAAGGAGCTTATGTTGCAGCAGGGACTGACAATAACTAGTATATACATGAAAAATCTCAGATGATGATGAATACTATGTTGTAATCAAAACAAAGCAGTGTGTTAGGATATGGATTAAGAATACCTTAATTTTTCTTGAAAGTTAATTGCAATTCTTAGTACGACTACTAACTTAGTACGACCATGTAACTTAGTACGACTACTTACAACAGAGCAATTAGACTAATTATTCATTCATTCATTCATTCTTTTTTTGAGACAGAGTCTTATTTTATAATCTATGCTCATCCTGAACTTACTATATAGTCTAGGATGGCCTTGAACTCATGACTGCCTTTCTGCCTAGCCTTCCTGAGTGTGAGATTGCAAGTGTGAAAGGAAGTTCCTAGAAAAAACGCTGCCCTATCTATATCAAGGATGTTGCAAGTTAGATAGATTGATTAGATTACTGGAGAGAATGGCATGTTTCATAGTCAAATTAGGTTGGGCCTGGTTTCACTTACCTTAATGGTCATATTGTCATTTCCCCTCTGTGGCAGACACAGCATCCTGTGATGGCTAAGTGAGCCTCTGGAAGTGTAAAAGCAGACCCCTACCATCTACCCTAGAGCTGAGGGTGTCACCAGCTAGCATCTGAGGCTTATAGAAGAGGTTTCTCCCTTCAGTGTGACCTGCCTACCTGATGCTTTTATTTTTTTCCCCATTTTATTGATATGTATTAGTGCAAGATTTAAGATTTACAATGAAGTTGAGGATTTTGTGCACATATGTATCTTTTCAAGGTGACAAAGACTTTCTCACTCTTCTTCTGTCCCTCCCCTTCCTTCCCTATCCTACCCCCATATACCTGAAGCTTTTAAAAAGTGCTTTTGTGTATGAGTTTCTTCTGCTGTGTATTTATACATACTACATGTATTCCAATGCTAATTCATTGGAATGTAACATTTGGGGAAACCTGAGTCTATATTCCAGGCTGTGCTCACGTATATTTGGCTCTAGAATAAACGAACTCATGCTATCTTTGAGATGAGAGTTGCGTTTTTGCAACACCATGCCCAACTAATTTTTATGTGATGCTGGCAAACAGAACCTGGGGCCTTGTGCATGTGAGAAAAGTGCTTTAATCATTGTTTCTTAAGATTAATCTTAGAAATTTATTTATAAAGTGAGTCTTTCACCATTGGAAATGCCATCAATTTGGCTTTATATTCTGAGAGCGTTGCTTCTTAATGTGGGATCAGTGGACTAGTCCCTATTGTTACTGGCGAATTAATCACGGACTTGCAGCTTGACTCCTAGGCCCAAATCAAGAGGTCATGCACTGTGATAATATAAAAAGAGGTTTGATGAAAAGCCAGCTTCGAGAAAGATGACAGAGTTAAAAAACTTCAGATCATCATCTCCGTCTACTTTTATAGCCCAGGATAGAACTGATTGTTTCCAAAATCACTTTGAATTTATAAGATCATTTAGATCATGTTAACTATCAGAGAAGGGTAGACCTAATTTGTGCGTATCCTCTACTTTGTGGATGCATCTCAGATTCCAGGCTCAAGGTTATAAAATAAAAGAAAGTTTACAGCCAGGGTGAAACCTTTCTGTTGTCGGTTCAAGGCCATTACCTGGCCTTGAAGGGAGAGGCAGTCTTTAATCTGAAATTGTCTTTGCTTCTTGGCTGGTGTCAGGGATCCCTTTGTGATCAGTTGATGGACTGGGGCACCGGGCAGTTGTTAGGTACCTAGAGGAGAGGAATCCTTTTATCAGAAAGGAAGGAATCCTCTCTTCTGTAGGGGTGTTTACATTTCTATGCTTCTGTTGTTTTAGATACCTGCGGGGTATTTGCATCTCCATGCCTTTGGTATTAAGGTACAGTTTCTTTTCCCAGGGGAAGGAGGGGGTGGACACCTCTATTTTCTGAAAAATCTACTCTTTAATTTTAAATGTTGTACCGTTAGTATGACTAAGGAATTTTAATAGTTGTGTATGTGAAAATAATTTTCTGGTCACAGTCAAACAGATTTCTTCACTGCATTCAGTGTCTGATATATAAAAAGTTTTGTTTAGAGAAATATATTGTACAATGTCGCAAGCTTCTCTGACCCTGATACACTTCTATGTGATGGCTTTTGTGGGAGAAGGGCTTTGTGTTGTGCCACTTAAAAGAAGCTTTGACTTTTTGCATTGATTTAGAGCAATTCTTTAATAAAGTTTTCTTTTTTTGTTATAATTCTGAAAAGTCAAGTTTCAGATCTAAGAGAAATAATATTTTGCCTAAAAGTACTATTCTTTAAGCTCTTGAAATTTAGTGAATACTCTTTGCTAATATTTGGGTTCATAGATTAAAATATTGAGATATAAATCAAATCACATAATCTAGTTTTCTCTCGACTCATTGGCTTATTGTTGAAAGTCAGTCTTGGTCGCATTGTACACCTTTTGGGCGTAGTCAGCACCAGGTGTTTTGCATTCTCTCTACAGCAACAAGTAAAAGAAACTGGATAAATTTGTTTCTCTGTAATCCCATGTGAGCAGAAAAAAAAAAGAAAAAAACATTTTCCTGTTAACATGGTTTGCCTGGATAATGTCTGTACATACATAAATGCAAATCTATGTTTTATATATTTCATACATACGTTTACAAAGAAAATAATTGTTGTTTTTGTATTCCTAATGAAAGATTTTACACACACATTTGTGATATGCATATACGTAGTTGTTACATATATATATAATTGTGCTCATATGCATATAAAACCTCCTTTTTAAAACACAGATGTAGTGTGAATATCATTCTATCCTTCACACTGTTTACTTTACAATTTATTTTGGGTCTTTTTCCACATCACTACTTGTGTATCTGTATGACTAACCACAAGAAAAAGGAACAAAAACTGTTAATAGACTCTTTTCTGTCTAGATCATTACATTTATTTAGCAATATTTCGTTGTATACATTTTTATATTTTATGTGACCGGTCTCTATTTCATAGACATTTGGGAGATTTTAAATCGGTCTGAAATAAAACAGAATATTGTGTGTTTGTGTGTATGTGTGAATACTCCCTCGGTGCTTTTGTCTTTATAACTTTAGGATTTTTTCAATCTCAAAAGGGTTTTCACTTTCTATTTGGTTTGCTCTTAATATAAGAAAGCCTATAAATTTACAGAACACTGAGGCTTTTAAGCTTTTTCTAAAAGTAGTAGGCTTACTAAATTCTAAGAGAAATTTTGCTAAAATCTTTTTTAATTTTTATCTTTGTTGATGGCATACGTTTTCATATTTATCACCTCATACTACTAATCACATATTCATGAATTAAAATTAGATTTTAAAAGCTTTTAAATTCTTCAGATTTGAATTTTAGACTTAAGTCTTCCCTGGATGGATTATTGTTCTGAGATACAATACCACTGTGGATTTAGTTGACTTCTTCCTATACAAACAAGTCACAAATAATATAAATGAGTTTAGATTAGACCAGATACAACGATGGTCGAAGAGTGATGGTTGACGTACACCAGTGCGGTGATTAGTATTGTTCCTTCTGGATGATGAATTGTGCTGTATCAGGCACTGAAACAATGGATTGTCCTTCAGGATCTCAAAGACTATTTTAGCACACGACATGATGGGAAAAAATAGTTCTTTATCATTTAGCAAAAAGTAAGACTTACAATAGCAATGTTGAGAATTTCTTTTCAAGTCTCAAAAAACATCCTTGTACCAGCACTGATTAAAAATGCGTACACCTCATTCTTGGTAGTGGGTACAGTGTATTTTATTGTTCTTTTACTCTGTGGCCTGTTCTATGATGACAGGTAAGCTGTTTTGATCTCTGAGTACTCAGCTTAAAGTGGACCAGGAGCTGTTTTCCCCTTGTGGGTATTGGTAGGATTCTAATGGTTCTGTTTGATCTACCACGTTAAACACAAATGAAATAAATCAAGAGAAATACACATAGTGAGTATATCAAAGACTTATTTTTACTTCTGGGCATAAGGCAGTTGCTAAGCAACCTGTGTCAGACTTCATGGTCATCTGTTAGGAAAGACACAAAGTCAATGCTCACTCAAGACGCATAAGATTGTAATTAAAAAAAGAAATTACTGTGTAAAATTCAAGATAAAGCTGCTTGGACAAACATATAATGTGTGAGGATACATGCCATCAATTCACAGATCTCTTTAGGGGAGCAGTAAAAATGACTAAAAAAGGAAAAGTACATTCAACCGAAGAAAGCCAAGGGGAGAGAGAAAATAAACTAAACTTTGTATAACTTGTTCTTACATCCCAGAATCTACCTCAGAACAGTGCGTCTATCTGTGGAAAGTAGACACTCAGTGGTGAAAGGTTCAACAGGCATGCTACAACCTTTCTCACAGCTGTAGCATCTACAGCATTCCTTTGGAATTAGGAATTTTATTGGTAATACCACTTACTATTACCGCTTACAATTTTTCCCACATTTTTCTCTAAAACTCATTTTAAGATAGGAACTCTGCAGTATAGAAGAGGTACTTCTGAAGACACAGATATGGGGTAAGTTTCAGGTTAAATGTAAGAAAGCTATCCAAGGGTTTTTGCTGTGTAAGCCTAGCTAGTATCTAAAAGTGACAGTTTTTCCTTCTTTCTTTAAAGGTGTTTCTTCTGTGTGACTGGTTAAAACATTATGTTAGCATGAAGGGGTTAGGAAGGGTCTAGTTTCTTTTTAAAGCAGATCTTTGAGTGTCAAGGATTGATTTAAGGGCCAGCAAATGAGGGAAGAAAACCTACTGTACGTGTGAATAGCCTAATCAACAGAAGAGCAGCTTGAACTAAACAAAGAAAGAAGAAAGAAGGACAGTTATTTCAGTTTCCTTTTCTGGGAGAGTTCTGGTCTTCACCGTGGTCTCGACAATGATTCGCTCTTGCCCTCGCTGTGCGGTTCTCCTTTGCAGAGTCGATTCAGTCGTCAGGTGTTCATCGTTGCCTGCAGAGGTCAGTCTGCAGCCCTGACTCACGCTGGATGTCCTGCTGTGTCGGACTGGTGTTCTTCCATCTTGTCCCCGCGTACTGCAGGACTCTTAGCTCCTGTACCTGCAGGTGGCCGTTTGGGACTCTCTCTTTGGACCTCCAAATAAATCCACTTTCATATATATATACATATATACTTGTGATTTATTCTGTTTCTCCAAGAACTCTAAATAATACATCCTGATCTTGCTTGGCAGATCCACCATGCCACTCTGCTTTGCTCCAGGTAATCATACTTTCTGTTTTTGTAGTTGCTGTTAGCCAACTGCTGAGCCATAGACAATGCTTTTAAATGTCTCAAGTTTCCTAAATGTAAAACAAGGCCATGGACTATTCATCTCATAGAATAATAATAAAATAATATTTACAAAGTGCTTAGTAAATACTATGTGCTCATTTTGTGGTAATTATTACTATGCTGTGCCGTTGGTTACCAGGACACGATGTTCTAAAAACAAGTATTTCATTTTATCTACTAAATGCATAAATGAGAAAGTGCATTAATTTATGGTTTCTATTGAAATATAATAAGTGCCTAAAGTTTGTCAATAAGTGAATATTTCTCTCCATTCCATAATTGATAATGTCTTTAACAAAAAGATGATAGCAAAACCCCATATTTATAGGTGATTTTAGGATTTTGTTAAAAGTCTGGTAATATAGGCAGGTCCAGTGGTGCAGGCTTGTAATTTCAGCATCCTGGTAAGTAGAGGCAGGAGGATCACAAGTTTGAGTGCCGTCTGGGCAATTTAGAGAAATTGTCTTAAAATAAAAAATGAAACAGGTTAGGAATGTGTCTGGGCTCGGTCCTCAGTTCTACAAAGAAAATCTGTCCGCATTTTCACAATGTGAGTAGCATTGTAACTATGAAGTCAAAGGAGAAGATCGCTGCTTCAAAGAGGAGGCAGCTCTGGATCCACCCTGGAGGAGGAGTGATCACTTATTTTGGGAACTGGTTGTGTCTAGGCATTCTCTGAATGGAAACCTTGTTAGTGTGTTCAATCACCAATGCCTACTATGTGCCAGGCAGTGCAGTAGGTGCTGAGAATGTCGCGGTGAACACAACAGAAGTAAACTGTGCCCTCTTGGAGCAGTGGGAGAAACAGATGAAAGTGATGACAGTCCCTTAAAGGAGGAGAGTGTAGGGACAAAGATTGTCGCTGCCTCCTGGGTGAGCAACTTGAGATTCCTTAGGGAATGTGGCTGGGAAGGGTCTCTGAGCAAATGTTATTCAGGTGGAAACAGTTGAGAGACAGCGCTCGCTGTGGGGGTGGTACCACCGCGGCTGATGCACTTGCCAGTGACCTTTGTGCACGACTTGTGAGTTTGAATAATACAGTGTGGTCCCCCTTTCGCTTTTCTTTTATGAAAGTGTTTAGTTTTTATCTTTGTTTTCTGAGACATCTGTTTCATTTTACTGATAGATGCTATGTCATCCTATGGCAAGCCAATGAGTCTTCCATTTTATGAGGATTATTTTCTTCTATATGCTGTCATTTCAGCCATGTCTTTTTATATGTAAATGATGATCTCTTTAAAAATGAACTGAAGTTATCTGTTGGTACCATCAGGGAGCAGCTGCAATGCATAAGTCAGAATGGGGTTGTTCCATTTTACAGGTGTGTCTTTTTTCTTCAATGTCAGTTCTCATAAACAACTGAGTATTACCTAAAAAAAGAATTTAGAAGTTTCCTTATGAAGTGATAATCCATTTGCCTCAAATTTTAACTGTTCAGAATTATTCTATGTATTTAGAGGCAAGACTCTGGTTTAATAGCATAATAAAAGCTGGTGGGAGAGATGTTTTCAATTTGGTTACCTTTCAAAACATCCACGAGTTGTAACAGGAGGAGTATATTAATCTACACAATTTAAGCATCCATAGATCAGCAGTTGTGTTTATGTATTAATATGATTAAAGCTTAAAGTGCACAATTTCTGTGTTAACATAAATCAGTATTTCCATGTCTACTTGAATGGTTGGAAATTTTCAGAAATTTTAATTAGCACCTGACAGACAACTGCTAGAAAGATAAGAAAGGAAGGCAAGCCCTCTGAAACATACAATGGAATGCATTATTCCACTAGCGTCTCTAATGCGTGTTTTGTCATCATTGTGTTAAAGGCATTAGAGGTGAGCTACTTTTAAACTTGCTTATGAGCTGGGCTGGAGGAATAGCTCAGCAGTTAAAGCACTTGCCTGTCCAGTGCTCAGCAGTAAGTGTTTGCCTAGCAAGCGCTAAGTACTTGAGTTCAATTCCCCCGCACTCCATAAACTGGCATGGTGGTACATATTTGGGAGGCTGAGGCTGGAGGATTGCTGTGAGTTCAAGGCCAGCCTAGACTACCCTGTCCCAAAAACAAAACAAACAAAAAAACTTGTTTAGGAGAGACATAAATGTCAATGAGTGGTTTATATAAAAAGAACTGATTGCAATTTGTTTCTCCTAAAGATCTCCTTCTCGCTTACTTTTAATTAAAAACAATTGAAAACTAAACTGTTAGTAAAATTTTCATGTTTGTAAATCTTATAAATAAATATAATTATAAAATAAGAAATAAATCTTATTACACTGAATATTGAGATTATTCTTATATTGTACATTTTTATAAATAATTTTTAGAGTATAGGTTTTTCTAAATCATATGTCCATGTCCTCACCATAAATACCTTTAAATCCTTGTTAGACTGTCTTTCCAAGAACATATACACTCATAAACACACCGACACACAGATATTCAGAACAGATATGAAAAGAAGTTCATTTCACTGAATAGAATGATGTTTTGAAGAATTTTCTTAAATCAAGGGTTTTTTTTTTTTTTTTTGGTGTTTCATCTAGAATTTTAGCTGCAGTTCTTAAGACGTGGACTTACCGCAGTAATCTGATTCCATTTGATTAAAAGACTGTTTATCTTTGACTAATAGGATCACGAGACGCTGATGCCTTCAACTTGACCTGAGTAATCTAAATCAATTACTTTATCTGTATTTCTCTGCAGTCACCCAATTAATGGCCTTATAGAGCTCCTTCCATTTTCTGAGGATTGATCTAACTTCACTCAAATGATTCACTATATGTCTGCTTATTAATTTCATTGAAAAATTCTACTTTCATTTGTAGAAAAGGAGGAAGCTGCACCCTTTGTTGCCCGGCCTGTGCTTATTTGCAGGAGATACCACTGTTCTGTTCAAATGTGTTACACAGAGGGCACGTGAAAAGTTTGGCCTGGGTAGTTGGTCTTAGGTTTTGTCATAATTCTTCTGGGTGTGAACTTTTGAGCACTGGTCTAAAAACAATCAGTTACTTAAGTTTAAAGTGGAGGAGTTATGAAGAATATAGTATTTGTTTTTCTCTCTAATTTCAAAATAAATTTTAAAATATCATATTACGATGTTTAAACTACCCCTTTCCTAGAAGTCAAGAGGAGTTAAGTTATAGCTAATGATTTAATTCAAGTATTTATTTTTCTTGGTGTCTTCCTGTGTCTACTCTCACAACTCTCTTTCTCTGAATCTACATATACATACATTGCTTGTATGTAAGTTTACTGCCCTCGTTTTATTAAGCGTCTTTGCACATAATGTCAGTTGTCAGCAGTGAAGAGTCCAGACACCTTGAGCTGACCAGCTCATAAAAGTGTTCCTAGGTTAAGTGAGAACTGGAAAACTTTCAGGCCCTTCGTAATACAAAAAGATCATCATGGGTTGAGGAGTTGGGGTTGGTCAAGATTTTGCTTTATTGAAGGGGCTGCTTAGACTCATAAAAATTTGACTAAAAAGTAGTTTTTTAAAAAAATGCTTTGGCCAATGTAGATATTAAAATAAACCTTGTGCAGAAATATTATAAAATGCTGCTGCTACATGTATATCTTTTAAAACTTCATGTTAATATGTTACCAACACTGTTAATTATATTCTTCCAGACTTTTTATAAATATACAAGCAAACATAAATATGTTTGCATTTTCTTCCTTCAAAAAGGAACATCATTCTGTATATTATATGTCTTTAAAGCTTTCATATATGTTTTTGAAATCAATATGCATATATTTGGATTCCCAATTAAATTTTGATTATAGACTGAGTACTTTCTATGGCTAAAAATAAAAAGAAAAAGCTTTAAATTTTTTTCATGTATAAATACATGATTTTTAAGGGCTCAGTGATTTGGTGGATGTATTAAAGGCTACAAACCTTCATGTATTTCCTATGACCTAATTCTGAAGGTGAGATGTATACATGATTTAAAAAATAGGATTCATGGAAATACATGTTAGTTTCAGATGTATCTAGGAATTATTAATATTATAAATGGAACTCATTCTTATTGTATGACATCAGAATATTTTTATAGAGAAATTACTCTGTAATTTTTGAAATAAAATTTAAGCAATGCAGAATATTGCAAAGAAAGAATTGTAAGTAAACTGTAGTCTCACTACTTTCAAATAACTATCACATTAAATGAATATCACCCCACTATATTTCTCTGTATGTGTACAAAGGCTAGAAAGACAGCTTTGAAGTATGCTTGTATGAAATAATATTTTATTGTACGTGACTTTTTATTGGGAGGTAGGGTCTTGTTGTGGTTAGGATCTGGAGTGTCCCCCAAAAGTCTCATGTATTTTAATAGAACCATGTGATGTTGGTGGATCGGGGTCTGGTCTGGAGGGGTGGATTGCAATTAAGTTAGGATTAATGGTGTATAGTGGCCACACCTGGATGCAGGAGGGAGGTTGCTGGGCTGAGACCTGAGAGGATACATAAGCTGCACCTGCCTTCCTGGAGGGCGGGGCGGAGACCTGAAAGGATATATAAGCTGCACCTGCCTTCCTAGAGGATTCTGGGACTAGTCTCAGCTAGCCTCAGTTTGTCTTCCTGTTTGTCCGGAGAAGCTGCCTCCACCGCTCTCTCTGCCATGTACTTCGATTGTTGCCGGCCACCCCTGAATGGACTGTGACCTTCGAGACGGTGAGCTAAAATAAACCTTTCTTTTCCTAAGTTTGTGGGTGTCGGGTATTGAGTCACAGCAACGAAAAAGTAACTAAAACAGGTCTCTCACTCTAGGCCAGGCTGGTCATGAACCCACATTGGCCTTGATCTCAGGCAATCTTCTTATCTCAGCTTCCAGAGTGCTGAGATTCAAGGTGTGTGCCACCACATCTGGCTAATATGGTGCCGGGAAACTCTGATGGCCTTGTGCATGGTAGGCAAGTGCTTGAACCTCTGAGCTGTGCCTCTATCTCTGTAAATGACATTTTAAACTTAGTTTCATTTGAATTTAGCAATAGCAAATGAAAATGAGGTAAAATGGAGATGGAGGGGAGCTGATGAAACTAAAAATGTTTTTCTCACTACAGAATTGTTTCCTAAAAGACCCTTTCAAGATAAAACAGACGAATCTTGAAAAATCTTGAGAGTCTAGAACCATTTTTAAAATTAGGTCTTCAAGTGTCAGTCAGTGGTGTTCCTTGGCTCTTTGCTTGGTGGGATGAATCATTAATGTACTTGTTCATTTATTTTCACTTCTTTTCCTGAGTTTCCCCATTTTTTTGTCAGTCGGATTGTCATTTTCATACTGTCCAAGTTCATACCAGTGAAGTTTCATTCTGGAGCCACCATCTACCGGACTTTCCTAGCGTAAGACGTAAATGGACACAGCATTCATGTCTTGTCATTTACATATTTCTTCAATATTTTTGAGTGTTTTTTCATTCTTCCTGGAAATTTATTTTTAAATCTTGATTTGTCTCTTAAAAGTAGTTTTGAAGAAAATATCCATGGGCTTTGCAGTCCTGTGATCTCTCATGATGTCGAATAACTATTTGCTCTCTGTCCACTTGATTAGTGCCACTGCTACAAGATGGGTTACTCTTGTCCTTTAGAGTTTTCTAGATGTTGCTCCTAGGCTGGTGGCATTACATACTATGCGTAAAAATCTGAAGCCAGTATAATTCAAAAACAAATTTCTGTGAGTGACTTTTCTTGCCTAGGGCTCTTCCCAAAGGGCGAAGTTCAATGTAACTAGGATATGTCTTAATATTTGGACTTCTGATTCTATTTCGTGTGTGAAATATAATGTGCTTTTTACCTGGAGATTATTTTTTCTCTTCCTCTCCTCCCTCCCCTCTTCTCTCCTATCCTTCTCTCCTTCTCTTCCTTCCTCTCCTTTCTTCTCTGCTTCTCTCAGATGGCCAATATAATGTGTCTACTAGCCTATCGTTTGATCAAGGACAAATCTACAGGTTGCTGTTGGGGCCCTCAGGGCCCGAGAGCCTCAGCATTGCTGACCTTGGCCAAGTTCCTTTCCATGTAGAAGTGTTTGTTGTCTGGAATTTAAGTCAGGTGTTGTTCTGCTTGACATTTGAATCAGGTGTTGAACCACGGGACTGTTCTGTTAACAAGGGGGAAGGCAAGGAGGGTGTAAAAAGGAAGGTGGTAGACAATAAAGCGTCTTTTGCAGCGTCCCTTGCGAGAGTCCAGTTTTCTTCAATCCACACTCCCCCTCTCCTGTTCTCATTGACTGACTGAGCGGGCTCGGTCAGGTTGCTGTAAAGGTATTTTTCAATGGGATGAACATTTTAATCAGTAGACTTTGAGTGAAGCAGATTACTTTCCATAATCTTGGTGGTGTTCATCCAGTCTGTTGAGAACCTTGGAGATCTGCAAAAGAGGTAGGGATCCGCTTTTTGGCAGCTCTTGTATTGAAGTTATGTCTAGGCTGCTAGATTTTTCAGCCTTTCTTGCAAAAATTGTGTGAACCAATTCTTTAGAATACCACAGCCTCTGTGTGCTGTATGTATGTGTATTTGTTTTTCTGGAGAATCCTGACTAATACACTCTCATATTATTTCATTCCTTAGTCATCATTCTTCTGAGATTTTGTTTTCTTCAAATGATAAATTGACATCTAAATTATTGGAAATATTTTTTTTGTCAGTTGCCTATTCTTACTAGGCAATAGTTCTTTGACAGTCTTTCAATGTGGTCTTCTCTCATTTTTTTCTTCTTTTCTATCTCCTTTACTCTCCAAATTTCTCTGTGTAGTGTGTGTGTGTGTGCTATCTGCGCTGCTTCATACCAAACTTTCATATTTGGGAGATGATCCTTTCTTGATCTTCTGAGAGAACAGCCATTTTTTTCACTAAGTTATAATTAAGGATTGCTTACTTCTTACGTCTTCTACAGAGGAGGACTATGGGAAAAGAGCTGGAAGACAGTGGTGTTGAATTCTGTGCAGTGTTTTTGATAAGCCACTTAGGCTCTGTCATCACTTCTGGTATTTTAAACATCCCACACTCAGGTACTGGAAACTGATTAGGTTACATGTCTACTCTTACCGAGAGAACAGGGAAATAGATCTGCCCTATTTCTCACTGCGTGTGGAGCCCTGGGCCTTTTATTCCATTAGAAGTACGCAGCTACTGCGCCTCATTATTTATTTCCCAAACTTTGCGTGCTTCCTCTCCTTAGCTCTCTTCGCTTGTTCCCATCACAACGTTAGTCAGCTCGTTTCCCTTCCAGACTTGGGGTATTAGGAGGGGGCTCAGATGCCATGACTCACTATGGGACTTCCGGAGACTATGCAGGGGTTGGGGTTAGGTATCTCCGTAGATTTCCCACTCTGCTTCACAGCCTCACTTTCCATCTTCAAGGCCTTGGATTGCTTACTTGCTGCTGCTCCATCGTGCCTGAATTTTGTCTTTCTTTCTGTTTCCTTGACTTGTGTTCTGGGAAAGGAAATTCTATGCAAGAGTTGTGGTTACCATCTTAGCTCAGAAGTTTTCAGAGTTTTTTTGTTAGCCAGAAACGATTTCTAATCATGTTTGGAAATGAAAATTTGCAAATAGAAGATTAGGTGGAGCATATTATCATGTGAACAAGTATTTAATTACATTAGAGATGCAAATGTTTTTTGAGATTATACTTTTTTAAACAAGATGATCTTATTATAATGGAGGATTTGTGATAACTGCAATGTAAAGGAGTCTCAGAGGAAAAATTAAGAAAACTGAGTATGCAAACTATTTATTGCTGGAGTTAGTAGTGTGTATAAAATGCAATGAATACCAAAGACCATGTGCAGAATCACCACACAGTGCATTCTAGAACCATCTCAGGCTTTTCTTTCAAGGGTCTACTTTCCATTTCTTATAACTGAACTGAAGAAATGTTGTTTCAGACTGACAAGCTTCTGAATGTTTTATTACATCTCTAACAATCAAAAACACACTTGGCAGAGATCTAATTTCACACCTCAGGCATTAAAACGCACACTCTGTATTCATTGTTTATTTTACCTAATGTAAAACAGCATGAAGCATGATATATTATGCAATGGATGAATGGGGATTTTAGAAAATAGGAAATCATTTTATGTTTATACCTGGTAGGTGACATTTTGTATATTAGAAGTTGTCCTGATATATCAAACATAATGATTTTTTCAGTCAGCTGAATTTTTGTCACTAGCATAAAGAATAAAAGCTTCATATTGTTTGATAATGTTTTTCCATAATGACAGTTTTATGAGTTATTATATCAGTGTCAATGCCTAATAAACCATTCTTTGTTTTAAATATGAAATATGTAAGTTAGACTTCATCATAAAATCTACATTAGTGAAATTATGTTTACCAATAAAGAGTTAAACCAGTTAAAAATAAGCCTTTGGCAATATAACTATTCTTGTCTTAGTATACAACTTTCAAATCATTGGTAACTATATTAGCAATTGCTAGTTTAATTACTGGAGCTGAATAGATGTATATTTGTGTAACTCTTATAATTTAGAAGTCCATAAATTATTTCAAGTATGGTTGGTTTTTAAATTAATGTCAGTAAAGTAGATCAGTAGTGTCCACTGGGAGGAGAATTTCCAAATTGCTGTTCTGATAAAGGTCAGGACATTTGAGTCATTACTAACAACCAACAATGTGTAACATTTATCTTAAGAATTCTGGTTTTTAGTTCCTTGGAACTTACTAACTTCTCTTTTCCCCTATTTTGGTTATATATATATATATATATATATATATATATATATATATGTGTGTGTGTGTGTGTGTGTGTGTGTGTATGAGATACACATTGATTACTTTGAGCTTGGTATTTTGTGCAATATATATATCACATCAACATTACAGTCATCCCTCTTCTGGCCCTCCCACTGCCCTCCCCATCCCCCTGATTCCCATGATCACACCCATGGAATATTTATTTTCAGCCTTTTGAGGAATTTCCATACTCCCTGCCATAGTGGTTGTACCAGTTTACAGTCCCACCAGCAATGCTTAAAAAGGTCCTTTTCCCTCATAACCTCGCTGTTCAGTTTCTTGATATGCGCCATGTACACTGGGGTAAGATGTCTTAGTAGCGTTTTGGTTTACATTTCTCTAATAGTTAACAATGTTGAACATTTTAGGCATTTGCTGCCCATTTGAACTTGTTCATCTTAGAACTGCCTATTTATTTCAGTTGCCCATTTTTAATCAGGTCTTTGATTCTGAGGTGATTATTTTTCTTCAGTTCTTTGTGTATTACAGTTATTCTTCTGTCTGAGGTGGAGATAGTAAAAAATTTCCCCATTGTGTTAGTTCTCTCTTTACTCTTTTGGTAGTTACCTTTGCTGTGAAGAAACTTTTTAATTTAATATAATGCTGTTTGGAATTTACCATCTTCTTAAGCTGCTCTTCGGGTGAAGTCAACTTAGCACTGAATGTAGTCATTTCTGCACAATTTCTAAATCTTCAACTTCCATTCCTGCAAATACCTAATTGTTATAAGGAAGTTACGTATGGACAGGAAGTGGAGAATGGACAGTGAGTAGCCGGAAGATATACTGGGCTGTCCTCTGGTTTCTTTTATTTCCATTCCTGTCCTTCCATGCTTCCCGCCTTGATAGGCTAGACCACTGGTAGACCACTATGAACTTTATTTTCCAGACACTCTGCCAGGTAGCCAGGCAGGTTTGATTGATAGGACACATCAGTGAGAGACAGGTGGGAAGAGAAATTAGGAGCCTCTGCTCCTGCTGTCATTTCTAACAGAAGGAAGCCCGGAGGGTTCTAATTGTTAGCGACCGCTCTGACGAATTTCATGCTGCCTGCAACGAGGCCAGGAGTGACTACTCTCTGTGTGCATTTTGGTGATTCGGGCAGGGGTCACATAGGTTTTGGTGGTGGCAGCAGTCTTTCTCAGTGTCAGAAGTCAGAATGCTATGGATTTTGGTATTCTTTTCCTATTTGTTGAACTAGGCGGAGGGTTGGTGCCAGAATTCTTGCTCCCTGACTTCCCTCACCTTAACTTAATGAGTTTGACCCTGCAGTCTTAATCATTTTTATAAATATTCCTCATGCTGACTACTCTATGCCTGAAGGATTTAGCTTGACTTCTGTTTTCCCAGTGAGCACTCACTGATTCTGTGCTGTCAGTTATCTTTCTGGCCTTAACAGGGACGATTCTAAGCTGGGCCTTCTTTCTTAAACTCTTCTGTTTGCTGTTGTTGATCTGTTGGACTTTCAGTAGCCAGTATCAGGAGTATGCTGCGGCTGTCCTCATGAGTATGATGTGGCAGTGAATGTTATTTCACTAGCAAGTGTTGGGATTGCCTGTGACCTGTGTGTGTTAATGGAGACTCAGTCTTGCCTGTGTGGGGAATATCTCGCTGCAGATAGCCTGCAAACTCATTTGGTCTGGCCCAACCAAGGCTACCATAACATTAGCAGTGAGTTAATTATACAACAGTCACATGTTTGGCAGCCTAATTTTTAAGTTGAGAACTTTATATGGCCTTTCAAGGATGTCATAACTATCCAAATGGCTCTTGGCAGCAAAAAGGTTCCCCATCCTTTGAGAAAGCAGGTAATACACATGTAGTTTGTTATTCAGGGAGTGAGCTTTTCTGTGCCTGTCATGATATCTGTTCATCACCATGTCATAGCACTTTGCACACTGGCTTGAAATTGTCCTTATTCTCTCAGGCAGCTTCAGAGGCGACTGTGAGCTTCATGAGGGAAGAGATCCCATCTGTCTTGGTTACTGCTACATCACTAGCCCCCGGACAGTACTGAGGATGTAGTGACTTCATGTTGGATATTTCAATGAGTGAGGTAACAGCCTGCTTTGTGTATGTACACATGCACACATGCGTGTTTGGGTGTAGTATTTTGCAAGGAAGGGAATGCACTGTGGCAGGGCATAGGTTCCCAACTCTGGGGTCACATGCGTCTGTGGCCTCAGGAGGGCCAGGCAGCTGGGGCAGGAGGTGAGCAGTGGGTGAAGCTCCGCCTCCTGCAGGCACGTTCCGCTGATTAGAAAGGAGATGGAGCTTCACTTCCTGCTCTCCTTCTGCTGCTGCTCCCCAGTTCAATGCCATCCTCAAAGCAACAACCCGGTGCATAACAAGAAGCCGCCCACACTCCATTCTACACACTCCCAACCTTTGGAAAATCATCTCCCACTAAGCCAGGCCCTTGTCAAAAATGTTGGGGCCCATTGGTAGAGTTTACGGACTTTATGCCTCTCCACTATTTACAGATTACTTCTCAGTTCCTCTTTTGACTGTCGGTTAATGAGAACATTTGAGCTGTTTTCTGTCATCTTAGCTTGTCTTTTCTGTTTGCATCCATCCCCCCTGCTTTCTTTTACTACTCTCTATCTTTAGCCAGAATGTCAAAGTTTTGTTTCTTTCTTGTCTTCTCCCCCGACCCCCCAGTTCTGGCCCCCTCAGCTGTCTGAGTCCTTTTGGAAATACAGAGGACTTCTAGTCTTAGGGTATCTGTTGCTTAGAATGCCTAAAATCCTACCATTTTTGATGTGCAAGTTATATAGTTATATTCAATTTGCTAATAGGCTGATGAGAAACTTCCTAAATTTTAAATTTGTAAAAATATTTCCATCATACTTTGAAAAGCTCTTTATTGTGAGAAGTGTAAATCGTTTGCATGCTTTTGAGGTGAGTGTAGCTCAGTGGACAGGTGCACAGAGGAAGGGGAAGAGCTAAAGAAGAACGTGAAAGCTCTGTGCCTGTTTCCAATTTTAATGATCAATGCTACAACAAAATGGCCGACCTTGTTCTATCTGTTAATTCTTCCGATTTCATATAATATTTTTTACAGCCATCTTATTTTTTTGTTTCCAAGTGGTAAGTTCTCTTTAAAAATATAATCATTCTCAGTCTGGGGGCATAGGTCAGTGATTAGACCACCTGCCTCGCATGCCCAAGGTCATGGGTTTGATCCCACAGAGCCCCTCGAAAATTAGCTGGGTGTGATGGCTTTCCTGTATAATCCTAGCACTTGGGAGGCCAAGGTGAGAGGATTGCTATGAGTTTGAAGCCAGGAGCAGCCTGTATTACAAGGTGAAATTCTGTCTCAAAAAAGTGCGTATAACAATTTTACAATATTAGTGTAAAATTTTTTATTGTAAATTTTACAATTTAGTCAATACCACAAAATAGTGTTCAAATAATTTCAATGATCTCATAGTGTTTTGCAATAATTTTGTTAAAGTCAGTTCAAAAAGTTTATAAATGGCAGTCAAATCAAAATCTCCAATCTGAAATTGAATTAATTTTAATTATCCTCTCTTTTTTCTTTACAATCCTATAAATTTTATTCCAGTGTAGATTCTACTGGTTTTAAGTCTGTGATTCTAACTGATTCCTCTTTTATGTAAATTAGTTATTAAACTTAAGGGCTTGATGAGATTGATTCTTTTTTCTTGCAAGAAAATTTCATCAGAAAACTTCATAGGGTGCATGATACTGAGTTCTCTTTCTTCTGCTGATTAAGAGCCATTCATGACCTTGATCTGTATGCTATTTTATTAGAAATTGTAGAAGAATGATGTCTTAATACAGCATTTTAGATTTATTAGCTAGAATATTTCTAAAAGAGAAACTTTCCCTAAGCAATTATTTAGTAATTCCCAAATACCCTGAATTTATGCAAAAATGTCTGGATTTATTAACTTTAAAAATAATGACTTTGTTTACCAATGTTTCTAAGGAAAGCAGTGATGTTTCTTAAAAAGCATCATTCCATATTCACAAAGTTTGATTGGGAGTTTTAATCCATTACAATTATTATCATTGCCAATTATGAAATAGTTTCACTTTTGCCTAGAAAGAACTTCTACCTGGCTCTCGACTCTTCTGTATCTTTCCCCAGTAGGCTTTGACAAATTTTTTGTTGTTATTGTTCTGGAGTGACAGTGTTCTACGGTCATCTTGTGCATTTCTTACAGTGGTCCCAGAGTCTTTCATTTCTCAAGAGGCTCTGGTCTGTTTCTTAGGAAAAAGGCAATTTGAAGGACTTGGCTATTTGACGTGCTATTCTGTTTTCAATGAACAGAACTGAACCATGCACATTAAAAATAAAGTACAGAATTTATATTGATAATTTGAAGTCAAATTCAACAATACAGGTATGTTACTTATCTTCTTTGGTCTTACCTTTTATTCTCCTTCCTCTTGGCACATAATCTGGTTCTTACAAACATCAACAGAATCACTGGCTTATTTCACAGTAAGCTCAGAATAATAATTCTAACAATATCTCCAATGGTATATTTACTAAATATAATTTAGAAATTTTTTGTCTTGCAGTCTTTTAAAAGATATATTTGCAGTTCTTACAGTGTTTTAAAATTACTTGTAACAGTGACATTATATGATTATGCTGTTAATATGCTATATAATGGTTTATATTTGTTTTTTTATTAATTGCTTAAATTTTTTATTTTATAATTAAATCATTTCAACATTAGACACACAAAATAAGATATAATTAAAAATCTAGATTTAGTTTATCCACTTTTGCTTTGTTCCCTTCCTTTATAGGTAAACTTTTCTTTTTGTTGTTTTCCTTTTTTTATCTTTACATATGAAATAAACTATTTTCAAACATACAGATCTCTCCTTCATAGTTACTATATATGTGTAGCATTTATATGCATTTTTATCCAACTTGCTTTTTTATTTTGTAATTTGTTGATCCTTCCACAGTAACAAATGAAGATATTTCTCATTCCTCTCTGTATTCATATTACACTTCATTATGTAACTGTATCTTAGTTTGTTCATTCCTGTATCAATGAAGACATACATGAAGTTCTATAGCACCTTTATGCCTGTTTTTCTTTATACTTTCACTGGTTTATATTTGAAATAAATTCTTAAAACATATTCAGGTTAAAGGATAGATTTTTTTTTTTTGGCTAGGCATTGCAAAATAGTTTTTAGGACTATACTATTTTATCTGCACCCGTGTTATTTGTGTCTGTGTTTTTCCTCTGAGATCATGGCAGCACTATGTTAACCAACTTCGGAATTTTTTTTCCATCTGAAGTTGAGAAATATTGTTTTAATTTCTTTTTAAAAAATCTACTTTATTGAGTTATAATTTAAAAATACTAAAATGTATGTAGTGCGAGTAACATATAACACTATTCTACCTATAGAGAATCGTAATGCATTTTCTATCTGTTTTGGCTAGTCTTTCCTTGGAATTTGTCTTTTTCAGTGTTTTGTTGATGTTCTTGAATATTTTAAACTTGCCTCCCTTCAGTCTGGTAATGGTGAAGAAATTTTACTTGTATAATACTTCAAATCCATTAACACAATTTTTATTGTGACAATTCATGTCCCACAGATTTTAAGATTATGCTTGTGGCCCTTTCAGTTTAGAAATACTTTGCTTAGCAACACTTAAAATGTGATATGCTGCAATAATCATTTTCGGTCTGCTATTTTTGTTATTTTGCTGATCAAAGATTCTGAAATTTAATTTTAGAAAATTTTTACATAAAATATGCCTTCTTTTCTGATTTTGAACTTGGAGTCACATTTATGTAGTGAGAACAGTTTTGATTTTACTCATATTATTGCTTATTCTTGAGTGATAGTTGTGTAGCATATCCTACCAAATCAGTTTATCTCCTTAGCAATGTGCAAATATTGTTCTTTTGTCAGAATTGGAATTGTTGCTAATAGGTAGTTGTTTTTCTCCTTATTTACTTTCATTTTGTGTTTTCCTTATGGCTTCTTTTCATAGTATTTTTCAAGAGATTTTCTATTTTTGACATTCTTTCCCCCCATACTTTTATTAGTGTGTATATACACAATACACAGCGTTTACACTGAGCTTGGGAATTTTGTGCGTCAACATTACAATCCTTCCTCTCCAACATTTTGGCTCTCTGGCTTGCTCTCTCACCTTTCCACTGTCTTCTGTTTTTTTGTTGTTCTATTTTCTGGACAGTCTTGATGCCTATCTTGATGTTGTGTGTGGCTACATGTTAAGTAATTAGAAATATATTTTATTTATCATTGCTAAGATCTTATGGACAGTTGGAATGTGGAGTGTTCCAAATGCGATTTCCTTGTGCATTCTCATCTTACTTAGCCCTGTGGGTGTGGAGTTCACAACAGCACAAGGAAATGAACATTGACAGGGTGATGTCTCTGTCTTTGAGAGTCCTAGTCACTCCCGAACATTTTTTTTTACCTGATTTCTTCAAATCCTTGTCTCTCTGTCTACTTACATGAATTGATCTCTTTTTTTCTCTCACATGATCTGTTTCATTGAACACATATTCACCCTTCTTAGTTTCTTTTCCATGTGCAAGGCATTGAGCTCACAGTGGTGAGTAAAACCAGCCTTGGTCCTTGCAGAATTTAGACTCTAACAGAGACATAAATGCCCACTAAACAATCACACAAATAAATTGCAACTTATGAAAAGAGCCTGTAAATTTTATTTTATTTATTGCTTGTAACAAGAGGACAAGATGTAGTCTAGAATTCCAGCAAGGGCTCCGCTGAGGCTATGATGCTTGAACAAGAAGTTGAAAGGTGAGTAGATATTAATGACACAAAACAGGGAAAGCAGTGGGCAAATGCAGAAATGCGAGTTGTGGGCTTGGAATGCTAACACTAGCAGAAAACGTGGTCAGAAATGAGAGTGAAAGACATGCACAGATCACCTTGAAGGGCTATTTAAATGTTTGAGTAGTTGGATGATGTATATTCACTTTGTCAACGACAGTGTGGAAGAGAACCAAAATGTAGGTTGTTAGTTGATGCAGTAATCCAGGAAGAAATCTTGGGAGGTGAGGGTGATGATGAAGGGAGGCGAATGGCTACGGAGATACTTGGAAGCAAGATTGATGGGATGTAGGGACGTATGAGTTACTCAGAAAAAGGAAGAGAGCAGTTTCAAGACAGTTTTACTAGTTTCTGTCCTCCCCAAATGGAAGAGTGTTGCCAATCACAGAGGAAATTGCTAGAAGACCCAACTTGTGGTTTGATTTTAGATGTTCTCAGTCTTTGAGAGCTCAAAGCTTAGGTGTTGACTATTGATTGTGTATACACCAATCTTTGTCTGTATGTGGCATCGTTGTTAGTATCTCCTTTGAGGCAGTCAACTCTTTCTGAAATGTGTGTTATTCAATTCTCTTATTTTCAGAGAGCAGGAAAGGATTTTATTGAAAAGATATTAAGGCTTCCCAGGCTTACGGGAAGGGTGGAGTGCTGGGTGGGAAAAGCTGTTTCTAAGAGTGCAGCTCCAAGTCCACCCTGCAGCTGGTCTGATGTGGAAACCATGGCGGATGTTACTGTTGTAGTGCTTCCTCTTTGGTGCCGATACTTGCCTTTGTCTCAACTGCTACCCCAAGTCATTTCTGTGCTGACCTTGGCCTCACAGCTTCTGTGATTATTATTAAGCCTGAAAGTCAAGTACAGCCTTCTTTGTTGTTGTTTGTTTGTTTGAGATAGGGTCTCTCTCCATAGTCCTGGGTAGTCCTGAACTCACTATGTAGCCCCAGCTGGCCCAGAACTCACAGCAATCCTCCTGTCTCAGCCTCCTGAGGGCTGGGATTACAGGTGTGTGCCACCATGGCCAGCTTGTATGTGGTGCTGGAGGATCAAACCTGGGGCTTTGAACTTTCTAGAGAAGTACTCTATTCTCTGAGCTATTCCCACAAGTCACACACGGTTGATGGAATGGCTAGAGCCTGAGATTTTCTCTACTTGCAAGAGGTCTGGATGCCCAAGTGTCTACCATATTCAGATTCTGTGAGGGAAGCTATTGCCCTTTTACCATGGTAACAAAAGACTGATCCCCTGCCCCCTCAGCATATGCAAAAAGAAAGGAGTTCAAATACTCGACAAGGAACACACATGGCAGTTTACACTTACGTGTCTTGCCCTTGTGCCCTTATAACTTCATGAAGTGGAAACACTCTTTAGATAACAACTGTTTTTGAATTGAGTTTTTAAAATTGTTTTAACAATGAATTAGAATAATTTAGATTTTAAAAAGTCCCCTTCACTTTGGCATTTAGACAGTGTATTATGATATCCCTATGTATCATTTAAATTTAATTTTATACACTAACTTCACCATAAAATTTTATAATTACCATTATAATTCATCCTTCAGAAAATTTTGTGTTTCAAAATGGAAAGAACGGCTTGAGATTTCTTATTTGTGAGTTACAGGGCACATGTCAGTGCCCGAAATGCTTATAATATTTTATTTAAGGTAAATTTTTTCCCTTTCTCTTTTGCTGTGTGGTACAATGCTAAACACATAAATAATATTTGACATTTCCTATTGTTCCACAGCACGTTTTTGTCCTGGAACTCATTTCACATCCCATCAGTCCCACTCAGGTTGATGCAGCGCGATCATTGCGCATTTTTTGCCTCTTCCTTTCAATGATTTTGGGTCTAAGTTTCATTTTTTTCTCCCAAATTCAAGAAAAAAAAATGAGCAATCTTGCATTGTTTTCACGAATTTGAAAAATGAACCATTCCAGCTGAACCTTGTTTTAGGATGGTAATCATTAGTGAAGGAATAATTTCTCACTGAATTGAGAAGAGTAATCTGATAGATAATTTCTCTTTCTGACATGCAAGTTAGACAATTGTACGTGCTTTCTTCATTTCACCTTTCAAGTTTTTGTGTGAAAAGGAGGATTTTGCTTTTTTTCTGTTAATTTTCAATTTTTCCACTTTCCTTCCCTTCCTTCCTCTCTCCCTCACCCCCTCCCTCCTTCTCTTCCTTCCTTCCTTCCTTCCTTCCTTCCTTCCTTCCTTCCTTCCTTCCTCTCTCTCTCTGTCTCTCTCTTTTTAGATGAGTCCTGGGGATTGAACCGAGGGCTTCATGAACACGAGGCATGCGCTGACCACTGACCTACACTCCCTGACCCTGATATCCTTTCTTTTTGGACAACAAAACCAGTCATTAGAAGGAGCTGCTGTGTTATAAAACTAGCTATCTGTCCATTTAGTCCACACTCTGGTCAGTCATATGGGGAGCCACAGGTATAGGCTAGCATTGGCCCTAAAGGTCTTTGGGTAAGATCTGGCAGCAGAAGTGAAGCAGTAGCCATTGCTGTACAGGGTGGTCTGGTTAGGCATGGCCACAGATGCAGAGGTACCAGTAGCTGGGCGTTGGTGTGCTTCTAGACTTATTTTCTGATTGACAGCCTAGATGAGTCACAATAGCCTCAGGATCACCCCTAGCCTCTGCAGCACCCTAACAGAAACGGTAGCTGTGCTTCCCATTGATCTCCCACGGGCCTTCTTTTTGTGTCCCCCCCCCCCCCCCCACCTTTTTTTGATGCAGGGTCTCATTCTTTAGTCCAGGCTGGCCTTGAACTTAGAGCAATCCTCCTGCCTTAGTCTCCCATGTGCAGGGTTTATAGGCATGTGATGCCGTACCCATTTTATTTTGTGGTCCTATTGAAATTACCAGATATGCTAGGCTGTCTCTCTGATTGTCTAGCTTCCCTTTTGCACCCCAAGACCTGGTCCTTAGTGCAAAAGCCTCGACTCCTGCAACAAACCCTTTAACCTATGACACGCGGTGGTTCTGCTTCCTGGCTACATGTTGCCTGATTCAGTTCTTCATTCTGAAATTTATACTGATGGCTCTTCCTTTGTCGCTTATTCTTTGCCCGGTATCAGTGTTCATTTTTTTTTTCAATTGTAGGACTACATGAATTTGAACCTCATTTTTGGCAAGAAGTGTAAATTAATGTTTCTAGAATTTAGAGTTTGCATTCTAATGTATTCTGAGCATAACCCAAACTATATTCATAGCTCAACTGTTAATACTAAGTTTAAAGATGAACTAAAGAACTTGGCAGTGTAGTACTGGAGTAGGTGGTAATCACATGATCTCACCAAGCATCTTATTCGACATACATCTTATTGGGATAGTAGCTGATTCCAGTTTTTAACAGATGTATCTGGATATGGATTGAGTAGCTTGTTTTATACTACTTCAATCATGGTTGATGGTTTCTGCAGCGTGGCTGCATTTTCCACCTGCTTATCCGAGACGGTGAAAAGTGTATTGTCTACTGAGAGTGGGGAAGTATAGACTAAACTGTCCCCCATTAATTATTATATCAATTAGGTGTGTGGAAAGCTTAGGTTAAAAGGTTAAAGGAAAAAAAAAAAAAACAGGGGCTGGAGGCCTAGCTCAGCAGTTAAAGTGCTTGCCTAGCAAGTGCTGTATCAAGTGCTAAATACCTGAATTCGATTCCCCAACACCACATAAACTGGGCGTGGTGGCTCACATCTGTAATCCCAGCACTCAGGAGGCTAAGACAGATGGGTTGTGGTAAGTCCAAGACCAGCCTAGGCTCCGTAGTGAGTTCAGGACCAGCCTGGCTGCAGAGTGAAATCTTGTCACAAAACTGGAGGCAAACATTCATTGTGCATTTGGATATCGTAAATTCTAAGTTTAGTTCTAGAAACAAACCTGCATTAGCTTTACTATTCTTGTTCTCATCAGTACTTTAGAGATTAGAAAACCAAGGTACAGAGAGGGTTAGCAATTTATTCTTGATCACAGAGGAAAGTGAGTTTGAGGCCACAGCTATAGGACTGAAGTGCCCGTGCCTGGAACAACTAGAGTCCAGACTCCCATTTTCCCGCCCACAGAAATGTGGCCAGAGGAAGAGAGGCTAGGTCTTTGAAGTCAGAAATGCAGGGGGTAGCCAGGTGTGGTGAGCCATCCTGTGATCCAACACTTAGGGAGGCTGAGGCAGGAAGATGATAATTTCATGCCCAACTTAGGTAGTATATGACTTAGATTTAAAAAAGATTAAAAAATAAGAAAAGTGGCTTGGAATGAAGCTCAGTGTCGAGGTCCTGAGTTCAGTATTTCACACCACACTAGGAAGAAAGTGGTAAACTATCAAAGTTATAGCTCACTAACCGTCAGGACTTGGGCAGGGACACATGGACTCATTTTCCCACAACTTACTAATTTGAAGTGAGATAACACCCTTGCAAGGTGGTTGTAACAACGGTGACGAGTTACAAAGCAAATAATAATTAGTAGTTTAGTCTCTGTGTGTGTCAATTTTTGACATGTTATCTTTGTAAAAAAAGGACTGCTGGGTTCATTGTTCACCATTTCTGGATGAAAAAGAGATACTTCTTAATTTAAAAACAAAAAATTTTAAATAATATAAAGAAGATAAACATAGAAACTGTGAAATAATGATATTTACAATAATATAAGCAGATAGGTATGCCTGTAAGTAGCTAATGATGGACAAATATTGAATCAACTATGTTCAATATTTTTTTTTCACAAAATATATTACAGGTGCTAAATGTTTGTCAAGATTTTATAGTAGGGACAATGTTTAAAAATTAGTGCAAAAGTAAGACATAAACAACTGTATTGTGGCTTGGACCCCCACAACTCTGATGTATTTGAGTGTTATCAGTTGTCTATGGAACCATGTGCTCTTGGGAGTTGGGGTCTAGTCTGGAGGGGTGGATTACAGGCATGTAAATTGGATTATTGGCATGTAAACTGGATTATAGGCATGTAGTGGGGGTTTACCACTCCTACCACACCTTCCACGCCTGGATCCAGGAGGAGCTGATTACTAGGATGGGACCTGGAAGGAAATATAATCTACTTCCTGCCTTCCTTGAATAACTAGTCTCAACTTGCCCCGACTTGGCTTTCTGTTTGTGATGTTGTGAGAAGCTGCCTCCATCTCTGTCCCTGCCAGGTACTTCCATTGCTGCCAGCCGCCCCTGAGTGGACTGTGACCTTCTGGAACTGTGAGCTAAAATAAACCTTTCCTCCCCTAAATTTGTATGAAGTCGCAGTAATGCAAAAGTAACTAGAACAAACTGCATAAAACAATATATTCACAACTGGAGGGAAATACTTTAACATTACAACAGTAAGTAGACAAGCTGAATGCTTGTGTTTTCTTTTCCCATGGTTTCTAAATTTCCTCTGTTATCTTTGAAATAAAGTACAAGCTTTACTTGAGAAGTTGGGAACTGCTATGGAAAATGGCATTTTGCTCTTTAGCCATACGTTTGAATTCCACAACAAGATGATGGCAATGCTGATAAATTGCAACCATTTCATCAGTAAAGCTGAAGTGGTATGTGAGCAAATTTCTCTTCTTAAATGGTTGGCTTAGATTTTCACCTGTTCCCCCTTTCCCCCTACAATTATTGCTAGGTGTAAAGGGCCTGGCACGGGCATAGCATTTCATTTCCCGCAGAGGGGTGCATGCAGTATTTATGTATTATCTATCATTACCTGGAAATCAGTTTATGATAAAGGGAGCTGGAGCTCCCCTACAGGGCCACTTCTTCCTGTTTAAAGAGGCTTCCTTTCGTGGGAGTGTGGTAATGGCCGTAGTACTTTAGCAAATAGCCATAAAACATGAAAACGTCCTCCCTTCTTGTATTAATCCATCAGGAAGCTTTCAGGGCTCCTTCTTGTCTAAAATATTCATAGGCAGCAAAAAGTCCTGAATGCCCTACAGAATTTGTGCAGAGCCAGGCGGATGATGGATAGCGACGTTCTGTTCTGAGTCACTCACAGTATGTAATTCTATTTGTCTTGCCAAATACGGGACAGCAGGCAACTCATAAAAGGTAAAGGTAACAGACACCATATTTTCTTACATTTAAAAAAGAATTCGGTGTCTCCACTTCACTGTCCTCCACTGAATAGAACAAGATTTTATTAAATAAAATAAAAAGCCGCCCTGTTATTCTTTGTGGAGGCGGATAAAGTTTTATTAAGCCAATGCCATTTGTTATTTTGCATATTCTTCTTTGGCATGTATCTGTGTGGACAGGTATATCTTAAGTAAATGGTGCACGAATGTTACCTAATTAGAGAAAAAGTTGTCAAGGTGCAAGGGGAGTGAGGGGACACTTAAAATATCCTTTAGTGAGTCAGACTTACATTCCTTCCTCCGGTGTTTTTGATGTTGTTGTTTTAATGTGTCGTTCATGCTTCCACTAGATTGAAGTTAAAACAGGAATTGTTCAGGTTTATCTTATAAAATCAGGTGACTGGTAAGTGGGCGGGAGATGGTACTATAGTTATTAGCTGGGTTTATCACCTGGATTACTCTGATTTCCTGAGGATATGATTCTGTTGCTTGTGCCTAAGCGCAAGTCCAGGCATTTGGCTGAGTCAGTTCCTTGGAATCAGGGCTGGAGGACTGGTTTTTGGGTTGTATTCTTGACTATGTAAACCACCATTGTTTATGATAAATGATATGCTGCTGTATGTCTAAAATAAATGACAATAAACAGGTAAGATGGAATAAATTACAGTAGTTATATTTTATCTTCTTGTAAAAAAATCGCTGTGAAGAACTTGACATATGAGTCTGTTCATGCTGCTGGAGTCTGCTACCTGGGAGAATGATATATTTGAATGAGCATATGATTGTGGCTACTTAACGTGGCAGATTATCATCCGTTAAACTGCGTGAACCATAGTTCAGTATTATTCAACTTTTAATTGTATACATTGCTTGCACATGGTAAGCAATCAGTGAACATTACATCAAGTAAAAAACAGAGAAGTCTTAGATTTCAGGTAATAATAATTCAAGTAGAAATTACCAACTAATGGCTTTTTATAAGCAAATTTCTAGACTTTGGACAATCTGCTTTACAATTTTCATTGAGTTCTAGTCCTACAATGTTTCATAATTTAACATAATCCTTAACTATCTGTGTTCCTGAATTAATATATGGATACTTTCCAATCTTTGAGATAGAACATAAATTTACATAAAAATTTGTCTACTGGGCAAAGGAAATCATAGGCTGACACAGGTAAAGATATAGGCACATGTCTAGCAGATTCTGAGAGCATCTCAGTGGTAAATTGTTGAAATTTATTTTGCCTTTTACACTGAAGTGGCAAAAAGTTCCTTTTTAAGTGACATGGAAATGAAATAGAATTTTGGCTCAGTCTTCTAATTTGGTTTTAAAAAATAAAGCATTCAAATGAGCAAGAATGTGCTAAGCTACTTAAAAAAATCTCAACTTTCCTTCCCAATTTTAAAGTATTTAGAAATTGTAATGCTGAGCTAAATTTCTGATTTTTAGGAAGCACTGTGCCAACCTAACGTTTTTCTGTGTTCTTTTCAGTTAGATTTGATTACAGTTGGTGGTATATTTAATTTTTTCCAGTTTTTCTGATGCCTGTGTTTATGTACATATTTTCTTTAGGTCTGATGTAATAATTTTAGTCCCTTAAATTTCTGAATATGAAAGAACAATCTCCACAGTTGGACTGAGAAAGGATCAGTTTAAAAATATTAATGTTATTAGGTGATATTTGCCCTTCTTGTCTCATTTACTTTATTTAGCATAATATCCTTTAACTTCATTGCCATAATTGCAGATGATAAGATTTGTTTTCTTTTTAAGGCAGAGTAATATTCCCTCATGTGTTTAAATACCATGATTTCTTTATCTGTTTGTTGCTCCATGGATGTTTAAAATACTTCAACATTTTAGATGAGAAACAGAATAAAATGGTAGCTGCCAAGAGCAAGAGATAGAGGGAGAAGAGAGATGTTGGTCATACTATAGAAAAATTCAGTTATAAACTGAGCACACTCTGGAACCTAATGTACAATGTGGTGGTTATGATTAAAATAATAAGTTATCTACTTAAATTTGCTAATATAATGGATCTTAACAATTCTTGCCTTATACTCAGTGAACTCCATGAACTGATGGATATGCTCACCAGCTTGATGGTGGGAATAGGTCCATAAAGCACATTTGCAACAAAACAACACATTGTACATCTTAACTACATACGTCCTTTATAGATCATGCCTCAACAAAATGAGTCATAGTAAGAAGTAGATGAATCTAAAGTTTGGGGAGTTTATTCATTTATTTAAAAAGTTCATCAATCATCTACTCTGGAACTCTGCTGGGCTTGGGACCCAACAACAAATGCGAAAAGGGTATGGTCACGATGTGACGTGTAGAATATACCATTTTCTCAAAAAAGGACAACAAAACAAAACAAAATGAGAAAGAGCTAGTCCTTCCTCTTGGTTTTTCATGTCAGTGGAGAAAGCATAGATGATGACTCGGCATCCTGGTAAATACTTCAGTGGAAGCAAGGAGTGTGCCCTGCAGGTGGTCATGGCCAACGCAAGGGACCATTGTGGCTGTGTGAGGTACTTTAGACAACAGGCTGATGAATGCATTTTGGGGGGTGGGAAGGTAGTGACATTCTGCTGAACTTAGGAAGAAATGCAGCCAGCCGTATTTGCAAAGCAGCAGAGGAAAACTCTTCTCAGAAAAAATGAAGGCAAAGGCCATTAGGTAGAGGAGAGATGACTAGAAAAGCGACTGAAGTCCAAGGAACAAGAACGAAGCCAGTATGAGGGGAAGCGGCGCGGACAGGTAGTAGCTACACAGTGAAGGACTTTACCATTTATTCTAAGGAGAGTGCAAAGTCACCAAAGGGCTTCAAGGATGGGAGGAAATATGACCTGATTTAAATTTTATGAAAGTCATCTTGTCATGTAGAAAATAAATATTTAAGGAGTTTTAGGGAAGTATAAATGAAAAGAAGACAAATTAGGCAGCCACAGAGTAACCCAGGAAAGGTGATGGTCTTAGCTAAGAATAAAGTGGTGGCAGCGGAGGGGGAAGGTAGTGGGCTAATTCTGGGTACTTTTGGAAATCTAGCTGCCAATGAAGATTGTGGATATTGGAACGAGTAGACTGACAAAAAGGATAACATGAAATTGTGCAGTATTAAGATATGTTGCTGATTTATGTAGATTTCATAGGATAATACGGAAGAAGATTGTTTCTGAATGTTTGACTTTCTACTCCAAAGCAAACATGAACTTATTTGGTAGGCTCTGTTTGAGCAGAAACTTAAGGGAGGTAGTAGATTGAGTGGTTACAGAGTGGGTTTAGGAGTGGAACCACGTGGGATGAATCCCAGCTCTATCTCTTTTCAACTATGTGACCCTGAGATAGGTCCGATTTTTTCCCACAAATATTTTATTTGGAATATGGGGTGATAATTGTGGATATTCAGAAACTTGCAGCTAAGAAGTGAAGCCATTCACCTGAAATACCTGGTGAACTGAATTTTATTTTATTTTTTAAAATAAAATGTGCATCTTAAAATACCAATCTAGATATCCGAGATACAAGAACAGATCATCATTTCATATTTGGATATTTGATATTTACTTGCAACAAGTTATTTTAATTTTGTCCTTTTGCACTTAAGTCCACAACTTTTAGTTTTCCTTTGCAGAAACAATGTCTTCGACACATTTTGTTCACACCTAAAATATAAAATGCTGGCATTGTTTTGTACAACTGTTGTTTACCATTGAAAATTTTATTTTTCTTGACCTTTGAATGAACTGTTTTATTTTCCAGTAGTCTCTAATAATAAGATATACCGATCATCTACCATAAGAACTGCCGTAGAATAACGATTTCTCTCCAGCTACACTCATTAGGAATGGTTATTTTCCCTAGAAGACTGAACCCTTACCCATGGTATGAATGGATAACATCAACTTAAAGACAGGAGGTTCAGGGCAGCTCTGCGTTTATTGATGTTGCCACCTGGAGATTCTGGCAACAGAGTGGGTCATTTCTGTCTGCGTGTATGGCTGGCCCTCTGAGGGGGACTTTGGAGCAGGAGCCGTATCCATGGGAGGCAGCCTCATTAGTGCTGCAGCCATCGTCAATCACCACTTGTCCTTGGCAAGGGTAGTCCCTTCTCCCTCCTGTTTGTTTGGAGAGAAAGTACCTGTTTTTAAAGAATAACTGGCTTTGGCTCCATTTTTGTATGATTGACAGGGAAATGAATGAAGAAATAATACTTGCAAGAACAAAAACAAAAATAGCAATTGGCATTTATTGAAGACTTACCTGTTTTCTTAACGATGTTATATACTCAACCTTTATGACGGTTGAAAAAGTGAGGAGACATCGCTTTATACAGAAGAGTTTGTAGCGTGCTCCTGCTTTATTCCACTCACACGCTCAGCTTTAATTTTTGCCTCATTCTGTGGCTAAGAGCTCAGAAAGTGTTTTGAATATGCAGCTGGCAAATTGTTTTGAGTGTTGGGAGAGAAAGGGAGTGGTTGGGAGAAGATTAGGTGTGTTTAGACAGGAAGGACGATGTAGACAGAGGGCTGCGCAGAAGTGTGTAGAGTTCCCTCAAATAGCCCCATTGCGTTTCTGCAATGGAAACAAACAATTTTGACTTCGGTGTTCAATTTGGACTTCTCCTTTGAAGCTGGTTAAGGCTGAGCAGGAAAACGGAACCAGAACTGTCTATAACTTGGATGGACTCCATGCTCTCAAGAGTTCTGCGGTGACATTCTTTTTCTAAATTGTGCGTTTACTCAGGTAAATGATAAGGAGAAAAGATTACATGAGTCATTAGATTAGTGGCCAGTGTCCAAAAGAGAGGAATTAAGTTTCATATGTGTCTACAGCATTCAGATAGAGAAATTAAATGTTGTATAAGTTGAAGCCTTTCACGGGGGTGGAAACGCCACTTAGGATCTAATAGTTGGAGTTTTGTTAGCAGAAACTCTTTGGAATCCCATTGAGCTTTTGTCCTGCTCAATAAGTTATATCAGTTGGAGACTTTTGAACATCTTGCATGATTAATAGAACTGCTTAGAACCTTAGCTTTGCAATTGGATGTGGGTCTCTTATGCATTAGGACAGGCTGCAGGAGTAAATGAGCGTGAGGCACGCCTCTCTAAAGCTTTCTTTGAACACACAGTTGGTGAGACTACGCTCCTTTCTATTGAGTACCAGGAAGAAGACTGCATTTGTCAATTGATTGTACTGTCTTTTCCCGGGCCTGAAGTGTGACCTGCCCTGCCACTCCAGCCTCCATCAACCCCAAGAAAAACCTGTTGAATACACTTTGGATGAATGAATGAAAAAAAGCTAGCCAAAAAGTGGACATAAAATTTTGGAAATATAAATATCCCCGTATTCACTCTCTAAGCTTTATAAAGTGAACTCAGTTTCTCTCAAGGGTTTTTAACACAAGTGAAAACAAGCATGTCCAAAACAGAGGCTTTTGTCATTTTTTTTTTTTTTAAATTCACACTTCTTTGGCTACGTTGATTAATAAATAAGTTGGAACCTGGCTGACTGATGAATTTCACCTTGATCAGTGTGGGCTGCTGTAGGACTAGGCAAGCAGATGAAGAAAGTGACCAAAAGGAATAGCCAAATCTACATCGTTTACCTTAACTCAAACTTTTTTGTTTCGGGATATCAATTTGGCAGTGAAGCAGGTAATTTTAAAGGGGAAAGTCTTTTCTCTTAGTTTGAAAGTATTGCCATTTTAATTATAATCATCTTTTATGTCTCAAGGAGAGGATAGACCCCCTATTTGAACCTGATTATTTCTTAAGATACATCTAGGAATTTTGGGGGCTGATGTAGATATTAGTGAAAGCCAGTGAAATTTTAGCAGATTATAGCTTTTGAAGAATTTAAGTTTTCCTAAGAAATTATGCGATGAATGAAATATATTTATATACATGTTTCTATTGTCGATGTTATGCTTTTAAAGGAGATATGTGTTGTGAGTTCATGTGTGCCCTATGTATGTGTTTATACATATACAATGGTTTAAAACAGCCTTGAAACAGGTGACATGACAAAGGGAGTTTCTGATCTGATGTCTTTAATGGAATAAATTCACTTATTTGAAATTGTAGCAAACAGAAGGGAAACTTTATCCTTCATCTGCTGGGAATGTTTTCTAGTGTAAGGACAGCATCCAACAGCATTCAATTCTGATAACTTCTCTTTGATGTTTTCTTTTCTACAAACAGTTTGTTACAATTTGATACTATTCATAATATGAATGTAGAGATACATTTTCACCTTCTCCTCAGGGAGTACGGTTATCTTTTAACAACTCTTTTGTTGTATACAGAAGAAAGGAACTTGCCACATTTATCTGTGGTGAGGTGACTCCTTTCACAAAGCAGTCTACAGGCATTTTTCTTTTGTGGATGAAAAGAATCAAGTAGAAGAAATATATTTTATAAAACAACATTTTCACTGTTCAAGAAAAGGAATCCCGTACTCTGATAGCATATAATTTCTTCGGGGATCACGGTGTAATATTAGTTGTATAGACATGTGTGAATTCTATTTCTCTTGTTAAGTTGGTGTCAGAGCAGTCTAGGCACATCTCTTCTGTGAAAGTAGAGGAGGGTTGATACTGGGAGTTGGAATAATCTCTATATTTGCCAGATGTTAACAGCTGTTCGGAAAAGTCAATGATCTAGTTTTACTGTCTGTCCTCTGACACAACCAGGTAGGCGATGAAGGGTCTGGCAACATGTTGCAAGGTGATGGATTAGCCAGGTAGCTTGGGAGGAAAGCTGGTACCTGTGACTTGAACCCCAGTCAGCTGCAAGGTTTAGTGATAGCTAAAGAGTGTAAGGAAGTGGACGGTGCTGATAGCATTAGAGTGAGGCTCAGTGGACAGGTGCGGAGTCCAAGGGAAGTGCAGAAAGGAAGATATAGTAGGTCTGCTTTAAAAGAAGTGGACAGCTCCCAGTTTAACCCACCGCTGGCTATACTACAGTTGGTTATGGGCTTCTACAGTGACAAGGTCTTTAAACGGGAAAATACCTGATGAAATCACCCTTTTACAATTATGAATTGTTTGCCTTTATCACTGGTAACAGTCTTAAAATCTATTTTATCTGATCACACTGTGGAAACGCCAATCCACTAATGGCTACCATTTGCAGAGCCCTTCTCCATTTGGTTACTTCCAGTCTCATATTTTTATCTGAAGGTGCATCTCTTCTGCGCTAGGCTTTTGTATCAATCCTGATAATTTCTACTTTTTGATAAATATTTAGTCTGGAGCTACTGTCATTTTCTACTTGATTGGGTTTAGCATTATCTTTTTATAATTTGCTTTCAGGCATGTATTTCTTTTTATAAGTGATTGCTTTAAATGACCATAAGTTTATAATTTTATTTAAAATTTTATAGCATACCAAAAAGTGAACTCTAAAGCATTTCAAAAAGTCAATTAAGACTCTTAAATGATAAGGTATAAAAAATACAGCTCAGCTATATAGACTTCGGTCGAGTAATCTAAAGAACAAAGTGAGACTATTTAGGAAGGGGCTTCAGTATAAAAATCTGTCATGACCACATCCAGGCCTGCATCCTAGTTTATATCAGTTGCTACTAGAGGCTCAAAGTTCAAGTTAACTATTACTTGGTTTCCCTTTCCATTACAGCTCTGTGCATCTCCTAAGCTAGATTCATTTCCTCTTTCCCTACTTCTTAAAATCCATCTTTCTTGGTTTTTAGAATGCACTTCTTAAGAGCAAAATTACTTCAGCTTCAAACTTACTGTCTTCTGTAATTTTTCCACATTTTCCCCTAATACTTGAAATTAAATACCAAATATATTGTTTCCATCCATGCAGAGGGATGACTGTTTCTTTCCAATACCCTTTGACCCTCTGGAACGGAAACTGAGTCTTTATTGTTGTCATCAAGTTTTTCTCTTTTCCTTTTCCTGAAGATTTATGCTTTTGAAACTTGTATTATCAGATTATGATAGTCACTTATGCTCTCTTGTACAGTAACCTGGAGATTTCAAGTTCCTTCTCTTAGTTCTTTGAAGATGTCAATATATAAAGATTGTGGTTATTCTCTCTGTATTACTCCATCCATGAATTCTTGTAGGTCAATATCTCCAGCAAAAAGATTTCTTTAATGCCCATGTCTTCTTGACTTTTTATTTTCCACTAATTTTGTCTCCTTGCCACAGCCTTGAATCCCCAGATCTATTTCCAAAACTTTGTTTTACTTAGTGAGACACTTACTTCTTTGCTTTTGCCATGTTTTAACTGTGCTGGTCATAAGAATGTGTCTTGTAGAGCTACTATGAGGAATGAATTGGATGAGGACACCTGAGAACACCTGTGAATGCATTTTGAGATCCAGCACTGCTATTACGCAGAGGAAATGGCTAGGTGACAGGCATCCTAAGATGACTTCTTTCTGGGAGACACTAGAAATCTTTGTCAAGTTTGACTCCAGGACTCTCAAGTGACTTGCCAAGGCTTCCTTAGACTTTGTGACAGTCTAGGATTATTACAGTCCACTTTCTTTCTTTCCTTCTCATTTTTCACTTGTGGTCAGATATGTGTTATGATCTGGCTATTCTAGAAGTTTTCGGCTCCTTTTTGATTTCCTTTCACACAGACATTCCTCTAATACAATTTCTGTATTTTCAATTCTATTTTGTATTGGCTCTTGGTGGAGTGCAAACACTCCCCTGTCCTGTTCATATTTCTGTTTCCATCCTTTCTCATATGGCATTCTGTAGGTTATTGCTGTGTAGATCAATGGATCCATCCATTCATGGGTTCAGTCGTTGAGTGTGCTGTTAGTGGATGGGACCTAGGTGGAGATGGATCAATGAGGGCATGCCCTGGGTAGGAGTATTCTTGTCCCCAGCACTCTCTTGCCTCTGTACTTACTGGCTGCCACGGGGAAACTGCTGTCCCCTGCTATACTCTTCCACCGTGCCCTCTAAGTCTTGGAGCCATCCACGGCATAACTGAACCTTCTAAAAACCATGATCCAAATCAAACCTCTACTTTACTTTGTGGATGTCCGGTATTCTGTGTCAGCATTATGAAAGTGACTAAGACAGATCTGGGTTCTAGAGGATTGGGATTTTTATTGTGATTATAACTGACTGTGTGGTTTAGAAACATTTGGAAATGGTTTATGGGAGAAGTTTGGAAATGTCTGGAGAAGTGGGTTAGACAAGCCCTAGAATACTGTGAGCTGAGATTGATAAGGAAGTCTGATGGAAGCTCCAAATGCTTGAATACTCATATAAACACAGATAGTAAAGGCCAGGTGCGGGAGGCTTCAGCTGAGAACATGGCTTTCATTGGCAGTTGAACAGAAGGCCACGTATGTAACACTCCAACAGAATTTTTTTTTTCTACATTTTACCCATGTCCTGAGACTAAGATTAAGGGTAATGGACCAATTAATTTGGTGGAGAAAATTTCAAGGCAGTCCAATGTTTAGGCTATGGTATAAGCACTACTGCTTGCTGTTAGCCAGATCTAGATTGAAAAATTAGGAATGAATATTAAAACCAAAAGATATAACAAGTTTGCAGTTCAATAGGAAGGAAACAATTGTAAAGATGGGATCATGCAGAATATGGTTTCTGAAAACATTAGCTCTTACAAGAGGCATCAGTTCAGTACAAAAGATGGCTTGAAGTTATCTGAAATATCAGCAAATCCCCACTCTTCATAGGCACAGGTGTGTAAGATTGTAAAGTTTTCATTTGGGAAATGAGCCTTAGAAGACCTAGCTAGAGAATTGGTCTCCAGAGATTTGTTTCATAGTACTTAGCCATCCAGGTCATCAGGTACTTTTGCAGTTGTGATTCAAGCTAGTTTGGCCACTGTTGAAGCTGTCAGCAGATTGCGACACTCTCTGCACGGTGCTGATTTTACAGGCATGGAGAATTCAAGCGATAGGGGATCAGGGAAGTTTCCATCCAGATTTTGAAAGAAGGCTTAGGAAGTCGGGTACTATATCATGTACGTGGCCAGGTCGCGAACCCCAAAAAAGCAGAACATGAAGCTGTGAGAGTGAAGCTGAAAGTATAGTAGAGACCATAGGGAGTTGGAGGTGCCAGCAATGTGGATCATTTGGTGAGAAAAGCTGGAGGCAGTAGGCATAGCTGTGCTTGGCCTCTTAAGAGAGGCCAAGAGGGATGTTTCTGGAAATGCCATCAGAGGTTTTTGTTTGTTTGTTTGTTTTGTTTTGGTTTTTTTTTTAGCTTGAGATAAGGTCCTTTTGTACCATCAGAGTTTTTTTTTTTAACATGAATTAATGTCTAATTTTTGTCAAAGGCTTTTTCTGCATCTAGTGAGATAACCATGTGATATTTATCCTTGCTTTTTTAATGCAGTGTTTTATATTAATTAACTTACGTATGTTGAACCATCCTTGCATCCCTGGAACGAAGTCAACATAGTCATGGTGTATAATCTTTTTGATAATTTGTTGCATTCTGTTTGCTAGTATCTTGCTAAGGATTTTTGTATCTATATTCTTTAAGGAAATTGGTAAATGATTTTTCTTTCTTTCTTTGGTCTTCATCTGGTTCTGGGAATCAAAGTAATACTTGCTTTCAGAAAGGAATCTGGCAGTGCTCCTTCTTCATCCATTTCATGGAAACGTTGGAGAAGCATTTACAGGAGCTCTTCCCTAAAGTTCTGATAAAATTCTGTGGCGAATTCATCAGGTCTTGGACTTTTCTTTTTTTGTAAAGACTTTATTACTACCTCAGTTTTATCCCTGGTTGCTCCTCTATTCAGGGTTTTATAACTTCATTGTTCATTTTGATATCTAGGAACTTACACATTTCTTCTAGGTCCTCAAATTTATTAGACTATGAATTTTCATAGTAGTTCTTATAATCCTCTGATTTTAGCAGTGTCTGATCTCATCTTTATAACTTCTAATTATATTGATGTAAGCTTTTTCTTTTCTCCTTTCAGTGAGTTTCACTAGGTTTCACAAATTTTATGTATCCTTTCAACTAACCAACTCTGATTCATAAATCTTTTTGTTTGTTTTGATTTCATTACCCTTGACTCTGGTCTTTATAATTTATTTCCTTTAATGCTTTTGGATTTGGATTCTGTTTTGTTTCTTTAGGACCTTGCGCTGCATTGTCATATCATTTATTTGGAAAGAGCAATCTTTTTAAAATATAAATTCTTTGCTCAAGTTCTTTCAATTTCTTAAGCAGCTTATAAAGGGCTATATGTTCTGGTTCCTAGATGTCTGACATCACCTTTAACACTCTTCCCCTACTGTTTCCACCACTATCCAATGAGATTATCCAAGAACATTGTGTCACAGTCAACGCATGGCAATGTGCTCTGCATAGAACATTATTTTCTTAGATTTCGGTATGTGCCTGGAATCAGCTTAATAGTATTTTTTCCCAAATCATATCAACTTGAAACCTCAAATTGTGATCTTGTGTGGAAGTGAGGTCTTTGAGATGTAATCAGTTAAAGATCTCAAGATAAAATCATCCTATATTTAGAGGCTCCCTACGTCCAATGACTAGTGTTTCCAAAAGAAGAGAGGACACAGAGAGGCCTAAGGAAAGAAGGCCTTGTGAAGAGCAGAGACCGAATTGCTGCTGCCACCACCAGGAAAGAGCAGGACTCACCTAAAACTGGAAGAGGTAAGGAAAGATCATCCTCTGGAGCCACTGGGAAGAGTGTGGCCTTTCATGTCGGCCTCTGGCCTCCAGAATCGGGAGACAAGGCATTTACGGTTTTTTTTTTTTTTTAACAGCTCCTTTGTGGTAACTGAATATAATATTTCTATGATATAAATGCAACATCAGGGTTGCTTCATCATTCCTATCTGATTGCTGCTCAAACAAGCACTCATTATAAATAGCTGCTGCCTGTCTCACTGGCACTCACGGCTCCTTGTCCTGATTCATTTTCCCCTATAGTGCTTATCATAGCCCGAGACAGAATATAATCAGTTGGTTCATTTTTTGTTTTCTTCCATTAAAATATAAACTACTTGGAAGTTTTGTCTTTTTTTTTTTTTCCTGATGTGTGTCCTATGCCTAGAAGAGAGTAGTCCCAAAACAGATCCTCAGCAACTCAAGCAGGCGAATTGAATACCCCCATAGAGCATTTTTCACAAATAGCCATTTATCAGGCTTTGGAATGGAGGATGGGAACGACGCGTTGGTGTATTTTATTACAGATTGAAGGTTAAGTCCTGTGTTTTGTTGGCAGGTAAAATTGGGATTTTCCTCAATAACCAGCATTGGGTTTGCTTTTGGGTTTTTCATCTGAAAATTAAAATTCTCCCTGGAAAGGAAAAATTCAGGGTGAAGATAGTTTTTACCTGGCAAGTTTATTTTTCCCTTTTCGGTCCTTCCTTCCTTCTTTTCTTTCTTTCTCTCTTTCTTTTCTTTTTCTTTTTTTTTGTCAGTGACTAGAAATTGTTTGCATCAATGATTTCTGAAGGAAACCTCAAGGATCTTTCTGTGGCATGTCCAGTTGTGAGAAGAGTACCCTTCTGAAATGATCTTAAGAAAGCTCCCAAATATCTTCCCAAGTTACTGATCTGACTGACTTTATGATGTCATTTAATGTCAAACCATTCAACTGTAGGAGACTGGAGCACTAATCTCTTTAATTTTCCTATAGTTGCTATTACAACACTCCATTTGTTTACAATAATTAGATATAACCAGTTGTTTCATTTCGTTGACAGTGGAAACTATTTGAAGGGTTTTGAAGGGCTAAGGCATGACAAAGCAGGGGAGCCAAAGACCTAGTTCTCTGAACTAATTCTCTAATCAGAGCATTCATATTTAGAAAGCTTTCCATTGTATTGAAGTACACTAGGAAAAATACCCTAGTTTTGACATTAAATAATTAGACATCGGCCTTGTTCCTCTACTTTAAAAGACCCTGTTCTTTTTTTTTCCCTTTCTTTTTCTCAATTTTCTTTATTTATGAAGAGACCAAATCCAAATTCTGTTGAATGAAATTTCAGTAACTTTGGCTGAGTTTTACATGGCCTAAAGGTTACATCAGAACATTACCACAGATCTGGCACAAGGGTTCTGGAAAGTCTTTTAGACAAAAGGCCAAATTAGCATAGGAATGAATGAAGAAGGTAGTATCTTCTCTTTTTGAACTGGAAGACAAGTAGCTTTTCTGTGTAGATATGTTAACTAACTGATGCTAACATCTAAAAATACTTTGAAAATTAAAGCAAAAGATTTTCTTTTTGGGATTAACAGAACAAAGTCAAGTAACTTTTTTCTTGCCTTTATTTAAATACATTACTTTTTTTTTTTTACTGACTATAATTTGGCACAAAGCATTGTAAAATATAAAGTCTTGTGCATATCAGAGTTCTTTTATTGGTGGTTTGCTATTGGATCACTAAACTCTTAAAGTGAATTTACAAAGTAATCTGGGGCACTTCTGATTTTCTATTATTTTACTTAGGGCAGGTTTAGTACAGGTGGCAGAATCAAGCATTTGGGCAGCAGGAAGGATGACTCTGAGTACTGCTCTGGTAGTTCCATCTGCTCACCTATGGCACCCAGATACATATCCCTTTGTTACAGGGTTGTAGGAATTAAATGAGGATATAAAATATCACACATTCTGATCATAGCATAGGCATATTTTGTATAGTATGTGGAAAATAACTTCTGGACTGTTTTTCTTTTTATGTAAACCTTAATAGAAAACTTCCAACAACACAAGTTAATATGTAACAAGGTGCATGTAGTTCAAGAGTCGACTCTTTTTTTAGGCTCTTAAAATTCATCTTTTATCATTCTGAAAGATGTAACTTGTAAGATAAATTTTTGATTCCTTGGAACCCTTGTGTAGTTTCGTTTGGCTCTATTAGGAAATAGCTTTGACACATGGGCAGAAAGGTAGCAACACAGGTGGTTGCGCAGATATTTTCAATGCACCATAAGGGCTGGGAAAATACCACAAACTGTCACCATCCTATTTGCCTTAGGATTTTGGAGACATCTGTTGGTTGTGTCATTGGGAATAAAAACCTACTCTTTTATGACAGTGAGAACATTTCTTTTCAAGGAGCCACTGGAGCCACCAGTCTCTAAGGTAATGTCCCCTAGAGACTGGTAATAGGTCATTCAATCAGCTATGTGGAGGAGCTGCCTTCTTGCAAAGCTATGCTCTGTGCTCCGGGGTAGGTGTGGGGGCCAGAATCGTAGGTGCATGAAGAGGCAGGGTCTCTTCAGTAAGTACTGTTTTGCTGATTTTACAGGTGGCTCTAATTAAAGCAAAGTAATATTTAATTTGTTTACACAGAAATTATGTACAATTATAATAAATTTTGCTAAGTAATAGGTTTATGAAATTTAAAAAAATGTTTTGAGGACCTGAGATTTTCTCTGTCTCTATCGTTCGCAGATGATTGGTTGACACTTCATTTCGCTTTTGATGAAAGATGGTCTATGTCTATAGTATGAGAATATTGAAAAAAGATGATTCAAAAGAAATGAGGAAAACAAGGTTCTGAAAAGCAGTATTACAATAGCACAGGCAACTAAGGTGGAATGAAGGGACATGTCTCAATACCTCAAAATGGCCACAAAGTCTAGATTTATTTTAAAGGGCATATAACAAAGATGACAAGGAGAATATGAAACTCACAGACATCTGTAGAATGTGTGAAGAAGAATATATTTCAATTGGGAGGTTCCCTGGGCCCAAAGGGGCATTGGAGAGGTACAGCCAGTCCTGGGCAGATGACTGCTGGGCATGGGCTAATGGAACCACCTGCGGCTGGCAGTGCTTATTCGCCACTGCCTTGACCTACACACCTCTAGGGTCCTGTGGTTGTATGTCAATTTGCTATGTTTTTTTTCTCATGTGTTGGAGACAGCATAATACACCTTATAACTGCCATATTCATCTAAAATTTAATATTTTCCAAATATTTGTTTAAAAATAGTGAGATAACTTATAGATGAGAAACTTAATGATGTAATATAATTATTTCAAATTCCTAGAAAGCTCACATTAACCAGAATAAAAATGAAAAATAGTTGTCTTAGAATTCTCATGAAGAGCTATTTCCTTTCCTATCAATACATTTCTACATGTATAGTTCTGTGACTCATAGTACTGTCGGTGATAGTATTAATATATTCAGGGCAACTTAATGTCTCAAAACGCTTGTTTCTCTAGTTGATTTCTGATTCTCTCACTTTTCAAACCTAACTGAAACATGAAATATGAACTTCATTTTCAGATCTGATTTAAAATTCTAGCTCTACTAATTTTTAGGTGGGTGTTTTTATGGAAGTTATTTACATCTTCAGTGTTTTATTTTCTTTATATTTTACACAGCTATAAGGTAATAAGGAACAAACTACTAATATATACAATGTTTGTAAAATCACTTAGGAGAGCCATAGTTGATGCTAAAAGCATATAGCTGCTTTTAAGTAGGTCATTTAAATCTTGGTGGCTCAGATTCCTTATTCTTTTTTTAAATGAAAAAAAAAAATTCAAGCTATGTTTCAGAATCCAGCAGAAGGTTTTTTTTTTCCCCCATGGTAAATTTGGTATATAGCAGGGATTATCTGACCCAGGAATATATTTCTTTCTCAGAACTCTCATGGGTGCTCTGGAGATTAAAATGGTAGTGTAAATGAAGTGTATTCAGTGAGCACTCAATCCATGATACTCTGTTGGTGCTGGAGGCTAATACTCGTACCAACCATATTGTGTCTCAGTGTTGGGAAGAAAAATATCAGTGGGTTGCAAAGTGCAAAATATTTCCTAAATATAATAAAAACTTTGTAATTCATTTTTTGTCTAAGTAATATACTACAGAAATTAAAAGAATATGTTTAGTTCTGAATTTATTTAGGCTCCCATAGTGGCTCAGCCTTAAAATAATACTTGTCTTAATATTGTGTTTTTTTCTCCTTTAAAAAAAAGATAAGAATATAGTAAGTTAAAACAGTTGAAAAAGCCTTTGAAACAAACAACTGTGTAGTGCTAAAATAATTCAAGTAATAAATAGTTATTTGAAGCAGTAGAAAATGTGAAATTGTGCAAGGAGCCAGCGTTTCCCTTCCTCAATGTAAATATTTCACTTAAAAATCATTGAAAAACTTTTAATGAGAATTTCTGTGTGTGGCATTGTGATGTCTACCTGTATTCTCTTTTATTTTCCTATGAAATAATTTTTTTAACACTCAGGATGGGTAACTCATCCTCTTTTGAACTGTAGCAACATCTGTTTCAAAGCCACGGTTTAAGAAAATATACCTTTAGACTATCCTGCTTACTGGAAGAAAAAAAAAACAGTAAACAAAGCAGTGATTTTTTAAAAGTAGTCTGTATGTCTTCACCACGACAAGAAAAAAAGTCAAGCTATATTTTCAGAACAGCAGAGAGCTTTCTGTGAGAGTTGGCAAATGCATCAAGGCATTGTTTGTAGATATTATTTTTGATAGGTTTGATATACGGCATAGTTTTCCCAGCCAATGGAATATTGCGTTTTTACAAATCTCATCAGGCAGCCGGGCGGCTGCTGTGGGCTGGCTTATCAGCTCCCGGCAGAGCAGGCGGCACTTGCGCGCACCTCCATAGCCTGAGAGGAAAATAAATTGTACCCAAGCAGTTAATAAGAAAGAATTATCGTGAGTGAGCCGCATGACATGAACGACGATCGGGTTTCACAGGCCAAATGCTGATTTGCCAAGGGAAAAAGCCCTCTTTCTACACATGAAACGAAATTTTTTTTTTCAAAATTGTCATTTAACATGTATTTACTGGTTTTGTAGCTCAAGAAGTGAACATTTGATTTATTTTTGATGTGCTTTAGGGATAGTGCTGAAAAGAAAATTTCTGTTTTATGTTATTTGATAATAGGTACTTTTATCAATTTCAGAGACTTGATGGAACTTGTTTTTATTTTTGTTTTGAAGTAAAAATACAGTACTGATAGGTAGATAAAATGTATTTTTTAAAGTATTAAACATGAATGTAATCACTGGTAGTATGACTGAATAGCTTTGGGGAGAGTCTAGAAAACTTCTGTTGTTTAGGTTAACAGTTCCAGGGACAAAAGATTTGTGTTCAGAGGGCCTGGTTAATTGAGATTAATAGGTGTTAACTGCTAATATGGAATATGATATTTGTTCAAAATGGAGGTGAAGTCTTCTTCCTTTTACTCTATTAATCAGGCCACAGATGTATTTGAATATTTGGTAATAAACAGGTGAAAGAAATTGTAAGGTCATAAAACTCTGAAGCAATTGGAGTTCAGACTAAAAACTTAAGTGTAAAATATTCGAAAATTGATATCTTGAATTAGTTTTTTTTTTGTTGTTGTTCACTGTAAATTACAAGCAAGAACTGGTATCTGGTGAGATCGTGTTTAACTTGTCGTAGAAAGTCAGTCTGGTACATATCTTCTTTGTCAATAAGTAGATTTTTTTCCACCTGGTGATTTGGAGACCCAAGGCCACGGATGGCTCCACTACCCCTTAAAAAATCTTGAATTTTTAAAAACTCATCTTCAGATTAAAATTCATTGAAAAAGAACGTGAGACAGAGAAAAAGAGACAGACAGAGAGAATGAAATGGATTTTAACAAACTTTTAACATGTCAGCTCTAATAATGACACACACAGTTTCTGCAAAGATTCTGTCACTGGAAACTTATCATGACACCAGAATGAGAAGGAGGCTGAGATTTTTGGAAAGAACTTCTTGCAGCTTTACAACTCCAAGACCCAGTTCACTGTTAACCATCGTAAGCTCTATTTCTCTCATCAATGAAGAAACGCAAGTCACAAGGGAAGTGGGCAGAAGTTAGCTCGCCGGTGCAGAACCTCCCTGTGCTTCCTGACATATCTAGCAAAAACTCAAGGTCATTGGGAACTTGATAATACCTTTATTTTTATCATTAATTTAACAATGAACATATGAAGAGGGAATTTGGGGCTAATAATGGAGTAGAAAAAGAGAAATAGATGAATACAGAAAGTCTCTCTATGTCAGTGATTGGCAAACCTCAGTAGGGATAAGTCTGAATTGGGTATATTTTTGGAGGACTATTTCTGGGCTTTATGTCCTAGTGAATTTGATTTAATCTGAAAGTCTGCCTTTTATATAAACATGCTAGTTATTTCCTTGAAGACACAAGTTTAATATCCAAAATCAGACTACGTCTGGTTTCCGGTATTTTTGAAGAGTGGATACTCAATATCCAAGAGAAAGGCTATACTTTGAGAAAAAAAAAAATCTGTGAGGCAACACTTACAAAAATGTACATGTAAGTATATGCCTAGATAAATAGATAATAAATAAGAAATGTCTATAAGCTGTAGAAGATTCTGAGGGAGACATTTTTCAAGGTAAACTTTACAGGAGATGGCTTCCAGAGTGGCCCAAGGACTCTTGGCTTTTAAAGGAGCACCTCATACGATATTTAGGAACCACTTGTCTAAGGCTTGTGGCTTCCTGCTTCTCCATGACCAGCCCTGATACTCCCAAATTCCAACACTTAAAAGGAAGAGCTGCTAAAAAGTGATCTAAAAAGATGCACTTAAATATTCCCAGCCCTTTATGTCCAATCCTACAGCAACATGGCTTTTTAAAATTTGTGTAGGTAATAGGGAATATGATTTTGTGTCTGTGGAAAACTGATTTTCCCCCCTGAACCTTCCTAAAAGCATTAATGCTCACCATGTAATGAAATATGCTTTTATTTGAAGACAGAAAATGAAGGAAGGAAACAAACAATAATTAAATCCCCTAAATAATGTGAGCTTTGTGGTTAAATCTCCATGCAGCTCCTTGAAAATTTAATAAGGGAATAAAGACTGGTTTCCATTTGTGTAACACAATGCCACATTTCTCTTCTCTATGAAATTGTCTCTGGCTAAAGTGTGCCTCACAATTTAGGTTGCCGTGTAGCTAGCTTGAAAGAATTTTATGCGTCTATTTTTTAGCTCGAGTTACTCATGTACAACTATATTATCTCACATCAAAGTAGGATATAAAACCAGGAGACCAGGTGAGGGGAAAAACGTCAGGGATGAATGTCATATTATACGATCCAATTACACACAGCTCCGGACTTACATATGCCTGACTTATGAATGTCCTTGCATTTACAAATGGGTTTCGGGAGGGTCAGCAGAACTCCCCCTTGTCCTCTCTCTGCCAGCCTCATTCCCACGTGAGCGTCGTCCGGGGCTGTGACGATCTGCCCCTGTTGGGCAGTCACCACTGCCTCCATCTTCACACTTAGCAGTTTCTTAATAAGTAGGATAAGAAAACAGAAACTTTACAGAAAACAGATTTTTAAAAAATCTAACTTGATTTCTTAGCGCCTATCTTCTCAGCATATAATCAGGTGCTTTTTATTTTAAAATATTGAAATCATCTTCAGTTTTGCCAACGTCTGTTCACCCCAGGTCCCCTCTCTCAGGCCATGTGTTACTTATGGTTCAGATTAGGACACACCCTGCTACTAAACAAAACATGCATATATAATGTATACAATGTGTATATAATCACTGTATAAATAATTTGCTTAGAGGATTGACAAAAGACCAAACTTATAAAATCAATTTAAAGTTCCTATGCTTAACACAATACACTTTTTTTTTTTGGCCTGCGAAAAACGTTTTTACAAATTCCAAATGACTTTCAAATGCAATTTAAAAAATAGATTTATCAAGTCTACTGGCACATCTATGGGGTCAGACAGGTCTACCTAGTAGGTCTTCCTGCACCCATAGTGCCCACTGAGAGGTTGTAGTCTAGATAGAAACAGGGACGAGCTGTCAGATTTTGGACAACCATTCCACAGCCTGATGAAGGACTATGACATGTTGGGGTGCAGAAGGTTTTTTTATTAAACCAGTTTGGAAAAGCCAGTCAGACTTATTTCTGTGCAAATTTGAACTAAAAAAGATTATCAGTGGGTGTCCTGGAGCTGTGGACCTTCATAAGGAGTCAAAGGCGCAATTCCTTGGGTGCCACACACGTGGAGTTAGCTGATGGCATCCCTTAGAACACAGTCACAATGACAGGGAGAAGGTCAAGCAGGACACCCAGGGCTGCTAAGGTGGCAGTGCTGGTTCCAGACCGCCTGTCTCCTAGTGCCTGTGATACTCATACGTGAGCCAAGAGCTCACAGTGCTTGCTTGTTTGGGGCACCCCATCTCCTTCGATCCTGTTCTGCGATCAAGTAGCACGTGCTCCATGCTCCGTGAGATTTTTCAGTGTACTCCTTTTCTGGAATCCTCCTAACATAATAACACATACTTATGAAAGGAGTACAGCTTCTGAAATCATATCGACTGGGCGATTGACATAGTATGTAAAGTTAAAGCTAGATTTCAACAGAAAGAATATATATATATATATACATATATATATGTATATATATACATATATATATATGTATATATATACATATATATATATGTATACACATACACATGTTTCATAAAATTATGCCTTGATTTTTTTATCTTTTAAGAATGATATTCTTCTAGAACTCACAGTGACCTCACACCCCCAGGAAAACTCTGCTTGCTTATTCCTTGCCCAGCTATTGACTTGTTAAGTTCTTCATAGAATATATTTTAGGTGGCTTATGAAGTGAGAAAAAAAATCACAGCCCCATTTGACAAAATAATAAAAGAATCTCAAATTGTAAGGAAGTTGAGTGGACAAAAACATTTCTAAGAGCATGTGGCCTTTGGATGTTATCTTTTATATTTTGAGCAGATGTTATTTTCTGTTACTGCTGAAGTGGAAAAAGTTAACTTATTTCATTCCCCTTTCCATTTCCCCGTAGGTTTGTTTTTATCTCAAATGCACCACTGGGTTCCTGAGCAATAATTTGACTTCAAGGCAGTGGCTTCTTCTGGACACTGGCTGCATTAGTGCTTTGGAGTTAGGCATGAGTCCAAGTTCGCGTTGCCCACTTTCTAATGTCAGAAGGGTCAATGCGGTTAGTGAGTTCAGAGCAGTGAGTGTTTGCTTCTGAGTATGTAAAATGCACAGTTCTCTTCTTAATTGGATTTATGGAAGTTAGAACCCAGTAAGTACTGATTTCAATTCTTATTCTTACCCTTCCTTGTCAGTTCTGCCATTCTAATATAATTAATGGGGTATATATTAACACATTTACATAGTACCTAGAGCATATCTCAGCATATATTGGGAGCTCAAAAAATCCTTGTTGAATCAATAAAATAAAAAAATTATGTATATATGATTCCTAGGATTTTTTTTTTGCTTTTTACATAAATATGATCAGGTTATACATATTATACTGTGATACCATTTTGTTGAAGTTATTTTTTTTTGTTTAATTTTTTTTCCAAAAAAAAGCTGCAACAGACTTCTGTGGAATGTGCAATAGTGTTGTATACTCGTGCTTTCACTTTTCACAAGATATTCCCCAAGTGAGATTGCTGAGTTTTAAGGTGGGGATTTTCAAATTTTGAATAGGTACTGTAGGTTACTTTGGAAAGCAACTGTGTTAATTTACACATTCACTGTTAAGCATGGTCTTTTTGCTTACTCATACTACGTTGCAGGATGGTTAAGAAGATACAATTCACATAGCTCCTCTCTATGAGTCGATAGAATGTAGGCGTACCTTGCACCGGAAAATTTTTTCCTCTCTTCCATTGTCCATGTTTTCTTGTTGCCTGGTGTGTTTGATGAAAAGTCATTTTTTTTCTTTCTTTCCCAGTTGACTGTTGCAAGAAATCCAAAATTTGTGATCAACAAACTACCACCTTAAAATAGTTTTGGCTTAAGTAATTCTTTGAAACAATCTTAGAAATTTGTTGAAAATCTTTCCATTAGGCAGAATATTAAAAAATCTAAGACTAGGTGACTGTCTGTTTGTAATGCCCTTAGAGTTTTGTACCCCCTACCCCACCCCCCTAAATTTCAGAAATGCTTCTGTTCATATGGTTATCTTCCTAATGCTAAGAATGGTCTATTTAAGCCAAGAGAAAAAGGGACTGAGTCAAGATTAAAGATAAAAATTGGGGGAAGTATTTCCTGGCTTTACCATGGAGAGACTAAGTTTCCTAGTAGGCAGCAGAGCTTGAAAAGCCTAAAACATTAAAGAAAAAGAAAATGGAAATAATCAATTAAATTCCTCCTCTTTGTCTGGATGAGTGAAGATGAAAGCTTCCAGTTGAGTATGTCTGGAAGATTATCCTAGCTAATGTGAGGATGAAGATTTATATAGTGTGAACATTATTGCTTTGCCTTGGGAACCAGAAATGTGGAGTGTTTATTAAGTAGGTTTCTGTTTTTGTTGAACAGGTATTTTTCTCTTATGACTTGGTTCCACTATATGATCACATCTCTTTGCATAATTTGGATTTGATATATGTATGAGTCCTCATTTTTAACAGACCATATGGAAAGCTCCACGAGCGCCCTGGGAGCCCAGGGTATGCGGTGATTAACCGCGGGTTCTGCTATGTGTGCGCCGGATGAGCAGAGCTGTGAAATAAAAGGCATCAGGCAATTGTTTTGTTGCCCTTATTTTGTCCTTTGTTTGGTGATGCTTTGCTAAGGATAAGAAAGTAAAACAAAATAAGTAGAAGTCCCAGATAAGCTAAGAAGAGAAATGGCCACCAGAGCCCAGGAGTACAATTGAAGAAAGTAGGCATTCATTGTATGAACTTGACAGCCCCAGGAGCAAATTGTTTTGTGAAAATGAAACTAAAAATAAAGTTTCTGGTTTCTCAGAAACCTCAAAGAACTTTAAATATGTAGCTGGCAGCAGCTGGCTTTGTTATTAAACCTGGTTTAACAAGTATTTTATGTACACAAGTTACTGGTGGGACTGTCACCAGTCTTTATAAACTTTACACTTTGTGGGAACCAGTTGACGATGTAGGAAGTAAATATACTGATAAAATAATAAGTTGGAATTAAGTCCCTACAAACATTTTACCAATATATCAGTTTTAAAATTTAGTATCTGATGTTCAAATTTTCTTATCAATTTGTAATTAAGTTGTTTAGTAGGCATTGAATACAAATGGAATAAATTTCATGGACATTTAAGGACATACCTACAGGATCATAACATTTCACTAGCTTTTCCTTTTTCTTTTGGAACTGGTTTGTAGGAAGAGTTTGGACAAAGCCGCAGAAGACAGCTACAGAAACCTTAGAGTGTAGTAAGCCAAGCTTGGTGAGTGATTCTCATTAGAGCTCAGAAGCCCAGAATGCTGATGGACATGTAGATCTGAAGGGCCAGGCTCAAAGAATTTTAGGTGAGAAGAAGGACTCTATTGACAATTGTTCTAGAAACCATGCATACTATACTGTGGCAAAAAGTGTGTCACCAATTATCTGTCTTGAGACTTTGCCTGTAACTGAGATTAAGGGCAATGGAGTAGCTAATTTGGTGGAGAAAATGTCAAGGCAGCCCAATGTTCAGGCTGTTACATGATTCCTGCTTGCAGTTTTTAGTCAGATCTACACTGAAAGCAGGGAAAAAAACCTGGCAGAACAAAAAGATATGGAAAATTTTGCAGTTTTGTCAGAAAGAAAGTAGCTTCAAAGTTGTGGCAAAGGACAGCGTGGTTGCTAAAGAGAATAGCACTCAAAAGAATTTAAGTACCTGCATCAGGACTCTAAGAAAGATGCCTTGAGGGCATCTGAGGAATCACCCCTTATCCACATATTATGGTTTAGATCTGGAATCTCTCCCAAAAGTCTCGTGTATTTTTGGATATGAAGAATTATCTATAAAACTATGTGGTGTTAGGAGATGGGGGCCTTGTCTGGAAGGGTGGATTATGGGTGTGTGGTGGATTATAGGCGTGTGGTAGAAGGCAGATGTGTGGTAGATTGTAGACTACAGGTGTATGGTTGATTAGGGGCTTAAAGCTGGAAGGAGGGGATCACTGAGCCTAAACTCAGAATATATACAGTGGTTTATTTCCACTTCCCACTGGGACAAACCCTGAAAGGGTATATACCACTACCTCGCTTCCTGTTTTCAATTCTACCAAGAGCTAGTACCATTCACCTCTGCCATGTGCTTCTACGGTTGTTGGCTACCCATGAAGGATTGTGACCTTTTGAAACTGTGAAGTAAAAATAACCTTTCTCTCCCTTCATTAGCGCATGTTGGGTATTTTGTCATAGCCATGAAAATGTAGCTAAAACACCAGGGTGTAGAGCAGAAGAATTTTCTTTGAGAAGTGTATCCTAGGGTTCCCTTTAGGGCCCCAAAGAGAAATGTTCCTGGAATTCATCTCCCTGGAGTTCAGCCATCCAGGCACTTGGCTCCTGCTGCAGCCATGGTCCAAATGGACCAGACTATTGCTGTGGCCACTAGCAGACACTGGTATTGTCCATGTGGTGCTGGTTTCATAGGCATGCAGGATGCAAGTGTTGTAGGGTCAGGAAGACTTCCACTCAGATTTCAGAATAAGGCCTTAGAGGTCAGGCAGTGTGCACCGGAGGTTATAGCAGTGCATAGAATTGTGAAAGAGAAGCTAAAAGTGAAGAGGAAACCCAAGAACTTTGGAGGTGCCAGGAATGTGATTGTTGATGAAGGCCACACCTGTGAGTGGAGCCAGCCATAGAGGTTATAGCCAGAGGCAATGCCATGGGAGCAAGGCTACCTGAGGTCTTTGGAGCTCATACTTCACCAGGTGGTGCTTGGCCAAGAGGGATGGATTATAGGACTGTGTTAGATTATGGCCATGTAGTACATTACTGGGCATGTGGTCTGAAAGTAGATGGAGTCTTGCTTTAGATTCTTCTGGAAGACACAGTCCTTCCTCTTATGATGCCTTATATAGCTGTCCTCCACCAGACACTTCCTGTCATTACTGATCACCCATGGGCAGAGACCTCATAAACCTGTGGGCTAAAATAAATATTAACTTTCTTAAGTTGTAGATATTGGATAGCATGTGTCAGTAATAGAGAAGTAACTAGGACAGCCAACAAACATGTTCTGCCTTTCTTCTATTATACAAGCTCTCTACATTTCTGTACTCACTGTAAACAACAGACATTTGAAGTATTTATTTACATTCATTAAGTGTTTGGGGAATGTACATTGTATTAACTACCTTATTTGATTTACATAAGTTCTACTCATTGTTGACCTTCCTGATTCTCTGACCTATAGCAGGTGTGTAAAAACACACAATGGTATATTTCCACTTCCCTTGTCAGAATTTGCAGAAGCGTCAAACCTTCAACCTGCCAGGAAGATGCTACTCTGACTCTTCATCAACATACATTGTGTCCAGAATACAGTATTATATGTTCAAAAAATTTTATAGAATAAATAAGTATACTTCAATCCAATTGTGTGAAGTATCCTTTGAAAGTGCTATCTACTTCACATTCTTAGAAAACAAGACTTATTGAGTATCAAGATTTTTTTAAGCCAAACTATACTTCTCCTTTTATTATTTTTAAAAATAATTATATATGTAGCTATGTAAAATGGGACAAGAAGTCATCTTTTTTCGAAAATGAATAAAAGAGCTTTATTCTTGTTTTCTAGACTAACTACAATGAACTTTTGATTGAAATGTTAAAGATGCTACTTTTGAAAAAAATCATTAAACACTAGTACAATATTTTGACTTGTTTAATATCTTTGGAGTATCTTGCATGGGATTCTATATATTACAGCAGCCTAGTGAATTTTTCCAGTTTGGTAAAAATTGCTGGACTTTTTTCTTTTCTTTCTTGAAAACAAAGTAAGAAATAACCTTCAAGGAGAGGACTGGAGAGACTCATTTTAGAGTAGTCTCACCGATACAGTGAATGTGATTGAGTGTATAGTGAGTAATGGGGTATATATTATAGAAGAAAATTAATTAAGGCAAAAGTAAAGGAGGCAAGCGAAGCCAGAGGAAAAAGGATAGTTATAAGATGTCATTGAGATAAGTGGAATCTCTTAAAAAAAAAAACCCTGGAATTAAATACCATGTGGGTACAGGAAGTTATTCCCCACTTACTGTTGGTATTGAACATACATTTGACTTGGTTATATAGAAAACTCTTAAGCATGATGGCTACACAAAGGAGCAACAGTTGTTAGCTCTCTGTGGGGAAATAATTTACAACATAAGTAATGCAAGTGCCTATTAAGCCTCTATTAAAGGATCTGATTTAAAATAATTGACTTTACCTAAGATTGAAATTTAATTTGGTTGCATCACAGAATTACCTCAACAACCTCTGAATAAAGGTCATTTATGGCATTGAGAAGGTATAAATTGCTAATTAATACTGTATGTTGAAATTGAGTTACTTAAGATTTTGAAGGAATGTTCAATGAAATAGTAATGGGTACTAAGATTTCAAATTACTTTGATTTCAAAAGGTAATAAAGCCCAAAGAGGAAATTTCAGCTGCTAACTTTAAAAGTCTCTTTTAGAGAGGAAAGTGAGTGTTAATTAGGTAAAATTTCCTATTACCCTTAGAAATACATTTTTTGATTAAATACAAAAAGTTTAAATCTGGTGCTGGAGTGCTTGGTTTTTCCTTCAGGAATTTTCAGCAAATGAAAAAAGCAGAAAATGTCTTTTTTTCTCCTTTTCTTTTTCTCTTTCCTTTTTTTTTTTTTTGATCCAAGTATTTTAAATTAAGTTACTTTGTCGGTGTAGGTGAGGAAGATCTATTTGGGCGCAGGGTTGGTGAGGGCGTGATGTTTGGCATTGACCAAAGTGGCAGAGCTGGGTCTCAGATTGGCCAAAGTGCTCTCTGGGCTGGGGCTCCAGAGGAACCCTTTCGAGGTGGCTAGATCCAGGTGAGGCTAGGCAAAGAGAAATGCATCCTGTAGAGAGAAGGAAGAAAATGGAACATTTGTTGATGCCTAGTATGTGCCAAACTTTGTGACAGGGACTCCTGTGTTACATTGTTGATTTGAGGTGTACACTGATCTTCAGAGGCCAGTAAGCCACTGTGTCTGTGGAGCAGACACGTTTGAATTGTAATTTCTGACCAATCTAGAGCTGGAAGCTTATTCATCTTAGCGAAGTTGATGTTAGGCAATAATTCAGTGTTATCAAATCAATTAAATTTTTAATTTGTTCAACAGGTTTTTATTTATCGAATATTTCTTAGGTACTGGATGCTGTGTGGTGAACAAAGAGGATATATTCCCTAATTTAACCAGAGATGTTATCTCGAGTAGGAAGCTGTCAGTAGAAACTCTTGTATCATAAAAAGGCATGAGGAAATGGGTGATAACTACTGGAACTGAGAGAATAGTCATTTTAGATAATTATCATTAGATAAGAACTTAAGAATTCCATAGATTGTAATCTATGATTTGTTTATTTTAATTTAAACAGGCTGAGATTTAATTAGTAAATGATATTAAAGCCAGATTTTAATTTCCTCGATTAGGCAAGTCTATGAGTTTCATAAAATATTTCTGATATGTCTGTAATAGAAGACTAACAATCAGGAGCTCTTAGATGACAGAAAAGTGTATCAACAACCAACAAATACACACAGATACTCTAGTAAAGTCTTCAAATGTAAAGGCACTTAAAGATGTCCCTAAGTATTTGTATGGAATGTTCTATGCATTCTCACTAATTCATTTACTTTTTTTTTTTGAGAGAAGGTCTCACTTTGTACTTTCCATCTATTATTTTATATACCATACCTATTTCCTGAGGGAGGGAAGGGTATCTAGATCTCTGCTCTATGACTTAATTCCTTCTTAAATTGATTTTCTAGATTAGTAATCCATCATTTTTGTTGTTGGATTCATTTGACCTTGGTGTGGACTGGAGACCAGAGCTTTATTTTCTTGGCTCAGTGTTCCTTTTCTTTTTCTCAGAGGTTCTTTGAAGCACAGTTTGGAATCCATCAATCTGGCTAAATGGCCAAAATGATTTGGGCAAGGAAGAAATGATCATGAATAGGCAACAGATCAAACTGGTAAATATTCGTGACGTATCTGGTGCTTGAGCTGGTTGAAGGTTGCATACAATTTACTTAAGGAGAAAAGGCACAGACATATCTGAGGTTATATAAAGCACGATTGATTTATAAAAATTTGACATAGACAAGTTCAGAAGAGGCTGAGCAGTCAGAGCAGGTTTCACTGAGGTGAACAGAGGCTTAGTTCACTGTGTAGCTCCTGACACAGCTTTATTTTATTCTTTCTTTGATTCCGCTTATTTTTGATGCACCCTTGTTGTTACTTGGATCTGCAAAGTCCCCCCAAATCCTTATGCACCTGTAGATACTGTGTATTTTTTTGGCATGGACTTGGATGGAAGGGGTGGATTCTTGGAGCCTGATCTAGAGGGGTGTGTGCTGGCTCTGCCCTTCCTCCCTGACTTGCCTCTGTTTTACCATCCTGTGAAAAGCTTCTTTTTCAGCTCTGGCCATGCCACGTGTTTCTGCCACTGACAGCCATCCCTAAAAGAGCTGAGACGTTCTGAAACTGTGACCTATAATAAATTTTTCTCCCTAAAGTGGTGGAGGTTGGTTATTCTGACCAAGAATAAGGAAAGCAACTAAGACAACCTTCACAGTATCACATCAAATCTTGAAACCAATCTACTCCACGACATCTCCATTTTTTCCTTTTAACTTACTTGTAATTGACTTTAATCTCTCTTGTATTTTTTAAAATCTGGTGTCTTTTTTTGAATGCTTTTTCAACAGAAGAGACGAAATCTTGTAACTTCTAATTGTCTTTCTTGCGTGTCTGTAATACGACACAGTTTAAGTCATTATTTAGTCTCTCTTTTCAGCCTCCATAGCCACATCATCCTCTTTTACTCTAATCGAGCTTCATAGCTTTGTGTTGTTTCGGTCCCATCGTATTTGTCAGCTTTCCCATTGCTGACAAGAAAATAATGAAGAACCCTGACTTAAAGAAGGGCTTACAGTTAGGGATTTCAGTTCACAGTTGGTGGCTTCAAGGAAGAAAGAGCATGTTGGCAGAGCCTGGGAAGAGAAGGCTGCTTACTTCATAGAAGCCGGAAGCAGAGAAGAGTTGAAAACAAGAACAAAACCTCCCAAGTCACAGCCCACCTCCAGCTGCACCCCACATCATGGCAACATTCAGCCATGGCTTAGTCCATGGGTGACTACCTTGTCCCCATGATTCAGTCATCTTCCAAAAGCCCCGTCTCTGCCTATGTGAGACTTTGGGGGAACATATGAGATCTAAATCATACCACCCAATTTTTCCTACATTAAAAAAATAGAGTTTAATTTTTCAAAAAAATTTTTTTTGGTTCACAACAAGGTGAGTGGAAGGTACAGAGATTTCTCATATCTGCTTGCCCCAGATATGCATAACCTCCCAACAACAACAACATCCCGTGGATGAAGGGTACATGGGTCCCATTGAATCGATGAATCAACAGTGTCACATTGATGCTACTCAAAGTCGTTAGTTCACACTAGGTTTCACTCTATGCGTCTGAACATTGCAGTGATCTGCATCCTCCCTTGTAGAGTAACTCAGAGTAATTTCACTTTCTGGGCATTGCTTACCATCATTTCTTTCTCCTAAACTCTTCCAAACCACTGCTCTTTTTCCAAGAATATCATTGAGTTGAGGTAACAACAGCATGTAGCCACTCAGATTAGCTTCTTTTACTTACATATTTAAGCTTAAACTATATTTTTTATGAGTCAATAGCTCATTTCAATTTTGTATAGGATAAAATGTTCCACTGTCCGGATTTTTTGTGTGGAGATGGATTCAGCTCTTTAGATGAATGTCAAGAAGCATGATTTCTGGATTATATGTGAGGGCATTTTGCATTTCTATCAGTAACTGAACGATTTTTTCTTTTTCAAAAAAACATTATTATAATATGTATTTACATATGTATGTATGTATGTATGTATGTATGTATTTGTGTTATTGAGACAAGGTTTCCCTCTGCAGTTCAGGCTGGTCCTGAACTCACTCTGTGGCCCAGGCTGGCCTCAAACTCATGGAAATTCTCCTGCCCTAGTCTCCTGAGTGCTGAGATTACAGGCATGTGCCACCATGCCAGGCTTTACGTCGTGCTGGGGAATCAAATTCAGGGGAATGAACTTGCCAGGCAAGTGCTTTAATCACTGAGCTATTCCTCCAGCCCCCAATTATTGTATTTGAAAGTTAAAATTGTAATAATTCATTTGATTTATTTTTACATGGACTCTAAATTCTTTGAGGACAAGAATTCTGTCTTATCCATTTGCTTTTCTGTACCTAATGTAATATTTTAGACAATTCAAAACAATTTTTTTCAATTTAATTTTTGATGAACTGAACTACTGTTATGATACATGAAATTGTTATCCTAGAAGAAGGAACTTGAGGCTCTGAGAGTAGGTGAAATCATGCTTGTGGAATCTCTTTTGGGCAATTACAAGATAGAAAAGAACATTTATTTACAGTAGGGGAACACAGTACATTCCAGGAGAAGGAGGAGCTCAGTTTCACTCACGAGACAGAGAGAGAAAGAGAGAAAGGATCTAGGAGGATAGGCGAGGAGGCAGTGTGAGAAGGTAACAGAGTGAGATCCAACGTGGGGAAGTTTCATATTTGTTATTTAATATCTATGCATAGTTTATTATGAAAATACTTTAATAAATAATACACCACATGAATTTAGGAATAAATTCTTCATTTATTGCATGTTTAGATAGGATTTACAGTGGGGCCCTAGATGTTCTAACTCCAAGCTAATAGGACAGATACTGTTCTTGGGCTGTGGATGGAGTTCAGTGGTACAACACTTGTCTAGCATGGGCAAGGCCCTGAAAAAGGATGTGATTTTGACTGTTAGAGTAAATTTCTACTAGATCCTGTGCCCTCCCTCTTGACCACAAGTCTTTGACCTATACTTGTAATTTCTTCTAATGTTTTTAGGTCTATCATATTGGGTTTCTTTGTTTATAAGATTCAACTGTTTTAATAAAGAAATGAATACTGTAGTGATATCAATAAAAAGTAAAATACATGTCTGTTAATACAAATTTAAATGTTGTCATTTAAAAGCTTGATTTTCTACAACTTAAGAGCTTTCAAAGAGTCAGTGTTGTTAAGAAATGGCCGTTCACTCCCTTTTTATTTGGGCAAGATTTAGAACTAATGATTTGTGGACACACTTTGATAAGCTTTTTGCCTCTGAGAGACTCAGATATGACAAGTAAAGGAAAATCTACCCCAAAATATAACTAAGAATGCCAACATCAAGGAACTTTAAACTCATAAAGATGCTGTAAACAGTTGTATGAATTTTTTTCTTTTCCAAATATAAAATAATCTAATTTGACATCTTTACTACAAAACCCCACAAATAAGAACTCCTTTGCTTTGGTCAGTGGGTTGATCAGACAAATCTCTCCCTTTCCTAATTTTATTGTGTTTAAAAATTTTTTATTTTATGAGTATTTACACAGGTCAAGTGAAAATAGAGAGAAATAGTTGGATTCTAGAATTCTATTTTTTAGAATTACATTTTCCCTCTCCTTTTAGTTTCCTACTAATTAAGGAATACAACCCCCCCCATGTTCACACATTCACATCTACACCCCCCCACACACTTACAAAAAATAGATAACATATATTCTGGCTAGAAATACTATTTAATATGGCATTAAATATAAATAAGATATTGGTCAAAATGACCCTTGTATATTGACTTTTTCTTTTTTATAATTTGAATATTCTCATATAAAGGAGAAATATTGAATTAGTTTTAGATAGAGGAAGTAGAAAACTGCAAATGGTGGTGATGGAAGGAGGGATCTTCCCTAGATGGATATTTTGTACTTGCATTCTCAGATTTAAATAATAAAAAACAACTCTTAGGGGTAGACGAATGCAGCTGTTTTAGAAAAATTTGAGAGTGATATGGAATTGGTGAAACCCAGAGAAATAACTTTTTGAACTGGAAAAGGAGAAAAAATAGTTGGGTTACCTTTTGAAGCTCTACGTGTAATGCCAGTAGGAAGGCACTAACCTGACTCCTGCTGGCGGGCAGGAAAGCCACTCAGCCTTCCTAGGGGGCAAATGAGTGCTTCTCAGAGTCTAGACAATGCCCCTCCATAATTACAAAATTATGTTTTTCTTTTTCCACTTTTGAGAATTTGTAATATATGTTCTGTAGTTCCCTAGTAGATAGGAAAAGTCTCTGTCTTGTGAGTATAAAATTGGTTAGAATTAGATAAAGCAGTTAAAAATTTTAGGGATTTCCTGAGTACGAGTAATCACTAGGCACAAGAAGAACTTTGATCATTACAAAACTAACTAGAGTCTAACTAAAGGGATCAGAGCAAAATTTATCAAACCCACAGTGCATTGCAAACCACATAGCACAGCCCTTTTAGAAAGAAGTGACACAATTTGGAGTTACTTAAGTATATTTGAGAGTTTTCATCATCACAGTCACCAAAGTCTTAACAGTTTCAACATTGCTTAAAACTCTGAGCTCAAGCCTACTCTGAGATTCAAGTCAAACTTAGCTGTGAGACCTTGCAAAAAATAAGAAAAGTGAAATTCTTCCTACATAAAAAGGAATGGAATAATTGTTCCTATTCTAAAAGGGAGAAATGGGGGTAAAAGGATGATTCAGTTGAGCAAACACTGAGTCTTGTAGCTCAATTTACAGCACTGTAGGCAGATTGTGGCCAGATGTGTGCTCCTAAGTGCTTGGGCAGTATTGCCTCTATGGTCCACACAGCGTCCCTGTTGGGCTTGCTCCACACACTGACTTTGGCTTTCCTGAGCAGATGATTCTTGTTCTTGCATCTGCACCTACCTGGAGTCTTCACTGCATCTTTACTTTCAAATTTTCATACATCATCCTCTCAGTGACAAAGCAATGCTGGTCTCCCCCATTTTCTTTCAAAATTTGGGTGAAAGCCTCCACGACCACACAATTCTTACATTCTACATACCTCAAAAACCAACACCAAGTAGATGACAGAAAGGTTTGTCACTAGCCGAGACAATAGCCTGGCCTTCTTGGATCATGGTTGCAGAGCTCTCCCTATACCTGGACAGCTGAACTCTGGGAAATACTTCCTTATTGGGAGCCTGAATCTTCAGGACAGGCCTGGGGCTCCGATCTAAAAGCAAAGCCTTTCAAAGAAATTACCTTTCACATCCTTCAGCCTGCGATGGTGGGATCAGCCCTCAAGGGTCAGCCCTCATAGACCCTCACGGCACCTTTCCTATTTTTCTGATGCAAAGTGCTTCTCTTGCTTTAGTGATGCTAGTCTCTTCAGCAACCACACATATTTTGCCTCAATATTACCTAAGGTTCCTTTTGGTCATAATTTAAGTTTTTCCTTTTTTTTTCCTGCTCTGCTTTTGTCCATGATTGTCAACATAAATCTGACTAAAGCAGCAATAGTAGATATGCCACAGCCTAAATGCTTTTTTAAAAATTGCCTTTGGTGTGTTGGTCAGTGTTTTTTTTTTCTTCCTTAATCACAGTCTAACTCAGAAAGAGTTAGCTTTAGCTTTAGCTTCCTTACTTATTAGTTTTTGTGACTTGTGTTAAGAATAATATTTTAAAAACTATTTCCCCTATTTGTCATTGGACTTTGTTATTCACCTTACCGAAACTTTGAATTGATGTAGATATAACAGCTTATTTTTTCATGGCTTCTGAATTCTGGTGTTTGCCAGTATTGTATTGAGAATTATGTAAGTATACGTTTCATTGATTTTTTTTTACTGTTGATAATTCTTTTTACCCTGATTTATTTAATCATCATTTTAGTGAATGAATAAAGTAGAGATCTAGTTTTATTGAAACCAATCATTTCAATATCATTTTTAAATAATCTGATTTTCTCCTCTAATTAAAGATAATCTTTACTGGTTTTCTATTTTCATGTTATTTTAGACACATATCCTGTGAAATTCATTAGTCTAATATTTCCCTAATATTAGTTTACTAAAATAAGTTAATTATTATAGCTTTAAGATATGTTTTGCTATCTGGGAAAACTTGTCCTCCCTTATTTAATATTATTTAAGACTTTTTGATATTCTGATATGGCTTTTATAAATACAATTTAGTACTATTTTGCAAAGTTTTCAAAAATATTCTAGTAGTATGTATTAAACCTTTTAAATTTTGAGTATTAGTAAATAAAATTATATATCAAGAAACTTTCAATTATTTTTTATATATTTTCTTGACATTCTAAAAAGCTTACTATAGATATTTAATTTCTTTTTGCTGTTCATGATGAAGCCTTTTTTTAACATTATAGCTGGTCATTGTTTACAAATAAGAAAATGATTTTTCAGTGTTAATTTTACAACCCAACACACTACAGAATTTTCATAATATTTATTAAAAGTTTGTTTTGTTTTCCTGAGTTTTTAGGCATATACAATTTTATATACAAGTCATAGTAATTGTTTCAATATATTTTTCTCATATCTTTCCTTCATTAATACTTCCAGACAAATTTAAAGTACAATGGTAAATGTGAGTGTTTTTGTCTTGTGACTGTGGAATATTTTCAAGATCTTTCATTTGACCTCTGTTGGGATAGATACACTTTATTTCCTATTACATGCTGTGGGTATGAATAGGTTTTCTGATATTGTAGTGCCCTTAAGGCAAACGGACTTTAATAAAACCAATTTAAAGGGCACATAACCAGCATTAGTTCTTAGCAAATGAGGAGAAGATGTCTTGTTTTAAGAGTGCTGTCCAAAGGGAAGGAGAACTGGAATTCCCAGTAGTTGAAACTTTTAAAAGCATGCCTGGGGCTCTCTGTGAGCATCATCCTCTCTCCTGTGCCATCACAAGAGCTTCTTTTTCCTAATCCAAGCCAATTAGCTACTTCTCTTTCCTTTTTCTTTTTGTTTCTTTCTAAAAAGAATTTTATACTAGTTATTTAAGGGATAATGAACATTTTCTTATTTGAGCCAGTTTGCAAATTGAATAATTATTTTTAATATCTGTCATAGCCTACAGATTCTGTAATTTAAATAAAACCTTGTATAATCAAGATTTGCATATCACGAACCGCCATCTACCGTCTTTAGCTTGTTTATTGTGGTAAAGGGATTTTACCTGACTGTTACTATCTGCTCTTTCAAGTGAGATATCAAAAGAATTTTATACAAATAAAGCAAATTTGGGTCAAATTTCACATAAAAAGAATGAAAATAATGCCAAATAATATGTTATTATTGGGGTAAAATCCTTGCAAATGTCTGAATATCATATCAGACTAACCTATTTTCCAAAGTAGGTCCTCAGAGCTACAAACTCTAAAGCACATTCATTTTGAGGCAGAGATTATTAGAATTACAAATGCCAGGAATTTTGCATTGAAGAGAAACATTTTCACTTTATCAATTATTTTTGGTGAACCAAAAAGTGAAGTAAAGTAGTATGTTATTTTGAGGTACTATTTCACAAAAGACATCAAAGTGATGCCTGTTAAATATGGGGGAAACAGCTGCCTTTCTTCCAAGTTTAGTTAGTCGTATTCCTTTTTCAGGTGTTCTAATTCACATAGTAAAAAGACATTTACGTTATAAGAAAAAAAAAAATATATATATATATATAAAACCTAAGTTATAGGTCCCCAAAAATGTTCAATTCACATATCTGAGTTTCATTATTTGTTGGAATTCCTCAGGTACTGGTTATCAGAGGGTTTCTATGACTTTCTGTTGTATGATGTAAGTAACCAGCTTACCAGAAATGTATCTCATACTTCTGCCATACTGTGATCTTTTTAGAAGACATGTTTTTTTTTTAACAGATATTTGGATCCTCCACAGTGCCTAGTTCTGAATGTTGAGCATAATAAATTCTAAGAGTATATTTAAGTGACTATATACACAGTCCATATTATCTTATAAAATTTAATGAGCAGTTTTAAATAGCTATTTAGTTTTATTCAATTCTGACATCTGTCTTTTGCTACAACCTTGTTCTTCAGGCGCCTATCAGACAAGGGAGACCTTCCTGGTTGATGGGTATTTTGGGTCCTACTGGTTCCAAACGCTGTCCAACATTTGCTAAAGAATACATATATGGAATAAGGGACAGCGGGCTTAAAGACTTGATGTTAGTAATAATATCTGAAGGTAAAATCAAGCTTCATGTTTTATATGCGATCATCAAAATACAAAGGAAAATTAAAAATGTGGCTGACACCTATCAGCTGTGAGAAAGAAAAATCCTGTTTTGTTTGGATTGTGTATGTAGTTGGTTCTTTAAAGATAGTTTGAAGTTCAATTAATACTTTAAATGGCAGTAGGGTCAATGCACCAACACTGGCTACAGTTCAGTAAATACGAATAGGAAGAATATTTCACCTGTAATTCTTGCAGCTTCTCAAGTACTAGAATTTTTAATTTTTAAGGGTCTAACTGAGCGAGACCCTGCCTCTAAAAATAAATAAAAAAAGACCTTAGTGGCCCTTTCTTACTTTGGAAACTCATGCCTATTAGTTGAGCAATTTTCCTGAATTATTCTGTCATGAACTCTCCATTTTTGGTGATACATCTGAAATTCTCTTTTATATGCGAATGTAGGGTTATTTCCTCATTTTTGCTTTTTGTTGAATTTTCCATTTTAAGCTTTTTTCTAAGTAAGACCTTTTAGCTTTTTGTTATCAAGTTTCTAATCTCCAAGAAACTTTTTTTTTTGATGCTCTGAATCTTCTTTTTTTACATCAAATTGTTTTTGTTTTTTTAGAGGTAGTGGAGATTCAGTATTATTGATAACATAATATTTATTGGCAATTTAAAGAATTGTAGAACTCGAATATACAAGATGTTTTGAAAATTGTTAGCTAATACAAAGAGCCTACTTAATCTTTATTTTGAAATGTTAGTTACAATTGGCATTTAAATAGTGCAATATTATTCCTCTGAATGTTTATGCTTCGCCATGAGCCTACAGGACACGGCAAAACCTTCCATCACAAATTTAGTATTTTTATTGAATAGAACTGAGCATCTGGAATATTATATATCCCTGTTAAATGTAAGAGATTGCATGTAGAAAGAAAATTCACAGAACCCCTCAGACCTGGCCAGGGCGCCCTTGCAGGCTTTCCTAACCTAGATTTTGATGCCTTTCTGGAATCATGGGTCTCTACAAGATAAGTTCATTTTGTTCCCCTTTAGGAGGAGACAGTTTCTCTGTTGGAATAAGTAAATATCATATGTATGTATGTATGTATGTATGTATGTATGTATGTATCTCAATTTTTTAAATAATTTGACAGGGTCTCACTCTGTAGTTCAGGCTGGTCCTGAACCCACTGTGGCTCCCAGGCTGATCTTGAATTAATGGTACTCCTTCTGTCTCAGCCTCACGAATGCTGGGGTTACAGATGTGTGCCACCACACCCCGCCTGTGTGGTGCTGGGGAATCGAACCCAGAGTCTTGAGCTTCTTAGACAGGCTCTTTAGCCACTGAGCTATTCATCCAGTCCTACGTATCTCAATTTTAACATTCTTTGTCCATTTCAAAAAAATCCTTTTCTTGAGGGATAGAAGACTGTAATTCTGATGGATACAGCTGTAGTTTCCTCATTAATAGAAAATCCTTGAATTTCTAGGAACTTTGTGAGTCCTGCTTCAATAACTTACTCTTCATTAACTTATAACTTACTCATCCTTAATAGCTTATACATCCTTTCACTTGTTCCAGACATTTAAGAAAATACTGGGATAAATCTGTTTTGTGGCATAAGATGAAGACTCTGAGTTTTGAACAAGTGGTGTGACTATTTCAACTCACTCCCAAATTAGAGGAGGCTATAAAGATGTGCTGTATTTGTCTTTCTGCTTTACCGTATAGTCATAGCTCCTATTTTCAGACATTTGTATTTATTAACTTGGAAAAAATTGCCAATTAACGATGTGTCAGTAACATCCATGAAAAAACAGAACAAAAAACCACAAGAAAATCCACAAGTTTAGCCAACATAAATTCTTGATAGGTTTGTGGGTCTGGGATGACATCCATGTACAAATATCGTTGGTTCTTTAATTCTATATGCTGGTTAGATTCCACCTATCTGTGAATGCAATAGCTTTATTCCTGTTAGCCCCATATTTTACATGATATTCAAATATCTCAGGAAGGGCTGACAGAAATGGATTTGGAACATGTTAGAGTTGGAATGTATGTTTTGGACAAAAGCTACTCCAGTAAACAGATTGGTTTTATTTTCAGGAGCCTTAGGAGATTTATGTAATCCTCCAAGCTAGTGTTTACATGAGAAAACAGTGGTCCAAAAATTTTGTCAAGAATCGTCCAGCAAAATTTTTGAGTTCTCAGCAAGACAGAATGAACTCCCAGACTCGGGTCCATCCTGTAGCCTATTTATGCAGTCTCTCAAGCAGTTTGAAAGAAGAAATGAATTTTCTGCCTTCCTGTCTACCATCCTTAATGGAAGTTCACCCAGTGTGGGCTTTGGTAGCTACAATTCACTTGGGAGCACTGGAGGGCTTAAGAAGCCTGCCTAGCTGAGCTCCTTTGGGAGGCGTGGAATTCTGTTTTGGGTGGTACAAGAAAGGACTGTGGTTGCAGACAATCAGACCTCCATGGATGCAAATGTTTCTGGATGAAGGAGCTAAATGGCTGGAACAGAGAGCCGCGGCCACAGTGTGGCAGTTTTGTCTCCTTAGTCCACACGTGGCTCTTGTTTCTCACTCATTAATGTTGTCTTTGGATTCTCTATTCTTTATCTGTCTCCATTTATTTCTCAATTTCCAAAAGATATCATAAGCCTTAAGGCTTTTACTGTGTATTTATCCTTATCCTCGTCACTAATAAATACTAGTCAATTAAATTATTTAATATCGGACTATGTGAGTTGCAAAATATTGTCTAGTTTAATCTTCACAACAGCCTTGCAGAATTATATTCTTTTCTCAAGTCATCACCCGCGTGGGTTTGAGTGCACGAGTGGGGTGTGGGGTGTATGTGTGTCAGGGTGATTTTCATAGATTAGTATTTAATTAAAATATCCTTTCATTGGACTGAAAAAGTATAACTTCTACTGGAATATCTCAGTGTGTAATCATCTAAATCTTATCTCAAAATAATATGCAAACAATTTTAGGAAGTTTGTATTAAATTAGATGTCTCAGAATGAAGTAAAATCGCATAAATGAGAAGAGTATAGAATTCCATCATTTAGACTAAGCCTCTGGGATTTCTTCCTCTTTATCAGTGGATATCTATGTGAAATAATAAGACATTGCATCTGCTGTTTTTGGTAGTGCTCCTTACATTGTTTTAGTAGAGAGTTGTCACCATGACAATCAAAAGCAGACACATCCTTTTAAATCCTGCAATTAAGCTCATGCTCGTCAGCAGCACAGCGGTGGCATCTGGGATAGTGTGGTTAATGTATGTTTTCTTCTCAGCTTACTGAGGCCGTGGTAATGGAAGCTAAGCTCAAACATCAAAGAAAAAAGGTTTTCCTTTGTAGCAAAACATCATTATGTTTTCACACCATTAGGGCGATAGAAGTGTAGCATCTTCTCTGCATGAAGTAGGTGCTTTTGATATCTTTTTTCAAAGCTAAACATAGACCAAGACTCATACAATACTGATCATTACTTGCATGTATAACAATACCACAGTGCCTTGAGTAATGAGTATTGATTACCTTATTAACATTCCTAGGAAAGGGTGGGACTTTAAAGAATTTACCAATGGAAGCTCATTTTAATTAATTATTAGAAATTACTAAGGCATATGAATATCCCATTTTCTGTCTTTTAAATGACATTCCCTTGAAAGCATGATGCGTGCTTCATGATAGCCTCATAAAAGTCAGCCTCAGCAATTATTAAAGTGAGGACACCAGTCGATTTAATCTCCAGCTGAAATCACAACTAGATGTCGAGGAATGACAAAAATGCCTTTTCTTTCAGTCTTCACATTGTTAATGAACCATTTTACTAAGTGAGGGTGCATAGACTTTATGCCCTGGGTTACTGAAAGAAGAATTTTACTTGAGTAAAGTTGGCGTTGTTATGATGTTGTAACTACAGGTAAGCAAAACGCCACTGCACTGTAGAGTTTTTATTTTCACTGTTCACAGAAATTTGCACTGCTAACACTGCTATCAGGGCAAGAGTAATGACAGAAACACCTCAAATCCATGGAGAAGAAATATTTCATCTACCATCGTGTTCACATATGCAGAAAAATTTCCATTTATAGAATGTAAACTATCTTACAGGATACGTAATAACAAGAGAGAAAACGTTTTAAAATTGGCGAGCCATTTTCAGAATGGTTGGAACTAATCCAATTTTTTGTGCAGCCCCTGACAAGGCACTCAGGCCAAGATGGCAGCCTGAAAAGCTGGGATTTCTACCTACTATGTTTCTCAGATTGAAATGTGAACACAAAGATCTTGGCAGCTGTCACCAAGGTAATCGTTGCCTCTCAATATTCTTTTGATTACAGTGTGTTAACTGCAAAAACTTTGGGGCATGTTGTAAAAATGTATTTCCAGTTCTTAAAATTTTTTTTTTCTGTTTTGCTGAGACACTGACCTTTCTCAATTACTCTTGAAAAGGGGCTGGAGTTGTAACTTCAGGGTCAGGAACTTGTCTAACATGCATGAAACTGTGGATTAATCTGTAGTATTGCAAAAATATCTTGGAAGAACATGTAGATTATTTAATATTTCATTCAGGTGAGCATTTCTCAGAGATAAGACAAAATATAGGAAAAGAGAAATAAACATTTTCAAATTAAAATTATTAAGTAAATTCCAGTACATAAACTCAGTAGAAATGATATACTTGGGAAATTGCAAGATCTAGGAAAAAGGATTCATATTTGTAATACATGGAATTTTACAATAATAAAGTCTCAAATAATAAAATATTATTAAAACATAACAAAAGATTAACTCTGCAACTGATTTTACACATTCAAATAGGCAGTCACGTTTGTTAAGGATCTAAAGTTCACATTAGGGAAATGCAGCCTAAAGTAGCAATGAGATGTCATTTTATTCTATTACATTGGTAGCACTTCAAAAGGACAGTTGCATCTACTTTGATGAAGAGAGGGAGATGGAATGGTCCCATGTCTGGCTGATGACAGGTGACTCAGAGTGTAGCCTGGAACTGTCTACTGAATACAGATATACACATAGGCTTTAGTCAGCAGATCTATTTCTGGGAATTGAGCCCATAGAAATAAAACCACGGGTGCCTAAGATTTACGTGCAAGAAATTTATTGCAGGAATATTTGTGATGGAAACAAATAGAAACAAAGAGAGTGCTGTGTGAACAGAATAATGGCCAAATAGATCACAGTGTGTCTTTTCAATGGAATATTGTGTTTCGTTCAAAAGTATAGATTGGCTATTTGTCATTTAACTTGGAAAGACTTTCAGGTCAGCAGAACAGGAAGATACAAAGAAGTTAAAACTGCAGTCTCAGTTTTAAGAAACAATCACGGACTAAAAATTTCCCAAATTTGCAGGATTGTGTAATGTCATGACCATCATTAATATTACTATTTTCATGGGGAGGATTATAGGAATCATGGGACAAGGTGCTAATTCTGAGAGGAGATGTTGTCTACTAAGAAGACACTCAGACTTCAAGGTAAACTTCCTTATTCCAAACCCCGGCCGTCAAATTTACAAGCTGGGAGACTCTGGAGAAGACATGTAAATTTTTCTGTGCCTCTGTTTCTCTTCTGTTAAAAAAGAATATGATGCTTGAGAGTACTTCTTTAGGTTGTTGTATTACATAAATTAAAAATTTGTATAATTTATGTTCACTAAATGACAGATTCAATTCCTTAGGAAATAGTAGCTTACTTAACAAAGGCCTCTGGTACACTTGGCTATCTACTTGAAAGGGAATAACTTTAGGAGTGTACCTAACATCAAATATACAGATTATAATTAAAATAAATGCAAATTAGCATTAAAAGGGCCATAATTATAGTTGTGCAAATATCCATTCTACTATACAAAGCAATTTTTAAAAAAGTCACTTGTACAGTGCTATCCAAGTATGGGTTACACAAACTTAGGAGAAGTAAACAGTAAGAAAAGGAGAAAAGTAAACAAATTAAGCTTCTTTGAGGGCCCAAGTTTGCCACCTAACCAGATTTATCGCCAATTTGTACCCCTTGTGACAGAACTTTTTGTTCCCAGCACTATGTTCAAATCCCTGTCCCTGGTTGGTTAGACACTGAGGTGTGAGGACCGTAGGTTTGGGCATAATGGGCTGGGGTTGGCCTGGTTGGTCATGGATTCATTGACATTTCAACCCAAATTTGTTGGATAATAACTCAATGTCTCTGTCTACTTTGACAGCACCACAGCTTTTTTCCTTTAAATATCCTTAATACATAAATAAATATCATTACTACAAAAATGTTTTGTTTGGCGTTGGTAGAGGTTTGGTGTGAAGGAAGAAGAAAATGGAGATTACTTCAAGGCAACACTTGGGTTTTGTTCCACACAGCTGCTGCTCTGCCAGCTGACCCCCTCTGATTGTTGGAGGAGAGCATTCACATTCTGCGACATTTGAAAGCAGAGACTTGCGCAACTTTTCCTCCCTCCCCGATTCTTTTCAAAGATGTTGGTATAATAAACAATCGGAGAACACAGATTGTATTCCCCTCTGCAGCAAATGTCAGATTTGCTTCCCTTGTGATATAATAATGTTTTTCTCCAGGAAAAAGGACATGTTTTCTTCCAGTTCATTTTGAATGGTTGGGGATTCCCTAAATCTGGTGTCCCTCAGCTGAGACACAAACTCACTGTGTATGTAACATATTTCAGGGCCCCTATGCCTTCTCTCGAGGGGCTTAGGGACACGAAGAACTGATCTGAACAGAAAGAATGATGCTTGCTATAGTTAATAATGAACTCCTTTTGCTCAGGAGTCTCGTGTCTTCTGAAAACATCTGTGCACCTGTGGCAGGCTAGCTTGTCATCATAAATGTAGGGAAAAGTCTCAGTTTTTACACTATTCTTGGTTCCATTCAGTACAAAATATTTTGATGAGACATTATGGCTAAAATGCTTATGTAGCCAAGCTACCAGGAACAATTTTTAAGTTGCAATGAGATGAAAAAGGGATAATTTCTCAGGAAAAGTATAGTTTATATTTTGTAGTAAAAAACCCAAATTTTGAAAATATGAGTTCTTTCATTATTGCAGGAGAGATGCTTTGTTTTCAGTAAGAAAAATATTAACTTAGCTCAAACTCCAAGTAGCCACATTCAACTCCATAGAGATGTGAAAATGTGATATAAATTCCTATTCTTGTATAAGTATATGGGAATGAACGTTAGGGAGCAACTTGCAATTAGACTGGTTACTTATGCTGTAAAGTTACTTTTACTTTAAACTCATTATAGAAATTTTTCTTTGAAATTAGTAATCTTAGAAGTAGAGTGACTACTTGTTGTTGAAAGTTAATTTTATCTGAAGATGAGAATTAGGAAAAAAAGGAATTTCAGGTCAGAGTACTTGGCGAGGATGAAAGTGACGGTAAGGTGGGTGAAAAGAAAGTGTGTGAAGAGACTCCAAAATAGTAGTGTAGTTCTTATTTGAGTTATGTAAATAAATAATGTGGATCATTATGTAACTGAGAAAGGGAGTACTTAAGGTAAACAGTTCTCAATATTTTTCATATTGTCAAATAATAAAAACACGATATTCTAGGACAAATGGAGGCAGTATGTGGCTGCTGGTAACTGCCAGAACCGTCCCAATACGTCAGCTGTCCATCTCAAAGGCGTCAAGATACATAACCCGTGTGCTGTCACTCTGGGCTGATCACACTGCTGGGAAGCAGGGTACTTGAAGCAAGTGGAGAGACAGGCCCGGTGGTGCACGCCTGTTGTCCCAGCAGTCTGGGAGGCTGAGGATGGAGGGTCCCAAGTTTGGGCCTAGCCTGGGCAACTTGATGACTTGGCAAGACCCTGTCTCAGAATCAGAATCAAAATGGGCTGGGAGTGTAGCTTAGTTGGAAAGCCTTGAGACAGATCCCCTGTAACCCTCCACAAAAGCAGGTATAGAGATATAACCTCAGTCAAGGCCACAAAACCAGAAGACAGGAAAAGTAACAGATTGCATACATTAAAAACAAAATGCTTTGATTTATTGAATGAAAAAGCATTCACTTAGGTCAGGTTACCATAGCGAACTCGCCCTCTCCTGAGTGTTGACTGGCCTGACAGGCTTGACACATTTGTCAGCTGATCAAGACCAAATCTGCCTTGCAGGATAAAGTCACACTGAACAATCTAATAGAGATTGATGAACAAAACCCAGAAAGCCAATCTATTGATTTACATTGAAAACTGAATGGATGCTGAGGATCCAGAACTCACGTTTGCAGCTTCGTAGCTTTCCTCTCTGCGCATGGCTGAGTGATGAACAGGCGTTTGCTCGGGAGTCGGGATCGGACCTGGAGAATGGGTTCTATGATGTTTGACTTGAGTGAATGCGTTGGGTTGTTCTTTGACTTGAGGCCACTGGACCGGGAAGTGTCACAGATACCCTCTAATTGCAGGTGTTAATTTATGTTTAGAGGTTGTTTTGGCAATCTTTCTTATCTCTTCCAGTCTTTTAATATTGTTTTTCTAATATGACTGTATTTATACAGATATTATTTATTGGCTGCGATTTCAGCTATTTCTACTTTCCTCAGGGTTTGATTTCAAGGCCATTTTTGTTGATAATCACTTCTACAAATATCTCTTCCCTTTCAGTTTGAATCTTATATGATTTGATAATGATAAGAAAGGAATAGGGGTGGATGTACTATTAGCAGCAGAAATTGTTCTCAAGACTTATAAAAATAGTTACTAAGTATACTCCCTGACTCCAGGGAGTTAATTAAGATTGGTATAAAAATTTCAGGAAATGTGAAAATTCAATTATAATACCAATTGCAAGATATGTGACATTTATTTAGTCGAAGGAAAATATAAATATTGTCTCTTAATCTGAAGCCATGAATCGAGGTGAATATGGGAAGAAAAGAACTTCAGTTACATAATAATAATATAATAGAAGTGAATATATATACATAGACTGTTTTCATTTGTGTGTGTGTATATATATATATATATATATATATATATATATATATATATATAGTGTTGCTAAATTCACAAGTACTATTCATAAAACATTGAAAAACTTGTATTTACAGAGGAAATAATCAGAGGTAAAGAAACCAGGGAAGAACTATGAATGCTGGAATAGTCTCACCGAACATTACATAAATTATTTCAGTATTTAGTAAATATTTTCTGGGCCAGGCATGGTTCTGAGCGCTAGGCATGTATCAATGACTAAGGCAGACAAGGTCCTAATTCCATGGATCTTGGATTCTAGTAGACTGTTTGGCCAAAGCAGTGTCTTCAACTCAGGACAGTCTGAAATAACCCGGAGCTAAAGCTATAAACTCTGTTGACTACTAAAAATTGTGGGCTGCTTTTTTAATGACAGTGTTAAATATTTCAGTCACATTTGTGCTTGTGCCAGTGAAAAGAAAGACCAACGTTTTTCTCTAGCAGTCATTCGAAATGAATCAACATGCATAAAGTCTAACATACAGTCCAAGATTTTCAAAATCTGGAGAAACTGGTTGTGTAGCAAATCTGAGCATGGTGACGCTTCCTTTTCATGTCACCCCTTGCTGTGCCATGTCTTTTGGCAGTTGTCACTCTTTATATGGAATGTGTTCCTGTTTATAGCAAGTGCAGAGGGAAGACATTCTTGTGCAATCAGCCCAAGTATTGGTTGATGTCAAAATGGATTTCTGGTGTGGAGTGTGTGTTGTTACGTTGATTCCTGAATTCTGTTAAGTCTGACTCTTGTACGTTTTGCATCCACAAGTCCAGAAACTCAGATTTTATGAGTGGAGGAAGCTGCTCATATTGAAAATTTACTTGTCCTCATGGTCTAGGACAGTTGGAGAATTTGTAATTTTGCCAGTTAGGAAATATTCAGTGCTCATGTGGTCCACAGGTTAACCAATAATACTCAAAAAAGTAGATCTAGCCCATGTTATTGAAAATCCATGGGTTTTAGAGAGTAACAACCTTGGCTCAAATAATAGGACATCTAGCTTTTCCATCTTTTAGTTTTAACTGTCTTTTATAGAATAAACATAAAAATACATAACTTTCAAGACTGATGATGAAAATTAAATGATATGATGTATGGAAAAGAATTTATACATTTTCCAGTGCCTAAAACTGTGCCTTAAAGTTTTGGTATTGAAGATGCAAATTCATTTTAAAAATGAAAACTAAAATGCTGCTGTTTATCTCTTAAAATTGGATTAATGTGGCTGACTGAGAAATTTGGAAAGAGGCAACGTTCATGGGAAGTCTGCAATGACTGCACTGTCCTGCTGTGGTGCAGTATTAAAATTAATCAATTTCCATCTGTCTTTATTTGGCCGTTCTACTGATCAGACACCACGTATTATTTCCAAAGCGCATCTCCTGCCGCGGTTGCACTGTCTGCTGGTTTTATTGCTTGCCCAAGAGACGTGGCACTTCTTTTGGAAAAGTGAGCAAATTGGTGGGAAAAATGAGTTGCTGTGCTGATTCTACAGGGCAGGATTAAGTTCACCTGATCAAAGTTTTCAAATTGCTGGAGTCTAGCAAGAGAAAAAAAATAAGTATATCCATTACATTTTATGGTTATTTGTTTTAGCAAGGAGCTTGCTACATAATAATTATTAGCAACTTTAAAAAGATGCACAGTGCTTACTGTTTTTTAACAACTAAAGAATGTGGTCACTTGTCTAAGTACTTACTCATCTAACAGCGTTTGCCGAGTACCTCCTGGGGGGCAGTTATGATTGTTTTAACTTCTTGAGTAATATTTGGAAGAAACTAAATTGAGAAACTAACTGAGGCATGTATACACACACAAACATACCCACCCACATACACACATGTGTACATATGTTCCATATCCATGGATTCAACAAAGTACAGATCAAAATACTCAAAAAAGTTACACCAGTGTAGAACACGTATAGACTTTTTTCCTTGTCATTACTCTATAAACAACGTAAAAATATACTGTAACAACTGTTTATGTCATCTTAGTTTGATAAGGATGTTAACATGATTTAAATTATATGGAAGAAAGGTGTGTATATATCTTACATGCAAGTACTATGCCATTTCTATAAAGGAGTTGAGCATTTGTGGATTTTTAACATCCATAGAAGGTGCCGGAACAATTTCTGTGGATACCAGAGGATGACAGTGTGTGTATTTATAAAATCGAATAGATTTCCATTCAATTGATTTGACCAAATTCACCAAATTAAACAATTTTTAGACTGTGGAGACATCGCTGAAAAATTATATATCAGTAGTAATCTGCCATCTCTCGTGGAATATTTACTTATCATTAGAATAAAATACTATGAATAAGTTAGAAAATACATATGCACTTCGACAAAGATTGAAAAGTAAAAGCTTTTGTGCTAAGATAACAGAAGGTCAGCTGATTATGCTGATTCTACATGACTCGGATCATGTCCCAACCCTTCAAAATTCTGAAGTTTCAGTTCCAACCCCTGGAGCCTCAGACTGTGACTGTATTTAAAGGTGGAGTCTTGGAAGAATAACGAAATTAATACGTAGCGACTCGGGCAGGCCCAAATCTGTGTAACTGGTGTCCTTATATGAAGGACAATCGTGTGGGGACAAAGCGGTAATACAGCCATTTGTAAGCCAAAAAGAAAGAGCTCAGAAAAAAACTAACCTTGCTTGATCCCTGATCACGGACTTCTACCCTCTAAAATTGTGAGAAAATAAGTACCTGATTCTTAAGTGGTCCACTCTGCAGTACGTTGTTATGACGGTCCTAGAACACCAATATAGATGACACAACAAATACTGTGAAAAAAAAATCTAATCTGGAAAGATACATTGTTGGTTAAATACTCGCAGATGTGGGTCTCACCGTTTCACCACTAACTCTCTTATCCTGTGAACTGCAAGACTCCCTGTTTTGATTAAAATTAATTTACTGATATATAAATCAGCAAGATTATATTTCCCACTTATGGCATCTGATGGTTTTAAGTATCAAATAGTATTCTGATTTGAAAATTCGTTGTTTACAACCAAGAGCTCTTCAAAGTTGAGAGATATTAATTTACTTAAAGATAATCTTTTCAAATTTCACAAGTGTGCATGCCACATTCATGGAATAACAATGTTTGGGAAAGCGAAAGAGCAATAAATATTAATTTCATCCTACAATTGATGTAAAATGGCATACCCATTAATTATTTACTTAATTTTAATGTTTATATTCATGGATTATTTATATCTGGTCCACGAAAACGTCGCTTAAATAATGAGACCGTGTAACTCAGAAGGAGATACCTCGCTCACCTTACCCATCCATATTTTATACTAAAATGGAATCTAAAATCTCTACATAGAACTTATTTAAAAATAAGAACAGAAAGCTTAGGCTACTAAAGGTACATCGTTACAAAGTAAAGCCAATTTTAATTGGACTGTTTTTTCTCTAGGATGAAACACAAAGGATGCGGTCAGGAACTTTTCCGAAGGGGTTAGGATGAGAGCGGGAGAGCTAAGAGTTTGCTGGAAGTATTCAGTGCTTGATTGAAGGCATAAAAAAGAGGAGGGAAAGTCACAATGTCGGCTCAGTTCTCGATGAGGGGAAAATGACCGGGGGGCGGAGGGGAAGGGGACGTAATTTGAATGCTGACCCCAAATCAGAGTGGGTAACCAGATCACTTTTTTTATCTGCATTTTTCTCTTAATCTTGCATTTTCTCTTTGATGCCTTCTTTGGTACCTCTGCTCTTTCATTTGAGAACTCTGAAGTTGACCTTTGTGACTTCGTTTTCCAATTCACATGAAACTACTGCAATGGAAAGCCTAGCATCGGAGCTCCAGCTCCCAGGGAAAGAAATTTTACTTGAGTAATTCAAATAGAATCAACTGTCATTAATGAAATACAGCCACTGAAAGAAAAACAACTTCAACCCTACAAGCAAGTCAGGTGCACCCAGAAAATGACTTTTTGAAAAACCGGATAACCAAAAGTCTTGTTGGTGTTAGAACGCACCTTTACCAATTGAGTGCTACTGTCCCCAGAGATTAAGTGGTCAGCTAGTGAATTTTCAATTTTCTTGGTAAAATATATTCAATGGATAAAATCAGGAAATCAAGAAATCATTGAAGGCAGGAAAATGGAAATATAATGCAAAGTAGATGTATTATCCCAGGTGTTAGCATGGATAAATATTAAAACGATAAAGTTGTTTGGCAAAAGCAAGTTGTAAAATGACATTTATAAAAATATTTAAAAATGAGTAAAATATTAAAAGATGTCATCTACTTGTGGTGAGACTAGAACATGCCTACAAATGCTAACATAATGTTTAGAGTAATGATTACCTCGGGGGGCGGGGAGAAAGGAGAGTGAATGTGACTTTAAAAGTTTTTATATGAGTATTAATATTTCATTGAGAATAAAAATTCTAAAGTTATTATGCTCAGAGGTAGTAATGACCCCTACTAATAAAGTTTATAGTCTTAAGACAATCTGTGCATTTTAATAAATTGTTAATTATGGTTAATAAAAATTGCCAAGAAAACTTATAAAATCAAGTATAAAATACCTATAAAAGGTTAAAGCATGACAATGGATTGTGAAAAATATAGTGTATATATATATATATATATATGCATATCATACTGTAGTGCAAATTCTCCTATAATAAAGCCAGACTCTTTCCACAAGTTTGTTTCCCATTGTGACCTCTTGCTGTTCTATAATTGGCTTTTATCACTTCTACTGTTGTTCCTACTATAAAGTCAAGAGGTAGCTGTGGTGGAAGATTTGTCACTGCATGGGATACAAATTTAACTTTTGAATAAGTAACATATTCTGTTCTGATGAAGTAATGTCCTGTGCTCATTTTCCTGGATGTCTTGGGAAAATATATTTTCAACCAAGCATCACATATTCTGACTTTCCAATGGTAGACTTTTAGAAGTAAATCAAATTCAAATGCAGAAATGCTTCCAGGGAAAAAAGAAACAATCTAGTACATTAATTTTTAACCTAGCTTAAAAAATAAACATTGGAGAAAAAAAGTGATATATCTTGAATGTGATATGTAATAATAATAGCTGCACATAGTGATTATTTATTGTGAACCTGGCACTATTTTTAACATTTTAAATGAAGAGTATCACACAATCCTTATAACAATTCAGGAAACTGAGTTTCAGTGAGGTCATATCACTTGTCTGAAATCTCACATTCTAGTTGTGATGATTAATTTTGGTTGCCAATTTTATTAGATTGAGGGATACCTGGAACGTAGGTAGAACACTCTTTGCAGTATATCTGTAAGGGTGTCTCCAGAAAAGGTTAACACAGAGGTTAGCAAACTGAGTGGAGCAGACCCACTGAAAGGCTAACTTACTTAAGATGGTGTCCTGGATACAAAAAACAAACAAACAAAACAAAACCTGTAGAAGAAGGAAGAATCTTGTATCCATACACTTGACTCTTCTTGAATGGATTTTTCTTTCTTTTTTTCTTCTTTTTTTCTTTTTTGGTGACATCAGATTCCAGATTCTTCAGCCTTTGAAGACTTGACCTGGAGGCTCCTCAGGGAGCTTTAAGGGATTCAGCCTCAGACTGAGGCTGTGTGTTTGTCCCTTTTCTTCTCAAGCTTTCAGCTTCTTGGAACTGCTACAGCTTTCCTGGCTTTTCATTGCTTGGCTTTTGATTGTGTAAACTAATCTAAGAACACCCTCTTACACTTGTATATATTCTGCTGGTTTTGCTCCTCTGGAGAATGCTGTCTAATACAGTAGTGACTGGGGATAGGCTTGGGAACCCACGTAGGCCTACCATTGGCTCTATGGTAATTATTGGTCACTAAACCATTTAGCCAAGTGCTGCCAGAGAAAAATTTATGTGAGCACAAAATGCTCTATCATTTTGTTGTCTGATCCAATGGCTCTGTATACCTGCCATGTGACTAGTAAACTTGGGGGGATGGATTTTAAGTTTTATCAAATTTAATTAATTTAAATAGTTGCAAGTGGTGATTGCATTACACAAGCAAAGCTCACAGGACTTTATTTTAATGATGTCTTTATTTAAAAATTTGAGTCTTTTTTTTGTAGATGCTGTGCTAGAGTTGAAGATACTATCATTACCCTCCTCCTCCCTAATAGCATAGGTAAGTTTTCTTCCCGAGTTTTTTTTTCTTCTTCAGACTTTCTTTGTAGTTCTATGCATACAGTGCAGCTTTTATCAAATGTATTGCAAGGATGTCCTATATGAGGATGGTTTGAGAGGCTGATTGATTTAGAATCCCCATGCAAAAAAGAAGCCAGGTGTGATTTCAAGGCACACTGATGTCTGTAAACATCATGGACACAGTGACGAGGTCAGTGCTAAGAATGATCACATTCAAGAAGCTTTATTGTTTCAGTTACTAAATATTGAAGGGTCTTACCCAAGCTAGAAAAAATGTCAGCCTCATGTGTATGGCAAAATTAATAGAGAAAAAATGAGTCAAATAATAATTCTCTTTAACCTCCAGATATATTAAATGAATATATGATTATTCCTTAGTTCATTTACTTATTTGATAAATATTCTTGGGTATTTATAATTTGTTGAGTACTCACACATTTAGTTGCTGGAGGAAGTCAAATGGGCAAAGTTCTTGTCCTTATGGCCCTCATATCTTACTGGGGGGGTAGGGATAATTATATGGAAAGATAAATTGATATATATATATATAGTGTGTGTGTGTGTGTGTGTGTGTGTGTGTGTGTGTGTGTGTGATAATGCTAATTGTAGAAAAGTGTCATGTAAGAAGATTAAGGATGGGGGTTTGGGAGATTGGGTCTATTTTGATAGGGTGTCTAGGGAAAGCATCTTGTAAATCAAGAGGTGAAAGAGAGAGAGAGAGAGCAAAGAAGAAACAGAAGTGTAGACTGAGAGTGTTCAAGGCGAGAACAGGGCAAAAGGAAAAATCTGGAGGTGACAGTAGGATCGCTCTGTTGGAGGCAGAGACGGGGCTCCGAGTGGTTGTAAGTGTGAATGGGTAGATGGTGGGGTTGGTAGGGAAGGCAGGAGGAGCCTTGACCAGGGATTCAGAGATGTACAAAGAGGCCATGTTGTGTTGGGTCTTGTGAGGAGTTTCACTTTCACCTAGAATGGATCTAAACTGAGAAGTGACATGATCTGAGTATAACTTGATCATCGGTGAAACATCTATTGAAAATGAACCAATATGCTTTTCTAAATTCTTTTCTGAACACATCAGCTATTGTAATCCTTTTAGATATTATCTTGTGCATTTGCTTCAGAGTTTAATTTTAGTCCTAGAGAAACATAAGTAACTACTGCTGTGGTTGAGGCAAAGACCGTGGAGGAGCAAGAAAGCCTATGCTTTCAGTAGAGGCTGGAATATCGATCCCGGGGTCCCACAAGAGGCGGTGTCTACCACCAGCACTTACTAGATGGCCTGGGATTTGCATCCTAAGGTCTGTTCCCTTAATCCAGAACTTTTTCTCTTGAGTGGGTTGTTTTCATTTAGCAAACATTTATTTATGATATAATCTTTTCCAGGAAGTATTTTAAAGGTTTTACAACTAGTACCTAAGGAGCTCTTTCTCCAACCTTTGAGGCAGGTTCTATTAGCCCAGTTTTATGTATGTATGTATGTATGTATGTATGTATGTATGTATGTATTTATTCAGTACTAGCCCAGTTTTACAGAGGTAGCATTTGTTGAGGACTCAACAAGCTTGGTAGACAGAGGTCATTAGAGGTCAATTCTTAATTGTTTGAGAGACTGGGCAAGATGTTGCACAGTGTCACCTGTTCTATCATTAGGAATAGGGTGACATTATGCGAGCCATTTTCTGAGTGAATGGAAAAGCAAAAGAGTGGATAAAATATTGCAGCTGGTGTAGTAACACATACATGAAATTCTTACAGGAAAAATTACATTGAGCCAGATCTGAAGCTCTAGTTTTCCTTAAGACCCATTGTTATTACTGTTAATGATTAGCTTTTGACCAGTGAATTATGTGAAAATTCAACTGTTTTGTCAACGCTCTCATTACTTGGTCCTGCTCGCACACCTGTCATAATCCATGCTCCAAAACATAGTATAATTATAGGATTCAAGCGCTGCTTTCTGCCCAAACTCTTTAAGGCACTAAGCTTAGAGCTTTGAAAAATGCCACCACCTTCTTTGAAGCAAAGAACATGTTTCCTAATTGGAGCCCTTTTTTTTTTTTAACAGAACCATTTGAAAAGAGAGGCCATACACGTAAACATTAAAGGTTATGACTAAGGGTCACCATAAAAAGTCTTTCAAAAAAATCTGAATATATGAGTCCTGAATTTTCTTCCCTGTACAAAGACCTTGGTGAATTGGGGGTCTGGATACGTATGGGAGGCTAAGCTAACACAAAGCAGAAGACTGAAATATTTTACTTTACTAAATGCCACCGGAGTGTGTGTGAGGAAGGCTGTAGTTGGTCTCAGCGGACCAGAATGGAGGAAAGGAATTCAATAATTTGTCAGCTTTATTGATAGAATTAAATTTATGACAAAGTGACCTTTCCCTGTTTCTGGTCTGTGGTTGGTAATTTTGAAATGGTAACGCTTAGTGTTATCTGATTTGGGATCTAAGTTTTCTTGTGTTCTTTTTAAGACTTCCCATTTCTCAATTAATGAGGACCCGTGATTTGTAGTTAAAGGGGAGTCAGGGATGGTAGAGACTGCTAATAACCTTACAATTCATCCAATTCGTGGATTCTTTTTCTTTTTTTTTAAATTCTTTACTTTGTGCTAAAAAGGAAATACAATGTATCCCCCGAGGTTTAGGCGGTGATGTGTCGCTTTGCCCTGTTGGTGTCTCCTCTTAGGTCTCTTCTGTGACTTTGTTATGGCTTGGATCTGGATGTCACCCAAAGCCCTAGGGTTGGGATCTTGTAGATTACCCTTGGGTTTTATTTGCTGTTAGGAGGTGGGGCATAGTGAGAACAGCGGCGTGTCTTGGAAGGTTATACTCTGGCCCCAGCTTCTCCCAAACCCTGTTCCTTCCTCTTGCGATGCACGAGCAGCTGTTCCCTAGACACTTCCGCCATGCTGCTGTCGCTGCTGACCATGAATGGGCTGCGACCTCTAAAGTGTGAGCTAAAATAAACTTTTCCTCCCTTAAATTGTCAGTTATTGGATCCCAGCAATGAAAATGAGAAAGTGACGAAGACGGGCTCCGTGTGCCTTGGGATGATTTTCCATGGAGCACTAGGGCAAGTCGTATGTGCCACTTTCACGTCATGCTCTTGACTTTCTGTTACCTTTTCCTTCTCCCTTCGGATGAAGAGATAGGTGCAGGACGGGTTTCTAGGCTCCAGCGTAAGATGCGTGGAGACAAGATGGTGGACATATCCTCTAAGGCCCAGAGTAGGCAGCAGAGCCATACAAAACAAAAAAGAATTTAATTCCACAAATTAAGAGCTTACAAAATAACCCAAAGGTCTGGCAGAGGGGAAGTCAGAGAACTGCTTTTGGAGGATTAGTTTTAAGGTCACATCATTATATGTGAAAAGCAGAGAGGTCAGGCAACTGCTGCTACGTTTGTGTCTCCGATTGTCACCTCTGCAAAGCACATCTATTGGAAATTCCCGGAAGGCCACTCCTGTGTGCCCTGTTGTAAGATGACCTCCATCTTCCTTCTATCTCCCAAATTTCTTAGGAATGCCTCACGTTGGCACAAGCAACATTATATCTGGAAACTTACCCGCCAAGAAGTGTAGAAACAGTAGTCATCTGCTTTCTGATCTCTATGATAAGGAGGTAGAACTGTACTCCAGTTGTCAATAAATAGAAACTAGCACAATAAAAGCCAACAAAAGAGGATTCTGTGTCCCCAGCCCCCTGCGTGCTCTAACTAGTTCTGGACTCTATCTCAGAGTTTAAATGAGAATGAAATTATCATCCTGCATCACCTAGTATTGTTATTTTTGCCACTTATTGAATATGATTTTAAATAATTCAAGTTTCTTGGAAATGAGACATTACAATTGACACACGGAACTGGATTAGTTTAAGTACAAGATAAAAAACCCCCTCACTATAGGTTGGAAAACTCGTGACCACTGTTATGTCATTGCAGACAATTGGGAATACCGTCTTCAGAGTCCCTTGGTAGGTAGCCCATCTGGTTATGAGGATAAGCTTTAGAAAAAATGGGTAAGAATAAATCAAAACGTTGGGTTTTTGCAGTTGTTGTGGCTTTCACCAAGGTCATAGTAAGAAAATATTCACTTAGGGTAGAATTGGGCAGGCTGCAAACAAAGATAAAGGGAACTTTTCTAAGCTCAACCATCTCTGCCTCTGGCTAGAATTCAAACTAAGAACTTAGTAATTTAAAACCTTTTGGGTTAAAATAGCCAGCTGCTTCTATGACCCAAAACAAGACAGCAATATCAGCAGAAGGTAAAGTCATTTCTAAGCCAGTCCTGAGAGTAAGACAACTGGCAAAGACCAGGTACAAGATTCTGCTTTTTCTCCCAAGCTTACTATTATGACCTCAATTCCCTCTCCACAAACTCCCAGTTTGTACACTGAAGTCCCGTTGCCCAATGTGACTGTATTTGGCATTAGGATGGCCTTTAAAAGGTGATCAAGATTAACATAATATCATTAAGGTAGGACCTTAATCTGAGAGAATTAACATATTAATATATATATTTTTTCTGTAGCCCAAGCTAGTGCTGAACTCACTAGAGAGCCCAGGCTGGCCATGTACTGATGACAATCCTCCTGCCTCAGACTGGGATTACAGGCATGTACCATTACACCCAGCTTATGTGGTTCCAGGGAGTCAAACTCAGTAACTTAGTGCTTGACTTAGCACTTGCCTACCGAGTGCTTTAACCGCTGAGCCATTCCTCCAGCCCGTGAGTGGATTAATATTCTTGGAAAAGTCAGACACTAATGCTCTCTCTCCTCTCATATAAAGAAGAAAATTTGAGAATTTTTTCTCGAATCAAAAACAAGAAATTTCTTCATGTTGTTTTTCTATTATCTTTAGCTTTGTTTGACCCAAGAATGTTACTTTTTTGTATAGGGCATCCCAAATGCTATCATACACACAAAGATGTTAGAAATATAATATTAAAAATAGTATTTCTAGCAGTAATGTGTCACCATATTATTTGAAGTAAAATTAATGCTATGATAAAAAATTATGCAAGACTAAATTCAGTATACAAGGTGGCCCAAAACAAGAAATAAATTTTTGCAACATCTTGCATTTTGCAAAGATGTTACATTTTTACTCAGTCACAGAACTAGTATTTTAAACCTGCCTGGGAATATGTAACTTTTGTTCTCTAAGATGGAAATATATGGAAAGGAAGGATTTAGTTACAATACAAAATACCTCATTCAATTTTTCAATTAAGAAAGAAAGAATTCAATGTGTCTATCTCAACTTCAATTTATATTCTTTGTTTTTCTTTATGCCTTAAGCAATGAAAAGGATTAATTTTGTGTAGTAATTTAAATAGAATTACTTGCTAAAAATCCTCTGCCAAGATCAGTGAAAGGGGATTAGCTTTAAGCTGCCCTAATCAGAGTATTTTTCAGAGAAAGTCTATCGAGGAATAACTATGAGCGTTATAGGTGCATCTATTTTTTTTAACATAGTTTGTAATGTATATTTTCTCTTAAAGTCACAAGCAATTACCTAGAGGTTTTGGCCAGAGGTTTTGAGTGGTAAAATACACCACAAAAGCTATTATATTCCTCAATTTATACCGAGGAACATCTTTTATTCTTACAGAGTGACGTCTTATATCACTACACAGAGAACATACTCTCTTTGAGCAAAACAAATGCATCAAGATTTATGCAAATTTCCTTCCGTGTTTACATATTTCCTTAGCAGGGTTTTTTTTTTTTTTTTTTGATGTGATATCAGGTCTCTGCCTAATCATGATTTTCTTCTCATCACAGTGCTGGCAAAAATAGCTTCCATGCTGTTGTTCATCTTTGGAAGTAACACTAGGGGAACATAAAACTTATTTTTGCAAAGCAAGTATTATCTAACCAAAGAAGAAACCAGAATAGACAAAAAGTAAAGATATTCAGAGCAGAAAAATCAGCAGAGATATCATCCATGTATTTCTGAATTTACCCACAATTTCCAAAACAAAACAAAAAAAAAAATAGGAAACATGTAGAAGAGAAACTACTGCTTCTTTTGATTCCTCAGATTCCTTACAGCCCTAGTTTTAATTTAGCATCTTTTGTTCCAGTTCTCACCACTCCTATGATAAAGACTTGAGGCTTTTATTTTTTTAACTGTTCCCTCTGAGGATGTAAAAGTTCTCATGAACCATGCTTCTCGATAGAATCAGAGGACTTGGAAGGCCTCAGGGGGCAGGAGAGTAGGTGCACCAGAAGAGGTCTCGAGAAATATTCAGGAGAGCACATGGGCAGCCTTAAGAGTTGATAGAAAAGAAAGAAATTGAAAATCAGAGTCTGTGAGATCAGAAAGAGTCATCAAGTTCAACACTGTGAGTAAAAATCATGTTTTTACTCTACAGCCACAGAGACTATTCTCTCTGCTGTATTCTGGATTATTCTCTGAGTGTGTTCTAAAAGGATGGTAGAGTTTGAGGAGAGCGCCTCTCTCCTGCTAAGATTACAGTACATGCACGTATAGGCATGCTGAGGACTGCAGGTGTGCTCCATCAGCTAACAAAACTGGAGTGGGGAAGGAGGAGTGGCCAGGGCAGTGGAAATGGGCTTAGAGATTTTTCTTTCTTTCCTTCTTTCCTCCCTTCCTTCCCTCCTTCCCTTCTTCCCTTGCCTCTTTTTTTCTTTCTTCCTTTGCTTGCAAATTAAATAAGCTAAGTGCATTATCTTGTCAATCTCAGAATAAATACTATTCTTCCATACTTTCGGAATTTCTGGTTTTTGTCATGCATGCTAATCACCTATGTATAGTCATAAAATAGGTAGCTGAGACTATTAAAGGAAATATAGAATAGAGTTCATCTTTTTTTCTTATGTTGTGGAGTTTCACAAACTAAATATTCTTTAAAATAATGAAGAAAATGACCTGTAGCCTTTTAGAGCACCTAGAGGAACACATGTGCAGTGTGGTGGCCATTAACAAGAGGAGAGAGGCTCTACTGTGGGAAGAACTCTTCTGCTGGAAAAGTGAGTTATCATTCTCCTGAGGTCATTTTAGAGATGCCCGAGAAGGCAAGTAAATTGAGTTCAGCTGCTTATTTTGTCCGATAAGCTGAGCTCATGGCTGTAACCCTGATATCTAGAAGATCTTGCCATCTTGAGGTGGGCTGCTTAGAGCTTCAAAGTTTCATGGTCCTCCCTCATCCATACAAGGGAGACAGTTGTGTTAAACTTTCCCTGGGGAGATTTGGACAATCATCTGTTCACCTCAGTTCCAGCAGAGATAACAGACCGAAGTAACGATTACAACCAAGTTCCTCTTGGTGTACCAATGAGTTTAGTGGGGTTACTTACAGGAGTATGGGAGAGGGATGTCTTACAGAAACATGGGTGAGGGGTCACTTACAGGAGCATATGTGACTCAAAGGCAGTTGCATCACCAAAAAGCCCACCCCAGGATAATAACGACTCATGGAAACCACACACTCCCTTCTAAGACCAGCCAGTGTGGATCCTTCTTGTCCTGTCTTGGGACCTCACTGCTCTGAAATACCCAAAGCATAGCATCCTCAAACAGATGGAGGGCGGTACCAGAAGCTGCACTCTAGATTCACTGAACAGCCCCATAGCTGTAGGTCCAGGTGTGGCCGGGCTCCTGGCTCCCTAGAGCTCCACCTGGCCACTTCTGCTGTGCACACCTGTGAGTTGTTCACCTGCCGAGCCTCACAAACCTCTCTCCTCTCTCCAGGTAGGTCATCCAACAGAGACAACAGCAGTACTTACTTTTAATCCATCTAAAGAGCTTAAAAATGTTAGTAACACTCAATGAATGTTTGCTGTTTGCCTTACACTCTTCCGAGGATCACATTAAATGATATTATCAGTCTCGTTTTATAGACACGAGTATTGACATACAAAAAGATTTGCATAACTTACTCAAGTGTTCCTATTATTAGATGATAGAACAAAGTCTGGAATCTAGACTTTTGGTCTCTTAATTCCGATTTCTCAGATTCTCAAAAGTCTTTTTTCCCCTCATTTTGTAGTGCTGGGATCAAATCCATGTGCAATCTGTCTATCCCTGACCTAGACCCCAACACTGCTCCAATATGCTTATCCAATGTGCTTCTTCTTCTTCTTTTTTTTTTTTAAAAAAAACGTATATAGAATAACTTTGTAAATGCCACTGATTAATTTGTTAAATTATACTTTTCTAGTTAGAAACCATTTACCCAAAGCCAGTCTTTTTGGATAAAACAAATTCCTATTTCTTACTTTGGTACTAACAATGGAATAACTATTTCAGAGACAGTATTTATATTAAAATACTGTGGCTTGTACTGATCTCATAAATAGTTTTTAACAACTGAATTTGGTGCACTTACAAATGAATATAGCACTATGTCTGACTCATACTTCTGCTATTGTCAATGAAAGGGAAATTCTGAAGTCCAAAGTGACTTGGTCCCAAATGTTGTGATATATTCATATCATTTGAGTAATAACTGAAATAATCCAAGTTCTGATCTTCATGTTTTTTGAAACATGCAACCAGAATTCTGACTCTTAACTATGCTAATGTAGAAGTTTTTGAAGACAAAAAACCGTCTTCACACGTGTGAGAAACCAGTGGTGAATGTGCCCCACTTAATAAAATGGGACTATTTAGGAGAATCACTAGGCAGTTACATTTACTGAGATCTCACTGGGCTTTGAATGAAAGAAAAGTCATGAAAATAAGATTATTTCTTTATATCAATTCAGGGTCAGAACATATAGACAAATCTTAAAATATTTCTAAAGTATGAGACATTTTCTGGATTTAAAAAAATGTATAAAATTCACATTAAATGAAAGGGCAAATAGTGGTAAAATTAATCACGGAAAGTTAGGAAGCTGTATATCTACTCAGATTTTAAAAAACAATCATTTTCTATTTATAAAGCCTACCTTTGACAGTAGACAGAACAAGGTATTCTAAAAGCCTGATTTGATAAAGTGACTATCAATATTAGGATTTTCTGGTATGCTCTAAAAGTTATTAAATGTATAAAGTCGTGTTTTGCCCTTCCCCTTTGGTGTTGAGCCGCCTGAAGGTAAGGATCATGACTGGAACTCATTCACAAGGTTCAGCCTAAGTGCAAATTGAGAATTTGAAAAAAATACTTGTGGAATTAGTTAAGTTTCCATTAACTGTATTGTAGCAGATATAAATTAACAGTTGATATAGTGTGCGTTGTGTGTGTGTGGGTGTTAGTGTGTGCCTTGGAGGGCCACTTTATAACAATAAGGATACTATGGCTGGTTTTAGCAAAAGGTATTAAAATCCTAGGCAGATAAATGACACTTAGGCAGTTAAAAGTAACTTTATTCTCCCCTAATATCTGATTTCCTTCACCCATTTTCAAAGTCCTTGTCTAGCCTTGGTGGTGTAACGGTAAACAGAGACATACTGGTACCTTAAATATAACGGGAGAGACTTGACCTGCACCTTGAAAGACACTTGAATGTGGAAGAATGGCCAGTGCAGGCTGTGAGGCACAGGTGTTCCTGGCTACGCGCTGGCAGTAGCCCGTTTCCGACAGGCTGCCGCACTGGGCACAGTCTGAGGCTCCCAGGTGGCCTTCAAGGACAGCCTGCACTGTAGCCAACTCATTCTGCAGAGGTCGAAGAGAGGGCTCGGGCGTACAACCATGGCTCTGCGGAAGGAGGAGTGAAGTATTAGAGGGCAAGAGTTGGCATTTGGGGAAATAATTCCTGACTAGTGATAAAGAAATGATTAATTCTCCCAAGACAGTTGTGCTGTATTTAATTCTACTTTAAGGTCAGTGGAGACTTTGAATGAATATTAAAGAGAAAAGATTTTATTGTTAACACTCTAACATAATGTTTACTTAAGTTTTAACATAAAGGAATCTCTGCACGGAGGGGTATACAATTTCGGTGGCATCTCACCATCAACATTTTCTCTCAGGTTCAGCCCTTGCCAACCAGCCCCAAAGATTTATAATTTGTAATTTCTTGCTTTTGACACACAAATTACAAATTTCTACAGTCTTCAAGAGCTTCAAACAACGGTTACTATTAAATTTAAGCTGTTTTACAACTACAAATAGTAACATTTTGAAGTGAGTCAGAAGAAGGTAAAATATCGAATGGTTTCTCTGATACGAGAATCCCAGATTACAATTATCTCAAAAAAGAGTTCTCAGTAATACATGAAATCATTATATGACTCAGCTGCGAGGGTGTGGAAGATTGAATGACTGATTTCTTGGAGGAGAAACCTCTTATACGTGTGCTTATGACCATGGACCAGATATGGATTATATGGAGAAACCCTTTCTTATCTGTTTATTCTCTTTTAAATAAAATGAAGTTTAAAAATATTGGGAGAAATAAAATTGTCTGTTGGAGAGGTTACTTACTTGAGAAATAAAACTGCACTAGACAGAAAAGTATTCTTCCTAATACATGTTTCTTTTTTTTAAAGCTCTTAGGTCTGCAGAGTTGAGAGAATTGTATCTGTTCTATTTGTAGTTTTGGCTAAAAATAAAATTGATGTGTAGAGTTATAATGACAACTTTCTTAAGCATTATTACTTGAATTCTGATGGAATTTTAATAAAAATTTACCTTGCTTATTTATGCTGATAAGCCAGATGAATTTTCACTTTTCTTTTTTTAAAAATTCTGATAAATTTTACACATTCCTGGATTTGCTAAATCACTGTCAGTGTATGTTAAGTGGGAGCTTTGGAAGGCAATGCTACAAGCCTTGGAAAATATATAAAAGATTATTGTGTTATCACACCTTTAATTTTCAGGGTCTTTATAATTCTTCCCTCATGCCTTGGTAAGGCAACTGAAATGCAATCATTATTTTAGTAAGAATGTTTGCATGTAAAGTATGAAGCATAATTTTTTCTTGAGACAAGGTCTCACTCTGTAGCCCAGGCTAGCTTTGTTGGACTCATTGCAATCCTCCTGCCTCAGCCTCCTGAGTGCTGGGATTACAGGCATGTACTACCGTGCCCCATTTATGTGGTACTGAGGAATCAAACTCAGGGCCCTGTTCTTGCTAGGCAAGTGTTTTAACCACTGTGTCATTCCTCGAGCCCCATGAAATACCTATTTTTATCAATGTTGAGAAACATAAAGCACTTCTATGTGCATGGCCTCTCTATGTATCAAAATAAAACATTCCAGTGATTATGTCAAAAGTTAATATTTATATGTCCAAATATAGCAGAGATTTTAATGTGCTTTTTCCTGCTTTGCTTCTGCAAGTGACAGAAATGATTTTTTTTCCAGGCTGGAATATGTCTGATGTCAATGAGAATGTTATTAAATCTTTTGGTTTTTCTCCTCACTGGGCTCTGCATCACAGCCCTGAATCCAGTGTCTTTGTTCCTTTATTCCATTCCTGGGATACGATACCAAACAGGCGCAGCAAGGGATTATTTTAGCTCACAGTTTCAGGAGGTCTCAGCCTATATTCATGGGTGGCTGGCAGTGGTGGAGGGGACTTAGTCAAAGGGCCTACCTGGAGAAAAACACTTCCTGTTTGTAACTGGAAGCAGAGAGTGTGAAGGTCGGACCTAGTGAGGCAGTTACATCCTTCCGGGGTCATGGCCCAAGGATACACCCCATGCCAGGTCATGCCCCATTTATGAAATCATCATTTGTTCTGACTTTTTTTCCCCTGAAGTTGGCAAATCCTATCTATACCGTAGTTCAAACATAAATTGTGCAAGTTAGAAAAAAAAAATTTGTTAACGCCAGAAAGATGAAAAAGATTGCTGTATTAATTTCCTTGGGGCTACTGCCGTTAAAATTCAAGATTCTTTTAAAGTGTAGAATCCAGAACCTCAGAATCTTTCACTGCAGCGTGTTTTTGTGAATTATTATTATGTTTTTCACATTTCATTGCTTAAAAGATTTCTGGCTTTTGTGATATATCTTTATTATAATTATAGTTCTGGTTTTTGGTGGGTCTTTTGAAATTGAAAATATTTTAATTATAATTTTAAGTGATTTTTTTCCTCTTAAAGAATAAAATATTTGGTTATGCTTTCTGCATGATTCATAGGAATGAATAATAGGATGCAGAGTGTTCTGTTTGGTAAGTTCTGCATCTAGTTCAAATCCACCCCAGGTGAGTAAGGATTAAAAGTTGTCCTGATGGTTGTTTCAGTGTTTTACAAGATTGTTAAGATTGTTAAGTCCAGCTCTTACTTTAATGATATGTGTAATGACAAAGCAAAAATATTGAGATGTGATTTCTATTAGGTGTCTAAAGAGAAAAAAAAATATTGCAATGTTTGGTGACTTTTACTTTATGTACTTCTAATGTGGAGACATGATCCTCTCATGTAAGGCCTCTCGGCTGGTCTATTGGGAAGTTCAAGGCCATCTAATGTATCGGTAAGTGGAAATATGGCTTTATTCTATATTTCAGTCAGTAATTTAGAGAAAAAAGATTGATTACAAAATATTGGACATAACTAAGAAATTTCTTAGTCTCATGCATATTTATTATCAGAAGAAAATAACGGTACTTGTCTGGCATATCTACTTGGTCACCATGGAAATTCATCCATCCCTTTTTTTCCACTGTTTCATGTCCACATTGCTTTCCTCATACGTAGAGCTTCTACAGAGACTTATTGACTGGACTCATTTTCTAGTAATTTCCATAAACAGATACTTTTCTTTTTCTTTGTTTTGGACTAGATGATCATGTCCTTCATAGATTTCTATATTGAAGTCCAAATGTGATGTATTTGGAGTGGAGTCTTTGAAAGAAAACTAGGTTTGGGTTACACTACAGGGGTGCGGGACCCTGTGTTGGCCTTAGTGGCCTTATGAGACAAGGAAGACAGAGAGATTTTCCTGCAAGCCAGGAAGCCTCTCGTTAGGAACGAAATCTTGGAACACTCAGGTTGTGGGATTTCCCAGCAACAACAACTGTGAAAAATAAACTTCTGTGGTCGACAGTGTTGACATCTGTTGTTCAATGAATAGCAGGATTTTTTTTTTTTGTGTGTGTGTGCATCTAGTCCAGAGCCTTTACTCTGAGTTTCATCTTCAGCCAATTTTTATTGTATGGCAGGCTGGCTTGAATTTTTGATCCCCTCCTGTCTCAGCATCCTAGAGTACAGTAGTACAGGCGTGCACATGTGCCTGGACCCAATGCTCCTGTGTTCTTGAGTGTATTTTCCGTAGTGCTTTCATCTAGCCAGATTTGTCTTCATCTTACACCAACCCAGCACAGGCATTCACTGCTTATTATGTACTGTTACTGTAGTCTTACTGATTTTGGAACTAATTTATCCCTCTAAAGATGACTTCTAAATGTAGGAAGCATACAGAATTTCATGTTTTTAAAAAATTTCTTCGGCAGTAAAATAAAACATGGTGTACGTTATTTCCATCAATTAGTACTTTTAAATACCAGGATTTTAATTGTCTGGATGGAATTTTATCAGCTTAAACAGTAAAATATCAATGCTATGTCAAATGATGTGACAAGTTGGGACATGCTTGTGAAAGCTACTGACATTTTATTTGACTTAGCCCAGTAACATAGTTTTGAAGGACAAGTGCAGGTTCAGGTTTAAGTCCACTGACTCTGACTGTCTGAAAGAAGAAATAAGTACTTGTGAAGCTTTAAGTTTCAAACTAAGGTGATAACAAAAATTGCAGCCTCTGAGTACACCTTGAATTTTTGCTCTCAGTGGGGCTGAACTATGTAGTTGTTTCACAAGACACAACAAGGAAAAGGAGAGAAAGGTTACAAGGTTAATATGAAAGCTTAATGTATATCAAGCCATTTGCCACTTTGCTGGTCTTTCGAAACCTGAAATTTACATCCACCGTGCATTTTCTTCATACATGAAAAAGGAAAAATAAAATTTGATTTGTGAAGTAAGGAAATAATGACAGCAAACGGGGATTTTTTATTTGTTGTCTGGTGTGAATTGGCATAGGAATTGTGATGAAGTTAAAACGCAGAGGTTAATTGAAAAATGAGATAAACAAAGCCCGTTGTAGGTCTCTGAATAATTTCGCCTGGCAGCATTGACAGTCCACAACCATCGGGTACTAAAACCTACTCCGAACTGCTGGAGATTAAAAAAAGAAAGGAAGAAAAAAAAAAAGCTAAAGTTAATTGTCTTTCTATTCCTTCCACCTCATTTCAGCCCAATTATAACTGGGAAAAGTCATTCTGTCTAATTTGCATTAATGCACCTCTATGGAAAAACAGCTTAGGCAGTGAATTTGATTTTTTGTGATATTATGGACATATTTAAAATAGCTACTACAATTCCCAAATGAAGAATTACTTGGGAAATTCATGGGTGACAATTTCTAAATTTTCCTAAGATGTGTTTAAATTATAGATGGTAAGAAAAATAGTGAACATACCGAGGACACAGCAAATGCCAGATCCTGTGTTAAGAGGCCCGTGTACAACATGCATTTACTTCTCAGGACAGCCTGATGATGTACATCTCTTTATAAATTCCCACTTCAAAAATGAGAAAACAGATATCTAGAGAGGAGAGGTCTCAGGTTCAAGGTCACACAGCGAGGGAGAGGTAGAAATGAGATTTAAATCTATGTACCCTGACTTCAATTTCTCTGATGACTGATTGTTTGATGATACCCTATTCTGATTTTTAATATCATCAATGAATATCAATTAAATTGATATTTCCCCAAGTCAATATGAGAGGAGAAACTACCAGTCCAGAATAATATCATTAGTTCATTTATTCAGACTTCTTTCGCAACAGCTTTAAGATGAAGTCCACATCCTCATTTTTCTTAGTAAGTGGAAACATAGTACACAGACTGCTTGTTTCTGTTCTGTGGTAGAAACACCTGTCAATCTGAATAATATTAGCCATTTTGTTTTTAGTGTAAAATCGAGCTAAGAAGTGTCAGTATTTACAAGGGAATTTTTTTGTTCTTATATTTATGTAGCAGATAGGATCACAGCAGAAAATTGGGGGTCTCTGCATATTCTTGATGTCATGTTTTTTTCTTGGACTGGTAAAACACATTATTTTTATTGCTTCTAGTTGACAGACTCAGAACAGAAGCAGAGTCTATTCAGAACTGTGGGTATTAATAGGTGTACTTCCCCACCGAGGCCTTTCTTTTCCAAGTGTGGGGCTCATAGGCCCTTTTCTCTGCTTCTTTCTGGTGCTCAAGTGCTCATACTGATGAGGAGCATCTGGCTACAAGGTATTGTTTCTCATTAAAAGGATGTGGCTCTGAAGCTACTGGGGATTCTGTGTGCCGAACGATGCAGACTCTCGGTATTTTGCCCTTTTCATAGTCTGTAAATGCGTGTGCTGCTTCTAGCCTCAGGTACATGCCTGCGTGTCGCTCAGCCTCCGAGCCTCTGGGTACGAGACGGGAAAGCAATCAGTGACAGCCTGTCCTTCTGTTTGGCCGACATTTTGGTTCCTCTGTCTTTTCTGTTGTCTGCCCTCGCTAAATATAGCATGATGACAAAAGTGGCAATGAACAATAAGTGTGTGGGGTGATTTGAAATATTTCGCATGTTTAAAATCATTCTTACAATGGTGACTTCTCGACTTGGCAGGTTAGCCCGAGAGACGGAAAACTGGACTGGGAGTGCAGATTCCTGCTTGGGTCGTAAAACGTCCTGGGCATTAATTTCCAGAGAGGAAAGACAGGAAGAATTATTTTCCTATTGTTTCTATAGGGCTCTCATGAGCTTCCATTCAGGCACTGGGGAGAATTTGGCTTACTAAATCAGTCTTTCTAATGAGCAGAGAAATTTCTATTTGGCCTACACAGTGCGTATTATCTTTGGCCACATGCAACTGTGCCAACTTGTCCTCTTACCATTTTGACCTTGTCTGCCAGTTTCTCAGATTAAAAGGACAGGGAAATTTGCCCAGACGAAACATGTTGTGTTTACTCACAAACAGAATCATGCAAAGAAAGCAAAGAGGGGGATGGGCTGATAGGGGGGTGACAGAGAGAGAAGACAGATTCAGAGACAGAGACAGGTGTGAAATGTAAGGAACAGCGCATTTGTTTATTGTGGGGCCATGAGATTGGGTGCTAGGTGTTTTTGTGTTTGGCCTCAGGTGTAAGAACTGGAACTAGTTTTCGTTACTGTGACTTCTCAAGATGGAAAACCTTCAAATCGCAACAAATTCTTCAAAAAGAGAAGAACAACTTAGAATTAAAAATACTATATTGCTAGCAGTGGCAAACAGTAAGAGGGAAGAGAAATGTGCCTTCATTCATGATAAATGCAAGTGAAATTTCAATCTGTGATGGCTTTAATTGGTTTCAAAGGAAAGAGTTTCTAATAAGGAGAGCAGTACTGGATAAGAAAGGCCAGATAGCAGAAGTGGAAAAAATAGTTTGTTGAATAAGAAATATATTAATTTCTAGGATGCCAAGTATTAAAGTTTTATTTTTCTTGTTTCTTAAAAAATGTGTTGGCTATGTGCTTTCTGTATATGTAACTGTACTCATAACTGTAATTGAGCATGATATTGTGTACACACAAATGCATACATAATTGGATGCATAATTGTGAGTTTAAAGTCAGGAAAATGTTTTTCCTTCTGAGTTCCTGCGTGAGAAAGAGCTTGAAGGATTCCGAAAGAGGTGACGTTAACTAGGGCAAATGTAGGCAACAGATGGACGAGAAAAGCAGTGGGGCCCCTGTGACATCGGTGTGGAAGGAAGAGAGCGTGTGAGCTACTGGACACTGGTGAAGGAACAGGCTGAGGAAGGGGATGGTTCGGAAGGGCTAGTAAAGCACTGTCACAATTCTAGATGAGAAATGAGTATATGAATTATTGTAAACATTCAGGTTGCACTTGTTTTGCTGAAGTTCACTTCATTCTTCTTTTTCATTTGTTGCTTTTCTCGGTTTTCTGTAACAATAGTGATGAATTTCGTGTGCTTATTTTAAATAACTTCACTCATAAATAAAATATTAAGTAATTATGTCATTCAGTTGGTATTTATAGAATCGATGAAGGTTCATATGTATTGAATCATATGTAGGTTCTGTGGTTGGGAATTAGGCAGAAGTTTGGATTTCCATACCGAATGCCCCTGCGACTGTCCACATAACTTCACTCAGCGACAATGTCAGCATTTGAACTTGAGTTTCTTGGTGTGAAGTCCAAGGACAAATGATACCTTAGTTGTCCATGAGTTTTGCCTTACCTGGAACAAACCAGAGGGTTTATTGGAAGGAAATGGTTTGAGCAGGACTTTGAAGCTTTGTTGAGAAGTTGTAAGAGGTCCGGGGTCGTTAGCAACAGCAGCAGAAAGGTCTGGACTTTTGGGACCTCAGTAGTCAGGGTTTAGCAAAGACACGAAGTCCCTACTCAGTGCAACTGTGAGCTGTACAAGGAAGACACAAAAGCAGTCAAAGGCACGTTACTAACAAAGCAGCCATGGACTAGCGATTAAAAAAAGTAGAACTTAAATCTGTGGGTAGTTAACCTACTTTGTTTATCCAAACCTCAGTTTCCTTACCTGCATATGAAGAATAGTAATTGCTATTCGTTATCTTGTTCTGAATAAAACAAACAAAAATTTATTTGAAAATGCCTTATGAACACAATGCCTGGTATAGTTTCTCTCAAATGTATAACTAACAGTTCAAGAATCAGATAAATTCTTATCATCTTAAGGCAGGGGAGCCACACTCTGTGATCTTTCATTACAGGGTTGACAGTAAATAATGAAAGATTAAATAAAGTTAAAATCTGGTCATCTCTGTTTCTTCTGTTCTTCTCTTTAATAAGAGCTTTGTGGAATACAGCAAGAACTAGTCTGCAAGAACATGCAAGGACACTTAAATAGGAATATAATGTCTTTAAAAATGAAACATGAAAACTAGATTTCCCTGGCCAACTAAATCCTGAATTTATTGCTTTGTGCTTCTCCTATTAGCATTGATAATTAAAGCAGTATAAGGAATGTCTCACATTTGATGTTAATAGCGTCCTGCCGGCTGCTGAGAGACCCTGGGCCTGATCTTTATCCCCTCTGCAGGTAAATCTTTGAGTTCACCTTTAAAAAGCACATTAAACATTCTGGAAGAGAATCTTTAAACTTGTGGTTTCTCCAATGATCTCTTAAGTATCAGAAGCCCAGATTAAAGGATGACATCTTATAATCTTCTGACTGCTGCCTGACTTTTGTTAGCAATGGAATGGTATGAAAAGCCTTAGGATTTGGATATTACATTTCTTATTTTTGCTATGGATTGACCTTGGGCATTCACTGGTGCCATGAGGAAAAGATCAGTGTGTGGATTTATAAGTTTTTCTGTATAAATTATGCAACTAATATGCACTAAATTTTACATTTTATTTTTAAATCTGAAGTGTTATACTTATTAAAAACAGTGATGTAAACTTATTTACAATATTTTATCAAGTTAATATATAAACAACATGATTTGGGGTGGGGAAAATTAAATAATGTTTAAGCTTCCCCTGATCAGTGCTAAACTTATTCATGTTTTGTATTTCTATGATTTTTTACAGGTCATGTTTATTTATTTATTTTGAAGCTAAACTTAAACATTAGTTTTCCCACTAATGCTTCCTGTTAACTCAGGATATTACAATACATTTAATCATATATGTCTTCAGCTTCATCTAGTCTTTCACAGTTTTTTGCTTTTTGGGGTGGTTTGGATCTGGGGTGTCCTCTGAAAGCTTTGTCTTTGCTAAACCCTGACCCTGGAACCCCATGATGTTGGGAGGTAGAGTCTGGCTGGAAGGGGCAGTTGCTTGGAGCTTGACCTACAGGGATCGTATCAATTGTTTCAGATTGGAGGGTACCCAGGGCAGAGCTTTCAGGTGTGTGGTGTTGACTTGTGGGCCAGGAAGTGAGAGAGAGGCACCCATCCTGACTATGGCAGCTCTACTGGCAGCTTGAACTGAGTACAGGGAAGAAGAAAAAACACGGTTGCAGCCTCCTCCTGGGAAAGCTCTGGCACTGCCCGAGTCCCCAGACATCAGCCTTGCTCTGGTTGCTCATGGCTCGTGTCTACGGTGGATGGGGTGATCAGCTTCCTCCATTGCTGGACCCTCCATGAATGGACTGTGAGAGAACTTCTGAAACTGTGAGCTAAATAAATCTTTCCCCTCTTAAGTTGTGGATGTTGGGTATTCTGTCGAGTTAACCAAAACGTAACTAAGACACTTATTTTTTATGACCTTCGCAATTTTGAGAATATGTGGCTAGGAGTTTAGTAGTGTGTACCTCTACCTAGGTCTGTCTGATTTTCTTCTCATGACTAAATTAGGGCTAGAGTATCCTTTGACTTTTTTTGCAGGTTAACTCAACTTTCAACTCCGTTATTTTAAGTGTAACTGCTGTCCCCTGTATTACTTTTCCATTGTTGGGTCATTATTACCACAAATCAGGAAATTAAACTCATAGACATTTTTTCTTCTCCTGGTCTGTTGACAGGAAGTCAAGGCAGGAGCACTCAAGTCCTGCTCGAGGTCCTGCGCTTGAGGTCTCACAAGTCAGCCTTGGCTGTGAGCTGGACCACCTTGCTATTCTCAATGGCTCTGGAGGGAGAGTCTGCGTCTATACTCATTCATGTGTTGGTAGTTTCGCTTCTTTGCGGTTGTCATCGCCCCACGGCTCGTCCTTCGTACAAAGTCGGCTGGGGAAAACTCCCCTTGTGTTGGAATCCCTTCCATTCTTGATTCCTAGTTCACATCTTTCTCACTAGGAATTATGTGATTAGGTCAGGTCTCTTTAATTGTGCCATACAAGGGAATTTAATTGTAGGTGGGATTAGTGCATCAAATTTACTGTCTGATAGTCTAGGGGGTGAGGAGCACACAAAGCTTGTCCACTAGGGGCAGAAATCATGGGGCTATCTTAGAATTCTGTCTACAATGTCTCACACATGGTCTTCAGTGCTGGCAAATTGGATTGAGGATAGTTTGGTGATTTAGGTGCTCCCCGTAGTGGGTACTTGGTAGCAATTTTCCAAACTTTTTTGTGTTTCTTACAAGATCAGCCAGATCTTTACTTCAGATACAGCTGAGAATTATCACAAAAGTTTTTACAGCCTGTAATTAGAATAAAAATCTTTTGCTCCCTTTTTAATGCTGTTTCAACTTCTTTTAGGCAGTATTTTACAGGAATTTCATATTATTTTATTGATTTTTCATTTTTAATAGTAGAGTACAATAAATCAAATAGAAAACACTCAGCAAGGCTCAGTATTTTAAGATTGAACTTCACCTGACAGACTGTCTCTGAAGTTCAGCAACTATTATTTCATTAATCACTGAAATGATGATTCTGAGTTTATTTGTATTATATAGTGTTTCCAAGTATATATTGTTAATTCTGCGTCCATATCAAATAGTAACAATGAGAAGAAAAGATCATGACTCCTCATTTACTTTTCAAGCAAATATTTCTTCAGGGAAGATATGTTACCTAATACGGATGCCAATTTTGAAACAGCGAACTGAGGTATGTTGAGTATAAGTAAGACTAAATCAAAAGAACAATTAAAACAAGGAAAATTGAAAGGTTAAAAGGAAAGAAGAATTTTGTGACATGTGCATGGAGGCTGTGCTTGTTCAGAGGAGAATCTTTCTTACCTGTTCCCTGTTCTTTGTTTTTAGGGCTCCAAGGAATGCATAGTCCGTCACCAGAGGCAAGTCTGCAGACACTAATCACTATATCCTTGTTATCACCTGTTACAGAGTGATGGCCTGAGGAATACAACAGAGCCTTCGCTCATTCACCAGTTTTGAAATGGATTTCTGAAGCTCTTTTTTGTTGAATGACAATGACCTTACATTTTGGAGGCACTAAATTGTGGGGCAGAACCCCAACTGTAACTCTCTAGGCCAGCCATGTTTTCTGGACAGGAACATCAGGAGTTGGCATTCCCAAACCTCACAAGTAGATTTAGGAGTGTAACGAGCTGCTCCCTCATTATTGGAAGCCTTTGCTTGCGGCCTGATATTCTGATTTTTGTTTCAAAATTCAATTGCAGAGGAAATCCTTACATGTAACTTGGTATATACCTTTAAAGTCTACACCCCGCAACCTCTACTTTCATGTGTGAGTCCCTGCATATAAAGAGCTCTTAAACTTTCAGTCCTGTATGAAATCTGATGATGGTTCCTGCCCTGCTCAGACTTACATGACATGCCAACCAAAAGTCTGATGTGCTAGGCTTCCAAAGATGAAGCAGTTGTATTTCTTTATCATTTTTGTTTCAAACATGAGCATGTTTGACCAAATAGTCAAAGTCCCTTTTTTCTGTCCTATTTTATGTCGTGTTAGTGGATCCCAGACTTTCTGTATTCTTTCAGATATTAGAAAATTCATGTCAGTCTGACCAACTTAAGCTTTGCATCTCCTTTGTAACGCAGGCCTCACCTCTATTCCCTGCATTCGTGAGATGTCAGTCTGAGGGACACGGAGAAGGAGCACATTAGGCTTGGTTTCTCCTTTGCATTATCTCCGCGGTCGCTTGGGTACAGTTAGTAGTGGGAGTTGGGAGAGGAGCTTGTAGTGTTTCATTTACTTTACACTGATATAGATCCATCTGTCTGTTCAGTCCTCTGTGTTTACCGCCAACTGGCCACCACTGCTTGCTACATAATTAGTCTTCTTTGAGCTTCTCTTCTGACTTTTGAAAACCCACTGGGTACTCATCACAGCTCTGAATGTGGTGCAAGAAAACCTGCTCTCGGCTTGCCTCTCAGGACTTGTCAAATATTTAATTGACCCATACAAAACTCTGGCATCTCTCTTATGATAAAAGTCCTGCCATTTCAGAGTCTCAGAGGGTACAAAAGCGACTCAGGCAATCCTGAGAAGGAGAGGCCCCTCCATGATTTGGGAGTGGTGGTGAAAACTACCCTGTCCCTAGGCTGAATCTCTCTTATTTTAACAAATGTCTCTCAGGTTCCTCGACTTTCCAGAGAGCATGAAGAGTGACCGGAGGAGCAGAGTTAGCTTGTCTTATTCGTTGTGAGTCAAAGAGAGGAGGACTTCGGGCCCTGAATGATGTGTAGCCCCGTTGCAGAGTCAAGGTGTCATGCTCTGGTTAACTGCTGCTTTGAATGCAATGTGTGGGGCTGTTAGATAAAATAAATACACAGTCAAATTTGAATTTCTGGTAAGTCCCGATTTGAGAGATAATTATGCTCAAAATATTGCATGGAATATATTTATACAAAGGAATTTATACATCGTTTCTCTGACATTAGAAATTAAGCTTTTTTATTTGTTAAATCTGGCAAGGCTGTATGAAGTTGGCAAGTACAAAGTAGCATGGAAATTTTGCTTTGTATCTGATTATATTCCAAGGTGCCAAGGACCTCTCGGTGACATTTTACGTAGGTCGTTTTGTCGGATGGAGTTTATTTCTCCTTTATATATGAAAATTATTAAAGCTCAGAGAGTGCTACTGAAATGCTGTGGTTGCTCACAACTACATAACTGTCTTGGGCTGGAGGGAGAGTTTAGCCCAGATCGGCTGGCTCTGGTCCCTGATTCTTATCCACACCTTATTATACACTTCACTGCCATCTTTTCTTTCCATCCCCAGCTCCAGCAATCCCATGGACGCCTCTTCTTGTTGGATTAATGGCCGTGTGTCACTCTGATTAGCCATTTTCCTCCAAATACGCTCCATGCTGCCCCCACCCTTGATGTGAGGGACTTCTTCCTGGGTGCTCACCCTAAGTATGAGTAGACATTTCTATTAGAAGCTAAAATTCTCTTCTCATTTTTTAGGCTGTTAAATCTGGTGGCCTGGGAGCAATTTTTTTTTTTTTTTTTTTTTTTTTTACTTCTTTCCCCTTCCCTTGAGCATCAAACAAAGCCATATGCAGGTTGTAGCTCACTTTTCCCTTCCTCTGAGTGCCACTCACTCAATTGTGTGGAGCAAGGTTTCCCAAAAGGAGAGAGAGGCCTCATAAAACTGAAGGTAGGGCTTGTCTGACAGGTCTGAAGGAGGCTACAGTCTTTCCTGGCCTTCTTCCTGATGATGAGCGCTTCTGTGCTGCTTCCACCTAAGCCTGGGAAAGACGGGGGATGACTGGCATTTTACCTCCATGTCTTTGTAATCAGTTATTAGGTAAAATTCCTCAATTCCAGGCTATTTATCACCTCTATGATGGTTTTTCCATCCTTGCTAGTATCCGCAATACCTACCTATTCATTCTTGCTAATACCAGGGATGCATTTTGAAGAGTTTTGGGTGAGTAGATGGTGTATGTGGCCTAGAACATGATTGATGGGTAGATAACAGGCATGCAGTTTAAGACCTCAACAGACAAATACAAGTAGCAGATGAGAGAGAGTTAAAATAATGTAATGAGGAAATATGTAGCAAGAACATAACAAAGAGCTGGAGGCATAGCTCAGTGGTTAAGAGTGCTTGCCTGGTGAGTAGGGGGCCTTGAGTTCGATTCCCCAGCACAACCTTAGCTGGGCATGATGCCACAAAACACATCTGTAGGAAATAAAGGAATAAGTAAATAGAAAATAGAGGCCTGCGTCACTGGGTCCAGCTAAAAGAAATCTTTAAGAATATAACAAAACAGAACAACTGAAGAAAGAGGAAAGGAATATTACAGACAAAATTCAGTAGAGTCAGAGCTATTAAAAATTCACATTTGTTCCTTATTTTAGTCCATTACTGAATGCAATTGACTATGTACCATGTATTAATTTGTTGGTATTCTCAGTACTTTTTCTTAGGTTGTCTTCAGGCAATTTTAGTGACAAGACTCACTGTCTTCTGGGGATAATGGGATGGCTCAGGGATTCTAGATGTATAAGGGAGATTGGCTTTTGGTTAACACTTTATTTATGAGATTGTTTTTAAAGGAGGCATAAAATATATTGCAACAGGAGCTATAACACATTATATATGCTGGCTGTTAGGAGAATGGTGTTGCGTTCTAACCAACTTTCAGGGAGACCTTGAGTATTTGGATACTTTTATGAGGCAAGTTAGATTAGCGGTGAAAAGTCCTCTGTTTTTAAATCTGGAAGTCAGATACACCAAGGAGGTGCTCAGATGTCATGGGGATATAGAACCTTGGGTAACACACTCTTCTGAGACTTATTTTTTTTATCACTTAGATGCAGGCTACACGTTTCTATAAGTTATAAAAATTAAATGAGGTTTTTATATATACATATATATGGCATTTAATGTGGTGCACATACATTACAATAGTTCAATGGCAGGATGTCAGCATGTTAGTAATTTTGATTGTTGTGACCAGTGGCATGTTTAGGTCATGAGTGATTTGTATATAGTCTTCCTAGTAAGGGAACACTATGAATTTGGTCTTCATCACCTATGTCGTTGTCTAAGATAAATCTAGCATGCTCTGAGGACTGATCTAAGTTCTGCTTCTACACCTCATACACAGCACAAGTCACCAAAGTGGGTTTTTTCACCCATAGAGGGAGAAGTTGATTAGGAGTAAATATATCTGAATTTACTTTCTGAAAATTTTCTCTGTTTTGTGACTCAGCAAAGACATTTCATATTCTTAAAATAAAAAAAATTATCTGTAAAATGGAATATTTCAAGGAAGTAATTTAGTCTTTCTATTATATTCTAAAAGTTTTATTTTCTTTATGTTTATCTAGCATAACTGCTACTTTGCCATTCCTTTGTAGATTGGAGCAATCAATATGTATACTTTAAAAGGCTTAGTTTTGTAGATTTCCCAATTCAATATTTGTAATCTTAAAAAAACAGTCACAGTGAGAAAAAATGCCTGCAGTAATCATTTCCTGATCTTTTAAGAAAAATTGTTATAAAAGTTTTACGTGTGTGTGTGTGTGTGTGTATGTGTGTGTCTTAGAAAACTCAGAAAACAGAAACTCACCAAGAAAAAGTACAAATCACCAGTTATCCACTTTCTCAATTCAAATATCATTTGATAGCCAGTCTTGACATTAAGTATGGATTTTTTTTTGGAATTTTAAAATATATTTAAACTGGACATGGTAGCACGTGCCTATACTATCAGCCCTCTGGGAGCCTGAGATAGGAGAATTACATATTCAAGCCTTGCATGGGCAATTGGGCTACTTCAGTGAGAACCTGTGTCAACACAGAAATGAGCAAATCAACAACAACAAAAAATGAGGACACACATTGTGTGTGCGCGTGTGTGCGCGCGTGCGCGCACCTATCTATCTCGCTGTGAAATGCAGTTATACAGAATAAGGCTGTGTAGCATTTACCTTTTGTGCTTAGTAATTATATTGTAGATATTTAGTGGAATGATATAGCATGATTATATCATTATCTTATTCAGCCACTTAATATTCTCTTATAAAAATAGATGAATTTATTTCCCAAAGCTGAAACAACAGACATTTCTTAACGCTTGCAATATCTCATTATATTAGGGAATCTTTTGGGGATATTCATTTTGTGTTTATTCTAGCACATCTGTCTGATATATTTGTAGAGACAATATTTCTGATTAAAAGAGTAAGCACATTTCACTTTTTCATGTCTGATGCGAGGTCCCACCCCTAAAAGTTTTGCCTGTATATACTTATATCTCTGTATTGAATCATTTGTTTTCTGGCAGCATTAGTTATTAATCATTCTTTTAAATCTGAGCCAAGATGCTAGGTAAATTTTTTTAAAAATATAGTATTTATTAGTTTATTCTTCGTTACTAATGAAGTTTGATGGATCTCACTGAGTTTATTTGTAATGGAATATTTGCTACTAATTTTAAATAGTTTTAAAGCTCTTTTATTGATCATTATTATGTTTTTGTTGTCTTAATGTAGTTTAAAGAATTTAGTTTAGGGGAGGTTTAGAAATTTTACGAACAAAATCTAGCAACTTCTTCTTTTATGATTTGTCTCTTTGATGTTCTGTTTAAAAAGCATTTACCAAGTCAAAGATTGTAAAATTACCCATCAGAATTTTACTATGCAGTTTATTATCAGTAGGTCTGTAGTTCATTTAAATTTATTATAACTTCTATAAAATACTTACAGCTATTTTTAATATTTTTTTATCTGGACACCCAGAGTTCATATGTGAGTCATTGCTCACATATGTTTGGAGGGAGTCTGAATCATTTACAAACCATCTTAAGTTACTTTTTCTTCTCTGTGACTCACCATGTGACATGCACAGTTTTAGGGAGGATAGATTTATTTTAGCGCACAGTTTCGAAGATCACAGTCCATTCACAAGCGGGAGGCCGGAAAGTGGTAGAATCATATGGTGGGGCTGGAGCCAGGCCAGGGGCCAGACCTGAACTGGGGACAGAGCTCTTCACAACGTGGCAGAACAGGAAGCTAAGACTCTGAGGAAGGGCGCAACCAGCGCACACCCCTCCAGGTCAACCCCAAGCATCTGCCTTTTCCAGCCATGTCCCACCTCCCAACGACATACAGTCTCTATGGGGACATGAGGCTTTTGGGGAACACTCGCGATCCAAACCACACCACAAACCAAGAGTGAGATGCAGTAAGTGAGTAAGATTTCATGTGCACACCCCGAGCCAGCCCAAGTCCCTGCTCCCTCTTGGCCAGCTGGCCCATGTCACCAGGGGGAGCCTTAGTGCTTTACTACATACATATGACACTTCCAAGGACAGTTCTTTCATGAGCAGTGTTTTTTCCAGGCTTGATCTGTTTCTCTCTTGATTGTGCAAATGCAATGTAATGAGGTGGTCAAGGAAAAAAAATATTTAGCTATTTAAGATAAAAACTTAGGTATTACCAAACCTGTAATGAAAATATTTTTCTGTGCATAGAAAAGAGGTTTAAAATTTTGACCATTCTTTTGTTTCCCAATAATTAGAGTACACTTCCTGAATAATTGAACTCATATCCATCTTCATAGTTGAGAACTTGAGTGGCAAAATTAAATGTCATTGACTATGGGGATATTTTTCTTTTGCTTTTTTGTTGATGTTTGCAGTTGTGATACAAGCCAGTGTTTGTCAAGGATAACATTATGGGTACTTGTAATGATTTGTCCTCATTCAATAGGTACTTATCAATGGTGATATTATTTAATTAATTTGATATGCTTGAATTTAACTTGTTTATATAATTCATTGCAAAACTTGTTATCTATACGTTTTGGGATGTAAGTTGAAGAGAGGAAAATTCTATTTGTGGCTAATCATAAAGAAACTGACTTTTACTATTTTATTTTTCCCTTAGCGCAATCCAGACTTCTATAGGAAATGTCTCGAGTGGAAGCCACTGGCACTGTGCCTATCGTTTGAGCTTAAGCTTCTAGAACATGTCACAGGAAACGGATGCTGCCAGTGAGTCTCCTTTGCTGACCGGGAAGCATACGCGTTTATGAATGTTGGGATGATAGGTATATTGTAAACGTGAAGCCCTCTCAAAAGAGGGAAAAAGGCTCCCAACTATGCTTAGAGCACACATCCAAGGCTAAACATATGGCCTTGTCATCACGATTTCCCACATTTCCTTTCTTGTGGTTTTTAACCTCCTACTTTATTTATTACTAGGAGGCCTTATCTCTCTAGCCTGCTGCTACAGACTGCTAGGCCAGGATGCAGTGGGAGCGTAAAGCAATAAAGCAGGTCTGAGCACGAAATAGAAGGGAAATGGCCACAGCCTCTTCCTGGTTACAGCTGCCCAGGCTTTGTCCCCTGTGCCAAGCTGTGCTATCAGACACAGCGCTGCACCGTGTCCATCAGTTTCCCTTGGTTCTCACTAAAGACCTTTGACTTTGTGTATGTCAAGCTTTTTCACAAACTTCCAGATGGGTGTCAGCCCAAGGAAGGAGGAAAGAGGTGGTTAGAGGACCTCAAATTCTGTGATGTCCCTTGAAGGGCAAAGAGCAACACAAGCAAAGAAGTGTCGTGCAGGTGAGATAGTTGGTGGGCTCAGGGTGGAGGAGTGGAGGAGGGGAGGCGGAAAAGCAGTGAGTATTGCCTGATGACGTGTTTTCCTTTCATTTTGGAGACAGGGCCTTGCTCTGTAGCCCAGGCTTAATGTGGTCTTTTTTGATTTTTGTCTTCCCTGTGTAGCTTTTAGCAAAATGATTGAATCAGAGTATTGTGCCCCTGCTGGGTGACGCAGAGGTGGAGCACTGCAGCAAGCTGGAGGACAGTTAAGTCCAGGTCTGTTCCCAGCCTGTGGAGTAGAGCTCTTGCCAGGCCTTCTCAGGTTGAACTGTGTCCTTTCCCCAGGCAGAGCTAGTTTGGAAATCGGAATGAAGAATTTAATTTATGATACCAGGTGCCATGTACGCATCCCCAGAAAAATCATGTCATTTTAGGTAGCCTAAAGATTTCTGTAATAAGATATTTCTGATTCTTGAGCTGAAAAAGAAATTTCAATCAATAATTATGTTATTCATGAGAGATAAAGAATTGATAATTCCAATGCACAATTGATGTGTGTCCATTGGTCCTATCATTTTAGACAACAGTTTACCAATGTGTTGTAATTTAAATATGTTATTAAACCCTTTGATTTAGCATTTAGTACCTAGGAGTTTATTGTGTATAACACTAGCATGAGTAAATTGGGTGACACCAAGAAGTTGCAGAATTTTTAACTTTTACTTTAAGTTGACTCATAGTAATATGTATTTATGTATAATTAGTGTATCATTGCCTCAGACATTATTCTATTTTGGTAAGAGCATTCTCTTTTTCTTTTTCTTTTCCTTTCTTTCTTTCTTTCTTTCTTTCTTTCTTTCTTTCTTTCTTTCTTTCTTTCTTTTTTTTTGAGGCAGGATCTAGCTCTATAGTCCAAGCTAGTCCTGAACTCACTAAGTAGCCAAGGCTAATCTCGAACTCAAGGCAATCCGTTTGCCTCTGCCTGTCTAGTGCTGGGATTATGTGTATGTGCCACTACACCCAGCTTATGTAGTGCTGGGGTATCAAACCCAAGGCCTTGAGTTTGCTAGACAAGTGCTTCAACCACTGTGCTATTCCTGCAGCTCCCTCCTTCTAGTTTTTTGAAATGCATGATAAATTTTTGTTAGCTGTAGTTACCTTTCAGTGCTATTGAACAGTGGAACTTACTTCTCCTATCTAACTGTAATTTTGTGATAGTTAAGCAACCTCTCCTTGTCCTGCCCAAGTCCTGCCCCAGGAGGCTAACTTTTGTTTAATTTTCAACTACAAAGGAGAATGTGTGGTATTTATTTCCCTGTGCTTGTCCATTTTTCTCAACATAATATCCTCCAGACTCAATTCATTACTTTTAATATTGAATTAATAAAATGATCCAAATGTCTATTGAAATGGAAGCCGCTAAATTAAAACGTTGAAAATGCTAAGAAATGATTACCAAGAATGAATGAGGGTGTGGGAGATCACTCTACAGTCCTAGCACTCTAAGAGGCTGAGGCAAGGTGGGGCAAAAGTTGGAGCCCAACCTTTGCAGATGAGTGGTTTAGTGAGACTGTGTCTCAAATTTGAAAACCAAACAAAAAGCAGAACAAAACAAAAAACAGTGGCTGTGATATAACTCAGGACGAGGGCCATGTGTTTAATCTTCATTACCAAAAAATAGGAAGAATAATCTACTGTGTCTGGGATTTGCCACATAGTACCTGTACAAACTTGAGTAAATCATGTTTTGTGTCTCTTTTTTACATTTGTATAATGGGAATAACAATATTATCTGTTTCATAGGGTTTCATGGGAAAGCAATACATATAAACTATATAAACATCGTCTGGCAGGTCCTAGTGGCGAAGGCCTATAATCCCAGGGAGGCTGAGGAAATAGAGTTCCTAGTTCAAGCCCAGCTTTGGCAATTTAGCAACTCAGTGAGACTTTGCCTCAAAATAAAAACAAAAAGGTCTAGGGGTGTAGCTCACTGTGAAGGCCCTGGGCTTGGTGTCCAGTGCTGAAAAAGAAAACAAAAGAAGAAAAGAAAGAAAGAAAAGAAGAAAGATAGATGTTGACCCCAGACAGTCATTGACTTTTTTCCCATTGTTTGGCCTTTTCTAGAATGTCTTAGAGGTTTCTGGCTTCTTTGACTTCCTAATATGTATTCGAATTCCCTACACAATTTCATAGCCTGTTAGCTCCTTGTTCTTTGTCACTGAATAATATCCTATTATCTGGATGTGACACAGATTATTTATTCATTCACTTAGTGAAGGACGTTTTGGTTGCTTCCAAGTTTTAGTATTAATAGTTAGGAGAAAAAGCTGTTACCAACTATTGTGGTTTGGATCTGCAGTGTCCCCCAAAAGTCTCATGTCTTTGGTTGCTATGGATTGTCTATGGAACCATGTGCTGCTGGGAGATCGGGGCCTGGTCCAGAGGGATGGATTGCAGGCGTGCAGATTGGATTACAAGAGTGTGGTGGGGCCTTGCCACACCTTCCTCATTTAGAAGGAGGAACACTGAGCCTGCACCAGGGATGGATCACTGGGATGGGCCTCTAAGGCAAAAAAGCTACTTCCTGCCTTCCCTATGGAACTAGGCTCTACTTGTCCTGATGTGGCTCCTGTTAGCAATGTCGTGAGGCGCTGCCTCCGCCTCTGCCAGGCATTTTCACTGTTGCCAGCTGACCCTGAGTAGACTGTGACCTTCTGAATTTGTGGGCTAAAATAACCTCTTCCTTCTCTGATTTGTGCATATCAAATTTTAAGTCACATCTTTGCCATTGTAGGTGAAACTCAAAGTTTAAATGTGGAATAAAATTGTTTTGTTCTTTTATGTACACTAATGTGAATTTAGCTTTACTTGGGTTAGCTTATTCCTTTGAAATTGCACACCCAAGAAACCTATTAAATTATACACACACGCACATATACACGCATGCATGTATGTATTATACTACTTACCATCTATAGATTCATATGTGGTGATCTTTAAGGAAAAGTTTTCCTGCTTTTTCATAACAATTTTGTGCTGAAATTTATTTGTTTTTCCATCAGGATAGATTTTCTACGTAACTTTTAATTTGCTAGAAATTATCTTTCTGAAATACTTTGATATAGGTGTCTTCCAACAATATAAATAGCTATCAATGAAGTGAGAAAAGTCTCATCTAATTAGAGGCACTAAGACTATGTTATCTGTGGAATAATCTTACAGGGTAAGGTAAGTGCGAAGCCCAAGTGTTTAGTTTCTTTTGTGGTTGATGCCAAGTGCGAAGCAGAATGTGATTCATGTGATGGTGTCTACCAATGTGTAGTTTACAGGGACAGATTGACCATGTGGGGAGTTTACCATGGAGAAAATGATCATAGATATTCTATTAGACACATTTCCAGTTAAAGGTGATAACATGCTCTAGAATAGAAACCCACAGTAAGGTGGACTAAGTTATTTATTTCTTTTTATGTTGTTTTAGTACTTGTCTTTTTTTGCAGTGAATATTCACACCTTTGCCTCTTTCCTTAATATTTCATCTGTTGCTTCTAGCAGCAGACTCTCCAGCACTGACTTTTTGAGATCAAAACCAACTTCTGTCTTCCCCTTTTTTGTCTTTCTCTTATGGATGCATCCGATTTGCCTTTTGAAATTCTGTCTTTGTTAGTCATCAGCTTCTGCAGGCTTTTCCTTTCCTGCCCTCTTCACTCCTTTGAATTTTTTAATAGTACACTTTCTTTGATTCTTTTCCTAAAATCTGTTTCTTGCTATAATTTTTTTTGCTGCTCACATCTATTGAACCATAGTTTAGATGGTTATGGTTAAGGTAGTAAAGATGAAGCGATGGTGATATAATATTTTTTGCGGAATATATTTTGGATGTAGAGTTCATGGAGTTTGCGCGTGAATTTGGTGAGGAAATGGGTAGAAATAGCAATGAAAAATGAATTCTAAGTGTTTAATTTGAACAACTTAAAGTGTATGGTATCATTTACTAAATAATATTGGAATAACCGGCTTAGGAGGAGTGAATACTTAGGAATTCCAGTTAGATGATGGTAAGTTGGTGGTCAACTAACTGAGTATGTCAAGTTAATTGGGTACACCATCTGGAACTCAAGGAAGGTATCAAATGAGAGATAGATATTTGAGAGTTATTATTGTACAATAAATTGACTAAAGAATATACTTTCAGGAATCATTTCTATAGTGTGTCACAATAATATCGACTATTTGTAATTGAATGAGATAAATCATAGTTATCTCAAACGTAAGTGTGTATCAGCGTCATCGAGGAGGCTGGTTTGGTAAGACACGGATTTCTAGGTCCTACTTAAAGTTTCTGATTTGGTAGGGTTAAGATGGAGCCCAATAATTTTTATTTTTCATGGCCCTAGGTGGTGCTAGGTCTGCTGGTTCCAGGTACTCTTTTGAGAATCACTGATGAGGAAAGAAGTGTAAGTAAGAAGTGAAGACAAGGAGACTGAGAAATGAGGTCAGTGCAATCCAACACTTAGTTTTTCAAAAATTTTTGAGGAGAGCCCTGGAGGTGAGAAGCAATCTAGAACAAGTGCTACAGAGGGTAAGAGAGGAAATCTTTCAGGAAGGAAGAAGTTGTGTTGAAAGAAAAAAGGGAAGTGACTGCCTTGGTTATGGATGACTCTGTAAAGAAGCTTGTCCCAAGAGACTTGGGAGTTGCTTGTAAGTTCCCCCCAGGGGACAAACAAAGAGCCCTTTTGGTTGTTTGGAGCAGTATCACACGCTAGTGTGTCACTTCATGCTATCACTAACATAAGGGTTACATATGATACGTAAACCCTGAACCTGGTGCCTACTTCCTCATGACTAAGTTGTGAAGTTGTGAACCAGAATTGTGAGGGAAACATATGGATAGAGCTCTGGACAACAAGGCTGGCTCCAAAGATGACCCAAGGCACACTGCTGGTCCTGCTTTCAACCAGCCTGCTTCCCTCCCCCAGCCAGTGAGTACATGTTCTGACTCACTTCTCAGGGTTTTAGAGTCATGTCATTAACTACCAGCTCTGACTCCCAAGGGGTGAGGAGCTGAGTAGCTCCTTCTCACTCAGTTTACATCTTTGCACTCTAAACACATGTGGATGCTTTGCTGAGTGCTCTGGTTCCACTGTATTTTTAGTTTTAGGTGATCAAAGAAAAAACTTTTGAAATCATTAAGAATACGAGTAGACAAGGGCCACTAACTCTTCACCCAATTACTTTGCAAAGATTCATTTTCAGTCCTATGATTCGACAGTTGACAGAATCTTCCTGCTTCCATACAACTAGATGTCAACTTCTACAATTAAAATACTGGTATTGTACAAATCTCAGTTTTGTGTCTTTGTGCTTTTCTCTTCAGTTCCTGGTCTTCATTGGCTCGTAACCTCAAAAAGTAATTAAGAATTTACAACTAAAGAGGAAAAATATTACTGTCTTTTATGCCCGTCAGCCCACTTCAACCCACACACGCACTCCAGCTACTTTCCATTCCCCAATGCGTTGCACACGCTCCCACCTTGTACCATGGTTCGTGTGCATCTTCTGCCTACAGAGAAAATTTTATCCTTTAAAACAAAATTGTAAATCTCTTTCTGCTAGCGTCATCAGAATTATGTTTTCTTCTTCTGCACTTCTTTATTTTGCCTTTGTACATGTTCAAGTGTGTCATATGTTTATATAATTTTTATGTGTGAATATTTTTGGGTTTTGGCTGGAACAGAAATTTTAAAAATTTAGTTCAGATTAGATTGTCCAAGAACTTCATGACCAGTAGTGCATATCAGCCCGAAGAGAGAGAGGCCCTGTGATTTCTACCCGCTGACAACTGCTGAGATGGCAGCACATTCTGTGGATGCAGGATCCACTGCACGCCGCTAGGGGACAGATAACATGGAGAGTTGAATTTGCAGTTAGAGGCAGCCTTGTGGGTAGCCAGAGTAGGTGAAGGAACCTCTGTGTGTTATGGGTGAGATTTCCAAACATTTGCTACAAGATTGTAGGTGTACATTTGAAGTAACTATTGTGCAAGTTGTTTCTCTTCATTAAAATCAACAGATGGCTTAAAGTGGCTCTTAGTCAGGTGTGAATACACTGTTTTATGGTAGACCCTTAGTTGAAGTTCTTCAACTCAATCCTAAAGAAACAAAGTCAGTGTGAATACATCTTAGAGTGTGGTGAAATAACTGGTCTCAGACGGCCGATATGTAGGCTGATGGGTGTAAAATATGGGGTCCCATACGCCAATGTAATTGTTTTAAGTTTGCCAAAATTTGAAAGGAAAGACGTAAGTACTAATGGCCTATTAACATTTTTTTTTGTGTGAAGGGCTTCTCAACCTTATTAGATATTATATATAAAATATTAATTTGAACCTAGATTAGGGTTCATGCTTCTTAGTTCCTAATATGTTCTTAATTTTAAATTTCCTTTAATGCACACTTCTATTCACACCATTGTGACACGAGTTGTTAATGAATATCACTAAAAAAGAGACGAGAGATTCATCAAAGACATTGCAGACTTTCTTTTTTTTTTTGCTGTTACTGAATTTTGGTTAATAATATTGGTACACATGGCTGGAGAGCTAAATTTAGCTCGACAATCTAAAAATTAACAGATAAGTCTACGGCATGAATTGTAACTCAGTGTTTGTAGGCTTTTTTGAATTTTTTTTTTTTCTCGAAGCAATTCATTCCCTCTTGAAGGTTAAAGTGGGATAAAGATACAAACAAGAAATGTATAAGAAAAATTAGCAGAAGCTCAACAAAATATCCTGGGATTAAACAAGATTAAGTAAGATAATATCCAAGACCAGCACTTTGCAAACTATAAATCATCCCATAAATATTTATTGTAAGAAAGTATAAAACAGAAATTCGTTTTGTGATCATTTATCATTTGCATGACCTCAAGGCAAACAGAAACAATTCTCTTCAGCTAGTCAAAGTACAACCTTGCTGATGTCGAAGCCACACATATACAGTGACTAGAAACTGACATGATTGTTACTGATTTTATTGACAGGTAACCAACAACAAAAATTTTGCCATACTGGTAAGCCAGCCGGTGCACCACAAATTCCACACACATTATACAGCATTGCAAGGGCATTGGCACAAGTGCTGAAAAGAAGTTAATCATAATAGAAATAGATGCTGTATTTTTATCTCTCAATATTTACAATTTAGGGAAAGAAAGGACAAAGATCTATGAATGGGTTTTAGAGGTATGATTAGAAATATATATATATATATATTATATGTACTCCGAATCACATAAGCTACCCAAAATGCTGGCTTTAATGTTGAAAAATAATTGTTTGACATCTCCTACTGCTACCATAGCAACCCCTCCCTCATCTCAATATCTAAGGGTCTCTGTATTCAGTCTCCAATCCCTGCTTTATGTCAGATTTTCTTATCAACCTCTTTTCTTGTTCACACAGGTTATTATGTTTACCCAGAGGGTGCTGCCAATCAATCTTAATACGTCACTCCTGAGTCCTGTAGTTGAGTTACGTTGATTTCTAAAGGAATTAGCTCCTTAGGGTGTAGAGGCAATAAAGCACCTTCAGATGGGTAAAGTAGAGATTATGGGAGTGTTTTGTTTTGTCTTTTATCACTACCTAATTTATTTAAAGTATAAAACTGCAGTCACTTATTAAGGCTTCTCATTTATTACTTGTGCGTAGTCACAAGGAGTTAAACAGCAGGTTGTTGATTTCGGGGATAAAAATTTTAAGTGCTGATATTATCCAATTTGGATCAGTTTTCTTTGTATATATATTTCTTTTATAATATGTTCATAATTTCATTGACTTGCTGATGTAACTTCCCCTTTATTTTCTGTTAAGGAGTTTGGCCAATGAAGCTTAAATATTGGTAAAACCACAATTTTTTTTAACCAAGCCTCTTTATTCCAAAATAATTTATTTTTTATAATTCATTTATAGTTCTTTAGTAATTATTGCTAAATAAAGAGCCGCTTTTTTCCAAGTCAAAGGGGGAAATGTTTCCTCAGTAGCATTATGGATTTGAAGAAGTGGGTGTTTTTAATATTTCTCCAGGGATGAGACAAGTTTGTGTTCTTCCACATTGAGAATTGAGGGACTTGCCAGTTGAAGTGGGTTTGATCTACCTAAGACAAAAAACGCACTTCTTGACAAAGTGCTAATAAACTCCATCCCACCGTTGTAAGCTTCTTTCAAGATCTTACCGTTTGTTTTTGAAGTAGTGAAATTCGTAGAGAACTATTATGAGGCTCTAATTGAATTTCACAGAAATCGCCCTCATGTGACCTAAAATGGAGGAGAAAAAAGCCCACAACTCCCCCACACGATGAAGCAACTCTGCTCAGGATCACTGATTAAAGACGTGATGGGAAAAGAGAGTCCCAACTCTCAAATAATTAGCCCTGGTTAATGAAGACTTTCAAGATATGGCAAATGGATGTTGACAACTTCTGTGGGATGTAGGGAGATGATGAAAAAGATTGGCAGCTAGGAAAGAGAAGTGTTTGTTAAAACACCTCTTAAATAGCTGGAAAACGGGATAAAAGGCCACCTTTAAAGAAACTTATTAAAATAAAACTTAGATAAAAATCAATAATTTCACCCCCCACAGCTTTCACAGAACTTTCTTGGCTTTTGTAAAAGCTTTTACACACTTCATGGAAATATTAATTTACTCTGCTTAGCTTTTGCATTTTGCCTTTCCATAGGTCATGCTAAAAGAGGGTTTGGGCTTCTCCTAACAGAATGGCTGTAGGATGTGAACACACAGTGGAGCATTGGAACACTTTTCAGGACACCCGCTGACTCAAGGGAGGTACATAAATGTCTTGTCTTTCAGACAGTAAAATAATTTCACCTGTGAACTTACTAAATCATAGAAAGCTACCACCGATCGTCTCTTAATCTCTGCAATAATCCAATAAGGTAAGAAAAGCAGGCCATCGGAGTCTTAGTTCTTATGTGGGTGAAGTGAAGCTGAGAAGAAGAAACTTGCAGGGGGTCATACAAGGTTTTACAAGGTCATACTACATGTAAGTGGGGAAGCGCCTACAGTATCAATCGTGTTGCAATTACCTGATAGAAATGTCTTGGGGTCAAATGAAATTACACAGCTCTCAGGTCAAGTCAGGTCCCCTTATATGCCACATGCCCCTCACATGTTAGCACTGTTATTTGCCATTGGCTCTTTGTATGTGAACATCACCAGTCAGATCTCACATTCAATTGATAAATTGCCCTACAATTAATGCTATGTGTGATAACTACCAGTGTTTTGGATTCCTCGGCAAAGACCTTTGATAAATCAACAGCTCTTTCTTACTAAACTTCTCAGTGGGTCAGTTAGTTCAGAAGCAGACATGTATAGGGATGATTCTGTGGTTCTATGTCCATGCCACCTCCAAGTCTTATGTGCTTGACTTCTCCCTGGATCTTGTCATTTGGATATACCGTTAGCCATGGCTTGGTAGGACTAGGGGGCTTTCAGGTCAAGAGCCCACTAGGTTGTCAGGAACCAGACAGAGCTGTGATTTCTTATTCTCTGTGTACTATTTGGTATGTGCATATTTGTGATTGGAGCTCTGTGTTCTGTGGAGGAAGAAGCTGACATTTAGAGTTTCTGGACTTGTAGGTGGTGCACGAACCGCATGGAGCCACGCTACTACATTAAACGGTGTGGACGATAGTGCTACACTGATGCATGCCTGGGAAGTTGACCTGTACTTCTCTGTGTATGCTATGTATCTGTCATGAATCTGGGTTCCAGAGGGGACAAAGGTGCAGAAGAAACACCCTTTTCTAGTTAACCAGCACAGGTGATTACTCTTACCATCCGATTACTAAAACTTCATTTGCATTTACTTAAGATCAATTTGATTTATCATAACCAAAAACCCTCGCTTTTCTATTTTAACATAATGCTAAACTAATAATCAGCGATTCAGTGGTGGGAATGTGAATTGTACAGCCATTGTGAAAAATAGTGTGACTGCTTCTAAAAGAATTAGAACTAGAACTCCCATACTGCTGAGTATGTATCTAAAGGAAATGGGATCAGCACTTGGAATAGAAATCTGCTCCTACCAGGTTGATTTCAGCACGATCACAATAACCAGGAGATGGAAACAAAATGTGTCCATGAGCTGAGGAACGGTGGAGAAAATGTGGCGCTCTCACACACATATAACAGGATCCTATTCAGCCATAAAAATAAAATTGTATTACTTGTGACAACACGGATAGAAGTAGATATCATTTTTCAAGTGAGAGAAGCCAGGTCCTGGAAGACAAGTACTTCATGACTTCACTCAAAAGTGGAATCTCAAAGAATTGATCTCATAGAACTGGAGGAAAACCAATGGTAGTTACCGGAGGTTAGGGCAAAGGAGCAAGAGACAGAAGGAGACGGATCAACGGCTGCTAAGTCATGCCCAGGCGGCAGTGAGAGATGCTGGTGCTGGCGTGCTGCTGCAGAGCAGAGTGACTGTATGTCACCATGATGTGCAGTGTGTGCGGTTATTTATGTGTTAATGGCTCTGTGCGGTTCACGCACCACCTACGCGTCCAGCAACTCTGTCAGCTTCCTCCACAGAACACAGAGCTCCAAACAATCATAAATACATACATACCAAATAGTACACAGAGAATAAGTAGTTACAGTACTGTCTGGTTTCTGACAACCCGGTGGCTTCTTGACCTGAAAGCCCCCAGCTCCTACCAAGCCGTGGCTAAAGGTATGTCCAAATGAGAAGATCCAGGGAGAAGTCAAGTACATACGACTTTGAGGTGGCACATAGAACCACAGAATCATCCCTATACATGTCTGCTTTTGAACTAACTGACCCACTGAGAAGTTTAGTAAGAAAGAGCTGTAGAATGTATATTGACAAAATGCTGACAGTCATGTATGACATGTATATATGTGCATATACACAAATACAATTTTGAATGTTTTCACTGTAATGGAGTGATAGTTACTTGAGGAAATGGAAATATTCACCCTACTTTGAATATTATACAAGGCACACATTGAAGCATCATACGGTACACCACAAACGTGACTAATACTTTTAACTTGGCTACTTAGCTGAAGCACAGAAAATAAAAAGAATGTCTACACGTGTGTGTGTGTGTGTGTGTGTGTGTGTGTGTGTGTGTGTGTGTGCCTGCCTGTGAGTATGTGTGTATTTGTTGTGGTAGTAGGGATTGAACACAAGGCCTTTGTACTGAACTACATCCCTGGCTCATTAATTTTTTTAAAATTTTGCAATAGAATCTGCCTAATTTGCTCACCCAAAACTAGAACTTATGAGCCTCCAACCTTGGTTTTCCAAGTGCTAGGATTATGGGCCTGTGCCACTGTGCCTCACTGTTCAAGCCATTTTTGAGGGACAGACTTAAGATACCAAAAGCTGGAGACTACATTTTCCCTTGGGTCTGACTTCAACTTGAACTTTAGAATTCTGATGATTGGGCCCTTGAGATGTAGGCATAGCTGTCACCAGCGTGGTGGAAAAAATAGAGAGGAGGCCAGGAGAGGCCTCCAGACATGCAAGCAGATCTTAGAAACATAACAAAGAGCTCAAGAGGGAAGGATTTCGGGCTTTGCAGGAATTCAGGTTTTTCCTTTCTTGATTTTCTAAAATGATATTGCCTCTACTGTGGCAATCTCAAAGTGAAATCCAAGTGTTCTTCACTGGGATGAACATTATTTAGGAACCACAGACGTGTTACCTCAATAGGAATGAAAAAAGAGTTTGTGGTATTGTTATTGTTATTATAAAAGCGTTATCTGGCCAGCAAAGATAATTTTTAAAAGTCACCTCATTGTGCAAAGTCTTGGCATGTGTTTTATTGCTTTAAGTATTAAAAATTATTTTATTGCAAATAATGCATGAGTACATCTATTCCAAATTCAGAATTTAATAAGTAAACCGAGTAGCTCCTGCTGATCGGTGGTGTACTTTGAACCAAGTTAGCATTTCTATTTGTCCCCTAGAGAGGCCATGTGTAGGCCTAATTTACAACATACCCTTTTTCCTCAACTCGTGGACTCAGGCTTCTGAGCCCTTCTATAATTTTGTGGAGCTCATTTGAATAGTGGAGATTTCCATGTCTAGAAGCGGGTGAAGTCAGAGAAAGTAGCCCTGGTTCTGAAGGGGCTCTCATAAGGATTTTACTCCCATCAAATGCCTTTAGTGAAAATCTTTTTCAAATCATCCCACACCATCAACATGTATTTACTTAGTGCCACTTGCAAATGAATTTGTATTGGTTAGTTTTCAAATAGGTTGGGCACTTGTAGTTCTCACTGATTACTGAAAATTTACCGTAAATCAGAGCCTAGGACAAAAGGAAAACAATTACCAAATAATTTTTTATGCAAAGACCAATGATACCTTAATTGGCAAACTTATGATTGGATCTGAAATGCTGTGGCCTTTTAATTCTAAATGATGTATGGAGATTCAGGTGCTGCAGACACACTAGCAAAGAGAAGGTCTTGCATTCTGGAATCAACGCTTGGGAGCCTTTGCCTGGCTGTCATTTAAGGACATGTTGCAAGTAGGACAGGGAAGCCAAGAGACCACGAAGGCTACAAATCTCCCTGTTTTCCAGGGTGCTGTTTCCGTGAGGTGTGGTGCATACTCACAGCAAGAATTTCAAAATGAAGATTTTAGTTGGAGGGATGATGGATGTATGACAGCGGGCTCCTTATCTTCTGCCTCATCTCAGGAGATGTGGGGACCTCGGGGGAGAGAGAGTGTGTTACATCCATCACCACCCAGTGCGACTGACTACTTAGGCAGAAACGTGGATTTGCTAATGGGTAAGTGTGGCAGTAGTCACAGTTTATAGGGCGAGACATTGATAATCTTTTTAAAGAAAAATACCTGGAATATATCGTTTCTGCAAAAGTTATGAAAATATATGACTGCGTGAAAGTATCACAGGATTCTTCTCAGGCTTGGATCACGACCAAAGCCAAAGAAAGATGCTAAAACTCTATTGTCTTTGTGGAAAAGTAGGCTCTGCTTGTAGTGGGTTTGAGAAATGGAAGGTATGCCGGCCATTTCTTTCCAGTCAACAGCCTAGGGTCTTGACTCAGGTTGTTACTTTACTCACCCACGCATGCAAGGTCTGCTGTGTGTTTGCAGGAGGGCTCCGGCCATCGATGGAGCATCGAGCATCCTGGAATGGAATTTATTCAGTTGGAATATTTTAGTCCTTGTCGGTTAGTGCTCTGTGTCCTCTAAAGGATAAAACAAAATTAATCAAATCATTAATCAAAGAGGAAAAGCCAAAGATGGCGCTTTAGCTTAGCCTTGAAAGAATCTGATAAAGAGGAGAAAAAAAGTCACTTCTGAGTACTTGGATATGAGAACGCTCGAAAGAGTCGTGATTCTGTGTTTTACAATTCTCAAAGTCCAGGGCTAAAAGCAAAGTCAATGGACTTCAATGATAAAAATTATTTTTCAGTAAAATGCCATGCAATGCTCTGTCATTTGCATTCTAGCTTGCACTCCTCAGCTGGCTCCTGTGAAATAAAGATGAATTTTTACTGAATTTTAACCGGTGAGATAAATCACTGTTTTGTCACCATAGGTTATGAGTCTTGAAGGACATGTTATCTTTTAATTTATTTTCTGAAAATAACCCATTGCAGTAACAATAGCTTGATGGAAAGAAAATGGTTTAGAAGAAAATAACTGTGGCAGGTCCCTTGTTTTATGAGTTTCCTGTGGGTCACAACCAGCTCTTGGTAATATCCTGAGACATAAGTTTATTGCATCTTTTCTACCTCCTCAGTTTTTTTGCTATTTTTATGAGTTTGGGATAGGTATGACTTAGTTTAGAGCATAAAGGTAAGCCGTACTTACATACAGGTTTCCTTATAAAAATAGTAGTTGTGGCAGCATCACAGTAGTCACAATAGTAGAAATTAATGAAATGCATTGCCTGTGACGTATGTACACCCTTGATGCCCTTCCTCTAGCTTCTTTAATGGCCTGGTGCTCCTAGCCCAGTTTCTGAATTGTGCAGATCTCACACCTGTGCCTTTCTGCAGAGATTGGCTCTTGACTGAGAGAAGCAATTATTCTGGAGTTGCTTGGAAGGCCCATAGCCAATGACTGGCTTCCCTGGAGAGGTGACAGTGTGGTCCTGTTGCCTGTGTTTGGCACTACCTTGAGATCTCACGCTCATGGTGAGCTCCCGGTGAGACCAGTCTAAAGACATTTCTTAGCGTGAGGTCATTGTCCAGCTTCTTCCGCTCCATTTCCGGCTGCCTTCTATGTCTCAAAACAGTTCCCTCTGTAGATCACTTACACAGCATTGCCCACTTTAAGCTTGAGTTTTAATGAACTTGACACGAGACAAGTTCAACAAAGTCAGGACCATGTTGAGTGTTTTGTATTTTTATCTGTGTCTGGGAGATGGCTGTAAGGAAAGATAGAAGAGATGATAGAAATAGTGGTACAATTCTATAGTTTCGGCGTTTATTCCTGACTAACAATCAGCTGAATAAAATTTTAAATTTACTGCAGGACAATTTCAGAAGTCATTGGTGTCAAACAAGCACAAAGCCCTTCTCCTAAGAAATGGATTTTCTAATCATTTTGAAATCAAGCCGTGCACTTTGGCGTGGCTTGACATTTGCCCCCTGGACAGGGTCAGGCATTCTGTGTCATGACTGCCAATTTTAAGCAGCATTGAAGCCACAAAATAAGCCATTCATATGACACAAGAAGGGGCAGGTGACACAGGATGCTCATGCTTCTCTTGGCAGGTTTGCAGCAGGGCCAAAGCCAGATGCCAAGCTGCTTTTCCGTCTGCTGTTGACTACATTCTGAATTAGCCGAACAGGACTCGACACCTGTTGATTTAGAAATGGTTACAGCTTTGAAATAAGCAAGTGATTTTCTTATGAAAGCCAGATGTAAATTTATAAAAACAGGATCACTGATATTAATAATGTATTTCTGGTGTTCAAAGATCTTTCCAAGTGACTGCAAACTAGCTTGAATAGACTCGGCAGTTGTGGTTCACACACTAAAAGGCCATTTTGGAGTCAAGTTTTGGAAGACTTTGTCTTGAGGTAGTAGATGGTTCGAAAAGATAGTTAAGTTGACCTATTCCCCAATTCATACGTGGGGAAAAAAGCAGCTCTGGATAGTAAGCTGGTGTGCCTGGAATGTTGGTTGCCAAGAGGGCCTTGCAAGAGTTCAGGCTGGACAGAAGTGTGTAAGGATAATGGCAATAAATTCTTAAATTTGTAAGCCCATTTTAGTAAGACTTTTTTTTTTTAATGTGTGGCTGAAGACATCCTGACAGATCCCTAATAAAATATCTGGAGTTATTGATCATTAAAATTGTAAACTATAATCCTAAAAGCTTGATCAACATGAAAAATAGTAAATTATTACATTCTTATATTAAAGCTAAATAATGTTCAGTCAAGAAGTTACAAAGTTAGATTTTAACATCTAAAGGAGTAGTATTCCATTATTAGTAATTAATACCATTGATAAAAGAGTGTTAAATTTCAATGTTTTCTTTTTACATCATACTATTTACCAATGATAATTTGAAGTAGCTTTTGTGAAATCATATCTAGAGAAGTTTTTCAGAAGACAAAAATATGACACATCCCTATGAATTGCAGATGATTTTTGGTGTGTCAAGTAAAACTTAATGTAAACAAAATTTGCCTTTTTAACTAAAGCAAAAAAAAAATCATATGTGTCAAGTATAAAGAATGGTCTAAAGTTTTCTTGAAAACTGAAAAATTAAGAATTCTGAGACAAGCATTAAGTCACCGTACTAAATAGATTTTACCTCATCTATTGTTTGACAAAAATTGATCTGTGGTAGTTGATACATTTATGTATGTTTTTATCTTGTGCTCTGTGATATTTGGCTATTAAGATGTACCACCTGCCTGTATCTGTGGATGTGGCTCAAACTGACGGGCATGGCATTGGAGAGGCATTCTACTACACGGGCACTTGTCAGGAGGGTGCAGTAAGTGGAAGAAACCTTTGTGACAAACGTAAGACCAACTGTACCTGTCCTGTCAGGATCATTTCCAGTCACGCATGTAGAAGTAAGTTGTCACTGTTTTTTTTTTTTTTAAATACTGAAGTGGAATTTTAGAAAATTGAATTTTTTTTTGCTTCCATGAGTCATAATTTATCCCTTTTCACAATAAAATATGGCATGTTTTCCTACAATTTCAAAAATCAGCAGAATTGTTTATGTTGTTAGAATGGAAGAGAATATTTCCCACTTTATTCAGGGAATGAAAGAAATAATAGATTTCTCCTCAAAAGGGCTAAAAATAAAACAGCAGAGGCATTTATCGCTAATGATTATTTTTCTTGATGTGAGAACTGAGCTGGAATAACTGAGAGGCAGCATCTATTCCTCTTGAGACACGTTTTCCACCCTTGTTTCCGTTTACAAATGTCTCCGAGTAGGTGCTAAAATTGAACTTCCTGTGACTGCATATGGCCACTTTTTTCTTTTACAAAGGCTCACTAGAATGTCACTAAGAGCAATATAAGGAATAAAAATGCTAATATCTTATCTGGCTCAAAGTCATGACCCCTGGCCTCTGACCTGGGTAGGCATCCTGTGCTCGGGAGTGTTCAGGGCATGAAGGCCATAGGGTTTGTGTGGGTATTGAGAGAACAAGTCAGAATGTGAAGGAAAAGCCGAGATTCTCCAATAGCCACCCGGATAGTAGCGGCTCAGCGCCAGAGAGCTCGGAGCCGTCTGTGCTGGGGTGAGCTTTTCTGTAACATGACTGCCCTTCGAATCACCCACACTCCTGTAAGTGGCCCTCATGCTCCTGCAGTAGCCCTGCACTGATGCCTCTGTCTCTAACAGCTCACCTAGACTCCTGTAAGTAACCTCAATCAACTCAGTGCTTCGTCAAACTGGGCGTTGGTGGAATGGTCACTTTGGCCTCTCTGGTGCCCTGTCTGGTACAAAAAGACACAGGTGTTCATTTTGCTGCAGTAAAAGTGTTCCTGCAACACAGCCCCGACTCCACATGTGAGACTTTTGAGGCACATTTTAGTGGGGAGCCACAGCACACTGTTAAACACATGTGGAATATAATAGGTAGAAAGAAATACCTTATTTGGGTCATGTACATTTTAATATGAATAGTAAAACCATTATTTTAGAAATAAGTTAGTTTTACTAACGTATATGTTTTATACCATTACATTACAATACATACTGGAGCATATTTTTGTTCCAGGATGAGTCATTAGGTTACTATGGCCACAGAAAATGCTGACATTTGCAGTTTTTTTCACTTCTCATCACCTTCCTGTTAGATTTTGATCTCTGTAGCATGTTAGTTTTAATGAAAAAGGAAGATAATATTAATATATCAGAGCTTACTCTTTGCCTCAGAAGCTGTCAATATTAACCTAGAAATATAAAGGTAAGCCCCTCAAGAAGATTGAAAAGACTGTGGTATTATGAAAAGCTACAAGAAGGGCACTCTTAAAGTAATGATGTAGTTATACTGGAATCTTGTAGTTGTTCTGGAATCTTCTAGGGCACTTTCTCCTTCTTTTCACTCTCAAATATACTTCATTTTTGCTTCCTCATCTCCTCCTCACCCTCCAGTTATTTGTATTTTGAGTTTTTCTTCTAAGGGAAATCTTGTGACATTTAGCCTGTGATTCTGATTTATTTCACTTAGCATTGTGTTCCCATGGGGAAGTTAAAAAAAGTCATGTGATAGGTGTATGTGCCGATTCCCTGTGATGAATGTAATTATGTCTTACAAGCATACCTTGATGCCAACAGTAATTATAAATCCCTCCACAAACCAAGTGTATCTCAGTATCTCCACTTCACTCTTTCCTGATCGCGTTTTTTTTTTTTTTCCCCCCTACATCGCCTGATCATCCTTCAGTCTTCTGCACAGAGTCCAGTTACCACCAGGGTGATGGACCAGGGGACAATAAGCCCTGCTAACCAGGTCAGAGAGTCTCTGCCAGCACTCTTCACTTTCTCCTGGTGCCTACCATATCACATCCAAGTATCTAAAGTTGTTTGACAACTGAAATAAATAAGCATTTGGTATAGATCTAAGGTAGACACTGTCTTTATGAATTTTAGGCCAAGTTTAAATATCTGTTACATTAAATAATGTTCATCTGCACAATTTCTATGTGATTGTTTTCTTAGAAACACATTGGTTTCTCGAAACAGATATTACATCGTTTGGGAGTTTCTTTTTATTTCTGAGGATAGAATAATCCAGTGTTGTCACTTCTTTGTTGGACAATGCGTGTGATTCCTGAGACCCATGAATCCTGTTGTCGGAGACAGCTCCTGCATGCTGGTGTACCATTTTGACAGTCACACAAACAGAATTTTCAAAGCATTACTAAGCATCTGATGACCAAGTGAAAATCCCAGGCATGGACTAAAGATGATTGCTTTGCCCATGGCGAATAGAATTCACTTTCTTAAATAGAATGCAGTTTCTAAGAAAAGTACTTTACCATAAATAGTGAAATGGAAATAATAATAATATTACAGTCAAAACTGTATTCATGACGTGTGTATATTTTCACATCCTTTATTCATATGTCATATATTGGTAAATGGGAACCTATTATAACATTTTATAATTGATTAAAGTGCTCATTTATAATAAAATATAATAGATACATATTTAAACATTGCTCCATTATGTTACTATTTCATTGATATTACATTTCTTATCAGTATAAAACCATGTTTTTAATGTTAGTTATTAAGTTTTAATAAGTTGAAGTTGTATATTATATATAAGTTTTAATAAGTTTTTTAATGCTAATAAGTGTTTCACATTACACTGCTAAAAGGATGGTTAAACTTATAATAGTAAAAATTGATTTCAAGTAAAATACTCTTCTCAGATCTAACAGAAGACCCATGCATCTATTAATACAAGTGTAGGAGTTTTAGAAAGAGCAATCATTTTATTTTTTATTTATAGTTTTCTAACATCTTACAGGTGATTTCTAGTAACATTACTGGCTAGTGATTAGGCACTGAGAGTGCAGAGGTACCTCATCGATCTTCGCCACTCTAGGGTAGGCAAACTTTCTGTGTCTATATTTTTTATCCTTACAGTAGAAATAATAATGATAATAATAATTAATGATAACCTCTTGTATGATTGTTAGGATTCTGAAAAGAGTAAATAACTGTGAAGGCTGCCGACTAATACCTGAGGCGCATCGTACTCTCAGCAGTACCTGGAATATAAATACCCATCAGTCCTAGCTGTATCACTAACATCCTCAATATCACCACCACCATCGCTATCGCCACCCAAAATATTTTCTGCTGGTATTTCTAAGTAGTTTTTACTTTCTATAAAAAAATGATTCCTTACAACCAAATCACCCTCTTTGCATTTCTTCCACAGAAAAAAATAATGGCTCATTATATGATTCCTTTATTTATGTTGGAAGGTCAGTTTGGGCTATATTAGATATATTTGCTTTAATAGGAATGAAAGAAACTTAAGTTTCCAGCTAATCAGAAAAATCTCCCCAACAATTAACCTCGTTTCATGGAATTGGAAGGGTATTTTTGCTTTCCTGATGTTGTTCTGTTTGCTAACTCCACACAAACATCATTATTTTTGTGTGCTATGATTTTATTTCATTAATCCTTTGCTCTCTCATGGAGACCAATTCAAAGCCAACCACGTCATGGTCTGACAATACCTTTCAGGTACCAAAAAGAAAGAAAAAAAATATTCACATTGACTGCAATTTTACATATGTTCTTGTCTATCCACCTCTTGAAGCAGATGCTACTTTTATTTTACAAGAAAGTATCGAAGGTACCAAGGTCACACGAATAAAATATAGTAGATTAGGGTGGGAGTTGAGGTCATCTGACTCCACAGGGGTGCTCATATCTCCAATCACAGCGCACAGTTTCTTGAATGGGGAAAGATTTGTCCAGCGGAGCGATGAAGGACCTTTTTGGATTGGAAATAAACAGAAAAAGCCAATCAGATATCATAAGTGTACTTGCATCATGGAAAATATATGAAGATGTGCGTTTTTGTATTTGGGAAAGAGAGAAAAGCATCGTGTGTGACACGTTTTTAATGCTACTATACTCTTGGATCACACTTCCCATTGTCCCCGACCTTGGCATCTGAATCTTGAATCTGCCATCCTGTGGTCTGAAAATGGCCTTGAAAATGTTCCGATCTGGCATTTTCCCCTCGGGCGGAGGCAGCCTGATCTACACAGGTAAATGAAGTGGAAGATTAAGTAATTATCTTCAGAACTTGATTAATGTTGAAAATCAACATGAAAAATTTTAGCATCTCAAGCTATTTTTTTTTCTTTCAATTGTGGATGTTTAAACCTTAATTACGTAAATATTTTCTTAGCTCTCCGTGGGGTTTTGACACTAGGATTGAAGGGGATGAGTGAAAACAATTCCAAAGCTCTTGGAACAAAAAGATGGAGGTGTGGCGTGTGCTACCACAGCAGCCTTCGGCAGGCGACAGTGCAGGACAAGGTCCACAGAAATTGACCTCAGGGTCACATCATCGTGTCCTTTGCCTCTTAGTGCCACTCTGATTCACTGCACTCAGATGTCTTCTTGAGATCCCAGAAGGGCTCACAAGCATTCTACATTTGTCTATGCAGGTGACATTTTATCTTTCGGGCTGTGTCTGGGGCTATCAGTGTCTGCTTACAGCCTCCTCTCTCTGAAGCAGCTGCCACTATCAATACTCCGAAGCATTTTTTTTTTTTTTGTATTTTCAACCCAGCTGCCTTTTACCTGGTCTCTCCTTTCCTGACCGGTGCTCCAGCTGCCACTTGCTTCCTTGCCCAAGCCTCTGTTCCCTGCTGTGTCCTGTAGCTACAGCTGAGATGTGTCTCGGTGAAAGGTGGGGCAAGGTGAATCCACAGGTCACTGAAATGGAATCATTAATTCCCGCGTGGTCTTAGATTATTGCCAGGGAAGTAAAACCTTTGACCTGGCTTACTATGTCGCAGTGGAACTGGTGAAGGAAAAAGGCAGAAGAAAAAGCTTACTTGCTCTTGACAGAATAGACAGTGCATGTATGTGTGTGTCCACCTACTGCTTCTCTTTATTTTGACAATAAATTTTCCTGTGATAAATCGATATTGTGTAAGAAACAATGTGGTGCTTAAATGAATTATCTTAAAAGTAAAATTCAGATTAAATAATAAATATAACCATAAGAAATATTTACTATGTGAAATTGACGTTATATACAACAGTTGAATCCTCAAATAGTTTTGTGTAGTAGGAATGGTCAAGTCACTTAGAGATGGCACAAAAACTCTACGTAAGTGACTTCCCAAAGTTCTACAGCAGGTGGCCTTTCTAATGGTCTGTACTGAGAAGCACCACTGCCGAGTCAGTACTAGTCTTGATCTCAGGATACATGGAGGCTCTGCCAAAAGGTTTACTAGATCATCTTGTAACTTTTGAGCAAAGACAAAGCACTTTAGTGGCAAAGAGCCAATTTGGTGTAAGAAAAATAAAACCCCAACTACTTGTGCTTAGAACAGTGTGTAGGCAGTTGTTGGCTGATTGGCAAGAATTGTATTTTTGAGGATCTTTTTAACATTGAAATGCACAGTGTTTGGACATATGCCACAAATCTGAGCATGGATTAGAACTTAGAACTCACTCAATTTCTGGTGATTGGTTATAACCTGCTCTAGGGAAAAAGAGACAGTAAGAGGTTTTTCTTCATCAGGAGCTTTGGGAGACATTTAAAAAAAATAATAAACTTTCTCTTAGCCAAAACCTGTACCCTGCTTAGGACTAGCTTGTACGTAGAGACCTGGTAAGTAGTATCTTGTCATTGGGATTGGTTTTATTTCCTGAAAGGGTTGTGTTCAAACTTTAAATAAAACTGCAATATAAAGGACTTCAGAATGACAGGGTTGAGGGTGGGTCCATAAAGCAAACGAAGCACTCAGGTTGAGATAGGTAGCAACTCTGTACAACGTGAAGTCCTTCGGAGAACAGGTGCTCGATGCTTTGGAATTTGAACATTGTGAGTTTGTTATATGTTTTTACCACATTAGACTGTTATTGCCAATTTTTTAGACACACAATTTCAGATTCTGATTTACTTCCTGTTTCCGGCTAGATGGCTAACGCACACCAATGAAATATCCCTGTAGGTATTGAAGACCTAGGAAACATGACTCAGGTTCCTTGTCCTCACAGAAGAAAAGTCCCCACGCACAGAGAAGATGTCTCCATATCCAGGTAAGTACCTACTCTCTTTTATACATCTTTATGGCACTTTTTAATGAAGTTATCCTAATAGATAGATGAGGTCATCTTACCTACATTAGTTCATTAGCTCTGATTTCTCCCTGGAACTCTGAGGGTCATGCATGGCTTACTCAAGTGGGTTTGTGTGAGAAATACATCTTTAAAAAATTTGTCATGTGTGGTTATCATATAGTATACTTAGCCAAACGTACACACGTAGGTTATCTGGCACATACACAGATTTGGAATAGCCTGCAGCAGAACATAAGATTAAACCAAGTATGAGAATGAGACACAATCAAGGGAAGGAATACCCGTCGGATGAGTGGCTACTGCTGCCAGGACATGGCACACCATTAACAGCAATATTTTACAATATTGCTTTTTAATAATAAGCAGAAGGAACACGCTGTAAATAACCACAAACGCATAGTATTCTTAACACATAAACTAACAGCACAGTTATCATGACTATCAAATATTATGTACTAAATGCACTCTACCTGTATGAACTATACTTTTCTACAACTGTCAGATTTATTTACGCATTGCCACAAATACATGAGTAACGTGTTGTGCTCTGACATTACAAATGCGACAAAGTCACTAAACAGTGGGATTTTTCAGCCCCATGACAGTCTCATGGAAGCACCTTCAAATATGCCATCTGTTGTTGACTGAAATATTATTAATGCAGCAGATGACTGTACCCGTATATCCAACTGCTTAATGGTCATTTTCTTTGGATATCGTGCAGAAATCCTAACTCAGGATGTTCAGAACTGACCCGGCCCACCTCATCCCTTAGTGCATTGTATAATCTACCTCCATGTTCTACCAATTAGAGCTCCTAAGTGTTTCTTGGATGTCTGATTTGTTTCAATTCCCACTTCTACCACGGTGCTGCTGTCCACGAGATTACTACAGTGGTTTGCCAGCTGGTTTTGCTGGGTTGGCACCTACACTTCTCTCTCTCAAATTCAATCTCCTACTATACACACGTGACCTTTTTGATATACATTAAAAATCACTCCAAAGCCCTTAAGCTAGGAAGAAAAGTCCAGGATGTGTGAGCCTTTGTCTACATCCCCTGCCTCTTCTACCATTCCGTGCCTCTCTGCGCTTCCAAATCTCTGGCCCTCTTCCGGGTGCAAACGCAGAGACACTTCCTGCCTTAGGGCCAATAGTTGGTTTGTTTCTTCCCTTCAAGCCTCTCTTTCCCCCATATGCATATTTAATTACTCTTTGTTCTTTGAAGCTTATTTTAAGTCTCATTTTCTCCAGGAGGTTTCCTTGACTGGATATTACAGAGGTCAAGACTCACTGCTAATGTTCTTTTCCTTCAGAATTGCCCCAATAGTAATTAAACATGTATTTCTATAATTAGCTGTCTAATATTTATTTCCCTAGCCACAAAATAGGCCCCAAGAGGGCAGGGGACAGATGTTTTACACACACGGAATCTCTACAGCTCTACCCAGTGCTTTGCTCAAGTGGTTGCTGGGTAAATATCTGTCGAGTGAATGAGTGAATGAGTACTTCTAGTAAGAAATGTAAGGGTAGACGCGAAACTAATGAAGACAGGACGCAAGCTCTGCTAAATTCACCTGAAAATCTCTACCTCGGCAATCAAGATTTTCCACTCAAAATTTTGTACTTCACATTTCTGTTTATAAATTTTCAAGGCCCAACATATTACTGGCACACAAAAAGGAAGGTTTTCCTGTTGTAGATGGCTTTCTATAATATTAAATGATTTTATTATTACTTGGGTAACTGTATGGATCGTTTTGTATATGACTTTAGGGTGCTGATTTCTAGTGCAATAGTATTATTCCTTTAACTTGTAAATAGCTTTTCTGCTTACAGTATCTTAGTTACTTTCTTGCTGCTGTAACTCAATAGCCAACATTCACAACTTAGGGAGGGAAGATTTATTGGAGCTTACAGTTTCGAAGGTCTCTGTCTACTCATGGTTGGGTGGCGGGAAAATGGTGGAATCACATGGTGGGTCTGCAGCTAGAGCCAGAGCCAGTGCTCTGGGAGAGAGAGATGCTCACAGCAACATCTCAGAACAGAGACAAGACTGGGAGAAAGGGCAGAACCGGCACACGTCCCTTCAGGTCAAGCCCCCAGCATGTGGCCCTTCCAGTCAGGCCCCACAGTATCCAAAGGAACATGAGGCTTTTGCGGGACACCCCAGATCCCAACCATGCCATACAGCTATTAAATTAAAGGACATTTATAAAATTGATAGTAAATGACAAACATAAAGTTTAGCTAATTAGTAATTCAAATGCTTACAAGGACTAATTAGATAATGTGAGCACGGCAGCTTCCTATGTCGTTGGTGGCCTGTGTAGGCCACTGTTCTATCCACAGGGGAAACTACCTGCTTGACCCACACCGATAGTGGCAATATAGGAACGCTGATCCAGTGTTGCTAGGTTTTCTATTTTTTTTCCTTGGTGCTTTGGAATAAGTCCAGGATCTTGTACATGTTAGGCATATACGCTACCACTGATGGTACCAGACTTATTTATTTGGGAGGGAAGAGGTATGGGAGAAGACTTAAACGGGGTTTTTATGAAAAATCTCTTAGTTTTAAATATTCAAAATTCCCTGGAATAAATCCAGAACACCAAACTGTGTGTGCCCGATAGAATGCATCACGAAGCCTGTTCCAGCCTATGGCTATATATGCTTTTAGCCTTTCATAACGACCTCATTTGATCTACATTTTTTTCTTAGTTCCTAAAGATGTAACTTTTATAGATTACACTTTGTCTTTCTCTTGGGACCATTCCTTGAATAAACACTTGTGAATGTAGTCTGACCCTTGATCCCTGAAACATGCCATAACATAGCAGATGTGGTGGTGAAGCTGCTTTGATATTAAGAAAGACATATGAATATTTTTTGTTTCCTTTAAGGTTGGTTCTAAAGAAGTTTGCTTTAGCCAGGTATTTTCAACAGGTAGTAGGGATTGCAGCCGTAAGGACAAGAGAAGGGATAACAGTTTAGGCTGTTCATTTCATCTTTCACAAGTAAATGCTTGACTATTTTTGGTCTCTTAATGATACACACATTTTAATGGGTAAGATGAAATGAATTTTTTACAAGTTTAATAATTATCTTCAGAAAAAAATTAAAAAAGAAAAGAAAAAAATCCGCCTATAAGTATTTTTGGAATCCTGTCCTAGATTTTTTATTTGGAAGCTTATTGCATTTTGAGTGTGCTTGCCATATTAAATATCATTATACCATATACATAAATTAATTAAGCAGCTGGGAAATTGAATTTCACAATGGATCACTGACTTTAAACTAAAACATTCTACCTTTGGCTAAATTAAAAAGTTAACTAGTTGGTATTTTGATGTCATGCAGTAAAATTTCTTTTGCTAGATACTAGCATGGTTAAATTCTAGAAAAATAATGTTTGTATTGTTTTAGAAGAATGAAAAGAACAGAAGTTATGTTGTGTTTTAAAATAAAAACAATTTTTTTTGAGACTGTCTCTTTATGTGACCAAGACTGGCCTCAAACTCACAGCTGTCCTCCTTCCTCAGGCTCCTGAGTGCTGGGATTGCAGGTGTGTGCCCCCACGCCTAGCTCATGTGGTGCTGGGGAATCGAACCCTAATACTCAGTGCTTGCTAGGCAAATGTGTCAATGGCTGAGCTATTCCTCCATCCCCAGAAGTTATTTTGTGAAAGCAATGCTTTGGGATTTAGTATTCTTAGACGACGCACAGAGTTTGCCAACAGCAGTCTTAACTTACCTTTTTGTTGTTGTGACTCCATACTCAATTTGCACAGATTAGGGGAGAAAAAGTTTATTTTAGCTCTCAGTTTCATTAGAGCATTGTCCATTTATGGATAGCTAGTAACAGTGGAAGCACATGGCACAGGCAGAGGTGGAGGCGGTCTGTCACAGTATTGTAAAAAGGAAGCCAAGTCTCCAGGTCCTGTTCCAGTAATCTGCCCATTCTGGGTCCAGCCTTCGTGTTACTTACTCTCTCTCCAGGTGCAAGCCCCTAATCCAACATACACTTGTAATCTATAATCTGCCACATGCCTGGTCTTCCACCACACACCTGTAATCCACCGCATGCTCATAATCCACCCTCCACCCAGCCCCCCACCTTCTAATAGCACATGGTTCCACAGATAATCCGTAACTTCCAAATACAAGAGACTTTTGGAGGACATCCCAGATCCAAACCACAATAAGCAAGTGGTCAATCTTACGACACTTCTTGGTTATTGTGTGTGTTTTTGTTTTAAAGAAGCTGTTGTAGAAGAGATATGTAACCATGCCAGTGACTAATCTGCAAATATTAAAAGTGAAGAAAAGGAAATAGAAATTGTGAGGTATTACCATTAGGTTGATGTTTCTTATTGCGCTCTGATTCTGATCAAACACAGGTCTAATACTGGGGACAGAAGAAAAGGACAATTTTCGGGAGTTACGTAATGGTTTCTGCTCTGATAATCCTATCTTCTTTGACCTCCTGAAGTTTAAAGTTCTATATGCTGAATGTCAACATAAAAAAATCCTTAGCAGCTGTGTTGCAGCCAGTACGGTTCATCGGCGGCCGAGTGACTCTCCTCTCTGTCTGTAAAGGTGTGCAGCTTCACCTTCAAAGTGTAGGAAGGGGAATTCACATCATTACAATTTTATAGAAGTAATAAAACAAAAATAATTGAAGACATTGTTCTTCACTCTCTTTCTTAAATTATTAGGATAAAAACAGCCTTGTTCAATTATTCCAGTTCTCCTTACAGAAATTTCAATAGTGTTTAAACTTCCCGAAACATTAAAATAAAAATTTTTGAAACTGTAAAATGCAGTATTCAAAGTTTCTCTTAATTAGATCATTGCGAGTATAACGTAAGCCAAAGTCAAGATTGCAGAAATGATAGAGGAGTATGGGAAATGCAGGAGCGAGAAGTCACAGTGGTATCCTTATGCAAGACATGGTAGTATCAGCAATCCCTAGGAAAAGTCAAAGCTGTGAACACAGTCAAAATTCACCTGCAGATATTGGATTAGAAGCTACAAAATCAGTGAAAAACAGAGCCTAGAGATCTTTTGTTTTTTTAAACTAATAAAACGTGACCACATTTATAACTAAAAGCCCATAATAATTCTCTCAGGACAACAATTTAACTTCTGTTCTATTTCTACTTCCATCTTTGGCTGTGCAATTCCCAACTGGACTACGCAGCAGCAAGTTCTCAGGACCCTTGTGGTCACTCAGCCTTCTATTTTGCATAGGCAACATGCTACCCCCAGAAGATCCAATGTTCCTGTCCCTGGAAGCATGCTTGGGCTTTAAGAAACGTACCTGACTCTGGACTTTCCTAGCCCTCTGTACATCAGCTTGGTTGACTGTTGATGTTTCTAGGACGCTTCTTTCACATTTTTCTGCCATTTAGAAGAAAGTTTCCTCACTGAGACTTTGTCCTGCCGCATCTCCTGAGCGTGTTGAGTGGAGACAAGAAGTTGGGTTTGTGATCTGAAGATCAGGGCATAAGCGCAGATCAAGTTCAAGGACAAGCTTGAATAAAGGACATGAGCTGAAATTAGGAAATGTTCCCATGGAAGATTCTAGACCTGAGGGAGTTATTTTAAATTTCAATTAGAGACCAATTCCAGTTCCTAGTCTTCCTAAGGCCTGCAGGTAGCAGCAGGTACCAGGTTCCCCGGGTGTGCAGGTTATGTGTGGCTAGACAATTAAGGCCCATTCCAACCATCTGTCCAGGATACACACTTCTAACGGCAGATGCCCGACCCAAACTCCCCTGAATATCAGATTAACATCTTAAGCACTAGAACCTTACTTACCAATCTCTTTAGGCGGATATGAAGCTAACTGCAAGGAAAAAATATTTTTAAATGTATTTTCTAGCTCTCTGGTAGGTGATGTTGAAAGGACCCTTTGCACGAACTTATTTTTGTGGGAAGTCCAAACGAGAGGCACGCTCCTGGAAATAAAGGAGAGGAATGTCTCTGCAATAGCTCCCTGTATATTTCAGCCTTCATTTTCTGCCTGTGGAGTGACAGGAATTTTAGGATTCTTACAAAAATAGAAAGGGGCATTTATGTCTCCGCTTGCACTCCTGGTAGCAGTACAATTCCATCTGCTGGGCCGGCAGGCTCCGAAGTTTTTACACTGTCCAAAGCCTATTAGTAAGTAATTCTGTACCTGGCTCCTGCTGTTTATTAATGTATGTATAAAATATATGGCCTGGTTCTCTTACTTATTTATGTAAACATTAAAACTGAAAGTGAAGATGTGACAAAAATGGACCACATAGTCTTTTAGAAATCACTTTATTTTTAAACACAGCATGGTTGATTAGAATGGATCTGAGTCTATAGTAATGAAGTTTTGTAACTTAAGCTGTTTTAGGCTGATATTTTGACAGATGACCCTCCCATTATTTTAGCCTTAAAAATACGACGGATAGTGAACTTGTACTGACTCTATTCCCTTGAGAATTTCAAGAAGGCGTGGCTTCTCCGGCGCCATGCTTACCTCTGTGCTGGCTGCTGATTGGCTGGAAAAGTCTGCACTCTGATACTTTGGTCCCGCCTGGCTGTGCCCTTGGGGCTGGTTCCATCGCTAGGGATGTATTAATTAACCCCACAGTGAGGGGGGAGGGGTGGGAGGGGAATTTCATATTCCTTGTTCTAGACTCACTTTAAAGTTTAACGCCTTCAAAAACATTTTTTTAAAGAAAAAATATAATTATTTGGTTTTATTTTAGGGGGGAAAGGGGAATTTTTTTCTCTTGTTTTGATGAAATGAGGTGTGGGAGTTTTTACTGCAATACACCCAGACATGCTCCGTTTGGGCAGCTGGGTAATGGCTGTCTCACCAGGCTGAGGGTGGTCCCCTCCATGGGAGGGACCCCATGAAAGACCCCCTTACTCTTTGCTCCTCTATGTGAAATTAAGATGAGCCTCTTTGAAACGTCATTTTTAAAATTAAAAAAATTATTTGTGTAGGCTTTGGGGTCCAGATCATTTTACCCACTGGGGAAAAATAAGCGAGGGGAGAGAGGAGGAAGGGGAGAGCTGGCCTCTCCCACGTTCTCTACCAGCTTCTAGAAAATGGGCCCTCATCAAATAAATATGCAGGTTTGCAGGGTTTGAGAGAGAGAGAGAGAGAGAGAGAGAGAGAGAGAGAGAGAGAGAGAGAGAGGTTGAAGTAGATTGTAGTAATCTTAACCAGAAGCTGAATGTGTTGTTCTTTTAGATCCACATGTCCACTTTATGGTGATGAACATTTTATGCCATTGAATCAACATGAGAAGGACCTCCTAAATTTCTATTAGTACTAAATGCTAAAACTGGATGACAGAGAAGGCAATGCTACCCGTCACTCTACACTCTACATAGCAGATCATCTATGGCTTCCTCCCTTGTTATTTTCATGTGTCGGCGGAGGCGAGGTGCCAGGTTCAGTCAATATTTCGATAAGCATAAATATGCATTGTGGTACCAGTTCCGAGTTTCCAACACTTCAGGCAGCTGGTGATTCTGAGCACAGCTAGAGGGCTGTGTGCCAGCACAGTGCTACTCAGTGCTAAAGAGAAAGTGGGACTCTATCCCTTGGTATTGGTGGTACTTGAAATACTAAGAGAAATAAAAACGTGTATTTGTCCCAGACGAAGAAATAGTGATAAGTATGATCTTTAAAATGTGTATCGTTCTTTGCATAGTGTATAAGTTTATGTTCGCACCCATGGATTTCAGACCTCTCTTTAGAAAAGTTTGCGTCGTTTCTCTCATGTTGTGTTTCTTCCCGAGGACTCAGTCCTTTTCCCGTTACTGCTGCTCAGAAAAGCAACACACTGTGACTTCCGCTATGTGTCCAGATATCGAGGAGAATGTGAAAATTTGGGGAAGGCTGTATACTTGTAAAATATACTTGGGAAAGTTGACTGGTATAAATTGTGTATATTTTTAATTCTAAAAGGTATTTCTAAAAGTTTTCCAGAATCTGAAAGCAATTACTATCACTCGTCTCTGTCAGAACAGAACATGTAATAAATACCCGCAGTGAACCAAAAGGCCCTGTAAGTTGTCCTTAATGGGCAACTTGTAAACACTGAGGGGAGAGAAGGAGGAGGTACTGCTGAACTGTTTAACTAGTAAATTCCTGAAAATCTATGAAACTTAAGTGTTATGAGATTAATTTGAGCTTATGAAATATTGGTCAATGTTGGGAAGTCCAGTTAGAATAATTTGAAAATGTAGGTTAATGTACAGAAATTATTTTTTTTCAATTAGGAAACAGTGAATATATTTGTTTGGTAAAACTAAACCGTTAAAACATAATTGTATTCTGTTTACCAAATACGATGCAATAAGACTAATTTTTTTTCTGGTACCAGGGACTGAATCCAGGGCCTTCACATTGAGATACATCTGCAGGCCATTTTTGATTCTGATTTTGGAGACGGGGCCTAAGTTGCAGTTACCAGGCTAGACTTGAACTTGTGATCTACCTCAGCCTCCAATAGTGATCCATACTTTTAGAAAAGCTGAAAAAGAATAGAAAATACATGCACTTTATTTCATGCACCAGAAGTATTGCTAGAAAAATTTAAGTGAATCAACTTGTTATTTGAGCTGTTCTAGCAAAGTATCATCACTTTCATAAACTTTTAAAAATTTGATCCTACTGAAGATGAATGAGAAATGGCTTTTGTAGATTTGGAGAAACAGGATGGAGGCAGATATAAAAAGAGATAGGGAGTGGCTTTACAGCCTGTATCTTTGAGTCAGTCACCAGAGAGAAATCCTCAGAGCTGAGTGGTACTTATTCAAATTGTTCATTAAAATATATTACATATTAGTGGAAGTGTAGAAAACACTGCAATGTTTTGAGGCTTTGCTGTATTGAATGTTACATTTTTACTGAGGTTAGTGTGCAGAAGGAAGTTTTTCTTGATTTGACATTTCCATATTTTGGCCAGAGTTTCTTAAATTTTTCAGCTCTCATAAAATATAGTTTAAGTCTTTATGTATTATGTATGATTCTTTATGACACCTAGTTCCTGCCCCCTTCGACACTAAGATATGACAAAAATCAGCCATAACATTTAGCCCTGGTTATTGAGTGAAAGCGTGAGAGGGATTCAGATCCAGATGGGAGTCGGTGCGTCACATTTAATGATTTTTATGCAATCTGTGTTCCAAAAATGGCCCTTTTATTATTATAAATATGCTCTTTTCTGCCTAATTGTGACATCCTCAAGAACAATTATTGCCAATTGAGTTCACGGCACTATAAAATAAGTAACTCCTGTGGTGTGAAACAGTAATTATACTGTGGATGAGATATTTAAAAAAAACTTTTTCTTTAAAGTTCAGCTCAGTCACTACCAATGGTCATGTGGGTCTTTTTGTGACTTTATTATTAGTGCCGGATGATAAAATGTTCATCTTACACTTTAAAATTTAGAAAAATGCCAACAACCTGTATCCGAATTTTAAATGCATTATTAAAAGAAAAATAGAGTATTATTTTTGGCCAAGCCGTTAAATCTTACTATCCAAACAGTAATGCACTATTTGTGCTTATATACTGTATGCTTTGAGAAATTTTAACATCAGTTGGAAACACTGATGTAGGAAATCCTACCCATCTCTGCTGGTGGACCTAGGATTAAGTGAGGACTCATATGGAAAGCATCCCGATTCCAGTAAATGCTGCTGGAATGAACTATTGCACAATAAAATATAAGGTAAAATTTTAACTCTACTGTCTGAGCTTAATTAATGGTGGGAGATGAAGGGTCTGAATCAGCGATAATTGCAGTGAGAGGCAAGACCTGGCTCCAACACTTCATTAAACTTCTATTTTTATGGGGATTTCTTCATTTCCACTGGAATGAACAAGTCAGTACGCATGGCTTGTTCTGCAATGAACTTTGATGAATTTTTCTAAGTACATTAAAAATGAGTTGCATCCTTCTCTTAATCCGAGAAACCCCCTCTACCTACACCGATAAACCCTCGGATGCCCGTGTAAGAAGGCAGGATAATGGGCATGAAGGACAATCATGTATATGTATATAAAATATATTTTTGCTTGTCAGTAATAACTCTGAACTGCCTACGGCATTCATCGTACCTCTTAAAAGTCAGGTATTGTATTGAATTCAAAAATTCTCTTATGCGGAGCAGGGAAAGGAGAAAAAAAAATCAAACACTTTTTGAATTGGGCCCAAATATCGAAGGTTAATTTTCTGAGAAGGCTGCAGTGGGTAGATAAGGCCATCCCCTGCAAATTAGTTTTGCCTGCCTGGATTACAGCTAAATTTATGCAGCGTGCCCCATCCTTTCGGAAGCGCCTCTGAAGTGTCGTAATTAACTGGCACACAGAAAGTGAGCACATTTTCTGCTTGGTGGCGGCCATTCCTCATTTCATCTCAGTTCTAACCCAAACGGAAAGGTAGTTTCTTATATATTTTTTTTAACTGTTAAAAACACACAAGAATGCACTTGGGTGTGTGTGACCGTGCGCACACACGCGCGCACACACACATGCACGCACACACACAAATAGCCCCTCCGGTACTTTACCAGAAGTCTTTGAAAACAATCATAAAACAGCTTCTGAATGGAGTTTGGAGATTTAAAGAGGCAGAGAATACCGCTGAGAGAGCAGAAGGAAATTTTGCATAAAATTGAAATAAAGAGAATAGGCACCCTCTGGGAAGTAGCTGGCTGGAATTTCCCCCCCAGAAAACACAGGCTTATCGCATTCTCTTTGTGTATTTTTTGATCCACATGGAAACTTAAAAATCATCAGGCCATGGTAAAAGCATGGGATGAATAGCACTTTACTTGCTGTTCTCTATTGTTTCCTTTTATATCTTATATCCTCTCCTCTTTTTTTTTTAAAGATCAATACTTTCATTCAAAGTTAGTCCCGTGCCCCCGACCCCAAGATGCCCAAAGAAAATTATCATCGCATTCCTTTCTCAGGAATGTGTTACTTTCCTTTATGAGAATGCAGATAGAGCAAAGACCTACTTCTCTGAAAAGGCTATAATATATACATGTACATATAGATGTATTTATACAAACACACAGATATAAAGATTATGTTTATACACCTAATCTTTGGTTAAACAGCTTCCCCCTCCACCTCCTGAAAGCAAGGCCGCCGCCGTCAGTGTTGACTGAAGAACACTGCAAACCTTTGTAGGAATTTTCCTGGCATTGTCTGTGCCTTTGGCTGCCTTTTAGACAACACAGTGGATATTTCATCATTTCTTGCTGTTGATTCTTCATTAGGAAACGTGGTTGGTTGGTGCATGTTTTGTTTGTTTGCTTGCACAGAACGTTGATTTGCAGCCTGCAGAAGTTGACCAAAAATCCTGCGGAGTTCAACCTTGGGAATGACACAGATCAGTCGTATAATCCTTGAGGAGTCGGAAGAGATTTCTGTCCTCCACCCCATACTCTGCTCCCAGATTTCACTTGGCTTCAGTACCTCACCAAGTTATTATGAGAATACAGTGAGTTCATTCATTCACAATGTTTAGAACTGCGCCTGGCACACAGCAAGTTCAGTAAGCAGGAGCCGCTGTCCAGCTCTCTGCAGAATGCTGCACCAGGGTTGCTTTCTGAGTAATCCCTTGCTTATTCAAGTAGCAGATATTTCCCTCCTAAATAAACTCTTATTTTTAGCAGGTAAACTGTTTAGGAATTTAATTTCTCTTTTTTCTTTTCTCTTTTTTTTTTTTTTTGAGCTTCTTCCCTTTTCAAGAATCAGCAAAAGCTACTCACACCCTTTTTGAGTGACTATTCCCTTTTGGTCTTTCTTTCTCTTCGGTCTGTGAGTCAAAGGCACCCCTTGTTCCCGCTCCCCTTGTGACGTTGGTATGATGCCCTTTGAGGTTTCCCCATGTTCGTGCTTTATCACGCTTATGACATTTGCTCGTTGTGTTACCCTTTCTAGGAACTTGGGTCTCTTCCAAGTAACCATCACTGGGAAGAGATACCAAATTCGGTGTGAATGGAAAACACTTAGTGGTGACTGAAGAAGGATATTATCTGATTATAGAAATCATCTAATGCAGTTTAGAACTTTTTTTTTCCTCCCTGATTATTTCTTTTTCTGGGAAAACTGTCACACTGAAATTGTCTTTATATGAAATATGTGTTTGCCCCATTACATGCTCAAAAGTCAATCCACATGAGATCTACAGTCTCGTATAGTCTAGTCCACTTACCTTCAAGATGTTTTCTGATTCACGGCAATTAGGCTCCTCAAAGTTTCCTAGAAGGCGAATACATCTATCTATTTTTTTGGAAGTGGTGAGTGTGCTTGTGTGTGTGTGTGTGGGGGGGGGGGATGTGGCCAAGCTTTATGTTTTGGTGACATGTTAGAAGTGAAAGAGTGAATGAGACCCAGTGTTTTCCAGTGAGAAGTACTACAGTTCTTTAGGACATTCAAGTTTCGATCCTGCCATACACCTGCTAGGGATCGCTAAGTAAATATCAACAGACTTTGATGCTACAGATGGCAGTCTCTCCAAGGTCTGAGGAGTAGACTTATAGTTATTTGGCATAGACATTATTGTTTGAAGTAAAAGCATTTAAATGGCACCTTACCCAAAGGTAGAATCTGGAGGTGGCCGTAGTTATTTATTTATTTATGGTTACTTTGCTTAACAAAAGTGTTTCTTGAGAACCTCTGGGGTTCTGACCTCTAGGGGTGATTTGGTTAAGAGCCCAGGGACTTTATTTCCACTCCCTTTCGTAAGAAAACCTAGAACTTGGCAGAACACACCTTCGTCATCATGCCATGAAGAGACAAGACAGGATGGCACTAATAATTTTCTCTTTTCTCTCATTCACGGAGAGTGATTAAGTTCTTTTGAGCGTAAACATTTTGTTAGACAGTTACTTAATTTATTCCATGACAACACAACTTGTACTTACGTATTTTAAACAACTAGGTGTTCTCATTATAAAATGATAAGTGTTGTTTAAAATTTGAAGAATAAATGTATTAAAAAATCTGTTAACAATTGCATATTGTAAAACATTTTCATATATAAAATACATTAAATATTTTTGTTGTACTTACATTAAATATTGAGGGTGTGCTTGAACACCTGTTACTTTATGGCTAAAACTGTTGCTGGGCTGATCCCAGGTACTTCACAGTCCACGCACAATGTAACAGTATTACACAGACAAGCCTATGCCAGGTTTTACTAACTGTGTTCTCCTCTCAAGCATACTGAAAGAAGGGTTTTAAATACAACAAGTACACATAGATGTCTTACTTTTATTGAGGAGTTTAGCATGGTGGAATGACAACCCAGGGTGATCTATAGCAAGATTTAGGCAGAATACTTCAAATCAGCGATGACTAACATTCAAAGAATACCTATTTTCCCTACCCATGCAAGGAAAAGTAGATCTGGATTGTACCTGCTGAGGTTCTATTAATGTCTACAGGTAGAAATAAGGGGACAAATAGCTAGTCAAAAGAAACCTAGTGATTTATCTAAAATGCTATAGAATCCTTGACTTGAATCAGGCTTTGAGATGAGCAGAGAAAGAATATATTTTAATCAAGTGGCTCTCATCTTAGTTTAAAAGCCTCTTTATGTTTGCTTCAAAGAACTGTCACTACTTTTTTATATTTGAAAATATAGATTAAACTCATTTCTTGGAATCATGCTGCAAGCTTTCATGTAAAATAAATCCTGACTCTCAATCTTGGCATTAAAATAGTTTTAAGCTAAGTTATCTATCCATATGTCTTGCTTTACAAAACGTTTCGTCATTTGTGGATGAACTTGAGCTCTGGGGTCAGACTTCCTTCTTTTCTTTTTTCAGTTATGAAGGAACTAAAGCTCTCTCTGTTCAGTAAAAGAAAATCAGCGAACATTCCCAAAGAGGTCAGAATCAGTGCAGAGTAGAAACATATCTCAAATCTATGGAAGATTTAGGCAGTTCATCTATGATAGAGTGATCGTAATAAAACAAGCGCTAAATGAAACCACTAACCCAGGGTCTCTATTTTAAAAATCTGAAAAGAACAAATTTAATTATTCATATAATTAAATAAGTAAGAGATTAATTGACCTTTGTGATTTTATTTTTTAACACTGCTGAGACTGAACCCCAGGACTCACGCTTGCAGGACAATTACTGTTGAGCTACATCCCCAGATCTAGTAATTGGCTTTTAATAACAATGACAAAAGGAATACCGCCACCTGTGGCAAAGCTTGAGAATTAGTTTTTGTGTTCTCCAGTATAAGATACAACTGAGGTCAGTTCCAGTGGCTTAGTAAAAGAATGATGCTTCCAAGGAAATGCCCACCAGTCTGCAAATCTGAAATTGTCCTCACACAATGTCATGTATGGAATCTTCTTTCCCGTTTCTCTTCATTCTGGCTGGAAAATTGAGGCTTAGATGATGTCTAGAACACTAGCTCTTCCCTTAGAGGTTGAAAGAAGACAATTCTTTCTTTCTGTCTGTCTTCCTTCATCTAATTTCCTTTACTCTTTTGAGATAAGGTCTTGCTCTGCAGCCCGGGTTGATCCTGAGCGGGCCTCAAACGCACAACAGTCCTCCTGCCTCAGTCTCCTGAATGCTGCGGTCACAGGTGTTTGCCATCATACACGGCTTATGTGCTGCTGGGGAATCCAACTCGGGGCCTTGTGCTTGCTCAGCAGGTGCTCTAACCTTTGCACTACTCCCCCAGCCCTATATCCTTTCTTTAAATGTGGGAAAACTGTTTCTTCCAAGGGACATATAGGGTGGAGTAAAGTAGAGACTTCTGGACTAGGAGGTGTCACCCAGGACAAAGCTACCTGCTGCCTCAGTACCCGGGCAGGTTCTCTTACTGCTTTCTCTCAGCAGCTGTTCCTTCCAGAGTGACCTTGGTGGAAACTACTCCTACAGGGGTAGCGCTTGCGGGACTGAGACCCATCTGACAGTAGATGGGGACACACTAAAGCCACAGCTTTGACTGGGGATACCCATTCCTCCATCTTGAAAACAATGCGAATGGTTTCCCTTGCATGATGCATACTTTCCTGGGGATGTCTGCTTGCTAAGGCGACTTACCCGCGCACCTCCTCCCACCCACAGCCAGGGGGCTGCCTCGGGCTTTGGGGACATCACTGTTCATAGGGAGTCAATGAAGAAATCTAGGGCAGTATTTTGATAGTTTACAATCATCTAATGCTTTTGTACATGGCAGTTTTCAAAGCTTGAGCTTTCCCTAGTACTGGTTTCTTCCTTTACCGGTCACTGCTCTTGTTCTAAATCTGACCTGTCCCCCACCATGGACCTCTGTGATGTGCCCCAACCTTTCTTGCTCATGTCTTCACAAGATAAAGACCCCTTCTCTGGTCTTCAGATTGCAGAAAGAAATCAGCCAAGTGTTCAGATTCAGGCCTTCCTTTTAGACTTTGAGTCCTTTTTCCAAACAGTTATTCTCAAAGGCAGAGAGAGGCAGAAACTTGCCAGGATTTCCGGGCAGAGTTTTACTGACTGTGTATATTGGAACCTTCATATCATTATAATCCATCCGATTGCTTTGTGGTTTTATAACTGTCGGGCCTCCTGGATGGTTTTCCCAGAAAGAGAGAGCTTGTTATCCTAAAGATAAATTTTGGCTTTGTGTTTCCCAAATAGAAATTATCTGGAAGCCGTGTTTCATCAAGCTCCCAACGCAACTTAGTTTTCCCCACCCTTCTGTCCCCTAAACTCTCCGTAGTAAGGCAGCTTCCTCTGAGGCCTGGTTGGGGTCTGCCATTGAGCTCCTCTAGGATAATATCTTTCATGAGTGAGATGATTGTCAGAGTACGTTATCCTATTTAACTCGTTCAGCAATCCTTAATATGTGAAAAAAATTGAGGGCTTAAGAGTTTCTAAACTCTGATATGTATGGATTTGAAAAGTTCCTTCCACATTTCTTTACATATCTGTCTTCGGAGATATTCTGGGTCAAAATGCAAATTAAATTCCCTGAGAAACGCTCCCCAAGGTAAATATGCAAATGCACCCTAATTATGGCTGTGCATTACATATTGAGTATGCCCTTGCTTATAACAAAATTGGTTTCTGTTATTAGATATTTCCATGTATTAAATATTTATCATTGCTTTGATAAGTTAACATGCTACCAAATTGTTGACCCTTTGTTTTACAACTTTTCTTTTTCACTCTAACACTATGAAATTTGTATAATCTGATCACTGTGGCTATATTTGGTTGAAAATGAATTTTAGATACATGATAGCTATTAGTGCTGAAAATATTCACTGGGGCAATATCAAAACATGTTAACAAATAAAATGTAGGATGTATATTTTAAAGTCATACATGTAGAAATTGGAAAATACAGTAGTAATCATGACAACAGAGGTCTATCATTGGAGGATGTTGGTTTTCCATATTTTAGAAGTAGCTGAGAAGGTCAATGAAGTGAAAATCTATGCCAGAAGGTAATATTGTGATAAAAATACATAAAGTTTATTAACTATGAGTGAAAGGGTACTTTTAAAATAGTACGGCAAAGATTTGAGTTACAGTTGTTTCTAACACTTCCTTATATCTGTGCTTGAGAATTTCTAATTCCTCATCTTTTCTATTTTGTTAAGTAGGACCAACAGCGGTCACATTTTTGACACAAGTTATTGTGAAGTAAGATGCATAGAAGTGCTTGATAAACTGTAAAGCGCCCCCTACGTGCTTCTTTCTACATGCATTCATACTGTTGCTTGCAGAGCAAGGCTCCTGGCAGAAGGCAGACCCCGAAGGAACACAGGACACGTGGACAGAATCTCCTGCCATAAAAGAGCTTAAGGTGAAGTGAAAGGAAGGTTGTTAAGGCTGAGTTCACTCTGTGTTAGAATCCAATGTGGTTTATTTCATAGCCTGGTTTCATCTAAGCTTAAAGAAAAGCTTAAAAGTTTAAGATATTTGTGAGTATTGGTTCAATTCTGTGTCACAAGAAAAGGCTCCCTGACGTTTACTTCTAAGATGAGTTTGCACATGTAGATAAGGGGAAAAAGATTAGATTTTAGGTATTTATAAATTAAGGTGTCGAAGCCATTGAGAATTTATAACAAGAATTATTTCTTTGCTTCTGGATGCAAAATGTGTATCTAAGGAGGCACACATTGTGTGGTAGCTCAGTTTCTCAGTGGCTTCCAATTCTTTAAGAGCTAGTTAAAAAAACCTCCCTCTCTCGAATGATCACTTTGGATGTAAGGAACACAAGCCTGTGAATCGCAGATTGGTGGAGCGTATCAACCGTGACTGCATTAGCATTGCTGGTCTTTTCATAACTCCTTCCTTGAGCTGAGATGGGCCATTGTGACTGTGCAGGTGAATAGAATCCTGTGGAAGTGAAGCCGTCTGATTTCTGAGGCTAGGTCATAAAAACGAGACAGCTTTTTCCTGGCTCTCTGCCTCTTGGGGCATGCAGGTAGGAAGAAGTCAGCTACCTAGAATCCAAAATGCTGGAGAGTCCCTGTGGGCAGAGTTTAAGGAAAGAGATGACTTAGGGCCTTAGCTAAGCAGCCCTGTGGAGCTTGAGATCTCCCAGAATCCTGAGCTTTTGGATATTTTTAACCTGCCTTCATGTGTCCCCAGTAGATTCTTAGTGGAACACAGAAGAGTTTCCTCTGCTTAGCACTGACCAGTTTCTGGCTTCATAAGTAAGTCTGTATTATTTTGAGATTTGGGTTATGTCTGAGGACCTTGTGGTATAGAATCTATTCTCTCTGCATTAGATACACCATTATTTTTATAGGTGTATTATTTGACAGGTAAGGTTAGCTGTAGAGGTTCTCTGTATTCAATTTACACAGTCTACATGATTATTGGAGGTTTTTTGATGGATTTTACTTTTTAGTAGTGTTATTTGGGATTCAAGTAACAAAAAATAAGTTCAACTCAAGATGGGTAAGCAGTAAGACACCGTCTCTTGTGTCTTGGATCTTCCAACTTTGGAGTATTAGTTTGATTTTCAGCTTGCGTCTTTAGAATCACAGAAAGGTTCTGAAGGCTTTTAAGCACCCCACTGAGACAGGAAGATAGCCAGCTCAAGAAGAATGACTTTCCTTCCTTACACCTCTATTATTTTAAAAAGGCCATCAATAGGCATTCCTGTAAAGAGCACCGTCAAGGACAATGATTTGAATAACCAGGTCATAGCACTATAATCACCAAGATTCTGTTTGATATATCTTTTTAGGACATAGAAGTGATGTCCTAAAAGCTAGGGAGCTTAGCAAGGAAGATTAGGTTATGTTTTAGGGTTAAACTAGGCCAGCATTTTCATATAAGTGTGAGAAATGCCAAAAAATCACTTAATTATTGTGTTTAAGCGGGAGTCAAATTCTGCTAACTCTGAGGCACTGAAACCAACTACTCTCTAAGTTACAAATTCTTTCTCATAGGAGTGTTCAACTTTCGCATGGATTTTTTTTTTCTTTTAGAAACAAAGAGGAATTGTTTTGGGCCAATATAAAACTATGATACTCTGCATTAGATACATGTAAGTACTAAAATTTTATTTAAATGTTTTTATTGCAACATTAAAAAATCAAGAATAAAACATATAAACAATAACAGCAGAAATAGATGACCTCAGATTGGACACGCCTAGGAAGCATTTTCTACCAGAGCTGGTGAGCTTGAAAAAAAAAAATCAGCTAACCATGCACCTGAAATCTATATTTGATAAGCAATTATAACCAAAACAGAAGTTATTCTTCAAACTTTTATTTGATATTTAGGTATCTTTCCACACTGAGATTAAGAATTCAATAATAAAAAATTTTAAGAGAAATGGTAGTAACATGTATATGTAATGTTTTTTATATAATTCTGACATAAAAAAGTGAGTCCAGTCGAAGTATAAATGAGCTTTGTTCTTTTCTTTGAAAATTTAAAGTATTAATTTTGTCTTGTAATTTCTGTTAAAATGTTATCAGGTTTATACACCATATTGAAACATTCATTAGGACATATGATTCATCATTATAATATGTCCCATTTATTAAATATAATTGAGCTATTTCATAATACAAAAAGCTTGTATTGTTAAATAAAATAATTAGGCACTTTGAAACCTGAATATGTTTGTATAAATTTGTTAACATATTTGAACTTTATGTAAATTAACATTTTTAAACTGGTCTAAATTTTTAGCTGGAACCAATCATTATTCAAAGGAACTTTACAATCAAAACTTGTGAAATTATCAACACAAGTATAATAATTTCTACAGCAGGTTGGAAGCTTATTACATATGTGAATTTAATGAAATTAAATTTAACTTTAAGAATGAAAGTAAATATGTAGTATTTTTTTCCCTGAACACAAAATTTCCCTCTAAACCACCAACAAATTCATAATTACATATTCATTCCTACTCCAGTTGTTTCAAGTGTAATGTGTCCATGTTGATTAGTTTCACTCTATTATTTCACTGTGGTGACCTGGGGAGGGACCTGCTTTAATCTCCCAGCATCCTAGCTCATGTTAACAAATTCAGACTACCCATCATGAACAGAACTTCATGCCAAGCTTATTAAAAGATAATGATCTCACTCAACAAAGAAATTGTTAATACTTGTTTGCAGAGAAGACCACTAGGGGCTCTTTGAACTTTAATATTTCTTGTTCTGGACAATGTAACATCTTGATGATTTCTTTGTTCTTCAGTGGACTAATAATATAACCTTCAAATATATCTTATTTGTATCTCTTAAAATAGCTTTTGTGAAACTTATTTACTTGGATGTTAAAGATTTCTTTCTCCTCATCTGCCAAGCATTCTCAGGTTTTTGTCCTTCTTATCTGAGTATTACGAGGCTCATCCTTCCTCTCTCATTGCAAAGTCAATCCTGAGTGGGATCTTGGAGTGGGCCAGTGCAAAAGGTGGGTGTGCCCAAGGAACTGAATGTGGGGATGCTTGGTCCCTGTCCAGGGACCTCGTTTGCTCTTCCTTTCAGAAACATATGTTTTTTAAATAGCAATGTTTCACTTTTGAATCTTGAGCCTGCGGGCTGCTTACAAGACTGAGCAAATTCAGAGCCCCACTGGGAAGGATGAGAAGACAGTATGTGGAATGTGACGGTTGGGGAGACAGGCACAATGTCTGTTATCCTTCTTCAAGTGGATAAAATTTGAATCTTTGATGTTTATTTGGCAGTGATTATGGATGGTGTTGATGATCTCTTTTGATAAACCTTAATATTTACATTAATAGTTAAAGTTATATTTCCTTGAGAAAATGCTAAATAATGTTTTCTAATAAACATGTATATTTTAAGAATAAATCCCCTTAGAGGTTTGATTATTCTAATGCAACGGCTAGTACATAAAATTCATTCTAGGGAAAGAAATATTCAAGTATTTGTTGGTAAAATTACTTGAATATGATAATCGGGAAATGCATTAAAAGAAACCTAGAATGGCAAGAGTTTCCTGGTCTTCATTAATGATATAATATAGACTAAAATAATTTATATCCTTTGGCTTATCCAACCATTAATCTTGTAGTTTTTTGAGTGCCTACATATGCAAAGCATTGAAAATCACAATTTCATGATCAAGGTGGGATACAATGTCTGTGAATTCCTGGAGATAATTAACCATGGAATTGAACGTGATAGTAGTCACATATATCTTATAAGCACACAGTGTGTGGAAACTTGGGGGAAGAAGAACGCTTTCAGCTCTGAGGAGGAATGATAAAATTTCTTCTACGTCTTTGATTGTTGGCAACTGCCTACTAGCCATAACCGTTTAGAACTGGCATCAGTTAGTTCACTATTACAAAAATACAGGAGTAAATGAAAATAGCACTGCATGTGAATGGAAACTAAAGGATGCTGGAATTAGGAATTTTCAAAGAAGAGTTGTCTAAGAGAATTGTGTGAAGATAGGCATCAAACCAGAAGGCCACAGCATACGTAATCAGATATCGTGAATGAACTATGTAGAAAAGTAGGTTAAGATGTGGAAAATTTGTCCTATAGGGGATTACTAGAAGTTTTAGAATGAGAATTCCTAATAAAATGCCATTGTAGAAAAGTTATTCTGTAATAGTATGAAATTTAGACAAGTCCCTTCATAGAGATGATTAAATGGAACAAGAAAACTAAAAAGAAAGATCATGGTGTCTGGATTAAATTGTGGCTGTAGCAATGGGAAAGAGTACAATGCGAAGAAAGTTCAGTCTCAAGTGTTTAAGGGAATGGACGCGCTACAGCATGGGAACAGGCGGAAAAACACTCAAAGGCACCTTTGACTCTTGGTGGCCCTGCCTGTTTTAAGTTTGAAGTTAAGCATGATTGGAAATTTCAAGCAGGCAGTGTTCAAAAATGGCCAGTACTGAAAGTCACCCTCAAAAACACAGAGCGAACAGAGCTCAGAGGACGACGGCTGCAGCAAGTTTCAGAGTTTGCTTTTCTTTTCTTTTCCTAGAATTTGGGAAGTGGCTGTCCAATTCATTGAGAGTCTCCACCCTCATGTCAGGAAGGATGGTTTTCAAACTAATACAGACCAAGATGGAGCCATCATGGCTGCCAAAGCCCACCCGGCAAGTCAAGACCACAAAGCTGATGATGTTATGATGAGTGTGGGGTTAGCTATGGATCGCCTAAAGCAGTTAGAGGCACATTTATCAGGCCCACGCCAGCGGCCAAGGAGGGTGGTAAGAGCAGCAGTACCTTCCTTAAGCTCACGCTAGGATGCTAAGAACATATGGTAAGTTTGAGATGGCAGTTAGGATACTAAGCAGATACAGCGAGAGCAGCATGCCCTTGTTAGTTTCAAGAATCAGGAGGCATCCTGTCAGCTGTTAGCCAAAGGCCGGGCTGTTTTCCACTCTATCTCCTGCCTCATTTATGACAGGAAGCTTCTATACCGGCCCCTAGCAATTCCCACTTTCTGGTGTTTGCACCTAGGCATTAAGTAGGGGTTGAATTTACTGAATTGTCTGTAATGAAGTGAAGACATCAGAAAAAGTAACACGTGGCTTTTGAGATTAGATTGTAAAAATAATGTTGATTTCCATTTTGTGCGTTGTTTTGTACAGTTTAATTCCATATCTTCTGAGAAGCTGGCTGCCATACCATGCTGTGCGTGTGGCAAGAGACCAAGATTTGGGTAACACACGAGAGAATATGAAAGTGCCGCTTTCCTCCCCCAGCGGTTTGCAGGTGGGTTCAGTCTCCAAGCGGACTGGGCTTTAGAGTGAATAGAGTGACGCCGAGCCAGATGCACCTAGCTAACCAATCAGATTTCAGATACATATGAACCTGTGGGATAATGTGTGTTTCTTGTTTTACGTTGCTGTGTTTTAGAGTAACTGGTTGTGTATTTAATGACTAGCATAGTAGTGTATTCAAATGATAGTCATTTGAGCTTGTTCATAGTTATGTGTTTGGAAAGGACAGATGAAGCTTTCATGGTTATGCACACATATAACTGAATCACAACAATATTGTATTTAAGATGGAAGTGAAGCAAAAAAAGTGGTTATAAGAAGGTTATAGTCAAGACTGCCAGGGATAAAAATAAGCATAGTTAGAAGGAACATGAAAAATTTCCAATATGGCATTATTGCATGTATAGGGGATTACTGTATGTGATGGTTTGAACCAGAAACGTCCCCCCAAAGCTTTTCCTATTTGGATATTGTGGAATAACTATGCAATCATGAGCGGTTTGGCAGTGGGGCCTTGTTGGAAGGGTAGATCACAGGGGCAGGATATGGAAGGGTATAGGCCCCCCCTCCCTCACTTAGCTTCCGGTCGGTTACACCGTGAACAGCCTTCAGTTTGTGCTTCTGCCACGTGTTTCCACCATCACCAGCTGCCCATGCATAGACTGAAACCGTTTGAAACTTCTGAAAATCTATCTTTCCTCCCTTAAGTGGTGGATGTTGGGCATTTTTGTCCAAACAACAAATAAGTAACTATACACTTAAGACACTGTGGCAATTGAACAGACCAAGAGGTGCGTCAAACAATTATCAGGTGTAATTTTACAGAAAACATACAAGTCAAACTATTAGTAAATGAACATAGGTGTAAATATTACCTCTATGACTAACTGGCATGATTCATGTAACTTAGGTTTTCAACTGTATCAAACTATACTAATGATATGAATCTAAAACTGTAAGGATTATGGATTTTAATAAATCTATTAAGTGTATAGATACTGTTCACCAAATGTCATAACAGATAAGGTAAAACAGTTTAAAATAGTAAAATAGGTAAAATAGTGTAAAAATAGTCTACTTTAAACTAAAGGAGCAGGATTGGTTATTTAGTGAAACATGTATGATTTATTTTCATTTCTACTAATCATAATAGTGTCTGACCAGATCTGAAAATCCTCTCCAATTGCTCTCCGTAGTGGCTAAAGCCCCATTGTATAAGGTACTCAATGGAAATTATTAACTAGAATAAAGACGCTCTGTCCTATAGGACCAGCAACAATGACTCTGTTGTATGAATTTGAACAATGGCCTTTGGATGTCACTAATAATATTGATTCTTTTTCTAATTCAACATAATATTTTAATGACTTCTCCACGGGGCTCAGTAAAATTGCAGAGCTAGTCTTAGGGTTCAACTTAGGGTTCCAGTAATTTTCACCCCACATCCTCCTTTACTTCATGTGAACACCACACTTTTGGTTGATGTGTTCCCTTTGCTCAGATGTCTATAAACTGTGTGTAAGACTTAATTAACATTAAGCTGAAAACATCACACTTTTCATTTTACACTGACACGTTAAAATAAAAAAACACCACTGAGTGCCTTACTATATGAAACCTTTTTTTTCATTGTTTGGCAATCTACAGTTGTCTTTAAAAAGAAGTTAATCTTACTGTTAAAGTTTTGTATTGTGAAATTAATAAAAAATAAACTCAAGTAAGATAAATCAAGTTAAAAGAAAATGTTAGCTGGCTGTATAAATCTAGGAAAGGAAACTTACTCCCATGTGAAAGTGAGGAAGAAAATTCTGCACACCAGTGATAGAAATCTGCTTCAAGTGGGAGCCGATAACAGGCACCATGGCTGGGAATCTTCTAGCTTTTGGTATGAGGCTGCTGAGGAATTTGGAATGAGAACCTCATCATTAGGACTCTATCACCAAACTCACGGCTGCCAAGTGGCTGACACATTGGAACTGTTCAGTCATGCCAAATTTTTGGAAAGCAATTATTTTTAGAGCTTCAACATTTATTATTTCTTTAAAGAACTGTCCAAATTCAGTGAATATATATATTTTTAGACACATGAATCAATATACTTTAGTACTTTTTTCATCTGGGGTGGAGGAAAAAACAACACCCAACATCCCAACACTGCCTTGACCCAGTAGATAGACATTGTAATTGTTAATGAATTTGCCCTGTTCCCAGATCTCTTAATACAGTGCTCAGAGAAGAAACCTTCCTTCCTCATTTGACTCCAAAATCCTCTGTGCACTCAGGTAAAATGCATGGAAATCTGATAAGCATGTGAAATACATGGTGTATGTTAATTAAAAAAATTATAGTGAAAGGCACATTGACATTAGCGACCTCTCAAAACATCCCCCTTCCATTCCCACACACTTCTTTGTTCTTTTCACTTTCTGAAGCAGTCCGGAAGGTCCATTTTTGTGAAGGTATTAGTTACTTTTCAGTGCTGTGACAAAATACCTGACATGCACAAATTAGAGGAGGAAAAGATCTGTTTTAGCTCACAGTTTCAGAAGGTCACAGTTCATTCACGGGTGGCTGCCAACAGTGGGGGCATATGGCGGAGGTGGAGGTGGAGGCAGCTCCTCAAGACATTGCAGACAGGAAGCCAAGCCAAGTCAAGTCCCCAAAGGAAGGAAGGAATCAGCATTTATCCTATGAAGTCCTGTCCAAAAGATTCATCCCTTCTGGGTCCAGCTTCAGTGTTCTTCCCCTTTTAGGTGTAAGTCCCTACTGCATGCCTGTAATCCAATCCACATGCCTGTGGTCTATAATCTGCCACATGCCTGTCTTCCACCATACACCTATAATCCAAGCTCTAGACCCGACCTCCCATCTCCTAACAGCTCATTGTTTATATAATTGCTAAGTTTTCTCAATAGTGAGAGGATTTGAAGATTTGAACTCAAAGGCAATGTTCTTTAGAGAGCGTTGGTAAGATCGCACTATTTGATAGTGTTCTCCTCCCTATCAAGTTGTTTACCTAGCTATCTTTTTGTTTGTATATATGAATGAGACTATTTTGTTCGACTATATTGTTTGTTTGTATTTATAAGAGACCTGTAGATTTCCCGAATTATTCATTGTTGCTTTAAAATTTTCTAAGTTACTTGAATTTAATCATTATATGATTGGCATATTTGTGCTTTTTAAAGAAGCCAATGTTGTCATTATTTTTGAAAAATATGCCTTTTTTCTTTATGTTATGTATAATAAGTAATCATATTGCAACACTGCATGTTTGACCTTTATATTCTGGACCTGTTTTCAGGGCATTCGGTTAAGGCTAAAGGTATGGCGATTACTGGAACATAAATATGAATTTCCTTTTTAATAACTGAGATATAATACTTAAAGGAAAGTGGACAGATCTTAAACTGTTGTTTAATAAATATTTGTGTAATGTTCACTCCCTAGCGTGTTTACCATTGAATAATCCACACAAATTTTCCTTCATTATATGGAGAAACCATGCAACTTTCCTGGTGGGCTATCCATGGACCTGTAACTGAAGAAAAATGAGTCCAAAATTGAGAGAGAGAGTTTATATTGTTCCCTTAGCTTTTGTACTTATATTTTGCAATGGAAAAACTACTTCTGTCAATTGTAAATAGTCAATGCAAACCCAATTATATGCAAATAAACCTGTGACTAGCGGCAGTGTTATCTCAGAATAGCAGATAAAGTTTATTTACCATAAAAACAAAGCTATACAGGTATTTCTTAGGAGTTTGTTAATAACTAAATGATTTGGATTGGGATTCTATATAAAATTTAAAAGAAGAAGATAAGGCAAACAAATACTTAAGAATCAAAAAACTCATTCCTTTTGTTTTTTGTCTCTGAAAATAAATGAGGTTATAGCCTTCCTCCAACTGGTGGACTCGCACCAACAGGCATGTTCATGAGACTGGACAGGGCTATCGTAGTTAGTGTGGCACTTTGTGACCTACACATAGGTGGCAACGAATGGTGGAGATTTGAATATAGGAAGCAGAACAATTACATATATTAGAGGATTTGGTTTGTTGCCGAGATTTGACCCTCGACAATATTTAAAGTTGGTTTAAGCAAGTCTTATAGATGTCTGTCTTCTTACCTAACTGGTACTTGAAATCCCTGAGTCTGACAGTAGAGAGAGGACATAGATAAAAGGTAAGTGTGATCAAGAGAAAGCTAAAATGCGCTAACAGGTGCTGTCTCACATCAACAAGGTGAAGAAGCAGCCACCAATGTGTGTGGGCTACAAAATGGCTGCTTTTCACTTGGTCCGTCTGCGTCTCCGCTCACCGTCACATGACATTATAAGAAAGGGGATTCTGGGAAATGTAGTTCAGCTTAACTAAGTTGAGCTAACATAAAACCAACACATGATCTGCATTTTTGTTTCTTAAATTGAAAGTATTTTCACTTAAAATTAATAATTAAAATCACTGACCCAAGGTATTAAATTCAGAAATCTTGGTTTCGGCATTTGAAATAAATACTATACTTAAGAATCTGTGTATCCACTTATTAATAATTATTATGAATTATTGGATTTGAGTTGCCTTGAGAAGTTTCTGCGGTGTGTAAAAAATTACCTTAAGAATGAGATCAAGAACGTATTACTTTTCTGTGTCGGTTAACATCGTGTGTACAAAATGTAGAGCCCGTGCTGATTTTTCTAATATCTGAAGAGTGTAAAAATAATGATACGTAATCTTTAAATGTGAGAAAATTGTAACTAGATAATATGATATGAAGATGAAAGAGGAGTGATGGGAGGGAGTTCCGCTTCTCCTTTCTCCTTGATAACATAAGATTTGAGGTTAAAGGAAACACAGCCAGTCCTTTCATTTGCTCTTTTTTTTTTCATTCAAAGAGTGTTTTGAATAACCTTTGAAGATGTACAGCATTCGCACTCACCAGTAACACATAAGGGAAGCAGAATGCTATTATTTATTACATAGCTTATTTTCAACAACTTTTATAATTTATCAAACAAACAACAAGATAGGCTACTTCATATCCTTTGAAATGGTCCTTCCGTCTCCCCTTCTTGATTTCTGAGTTTAGGCCGGTTTTGTTCCATCTGACCCTCATCTGGCCAGAATAATTTCAACCTTTACTTATGAAAAGCTTTGGTAAGGTTTGTTTGCTTTCCTATATGAGAAAATGAGTATTGATGGCCTGTGAATTCTAGAAATAATTGGTTTATGAAGTGCCTATTTCACACAGCAGATGTCTATCGCAATGGTGCAGCCAGCCATCTTAAAACACATTTAAAGAGTAAAGATTAATATAAAATACTGACAACGCATAATGAATTACTATTTAGTCAAATAGGAAAGTTTATGAAGCTGCCTTCTTACTTGTGTGACGATGTGCCAAACTGTCACCTGACGTAGTCATCCCTGAATACACATCCTACTTCCTCATGAGTATGTCAGAAGTCATGTTAACCCAGTCTGGGTATTACATTGCTATGTTATTTGCATACTTATCCCAACCCTACTTATAAATAAATTTAGGTAGATCACAAAATGCAGCAGTACCAAAAGATATATGTAAGTGAGGGAATGGGTAAGACAAAAACGCTGTAGCAAATAAAGAAAATGGTGAAAGGATCACATCAAATATGCATGAAGAATTCTATACTTCTATATTCTAAACTTTCTCATGGAGAAACTCAACATGACCAATAACATGTAAATAAAGTCCATAAGGGAAGACACTCACTTTTAAGCTGTGCCACAGAGATGAGAATCACTTTGAAATACTCAATTTATTTATACACTTGGGAAAATACCCATAGTATCTTGGTTAGAGCACTCAGTAATTACCCTCTTACCTCACATGCAATGAATCCCAAGTGTACATTCTATAGAACACCTGTAAGCTCTTGGAACTTCCCGGTGCTATGGGTCTTTGCCTGCTTTCCACTGAGAAATTTGCTGAAATGCTTATGGTGTGGTAGGCTGACCAAGTGGATAGGGAACTGAACTACACGTGGGATAACTAGTATAATTTTGTCTAATATCTTCATATTTATATTTACAAACTATGTAATTTCTACTTGTTTCTATTTCGTTAATTGGTTGTTGCTGATTGAGAAGAAGTAAGGATTAATGTTTGGATCAAATGTTAGTCAACTTTTTCACTTAGTCAAGGAAAATTGGATTGCTCATCAAGAGTAGTGTTCAAAATACAACTTCTCCTTCTGGTAACAGAGAAGTCCAGTCATAAAATTTAGGTATGAGGAGAAATAGAATATATTTTGAGGCTTGACCTGGCCAGAGACAAAGAATTATTCTACTTTGTCCTGAGAACCTGTTCCAGTGGTTGTACATAGCACTTTCCATAAATTTTACATGATATTTCTACCTTTATCCCGTTAGCCTAAACATATTGACATGAACATATCTAACTGCATGGAAGGCTGAGATGCGTATCCTTCCTTCTTAGTAGTCATATAAGCTTCTGATAAAGGAAAATCTGGAACTGGTGTTTGTAAACTGCTAGTGGCCTCTGTCACAGGAGATGAACTTCAGAGTTTCTTTTGGTTATGTTAAATATGAAATGCCAATGAGATCTAGGTAAAGAGAGGAAAAAGATTGGATATTCAATCAGGAAAAATTAACGAGACTGGAGATTTGGGTTTCATTACATTCTTAAAACCACGAGTCTAGATGAGACTAATTAAGGACATGGTACACAGAGAGCAAAGAAGAAAAATTATCTGGCGTTTCTGAGACGTGCTAATAATTAGCAGCTGGGAAGACAAAGATTCATACCAGAAGATTAAAGAACTTTCAGAGGTGTAGTGCTTATGAAGCAGGCTGAGAAGTGGCATCCAGATGTTGAATAAAGAAAGTGTTCCAGAGATAGAAAATGAACTTTGGTGTACGTTGCTGCCAAGAGGTGGGGTGTGAAGATAGAAGGTGACTGACCATTGTATAATTGTATGTAACAAGACGTAGGGCACTGTGATCAAGGAAAGAGTGGGGGCGGGGAGAAAAGTACGATTACACTGAGTTAAGAGATGTGAGACAGCAAATATAGAAAACTTCTGAGACGCTTTTCTATAAACGATTGCAAGATAAATCTGATGTAATTCAGAAACGGTATCATTAAGATGGAATATAATACACCTTGCCTACCGTATGATTCTGGTAATGGAGAAGAATTGAGAAACTTGAGAATTGAGGGGAAAGACTGGTATCTGTGGATTCATCACCTTGCAAAGGGATCTGAGCATTTGATCTAGTGCCCAAGTGCATGGTTTACGCTTAGACAAGGCAAAAGAAGAAAAGAAAGTTTAATTTTAGTGTAATTAAAACACATAGACTTTAGATAAATATGACCATGGAAATAAGATCTCTTTTTTCCCATTGTATATATGAGGTACTCAATCTCTTTCAATTGTTCCTTTTTTAGTTGAAATTTATAATAACTTCAACTACTGGGAAAAATTAGAAAGGAGACTATTTAAGGTTAAAGGAAAGCGTGGGAGGCTAGAACAGAATGGGAGGATACATAAGACAGCTCTAGCTGTAATACATAGTGGAAAACTGAATTCACAGTGAAGGCACAGAAATTTGATGGCAGACATAGATTAAAATCGGATTTATGCTACTAATCCAGGCACATTTCACTTTATTCAGGCTTGTTTAGTGTAGTTATAATGTTGGAGTAAAGTTATTTTTTGTGCCAGAATTAGGATTTCTCCAGGTAAATAAAATAGATGGGAAAAGTTACAACGATGAGGAAATTTTACAAAGAGGAGGAATCGTAATATTTCATGGAATTGAAACTGGATATAAGGGGAGAAGAAAAAGGTGGAAATAACTATCGGCAATCAAAAGTGTAATAGAAAGTGTAATAATGCCTTCACAGAGATGTCTGTGCTGTAAAACCCAGGACCTCTAGACATGTTGTGTGGCAAAAAGGTTTTGTAGGTGTGAATTTGTCAGGCTTTCAGATAGGGGGCGTTTTTTTTTTTTGGATGGTCTGAGTGGGTTCAATCTAATCACAAGATCATACAAGTAGAAAGCCTTCTCTGACTGCAAGTAGAACAGAGATAGGGAGAAGTAACCTTTGAGAAATTCGAAACTTGAGGACAGCTAGACTTGTTGAGTTTGAAATGCAAAAAATAGCCCCTAAGTCTACAAAAGTGGGTGAATTCAGGAAGATGAGGGCAAGCCCTACTGACAGTCAACAAGGATCTAGGGATGAAGTTTTCCAACTGCATAGAAACAAATTCAGTCAGCGACTTAAACTTGAAAGTGAAAACATCTCCAGAGCTTTCAGAAAGAAAAGCTCCTAGATTTGGGTCTTGTGTGAAAGGATTTCATAAACTGACATCATGTCAGCCACACTGTGGATCCTGACCGACAGAAACCATGTGACAAGTGGGTTATTCCAAAGCTCAGAGTTTGTGGTAATTTGTTACATCAACAAGATGAAGCTAATACAAACGAACCTTGTTGAAAGAAGTATTATTGACAAATATGAGTGTAAGGTGTTATTCTAGTTTAGCTCTAAAATGTCCTCAAAGAGACTCAGATGTTTGGAAGGTGATTGAGTCCTACAGGTCCTGTTTTCATCAGAGGATTCATTTACTAATGAGCTTAGTAGCTAAATGTGCTTTTGTGAGGTAGAACGTGCTTGAAAGTGGGTCGCGAAGGGATGTATTCTTGTCTCGAGTCCCTTCCTTTTTCTCTGCTTCCTGACTTCTGTGGCGTAAGATGCACCAATGTGCTCTTTCGCTATGCTATTTTGCCTGTAGCCAACTGATCATAGATCAAGTTCTCTGAAATCTTGAGTTCAAGTAAACCCTTTCTCTTGTTAAGACGTAACAATTGGATATTTTGTCTCAGGGATGGGAAAGTGCCTGGATACAAGTTAATAAATTAGGTAAATTAGAAAGACTGGTGACTTTGGTCTAACAATGGGACATTAGAAATAGGAATTTTGCTCTTGGTGCATAGATTGAAAAAAAATGTTGGCTGAGATGGGGTAGAGTATTTGATTGCTGGAAGCTAGGAGTTGGAAGTAAAATATGATATATATGATAATAAGCAGAATAAACGGTGATCTAGATGCTAAACTTTTCAAAGATGAGTGTCAGGGACAAGTTCAACAGGGAATATTGTTGGGATATACATCTCATGTGTTTTGGGGGAGGTTGGTGAAATATTCAGGAAATTTGAAGTTTCTAAGAAAATTATATGTGAACTTTTGGGAAAAGCAAGAACAAGGGAGAAACTTACTGGGCAACAGTGGCAAATGCCACACTGTGGAAGAATGGATGGAGGGAAAAGAAGACATGATTCTGGAGCCTCAGGGAAAACTTTTTTTTTTTATAGCCAGGTTTCGGTTCTAATTGTAAGGGAAAATTCAGAGAAAAAGACAAGAATATGATATAGTGGTGGAGTTTTAGGGGATGATCTGAAATTGGGTCAGTTTAGAGAATGCACAGATCTTTTTAGGAATGAGGGTTTTCTCATTGTGAATGAAACAGATAAGGAAGCTTGATGGGCTGCGAGGTTTGATAATCCTTTTGAAAGTGCAGTTGTTTTAGTTCATTCTTCTAAGAGTTGGTCCTTTAGATGGTGAGGCTGTATACACTACAGTTGAGGTTGGAAATTAGTAAAGCTTGCAATCCATCGATACCAGTGTTTAATACATACTCAGATGAAATCAGCATATTGAATCGAGAGCTACACTCTCATTTCTACTACACCATTATTAAAGTAGCTAACGTAAGGAATAAGGAATTAACTACATGACCACCCATCAATGATTAGATAAGGTGTTTACATGTATATATGATATATATATATATGATATATATATATATATATATATATATATATATATATATATATATATCAATGTTACTGTGAATATATAATATACATTGCACTAAATGAAATAAGCCTGATTTAGAAAGGAAAATCTAAAATGGTCAAACACTTGGAAGCAAAGACTGGAATTATGGCTCCTGGGAGGTAGGGTTGGGAACGTGCAGCAAAGAGGACAAAGTTTTAGTTAGGGTAAGTCCAGGAGACTTACCTGTGTGACTATAGTTAATATGAAGTTATCTCAGTTTTCTAAGAGAATAGGTCTTAAATATTCTCATCATAAAATTGATGAATTTGTTAGATGATGGGTAGTGAATGTTTGATTCAATGCTTTCATAGTGTATGTTTATTGAAATAACATGCTGTACACCAACAACTTCACTTTTTACCTATCTGCTGTATATTAATAAGTGCAGGGGAGAAAGAACTGCTTTCCTAAAGCAACTTAGCATTCAGTAGGGCAGTAGTACAGCCAGCAGAGGCTCCGTCATCAAAGCCTGAGTGGCTTCTCCAATTTTGTTATGAGATGGCAGGAGCCAGTTTGTGGTTGTTTTAGAGACCTTGGAAAACAACCTCACCACACGACCATCGGACCGAGGCACGAGAAATTAAGTTCTGTTACCTTCTACTAACATTTTTACTATTCAAACTATGCCTTGAAATTCTGTAAACAATGTAAAAATATTTGAAAATTCAGGCATCAATTTTCAGAAGCTGCTGCCTTTTAAAGGCTAATGCTGTGTATTATAGTGACTTTCTTTACATCAGTACTTTCATATTTTTATGGACTTCCTGAAGATATAAATTAAAATAACCATGTGTGTTCTCTGTCTTAAAAAATAAATTTTATTTTAACTTGAGCTCTTTGCTAGATGAAGGCCCCTTTGTCCCCTTCGTAGTAAAGAAGCTCAGTGGGGAAGGATATAACTTAATATTACTAGCTGTTAATTCTCCCAATAGAGAGTGCTTGGAAGTTTATAAGAGCTTATTATTTTATTTGCAACTTCTATGCACTTTTTCTCTCCTAGACTGTCACTGCCTCTGTTTAAATGGTGATGGATAACTCTGCAGAAGTGTAGTTGGGAAAGAAAGAAGAGGCAAAATTCATATTCATCAGTAAATCCTTGGTTCAAAAATCACCATATATTACTTTCAAAAAAAGTGATTAATTGCACTTTAACAGGCATATAATTTAAATGGTTCAGACTATTACAGGAGAGTGGGTAGATGTAGTTTTAAAGGCACGATTTAGACAGGAATAAAGTGATAGAAGAATAGGCATCAGCAGAATATAATCTTTTACTCTCCAAATCCTTATTAATGTTAATATATCACACTCAGAAAGCATAATTTATGAACAAAAATGAGGCAAGTTGTTTGAAAGAAGACTAGACTGTAATGTTGGCAACATATGACCACAGCACATCAAAGCCACCGCATCATGGGAGGGTGCTAGCTGCTGGCCTTTCGCTCCAAGAATGTAAAAGCTTAGTGAAAAAGGTAGGAAGGATGAGTGCTTCAGGACCAGCTTCGAGAAATTGAAGTCTGACTGTCTTACAATTGATAAGGAAGTGTTTTCCACTTCCGTGTGGCCCTAGGATGAAGTCATAGTCATTTATGGTCCCAGAAATAACCTCGCGCTGTCACTGCATTGCTGAAATGATGTACCTAGCTCACTACTATGACTCACATTTCATTTGGACCATAAGTTCAGGTCCATTAATAATAAATTCTTATTAACCTTTTCTAAAGGACAAGGGTGACACTGTCCTGACAGCTGGATTGATTTCCATATTTGAATATCTTTCCACTGGTCAACCTCTTCAGAGAGTCCTTCAAGTAAAGACCAAGTGTTTTGAGTCTACTTCCTTTTGTTTCAATATTTAACCTCTAACAGTCAGTTCGACCAGGATTGAGTGTGTTAACCATCACAGAGGTATAATGTTTTTAAACTCACAAAATCCTGGGCAGATTTTTATAAAGGGTGACATTGGAGGTCATGTACCATACTTGAACATGTTGAATTTTCAGAGAAAAATATTTTATTTATTTATGCTTTATGATGAAATCCTGACACGCACATATATTCTTTTATTCAATTAGGATTTTTCATGCCCTGGGTGCTCTCTCTTCAAGGTATAAATTAAGTTCTGGTCCACCTAGCTTATTCCTTATCCTTTTTTCCTGTCTTTGAGTTTCATCACCCCAACCATGGGGAAATCAGTACAAACATCTACCTTGCCTACATTGTGCTTGTCAGTCTATCTTTCGAAAACTAGTTATCTGAGTGATTTCTAAGCCTCTTGGAGGAGAGACTCAAACGGGTAGTAAGTAGACTTTGGATGGAGCTGGAACATCCTGTCTCAACTGGTGATGTGGCAAATTGTTTTTCTGCTTCAGTTCAGCCAAGATTTTTCTGGAACTGATAATGGAACTGTACGGATGCCAGATTTTCTGTGCCATTCTTATCATATTTTCTCAGGAAAAGTGCATATTGGCACTTAATGCTTATTAATGGCCAAATTACCAGCTCACAGTCAGGGCAATCTTTACATCTATTTATAGGGTGCTTGTTATATCTTCAACAGGTTGAGACAAGTAAAGAAGGCTAAAATGTTCAAGTTACTCAATAAGTCACAAACCAAACTATTTCTCTGCCTGAATAATATGTGGGTAAGTTGTACGGGCCTTACCCTCATTATTTCATAAAATTAAATGTGAATGTCATTTACTCACATAAAAAAAACTGTAGTAGACTTTTTAAAGATGGCAAAGTAGCATAGTAGGCATTCTATGAAAATACTGGCTTCTACAGACAGGAATTTTGAAGTTATATCCCAATATATCAAGAATTTTGCAGTAGCTTTAGTTCTTTTATGTAGACCATAGATAAGGTAATTTCCACGGCTTTCTAAGCATTTCAACAATGTTTTCTCAATGTGAAAAAGTAGCTTTTGTTTTGGAGAATTCAGAGCTAGAGGATGCTCACTGTTTCCTGCAGGAATAAATTAGATTACATACTAGAGGGGACTCAGCCTGTGGCTCCAGGAACAATATCCAACCAGATGAGGTGACAGTCTGATTTGCTGCAGAAATAAAAACCTGCTTCACCGTGGTGAGAGCCCAAGTCCCCATGGGGATGCTCTGACTTGGATGAGTTCGTTGTGCCTCGACATAAGGTATGTCCTACAATTTAAGTCATAATTCTGCTGAATTTTAAGGATACGTGCTTAAGAATCTTAAGAAAATTGTTGCTATATACTCAATTATTTGTGCTGCTCACCACCGTATAAAAACACTTCAACTTGTACAGCCAGGATTGGTTGGTCGGCTCACTCATGAAGCATTTAGAGTCCTCACTGAGGACCAGACACTGTTCCTGGTTTTGGAGATAGAATGAAGATCAAAAATAGATCAGGTCCCTGCTGTCTAGGACTTAATAGTCAAAATAATCATCCCACTCAATAAATGTTTAAAATGATGAGCATACGGCCTACTTTTCCCAAGAATATCTGACCTGAACTTTTATTTTTTTAATCATTGTATAATCAGTCATCAGGACTCTTCTTTTCATTTAAAAAGTTTCTTGTTTAGAAAATGACATTTGTTCTCAAAAATGAATGTGTAAGAGCTAAGGAGAAATCAGTGTTAATGAGAGAGGATGTGCAAGTCTACAGTGGCTCTTTTACTTCCTAGGTAACTGGTCAAGAATTGAAGAGAAGCTCCTCAGAGCCAGAACACTGAATCGACTGGGAAACAACAGACTCTCACTGGGCCCTCCTGACACCCCAGGTGGTTAGCGTTCTGTGTTTCCCAAGCTTGTATTGATGCTACATGAATATGTAACTTTAGAAGAACTTTCATAGAAACTGAGACATATTTTTTAATTTTTTAATGGAAAAGAGAGGACATCTAGATAAAAAGAAAGACAGACACCTGACTTATAACTACTCCCTTAACATCAAATTATATTGAAACAGAAGGAGTGTAATGCTTCGTCGCTGATGAAAGTCTCTGGTTGCAGCTCCAGCTCCACCACTGTCTGCTTCTAACCATAGGCAAATTTCTCCAACCTCAAACCTCAGATGTCTCAAATTCTAATGAGGAAAAGAATTAAGGTAGGTAGTGTCTGTCCAGAAAAATGCCAGAGTATATGAGAAATAGTTGATGTGAGTCATCATTGTGAGTCCTTAATTACTTTGCATTATTCTCTTTCAATTGTGTGCATATGTGTGCAATTCACATACATGTGGCACATATGTCAAAGTGGGAGTATGTGGCAGGGATCTGCTCCTTTCACCAAAGGTAGAAAGCAGAAAGGAAAAACTGGAGCCAGGATCTACATGGCTTGTTCAGGATGAGAAGATGGCAGAATCGATCCCGTATCATTTCCATCACCTCCCAATGGTGCCATGGGTTGGAGATCTAGTTTTTAGCAATAGTCCTTGAAGGACACTTATCCATGCTACAGCAAGAATAACTAAAAATACTTCAAATTTCTACCTCATCTGTTGGAGGAGAGGATTCAGTACTACATTCGTTTCTTGAATTTGATCTGGTTACCACTAACTAGATAGTTTCAAGTAACACAAATTTATTCTTCCACAATTTTGGAGTCTTGAAGTTTAAAATCAAGGTGTCACCAGTGCCCCCCTCCTTCTGGAGGACCTGCAGAGGGCTGTGGCTTCTGGAGGCCACACATACTGCTCATCTTTATTCTAGTCTCGCTCTCTATTGTCACGTTGCTCTCCCCTCTGTGTCTAATCCCCTGTGCCCCTCTGCCTTTCTCTTACAAGAATACTTGTGACATGATTTTTGTTGTTGTTGTTGTTGTTGTTGTTTTGGCTTTTGGAACCCATGCAGGTAGCTCAAGGCAGTCTTCTCATCTCAAAATCCTTACTTTAAGTACATCTGCAGAGACATTTTTTCTAAAACAGATTAACAGTCACAAGGATTAGGATGAGAAAGTATCTTTCTGGGGACTTGGGACTGGAAGAATGGTTCAGCAGTTAAAGCACTTGCCCCGCCAGCAGTAAGTCAAGTGCTAAGTACCCAAGTTTGAATCCCTGGCACCACATAAACGAGGTGTGGTGACTCATGCCTGTCATCCCAGCACTCCTCGGAGGCTGAGGCAGGAGGATTGCAGTAAGTCAAGGCCAGCCTGGACTTCATAGTGAGTTCAGGACCAGCCTAGGCTACAGAGAGACCCTGTCTCAAAGAAAGAAAGAAAGAAAGAAAGAAAGAAAGAAAGAAAGAAAGAAAGAGAAAGAAAAAAAGGAAGGAAGGAAGGAAGGAAGGAAGGAAGGAGGGAGGGATTTCTGGGGATAGTGTCCTCCCTTTACGACTATCAGTATAAAGCCTTTGCCACTTGTAACTGCCACTGGTGGGAGTCTCCCTAAAATATGCCAGTCTTTCCAAGCGCTCACTTCTACCCTCTCAAGCCCCGGTCCTAGAAGCTTCCCTAACACACAATGTATGCGGTTATGTTTTCTCTGATTCATTAGCCATTTTTTTTGTTAGATGCATCAACTTTTTTCTTTGTTCTTTTAATTTTTTCTTTTTGCTTCCCTATATAGAATTGTAATAAGAAGGAATCAAGAATATAGAAGAATCTGCCATTGAGAAACCTAGGAATGCCTAGGTTGTGACTTGTTTCTTAATTTCTTACTCTATAAAACATTAGTAACAATTTTAATGGACCCCTGAATACAGCTGAATAAATGATATTGTTAGAGAGGATGCAGATCTTTCCTAATCAAAAGAAATTGCTTTAGACCGAAAATACAGGAGGGAGTAGCTCTGGATGAGCTAGGAAGTGTGTCTTCTCCAGTTTCTGGGCCTCAGTCTTGAACTTGCCAGGTTCCAGAACTGTAAGAATTAAGTGATTAAACCACCAGGTCTCTGGCAGTTACGTTATAGCAGCGGAGACTAAGCAGAAATCTAGGAAGATGGATTAGAAGCTCCTGTTTAATCTTTTAGTGGTTTCTTTTCTTTTCTTTTTTCTTTTCTCCTTCCTTCCTTCCTTCCTCCCTCCCTCCCTCCCTCCCTCCCTCCCTCCCTTCTTTTTGCAACAGGGTCTCACTCTGTATCCCAGCCCAGGTTGGTCCTGAACTTACTATGGAGCTCAGGCTGTCCTTTAATTTGGCAATCCTCCTGCCCCAGCCTCCTGAGTGCTGGGATTATAGGCGTGTACCACCATGCCCAGCTTTATGTGGTGCTGCAGAATGGAACCCAGGGCCGTGTGCTTGCTAGGAAAGCTCTTTAACCGTTGTGCCATTCCTCCAGCCTCCTAACATCTCTGTTTTGAAAAAGATACAGGAGTCAGGCATGACTCCACAGAAGTGGGATTTGGAGGCAAGCGTTGGAAATCACTTTCTTTGTATGTAAGCAGCGCGAAAGTGCTCATAGTAAGCCCTGAATTTTTCACACTGAACACCACGAGCTGCACGCCAGCAGCAGATGGGAGCTTGTTACTGACAAGGTGACTAACAGCACCAGGAAAGGGGCCAGTCACCAGTACGACTTATGCTGTGCGAAGCCCAGGAAATGAACCAATCCCTCAGAACGTCGTCTTCCGTGATGGCAGCTTCTTAGGGAGGAAATAGTGTGCAAATCCGCATCCAGTGCCGGGAATGCACAAAGCCGGTGTACTCGCCTCGTCCTGGACACAGCTAAATTATTCAAATAATCATCTAAATGTGTTTGGGGGAACTTTTGGCTTAAATTTTGTTGGTAGAATTCTAAATCAAGGAGGACAGTGAGGAAAATTGAAGAGAGATGCTTCTGGTCTAATTGTAGCTTGGAAATCCGTCTGTTCATGTCCCCTAAGTGAGCTCAAACTGAGACCAACAGCAACAAGACGCCTATGGAGTATTTGTCAGTGTTTTAAAACAGTGGTCATAAACTCAAGATGGGAATAGAGCATTGAAATAAAGAAGCAGAAGCCCATTTTAGGAAGCATTTGTGTCATATAGCTACCAATTCAGTAAACACCTCGACTCTCTAAAACAAAATATAATGAAAGTAGTACCAGTTCAGTATCTTTGTATTACAATAACCTGTATGATTTAATGTGTAAATTTAATTTATATCCTTAGATGTAAAGCCATGTGTGTACATGAGGAATAAATTAGTTCTACACATTTTTGTCTTAAATATAGTTGTTTTAAAATTATTTTATGTTAGTATATGTTTGTGGTATGTGTAATTCTATTAATTTTAAGGAATAGGCATGTAAATATCTATTCATTTCTAATCATTACTTCCCTATCACCTCTGTTCCTCCCCTTTCTCTCCCCTAGATCCCCTTCTCCGTTTGCCAAAAAAATCTAACTTTCTGCTTCCTACAATCTTTCCTTTATTTTGCTTCTTAAATTATTTATATTTTGGGTTTCTCATATACAAGAAATATGATATTTAGCCTTCTGTGTTAACTTGATTTTGTTTAACATTATAGTTTCAAGAGCCCATTGATTTTCATATAAATCTCTCTAATGTATCATTTTATAGCAGAGTACTACTCTATTCTCTGTGTGTATATCTATACCTGAATCTATTGGCTACCTATATATGTATGCAAATATATAATATTTTCTTTACACACTCTTCTGTTGATGAGCATATTGCCTACCTCTTTAATTTAGCTCCTGTGAATTGTACTGCAATAAAAATGAGTATGCATATATTACTGTAATATGATGTCTTAGACTCTCTTGGGAAGATACTCATAAGAAGTACCATGGGCTCAAATGGATTTCTACTGTTGGTCTTTGAGGAATCTCCATGTTGATTTCTACAGTGGCTGTACTATGGGTTTATGTTTCTACCAAACGTATAGAAGGTTCCTCCTCTCCTCCCTTTTGGTTAGAGAGCTTTTTTGAGTCTTTGACAGTAGTCGTTCTATGATGGAATTTTAATGATTTGGTTTTCATTTCCCTATGGCCAAAGGTTCTAAAAAACGTAGGAGTTCTCTCTTTCTCCCCACAGCTTGCTCCCTTGAGTGTTTAGGCCGATGTCCCTGCTGTCTGCTTCCACATCTCTAAACTGGATTCTTGCATTGCTACTTCTACTTCATTTTTCAATCTTGGCTTCAAAAATCACCTCCTGATTTTTCATAGAAAGGATGAATTTAGTTTTCTTTTCTGCAGTCTCGCTGTCTTAAAATAAGTATGCCAAGTTCTTTTCTTTCCATACAGTTTTATAATATCATTTCAGTGAGGTCTATTGATCAACATGAATCATCAGTTTTTCAACATCTAAAATTGCTAATTGCTGTCTTTTCCTATTTTAATTATTAAGAGAACACACACAAAAATAATGGTTGACCTTTTCTATCATGTTCATTTACATGAGAAAATCAGGAAAGAATTTGAGGTATAAGAAAACTATTTTTGTAGGTGCAAATTAACATGTATGATCATATTATTAATAGTGGTAATTATGGAAATACATGGACTTGAGTAAGGTCTTACAAAGTAATGATTTGTAGTTTAGCTATGTAATGTGCCCTGAATGGCTCATGTATGTGGATATGGTAGAGTATCTGTGTATTCCATATGCCGTTAAGAGATAGGGCCTCATCAGCAGGGACTGATTACTATAGCTCGACCTGGAAGGGGTGGGTCCCTGCGGCATGACCCGGAAGGTCTTGCCCTAGTCCCACCCCTCCTGTTTTCTCTGCATCCTGTTTGCCATGCCGCGGCAGCTTTTCTCCAGCTAGGCCTCGGCCATGCCCTTCCACCATTGTTGACTGCCCATGAATGAGCTTAGACCTTCTGGAACTGAGCTTAAATAAACCTTTTCTCCCTGGAACTGCGAGTGTCAGATGCTGTGTCCCAACAATGTTTAAGTAACTAAGACCTCTTTATTTAGAATAAATGTGCAGAACAGTAGCTGAAGGAAAAGTAAATATCTGAAAAAACAGACAAAGCATAAGTTAATATTAAACAATAAAGCAAAAGACAAGATGATAGTACAGTTCATGCTCAGCAGCCTTGACAGTGAGGCGAACGGACTGAAACTCTTCCACTGATGCCTTCAGAAGCCTCAGGTTGGGTCAGATAAGACCCCACTGTGTCTTTATGACACATTGACCATATCTGAAGCACAGGTGATCAAATGTGTAAAAGTTAAAGGAACAAGAAAAGGTAAATAATAAAAAGAGGGTTATATTAGTAGTATCAGATAAATTAGGAATTTCATTCTGGAAGCAGAGGAAAGACATAATAAAGACAACCATATGCTAAGAAATTAGAACAAAGAGAATATAAGTGTTTTATATCAGAGACGATCCTTTGAAAGAAAGAAAATTTCCTCATCTATTTTTTTAACTACACTGGCTTAATAAAATTCCTGTTGGAATTGTATATTTGGATCACAAAAAAGCATGGGATACATTGTGTGCATACATTTATTCATCAAGGGCTGATTACACAATAACTATTGAAATAACGAAACAATGACTTTAAAAACAGTAACAACATACTAACAATGAATGGTAGGAGACACAGGAAAGAAAGAAACTCCAACAGCAAACCAGAAAATAAATCACCAAAGAATGAACTCACTGAGGAATACGCTCTGGACCAAAACAAAGCAAACTGGAGTACTTTGCTCAAGTATATAAAATAAGTCTTTTAATAAACTACAAGGAATATTATAATGTCCACATTTACAGAAAAATTTAATTTACCTATAATAGGAAGCAAAGTTTTATAGTGAATTGTGGGGAAAACATTTTTGATTGGTAAAAAAATTATGGAAATTGCTTTGCGAATTATGTTTCTGAAACCTACCTTCTCCTTGCCTGTATCGTTATATCTACATACAGGCCAAGCTATAATTATTGTCCAGAAAAGGTAGAATAGTATCAAAGTCATACACCAAGGAAGAAGGAAGACACATGCTTCTGAAACTACTGTGTCCATCTGAGGACCGTGTTTAAATAAAGGTTTGATTCTGTAATCTGGGTGGGTCTTGGGACTCTGTTTCTGACACATACCTTGGTGACACAGCACCTGCTACTCCACTTAACACACTTCGGCAGCAGTGCCCAGATTAGTATCTCTAAATCCAGACCAGAGAACAGCAGCATCTCTGTCAATGTGAACACTTGTTAAACATGAAGAACCTCAGATTCTGCCCCAGACATCGACCTGTAACGACTTCCACCAGACAGGAAGAAAACATCAAGCCCTTTTGCTGATGAGTCAGTGTGTGTGTGAATATTTCACTCTGCTTACAGATCTGAACCTCTGAGATAAGAGAAAAGTAGCAGAGCACTTAGAATACCAGGGGTGGTGGATAGACAACTTTCCATTTCTTACAGAATTTACAATCCCCCGCCAGAGACACTTTATAGATTGCGGGTGGTAGGCGGAGACACACGGATGGTGAAGACTGATGTAGCCCGGTCCAGCTCCTCCTAGAGGTTCTATGCAATGTACCAAGTTATCCCACAGAGGTTGCAGCGCCAGCCAAGAGAGTTGATTGCGGGACTTGAGGAGAAAACATGGCTTCACACAGGGACCAAGAAACTCTGTGGAAGAGATTGGAAAACGGCCCCCAGAAGCCCTAGAGAATGGCAATGGTGGGCGGAATGTGAAGCTGGGACTTGTGAGGCACAGGCGGGGCATTTGAGACGGCTGAGCTGCTTGGGAGCTGCCCCAGCACGCCAGAGACTGATGCAGAGGGTGTGTGTGGGGGGGATTAGACAGAGGGGGAACGAGAAGGGGGAGGGTTGGGGACGCTGCACTTGGGCCCGGGGTCCTCCTCCTGTTCCTTGAGATTAAGGATAGAATTTCTTCTTGCAGAATAGGTTGGAAAAGGAGTGATAGAAGGAGAACCAGAGAGGTGAGAGACAGACTCATAGAGTTTCAGTTAGAATTAGGTGGATATTTATAAAACCACGTTAAAAATGAAATGTGATTACTTTTAATTGACAGTTTCCTTCTTACTACTGGTTAGTGGGACTTACCTTCAATTGTATATGAGTTTAAAATGCAAATTTCATCCCTGATGTTCTTATACAAAAGACAGATAATTATGTATCTACTCATGAAGGCAACAAACAATGGTTTCTTTTTGGGATAATTTCCCCAATAAAATTAGAAATTTTCATTTTGTGTTTTTCTGAACCACAGTAAATTGAATCGAAAATCCTTGAGAAGAAGGCATGAGTGATATCAGATAAAGTCTGTTCACTGAGGGGCAGGATTGAGGGGGCAATTTTTTCCCTTCAGGTGTTGTGGATCCTAGAGCCAGGGGGTCGTGGTTTGGATCTCAAGTGTCCCCCAAAAGCCTCATGTTCCTTTGTATACTGTGTAGAATTACGGGGTGGCTGGGAAGGGGTGGGTGCTTGGGGATTGACCTAGAGGGTAGAATGCTGGTTTCACCCTTCTTCTTAGAATCTCTCTGTTCCACCATGCTGTGGGATCTCTGTCTCCTGGAGCCCCCGCTCTAGCCCTGCCACGTAATCCCACCAATTTCCAGCCACCCACCCATGAAAGGACTGAGACCTTCTGAAGCTGTAAGCTACAATAATCCTTTCCTCCCAAAGTTGTGGATGCCAGATATTGAGTCACAGTGATGAAAAAATACCTAATACACAGAGGATATCAGACTTATTCCTTCCCATGTCGATTACATCCATGTCTGTAACCGTGTTGGTGGGGATCTTACTGCCAACCATGAAGAGCTGTGTTAGCTATTAAATGATTTAACAGACTTTCTACACTGTTTAGCAGCTTAGCATATAGTAAGTGCTGTTGCCTAGCTTTGATTACTTTTTTGCTTTTCCTAAAATTTCCATAATCATATTTTTCCAAAAAAATTACAAAATTGAATGTATATTGTCAGCAGAAATCTTACCTCAGCTTATGTGATTTAAAGCATATAAGCTTTGAAAATTTTAGGGAAAGATAGTAAGAGATGTTTATATTTTTCTTGAAAGGAATTTAAAACGCCATTAGATTTTTAATTCCCTTTTTCTAATAAATTACTTGTTAATTTTGTATGTATACCGTTCTTATTTTTAGAATCTCACCAGCACCCTGTTTCGTTTTTGTTGGTCTGTTGCAGTGAAGTCATTTAAAAAGTCTGCAGCTGCAGTGGGTTGACATGAATGAACTAGCGAACAGAAGACAATCGGAACATCTCAGTGACTTTCAGGTGATTTGATGGCTTAGTTTTCCCACTATCTCTCAATCACAATTTAAAATTAAGATCCATTTAATTAAACGAACCTGGATTTGACCATAGGTCTAGTAATGTCATAGTGGGAGTTAAAAAAATAGTGTAGGTTGGCAACTTGAGATAGGGTAGACCTTGCATTTGCTGAGCGGATAATCTTATGAACCTCTTGTCAGGGACAGGAAATAGATTTTTGATGCTATCTAGTATTGATTGAACTGCCATATAACTGATGAGACAAGCTTTAAACTGTACTGTTCTAAACAAGGTCTTCTACATGGTCTAATTGTGCCAGGTGGAGAAATCACAATTGTTAGAGGTGGAGTTTTGTTGACTTTCTTAAAGGGAACTTTTGTCTACTAAAACCAAAGTTAGTATTTGAGGTTATTTGGAAGATTTTTTTTTTTTTGGCAGGGGGGTGTGGTGTGAGAGGAGTTAACCCTTGAGATCTGTGAGATTGGAAGACCTACTTTTTGTATTTCACGAAGTCTGTTTGCATCTCACCTTTTCAGAGCGGAAACAGGATGATATTATTCTAGCTCTTATCTCATTAATGATATTTTACTCATAATGGACCTAACAAAAGTTTTAACCCAAGAAAATTAGACTGAGAGAAAAATACCAGTTATTCAGCCTCAGTGGAAAGTTCGTTAACTTATTCAGATATAAAAATATTTATTTTAACATTGAAAGGATAAGAAAAACTAATACAAAGAACTCTAATTGAAGTAATATTTCTAGATAGCTTCTTTTCAGATAGGAGAATAAATAAACTCCAGAATTCAATTGTTTCTTGGCTTACTGTTTAATGGAATCCCATAGTCTCTTTCCTTAAATAGGTGACCTGATTAGATTGCAGATATAATTAATTGGTAGTTTTGAGGGCAGTGCTTCACAAATACAATTTTGCTGTAAGAAATGTTCATTGAAAATAGCCCTCCATTTTATTACTAAATGGAACAATTTCTACATCTGTAATTGTTCTTTTTTATATTCATTGAGAACCATGAAATGAGGATCTGCTATTTTTATCTGTAGCATAAATATTTTCATGTTCATTCAGGAATTTGTATATTACCTAACATAATTTTTTATTGGTAGAAAAAAAAGAACAAATTGATTTTCAATTGAAGCACAGTACTAGGTAATATAGTCATCAGATTTTAGAATTTCTGAAGGTATGATCTTGAGTACTGTTAGTATATAATAAAAACAGTGTAATTAAAAAAAAAGAGTATATGCAAACCTCATGGTTGTCCAGTGTGTTGGCTTGCCCTTGTCAGCCTTCAAAAACTCACCCACCTGGGTATCTGATAGCTGTGGAGGGCGGGTGGAAATATGGCAGGATGATTGGATACAATTATTTCCATTCTGTAATAATAAAAGATCCTAAAACAAACAACAAACTATATGTATTTTATACTTTTTGGTTGTGCATCATGAATATTTGTATCAATTTAAATTTTAGAAAATGGATATGCTAAGGTATGCAATTAGAAACGTTTATGAAACATACTTATAATGTTCCTTTGTCTTATTAGATGTTGGCAAAAATCAGTTAGGAGTTGGGTGCATAAATTCAACAAACATTGGCACAGTCTCCTTATAAACCAATCACTGATTTCAGTGGTTAGCAATTTTCTGATTATCAGATATATCACCTAGTGGATGCAAAATGATATGTTAAACCATCTGTTTTAAATTCATGCCTTGATAACTTTACGATGTACAGCAGGTGATATAAATTCACACTTCATAAGATGGAAAATGGACACTGGTCTACTTCTCATCCTAATAACACTAATGAATTACAGTTGGCCAAGAGAAGTAAGTGCCCCCTTGGTCTAATTGCAGAAATGAGCAATTAAATGCCAACCAAGTATACCAAACCAAGATATTTTAATGTCCTACGGTGAACATTGTAAGTCTTCAAATAGATAATATTAACGTGAATCAATTCGTTGACATTGGGATAGGTTTTGGGAGTCCAGCTATTTGGTAAATATTCAAAACAATAAGAGTAGTGATGAACGTTTTGTGGTCAAGAAGACCACAATGTTTTTCTCTAAAATTTTACACGCGTGCTTGTCATTCTGTGTGGTGTTAGAATGGGATTTCGGTAAGGGTCTCCTTTAGATATTTTACTTAAGCAGAATATTTTGTCTGTGTGATATTCATGTTCTATCAAAGTAGTAATAATAATTTCATGTTTTTACATATGCCAAATTGCTAACTGGAACTGGCATATTTGGATATATTGATTTTTAGGGTGGGAAAAGAAGTTCTATTCAAAAAATGATAGCAGTAAATAAATTATTTTGAGACATCAAGGCCTTTACTATTTTAAAAAGAAATTGCAATCCTTGTTCTTTTTTTGCAGTACTGGGTATTGGGCCCTTTTCTTTGAGCTACATTGCAGCTCCTTTTGAGTTTTTGTTCGGAAACAGTCTTGCTCTATCACTGTTATAACTTGCCAGTCTAAGCTTGAGCCTTTGCTGCTCCTGCCTCAGCTTCATGTAGTGTTTGGGTTATAGGAGTGCTCTATGACACTTCCCTTCAAATTTTAATAGAAAAGTAATGAAACAAATTGATTATGACATAGACTTTGCTTATTTTTTTCCTGTCCTGTACTGTCTTTTCAAAAGTTTTGGAAATCCAATAATGACACAGAAATATTAAATTATAGACTCTGCTCTAAACAATGTATTCTTTTAAAAATATATTTTCATATCCATACATCATTTACATTAAAGTAAATACACTTTGAAAAAGCAATGGCTATCTTTTCCTTTTTTATTCAGTGACATAGAAACTATTCAATAGCTCTTAAAATTCTTGTGAAGTATCTCTTTTTATATTTCAAAACTCTGTAAAGTTAAAAAGTTTTATCTCTAATCACACTTATTGAAAAATTAGTACCTAGAATGGTACAATAAAGAAACTTACCATCCACAATTTACATTTAATTAATAATTAATTTTATCCCCAACAGTGGAGCAATTGCTAAAAAGATCAATATTAATATTATGATCCAGCTAATCCTAAAGGTTTTTTTGTGCAAAGGTACTACTGTATTTGGTGATATGTGCAAAAGTCCACATTTTTATAGTAATTCTTACCACGACTTTTTGTATAGATTATCACTCACTCTAACTCTTATTTGACTGAAAGAATAGCGCATGGCAGTTAAGGTGCTTACCTAGCCACTGTGAGCCTCTAAGTTCAATTCCCCTGCACCGTGTAAGCCTGGTTGGTGGTGCATGCCTGCAATCCCAGCACCTTGGAGGCTGAGGCAGGAGGATTGCTATGAGCTTGAGGACAGCTTGGGCTCCATAGTGAGTTTAGGACCAGCCGGAATGTATATATGGCATTCTCTTTGATCCTTTTTCAGATAGAAAGATGTAGTCAGAAGGTGCTTTGGCACCTGCCTGTTGCTGGACTCTTGCTTTAGCCCGCCAGCACAGACCTCCTAAGGGGGCTTCGGTAGTGGCAAACACCTCTGAGGCCAAGTTGGTTTTGTGCATTTGTATAGAGACCTACCTTTAAAATAGTGACTGACTGAGTAGATCTGCACCTAGTAAAGTTGAACGACTATGCTAATATTTTAAGCAATCAAAATGATCTTAGATTTAATGTTGATTCCTTGAAGTAATAAAAAATAATCAAGAAAGGGCCTTCGAGTAGGTGGTTTTCGGTGTTGTAAAGAGATAATGACAGGGGAGATAATTCAAGAAGAAATCAAAAGCTTCTTGAACGTGACCAGATAACAGCACTGTAACTGCCTCGGTTTTACTTTCGTGTGAGGAAGACAGAATGCAAGATGATTTTTTCCAATCACAGCTTTTTTTTTTTTTTGCAGTGAAGAAAAGAGCAGCAATCTTCCGGCAAAGCTGACCTTCTCAAGTAAATTCAAATTCTTAGCGTGCTTTGTTTTAGAGCCGCACAGCACAGCTCAGTAGAGCACGTCAGATGTGAAGTCAGAGAACCCGTAGGTCGACCCCAGACCCCGAGCCTAAAGTCTTACGTGATATGGAGGTTGGGGTGGGAAGAACATTGTGAAAACCAGGTTTCACTTTTTGAAATGGCCGTGAGAGATTGTAGAAACTGATCTCAGTGAACCTGTTATGTATGGATCCTCTGACCCAACTATGGAGAGGACGAGTGTTCGTGGCATCAGAAGGCAAACAACTCACAGGGGTGCAGGAAAGGCATGACCAGCTGGAGCGCTCAGGGCTGGGACCCCGTGTGGCCCCATTGTGCTGCCACGTGGTTAGACTGTCTGCGTAAGATGCTTTGCCTGGAGGCATTTCAGGGCTCTGTGACCGCAAGGCAGAAGACAAACCTGAAAGAGAAGCAGCAGTTGCCCAGGAAGGAGGGTCTTAGGAGGAAGTGGGAGTCATCATCCACCCTGGAGAGGACTTTTGGTGATGTGATCGCCTTCTGGTCATTCATGCTCCAAGAAGTAATCCTCATAAACTCATTGGTTCACTAAGTTGGACGTCGGTGTAATTCTTACTATGATCTGTTAGTGACGTCCTTTCTGGGATAGATTTTTGTGCACATCTTTCCAGGAAAACTTTCCCGAAACAGATGATAGTCTGTTAAAATTTAGTTTTTGAAGAAGTTAAGGTGAAGGTGTGCAAAGTATGTATGCTCTATTAAAAAGCATTTGCAGTAAGTGAGTGCAATTTTCACCAAACTATAAATACCTGCTACAAAATACCAAAATTGGAGACTGATGTACAGGTAAGGGACAGGACAGATACTCCTGATATTGGTTGAAGCTTCAGATTTGAAGTGATTTGTTGTGAATTTTAATTCCATCACTATTTTGTGCTTTGAATAACATGGCTCAATCCCTAGCTTCATGCTAAGATGACAACTCTGGTATTTCCTAGTCTCAAAGATGTAATATAAGTCTGATTTAATGTCCGTGAAACCATTTCAGAGCCATGATTGAGAAGAGTTGTGAAAAGAGGCAATATCGTTACTGTAAGAGGCATTTGTATATTGTCTTGAATTATGCTAATGTGACAATAGAACATATCGTTCCATTTTTAATAGGTAGAACAGAAGTGCTAGCTAATATGTGTAGCCCATTTACAACTTTCACGTTACTGAATTCACATGTCATACATGCTGCCACTTGCCAACTCCATGTGCAAGGAAACCAGGCTATTACATAATCATTCTCTCCGGTAACTTTCTCTTGAATGAGTGCTCTATCATCATTAATGGAGTAAAGTAACTAAAAGAATTCTTATTTGGGAATTAGGATGATTGTGGTTTCTCACTGACACAATGTATTTGTTAATCCAAACTTTAGAAGACTTCTGTGTCAATATAGTCTACTGTTTTGGCTGTAAGATCGTTGGATAATGCATCTATACTGTTTAGAACAGAGTTATATGTGCAGTTGGATGGCACTTGAGTATTTGTATCTGTATTTCTCTTCATATATCTAGATTTTTGTAATAAGAGTTCCAAACGGTAACACTTCCACCAGAAGACCAAACATCAGCTTTGAAAACAGGTAATCAAAAGTTGACTTATAATGACACAAAAAAAAACGTGACTTGGTATCTCACTAATAACTTTCCTAATAGCTTTATTCTGTTTATTCTTTGTGGTCGTAAGGACCTTATGAAGTACAAGCTCAACAATGCTTGTAAATTGTGACTCATAACAAAAACTATATTCACTGTGCTAAAAGGAAGGCTGACAGGATTCAAAATGCATCTAGAGTCTGATCACTTCTGACTGGGTCCTAATTAGATAGTTTCAGCTCGGACTGTAGAAGGGTCTAAAAAATACAAGCAAACAGTAGAAGTCTTTTTGTATATTAGTGTCTTTCTTTCTTTTTTCTTTTTGGTCCTGGGATAGAAATCTGGGTCTTCACAATATGCTAGTAATACATTGTAGGCACGAGGTTGTTTTGTGGGTGATTTGTATGATTTTTACCCCTTTCAAGGCATCTTTCTAATTCTTGCTTTTTGATGCTTTAAAGTTTTTCAGTGGGTTGGGAGTGATGAGCTTTTCTGTTTCTTCCTCTGTGTTCCTCTGCACTGTGTTATGGTTAGTCCCTATTCAAAGGAGGCACTTCCAGCTGCAAACTCCTGTGTTTATTTGAGCAGAAAGTGACTGGCCTTTCAAATCCTGTTAGTGTATCCTTGGAGCTGTTCTTTCTGTTGCTGATTCACTCTGAGGAATCTTAAGGGGAACCCACTGGAGTCACCATGAAACTGTGACTCATTCTTTTAGACAACCTAGAATAAACTTCACTCGTAATACTGAGCTCATCGTACCCTGAATTGTGTCTACTACCTTTCCTTGTTGAAACATGTTCCGTGACCTTGAACTGAACATGCCCTGAAATGTGTTCATTGTTCTTTCCTTGGAATGTGTGACTTCTGACCTTGTGGTACCTCTTTTCTGTACCTGTATCTTTTTGGTAAAAAGCATGCTACTGTGTAGAAGGATGCTAACTGATATAAGTTTCATTAATTGATAATTGGAGATGGGTATGAGGATCAAATTATTTCATGATACTCAATATTGGACATGAGCTCAGATAGTTTAGCAAAATCTTATTTCTCTTTGAAAGTGTAAGAACTTAGGCCAATCAGAGACAGAGTGATCTGTGTCCTCATACCAAATGGTGGCTGATCCTGAGTTCCGCTCTCCAAGTAACCATACATTTAAAGTTCTTATCCAAGATTCCTTATCATCAACTTGTTTCTTTTTTAAAGCTATTCCTAATTTATAAAGGTAATTATTTTTTTTTACAGTTCTTTGAGTAAACAAATCCATATTCCTTTTGTTTCTTGGATTGTCACCATACTTCTGCATGAGTTCTGCTCTTTCTAAGTAGTCACATTGGCTGTCCAGTTTTATAAAGCAATCCATTGGAAAACAGAACAAAGAATTCTGTATCACTCGTGACTGTGTCTTGTTCCAGGGTTAGCTTGAACTAGGAAGAAATATATCATTTTCAGGAGGCCGACATAATGCCACAGTCTGGAAGGGTCTACCTTAGAACCCCAAGGTTCACACGACTTTGCTTCACTCTCTCAGGTAATTATTTGAATTTCTTTAAAAAAATAAACTTTCCCCCTCTGTAGTGTCTGAGTGCCCTATTCTCTGATTAGGAAGGAATCGTTGAGGGTGATAGACGGTCTGGTCTGTAAAACTTTAATTATCTTTAGCTGTTCGTCCATGCACTAGGAATCATCTCTGATTCTGCACCACGGCTCAGCTGTTTTTCTTCTCACGATTATGGCTTTCTTCCCTCAGTTTCATCACTCAGTTCTTTTCTCACTGTCAGAAATATACTGTGAATGTAAACGATGAAATAAAACTTTATTATTTTTATTATGTTTGAAAAAAGAATTTACTAAAAAAAATCCCATAGTCATTTTGAGTTCTTGTCAACAGATGGTTTTCTTGCGGTGGAAGTGACCACGTAGTTATCTCATGTTGGGAAAGGTTTGGAATCTTATTGTGAGACATTACTAGAACAGAAAAGGACCAGATAAATGCCAGTTATCGAGTAATTGCTGTATTCCACACATTTTGATAGGTGTGAGAAGCAAGAAATATAAAACCAGGCTTAGGAGTACCACCTCAGTTTGCCACATCAATTACATGAAATTTTGAGGGCTTAGTTACCTTGTTAATTTCATATCCACACCAATATTCACATTTTTGACATTAAAACTTACTATTCTTTCTACCACTAAAAGCTGTCTTTGCATCGTGCAGTCTCTCCAAGTCTAGACCAAGTTTTTACAGGTCTGTTTTATAGTGCATATAATTGAAGCATAGCTCTTTCAAAACATTAGCAATTTCTATAACAAACCGGTGCAATAAAGATACAACCATTTCAAAAATCAATTAATATAAAATATCAACAAAAACTCAAAGCAAAGGTAGTTTTAATATTAAGTATCAATTTGTTAGAAAGCTTTGCAATAACACAAGCAAGCCATTTTTTTCTTTTTATAACTATATTAATGCTATTTTCCAATTCGAGAGTGAAATTGAGTCAGCACCCCATGCCTCATGTTTTTCTCTCTTTATAAATTAAATTCTGCTAATTCTTGCTAGGTATCATCTTGGGAAACAGTGTTGTTTTTGTAGTTCTAAGCCACAACTACACTTAGCCCACCACCGCTCTCTTGCCACAGGAAAGTACAGGTTATTTTACGGAGAAATGCCTCTTTTATTTACTTATTTTTTTTTAACTAACGCGATGCACCACTAAAAGGGAGATCAAAAGATAAATATAGGATGCAAGACACTCCCTGAACAATGAATCTTTTCTTCATTCGAATTCTGATTTGTATTTTGTGAAGTTTTCATTTTAAATGAGCATTAAACATTCTTTCTTTGCACTTTAAGAACAGTGCAGTTCCTGAAATTTAAAGCTTCACCTCAGCAGGACTGTAATTTACTTGTTAAAATATTGATATTTATAGGACTTTATTGATGTTAAAAAGAAATCCTATTTAAAAATATTTTAAACAATACTCTTGGGGCAATTTACATTATACAGAGTTGGGAAGGAAATCTGAGGATGGGGGTGGGGAGGAAAGGAAAAAGGAAGTAAAAATCGAGAAATGCTAATTTCCTTGAGAGTTTTGAACAGTGCCGTCATGCGATATGTCTTTTATGGACTCTTGCCTTGTTTCTTAGCGTTGACTGTGTAGATTTAACACAGTTGACAACAGTTAGGGTTTGTCTTCCTCCACTGCACCTGTGGACATCTTTTCTCAATATTTAATTCTTTGTTATCAGTGTAATAATGAGACATTTGAGGAGCTGATTCATTTCTAAGTTCTCTTGAAATCAATAAAATCAGTGTGATTATCGCGTTTATATAGCACTCCTCTTCGTTCTCCTCCTCAGGTCAATGCTAGATGTAAAATCTACCGTCTGGTTAGTGATAAATATTTTACATGGCATGCCCACACAGGGGTCAAGTGGAATTTGGCCAGCTAGGCTAACATCCAATAACATGTGAGGTTTCACTAGCTATTATTTGGAGGGTTATGGTGCAGATCAATTTCTTTTACATTTTTGCAAAATATTTGAGTGAGGAAGGATGCTATGGAATTAATTGACCCTTCACTTAATATAACCACTCATTGGTTAGCATCTCAGCTAGTTGGCATTTAGCCATTGTTTGACTGTTTATGATGGCTGTCGTCTCTCTTGAGAGGACATTTTCCAATCTTGGGTAACTTTCAAGGTTCAGAAAGTTGTAAGCTAAGCCTGCCTCTCTCTCATTCCTACCTAGTAACTTTTATCCTATACCCTGAAGCCATCCTGTCAAGCATTTATTTTAGCATACTTTATTACTTAGGAATATGCCTCATGGTAACATGAAAGAGAAGCAAGTACATCTATGTCTACTTGAGAGAAAATGGAAGGAGTGTACGTTTTGGAATAAAAAAATAACAGTAACTTTTCAGCTTTCTTCCAAAGCATCAAAAGAAAGGATGTGTTGGTACAAGCTCAAGCATGCACATCTATATTTATATTTATCTATGTTTGTCTGTCTGTCTGTCTGTCTGTCTATTTAATCTTCCCCAAAGGATCTAGTTCTGCTTTACATAAACCAATGGAAGTAGATAAGTGAATGCAAGATCTGCAATAAAAGGTGAGACATCGGATGGTCTCTCTGATACGAGACACCCAGACCACAACCATCTCATGGAACTTTAAATGAAAGACAAAGGGAAAGGGGGGGGGGCGGTGAAGGGAGGAAAGGGAGGGTAGGGGGAGGGACAAAAGGAGAGCGGGAAAGCCCTTGGCACTTTGACAAGGAAAGTATGTGCACAAAATGCTCAACTCCATTGTAAACCTTAAATTCTGCACTTGTACATATCAATAAAATGGGGAAAAAATAATGTTATGTCTGGTTGCTGATGGTTACGTAATTCTGTTACACTCAAAGCCCCCTGCCTGCTGTGTCCTCAAATTGTAATTATTAATATCAGGAAATGGTATATAAGGTTAAGGTGTGGCTTCTATTTTCTTAATATAAAATTTCAGGATTTTCTGACTTTTAACACCAGATGTGCCATGTTATCTAGAGAGACAGCGTATGGTTGGGCTGAAAGTGGACTGACCTTCCACGTAACAGCATTTAAGTCTACAAGGTTGGGAAGATAAGGACTCGGGTGGGACTCCAACTTTGTTACTCTTGAGATAACTCCGGGAAAAGTGGTGTAGCCTCTCAGTCTTATTTTCCTCATTTATAATTTGGGCATAGTCATGGATGTAGGGGCTTTTTTGGTAAAATATAGATAAGCTACTTTGTCCATCACACATTGCCCTTGTTTTGAGCTACACTTACATAGGTCCAAAATTATTTCTTCCATTGTATTTGGTAACAGTTAAAAGTAAATGATTGCTTTTCCTTTGTAATCAAATCGAACTGTTTCATATCTTGTTCCTTAGCGTTGTTTCTCCTAATACCTGTGATGTTCTACACTATCCCTGTCCTAACTTACTGCTTTTTATGAGTGACTAAACTGAGGGCTGACAAGAGAGTTGTAGAAAACCAGTAAACATTATTTAAAAGTTCAAGAAGCTCTTTTTATTTTAAATTTAGCAGGAGAAATTTTTAGAAGTAAACATTTAAAAATTACATACATATGCTTCCTGTAGTTGTGAGGAGTTAATTATGAACTATAAGATTCCAGATGTGGGCACTGGAAACATGGGTGATTAAGAGCTCTTGTCTGGCAAGTTCAGGGCACTGGGTTCCAATCCCCAGCACCACGTAGGCTGGGCATAATAGCACAGGACACACCTGTAAGAAATAAAGGCCCACACCACTGGACTTGGCTCAAACTCATTAAAAAAATAAAACAAACTCAAGATGTGAAGTATATGTCTTTCATTCAGAAGTACAAAACCTTGTAGTATTACAACTTATAAAACTTGAAGAAAATTATTTTTGTGTGTTTCGCAGAACCTACGGTTCTGTTCTTCTTGAGCCAGACAGAATCAGCTCCCATTTGGTGTTTTTTATTTTATACTCTATGTTAGATAATGTTCAGAGTATTAATTCCCAAACCCTTACTCAATCTCTGAAGTTTTGTTTTTCTGTCATCTAGCCTAATCTGACCAATCGATAGGGCTTTAGAGCCAGTTCTTTAAAAGTTATAGGACCAAGGTCACATTCAAGGTTTATCTCTTTATACCACATTAGTTGAAAGAAGTTTAATAAATGCTTGAAATCATGGACAATCTTAAACTGGACTCAGTGCTTGCTAGCTAGTCATAATAGACTTGGACTCCCACAGGACTGAAGGTGATAGTGGTGCTTCAAACTCTTTCCTTGTCTCACACACTGAAAAATGCAATGGGTAGCATCCCTGGTGAACTTTGTTTTAAGATGAGTTAGAAAAATTTTAATCATTTTATCATCAATTCAGTAAAATTGAAAAAGTTTACGCTAAGAATTCTGTCATTGGTAGGATATTTAGATTCCTTTGAGAGTTGTAGTTTTATTAAACTATTCCTTAAAAACCTATTTATTTAAAAGACAATCACCTTTTTCTCTATATGGGCATCTCAAAATCAAAAACTGTGAAATGGAGATTCTCCAAATCTTGCTAATTCTACAAGAGTTTTGATAGTTGTTTGATCAAAGCAAGTCTTTGAGGCACCCTCAGACTTTAGACTTGAAAAGATGATAAGCAAATCTCTTTCTAATATCAGCAGGGTCTTCCTTTTCTGTCTGAAGTTGCTAGAATACTATCTTAAAGAAATAACTCACTTGATTAACTGCAAATAGAAACTGCTTTAAAAAAAGTTCATACATTTATAATAGTCTAAGCCAGGCATAATCTATACTAGCTAAATGCTAAGCATGTGATCTTGATGACCCTCTTGAATATTGAAATAAAAAACGTTTTTCTTCCTAGAATGCATGACACAATGACTTTTAGCTGCATTTCAACATACAAATGAAAGTATTATTGGTAAAATATTTTTAATCATGCATTTTAATTCACATCCTGAAGACTAAATTCAACGTCATAGGTAAAAAAAATTTTGAATCTGTAAAATGAATATATAAATTCAATAATTTTAAGATAGTGTCATTTTTAAGCAGTACATGTGTTGTGGTGAGGATCTGGAGTGTCCCCCAAAAGTCTCATGTATTTTAATGGAACCATGTGATGTTGGATCGGGGTCTGGTGTGGAGGAGTGGATTGCAGTTAAGTTAGGATTAACGGTGTGTAGTGGCCACACCTGGATGCAGGAGGGACTGGTTACTGGGCGGAGACCTGAGAGGATACATAAGCTGCACCTGCCTTCCTGGAGGGCGGGGCGGAGACCTGAAAGGATATATAAGCTGCACCTGCCTTCCTGGAGGGCGGGGGCGGAGACCTGAAAGGATATATAAGCTGCACCTGCCTTCCTAGAGGATTCTGGGACTAGTCTCAACTAGCCTCAGTTCGGCTTCCTGTTTGTCCGGGGAAGCTGCCTCCACCGCTCTCTCTGCCATGTACTTCGATTGTTGCTGGCCGCCCCTGAAAAGACTGTGACCTTCCAGACGGTGAGCTAAAATAAACCTTTCCTTTTCTAAGTTTGTGGGTCTCGGGTATGGAGTTACAGCAACGAAAAAGTATTCCTATCTCATATCTATTCCTTATAGCTGTGCATTAACATTTAATTTCTTATTCTGTTCTTCAATAAAAGCCCTGTCTAATCAATCAAGCCAGTGGGCATGATTATACAGATTTGTGAGTAAAGTCATATGTTAGATGCAGCAAAACTCTTTCTTTGATTACACATCCTGTGTGTAGTTTGACGATAGCCTCGATCTTAGCCTTTATCCTAACATGCACATTGCAAGGCAAATCGACTATAAAAGAAACTTGCTTTGTTATTTTCCTATCTTGTGAAACTCAAATACTACCTTTGTATTTGGGATCTGGAACGCTGCCCAAAATTCTCATGTATGTGGATGCTATGGATTATCCATGGAACCCTGTGCTGTTAGGAGATTGGGGTCTGGTCTGGAGGGGTGTATTATGGGCATGCAGTGGAATCCGGGCGTGTGGATTGAATTATAGGCATTTGGTGAGGGGTTAAATCCGGAAGGGGCAGAACAGTAGGATGGAAATTGGGAGGACAAACGCAACTCTTGCCCTTTCTTGCTTGACTTGGCTTCTTGTTTGCGACATGTAAGGAGATGCCTTGATGTCTGCCTCTTCCACTGTTTCCAGTTGCCCATGAGCGGACTGTGACTTTCTGAAACTGTGAGCTAAAATAAACTTTTCCTTGCCTTAAATTGTGGTTGTTCAGTATTGAGTCACAGCGACAAAAAAGTGACTAAGACACTGCCTTATGACCTGCAGAACAAGAGCCCAAAGAGGTGATTTCAAAGAGCATGTGTGGCAGAATCATTTATCTAAATAAATTCTTCCACTCTGCTTGTTAGCTGGTCCTTCTGCGTGAGATAAGAATTTCACATGCCGTCCAACAGCTCAATTTCCCAAAAGTATCATCAGCGAGATATATTCTCAAAGAGTGGTGATATATATTCTGTGCACAGGCTGCTTACTATTACAGGTGTGGTGTTGATGTGGCATGTTGAAATCTGCAGCTGGCGGGTGTAAAATAAAGCTCTAAACTTTGCTACTATGGAAAACCTGCGTGAATAAACGAAACGTGGGGGCAGGGGAAGGTCTAAGGCTGAATTGACTTGAGGTTACTTCTCAGCTGAAGACACAGGCAAGAACTGGAATAAATGCAACTTTGTCATTGGAACTTAAGTTGAGAGAGGGAATAGGTAGTGGGGATGAGAGAGAGACAGACAGACAGAGAGAGAGAGAGAGAGAGAGAGAGAGAGAGAGAGAGAGAGAGAGAGAGAGAGAGAGATTTGGCCTCAGGTTTTTTTTTTTTTTTACTTCTTTCTAAATCCAGAAGGTAGGTGTTTCTAAGGTCTTCAGATTGCTTGAGCATATCGACATCTTGACGAACTCCTCCCTAATTTTTGCCTAATACAGTCTTCTCCTCATCATTTTGTCCTGTTCCCCAATTTGCGTCTTTCACAGTAACATCAGCTCTCTGAAACTACCTTGTTGATGGGTCTTTCTTGTAGTTGGTATTTGCGCATTTCTTTTCCATCCTTTTACCTACAGTCTTCTAGTATCTTTGAATTGCAAATTTATTTCCCTATAGACAGCATAAAGTTGATGGTAATGTCAAAATCCTGTCTATTAAACTCTGCTTTTTAATTGGGTTGCTTAATCAATTTAATCAGTTCACATTTAATGGTTGTTTTTATGATAGTTGCTTTGTATCTGCCATTTTGCCTTTAACATCCCTGTTGTGTTTTTAACCTCTCTATTCTTCCCTTACTCTTTTCTTCTCTATCTCCCTATCATTTATTCTCTCTCCTCTATCTATCTATCTATCTATCTATCTATCTATCTATTTGATGCAGTACTGAGGATTGAACCCAGGGCCTTTACACATATCCAGCCATTTTATTTTTTTTTTGAGACAGTCTCACTGCATTGAGAATGGTCTTGACTTTGCCACCCTTCTGTCTTAACCTTTCAGAGTTCTAAGACGATCGCAGGTGTGTACCACCACGTGAGCTTCTAAGTATTTTGTAATGTAGCATTTAAATTCCTTTGATGATTCTCTCACTGTTTTTGTTTTAATTTTAATTTTGGTCATTGATCTAAGACATGATTTATTTTTGCTTGGAATTATCTTCAGGTACATAGCTTAGTTCAGGTAGTATACAGAAATGTCACCACTTACATAGCTGCACTTTATTCTTTTTGTCTTTTCATTAACTGACATTACAAGTCCAATCCACATTGTCATAATTATTTACCAGATGTGGCTTTTTTCTTTAGCTCAATACAGCTTTTCTCTGCTGTGCCTTTTCTGTGCTTATGTTTGTAGCAGTAAGTATACAACACATTGTTTACTTTTTGTAAGAAGCCTAACTATATATTCTACAAATCTTATTTTATACAATTAAATTTAGATCGGTTGTGAGTAGAAAGAAATGCATTTATATTTTATTTCTTCATAATTTATATTCATCTTTATCAATACACTTTGTGGAATATTGTGTATTCAAATTACCACATGGGGTCCTTTACTTTCAGCCTGCAGAGTTTTATGCAATATTTCTTGAAAGGTAAGCTTGATAGCAATAAATTGTTTTTATATGTAGCTTAAAAGTGATCTATAATATTCATGTACACATTTCATAAGCAATGACTAAAATTTAGAAGAGTAACGAATTGATATTTTGTGGCATATAATGTAAGCAAGCTGTTGTGCAAGATACACAAGAATTCTGATATTTGAATTTACATCTGTATTTGAATTGGTTCTTTTTTATGTATTTGACTGAACAAAGATATTTGAATCCTGTTTCATTGAAATTAATATGCACATTCTTTGACAGAGTTGCTTTTCTTAGGTATGCAAATGTGAGTAGTATCAAGGATGTATTTTTTAAAAAAATCTTTGGTTATGTTAAAGGCCAGATTCCTGACTTTATAGGGTAGGCATTTTGACACTATGAGGACATTTATTTAATAAGTGCCATATTTATCAAATATGCAGATTTGAGTTCTGGGATTAGTATATAATTTCTAATAATTATTCAGCTAGAGACTTATAGAACTATTTAAGAAGCCAAGTGGAAATTTTAGAGCTGCAAATATATTTATGGGATATTCCATGAAGAAAAAACTATATGTACCTGAATGAAAATTTAGCATGTTTATTACCTGGGAACTCATGGGTTTGTTGCTCTGTATGGAATATTCCTTTAATTAGTTATATTTAGTAATTAAAAAGGAAAAACCCTGAGGGGCAACGATTCTCATATTTCGTGTGTTAATAAGAATTAATTTAATGTATTTCAATTTTAATAATAGTGTTTTTCATATTGTGAATGACAAACAAAAACTCATCTGCGTTCTGCATGTGTCTTTAGAGCCTCCAGTAGGGTTTCTAGCAGTGACACATATTTTATTTCTTACATGTGAGGTCTCACACCAAGGAGGCCTCTTTTAGCAAACACATTTACCTTTATCATGAGAAGCCACATGTCAAGGAAAGTAATTTTTCCCTACAACTTTTTTCACTACCCTTTTTTTTTGGTGAAAAGGAGGTCATTTCTAGCGGTTATAATCTTAATTGCAGTAGAGTTAAGTGGAGCTCCTAGGCATCTGCAGGATTTCTATTTATTTCCTATTTTTTGACCCAAGAATGATTCTCAAACTCTAAAAGATAAAGTTTCAAAACAACATCGTTTTCAGATTAAATGAATCTGACAAACTGAATTTATATGCAATACAATTCAAGAAAAATGTACACCATTAATTACTTTTGTTAGTAATAAATTAAGGATAGAAGAAGATGATAGGCATGGGGTTTCTGATTTTCTAATCAAGAGTAAAGATCGACTGTCAAGTATCAGTTACAAATGATTTTTGTGTTGCTGATTTTGTATTCAACAGATTCACCAAGTCCACTTATTAGTTCTAGCAATATTTTGGTGGGGAATTGTTAGGGTTAAGATCTAGTCATCCATCTGGGAACAGAAATATTTTTTTTCAAGTCTAATGGTTTTCTTTTCCTTGTCTGTTCTGGTGAGAAGTTCCAGTACAGGGCAAGAGCAGCTGTTGCATCTTTTTACTCTCAGTTTTTCACCACTGAGAATGATGTTAGCTATATTTTTCATAAATGGACTTTATAATATGGAGGCAGTGTTCTTCTGGTCCTAAATCGTCAAGTACCTTAGTCATGAAAGGATGTGAATTTTTTTTTTTTTTTGCATCAATTTGACTTTGGTCTTTAATTTTGTTAATCTGGTGTATTACACTGATTTTTATGTGTTGAAATTAAATGCTATGGAATTACAGGAATGAATTCCACTTATTCATGATATGTAATCCTTTTTAATGTGCTGTTGAGTTTATTGTGTTCTGGTATGATGTACCTCCATTGTCATTTGACTCTTTGACTTGTCTATTTATTAAAATTCCCTGTGATTACTGTTTTGGGAACTATTTGGTTTTTCATGTCCATAAGTTTTTGTTTTACAAAAGTGTGTGTGTGTGTGTGTGTGTGTGTGTGTGTGTGTGTGTGTGTTAGTAATTGTGAATTATTCCAGTTGCACTCTTCCCTTTAGAATTACATATTGCCCATCTTTTTCTCTTTGGATCTCTTTTGGCAAATTCTCTTACACCTGAGAATAGTTTGTTTTCAGCTCTAGTTGCATAAAATACTAATTTTCAGCCCTGTACTCTCAGTGTATGGTTTTCTTTGTGAATGAAGTGTGTCTATTGTGGGCACAGATTATTGTTTTTTTTTTTAAATTCCAGCCTCTACTTGGAGAATTACGACCATAAACATTGAGTATTATTAGGATACATTTGTTACATGCTGTCATTTTCTTGTTATTTCAGGGTTAATTTTCATTTTGCTAGATTGTTCTCCTCCTTTTCTTTTCTTTTCCTTTCTTTTTGAGTTTACTGGTGATGTTCGTCTCCCTGTCACTGCCTAAGATGCCCTTAAGTATTTTCTGCAATGCTGGTCTAGTGATCATAAATTTCTTTAGGGCTCTTCATCATGTAAAGTTTTTACTTCTCTCAAATGCGAAGGACAATTTTGCTGGCTATAGCAGTCTGGGTTGACATTTTCTTTTTTTAGAGTTTGAAAAATTCCACACCATTCTCTCTTGATCTTTTAAAGTTTTTGTTGAGAAATCTCCAGTTGTTCTGACGGGTCTGTCTATTTTTCTTTTACAGCTGTTAATATTCTCCCTCTGTGTTGAATGTTTGGGATTTTGATTAAAATGTCTTGTGACGAAGTTCTTTTCTGGTCGATGTTATTTGGTATTCTATAAGCTTCCTTTACCTAATTTGCTTTCCTAGTTTTGGGAATTCTCAGAATTCTCTGCTATAATTTTGCTGAATAAGTTCTTTATACATTTCACACTGTTATCTATCTTTTTTCTTTCACTTTCATAATTCTAAGTTTGATTCTCACTGAGTCATCCATCCATCATTTCATCCAGTCGCCTAGTTGTCATGTTTTTGCTTATCTCTGAGTCTATGGCTCATTGGACAATCTTGTCTTCAAGGTCTGACATTTCCTCCTCATAATGCTCAAGCTGGCTTTCAATACTTTCAATTGAGTTTTTTTGTGTTTTGAACTTCAATGTGATAGCCTCTCAAGCTTTTAACTTCATTCTTTCAGGTCAATATTTGGTTTATGTTCGCTATAGTATCCTCAACTCTTTTATCAGTGCAGACTGCTCTTTGTTTGGTAACTTCCTGCTTGCATTTGCCAAACATCTCTTGCATTTATCTTGTCTGTCTTGTTTGAGCTGATTGACCACTTGGCCTACTTGTTCTTTGACTTTTTTTCCTATAGGCTCCATTATTTCATGGTCCATGGTATCAACTTCAGTGACTTGCTGCCCCATTTTCCGATACTTCTGTTGCTGAGGTCTGTAGATCAGATAATGTTGAAAATCTACAGTGGAGATTTCTCCTGTTAGATTATGACTTTCATTGATATTTTCTTGAGCTTGATTATATTTTGATATTTGTGTCCATATTCAGCTTATTGAACCTCAAAGTCTTTTTGATGACTAACCTTCTACTCATTACCTAGTCTCCTAAACTCTTTAGAGAGGGAGAAGTTTATTGCCATATTGTATGTAGGTGACCTCAAATCAAGCCAGATATTGGCATATAATGAAAATCAAGACCAATCTCTATGCTATTGACAACATGAACAAAATCTGAAGATATTGCAATCTAAGGCTAATAAATTATTAGCAGTTTGTAACGAACAGTTATATATTGCACTTATTCTATATTTTATATTAGAAGGGCAGCCTACACTTTCAATGTAGCTGCCTAAATAAAGCCAATGTTGATGTATTAAAGGATTCTATTATAGGCAACAGTATATGACCGTCAATAATATAATTAAAATCTGTATTAGTTGACTAGGCCAAACTCAATAGCTAAAAGTTATAAACTTTTTATAGGCTTCAACTGCAAAAGTATCATTAACGGTAAGATGGAAATCAACAGTCATGGTCTAATCTAATAGAAATAAATTATTAATGTATCATAATAAGCAATTAAGCTATACTTTCATTCTACTTTTTAACATTAGAAATTCATTCTATGTTATTAACAGAGGGATTTATACAAAGCAAGGCAATGTTGTAGTTGACATCAGGAGAGAACTCTTCATTAATGTTCTTCTTTCTTTCATTTCGGACAGTTTGACTTATGTCCCTGCGTGTTTGCCTTTGGAGTTATTCTAGTCAGACTCTTTTGAGCATTTTGAATCTGCTTAATCATTTTTCCTCTTTGACGGGAAATTTTGGGCAATTATTTTCAAAAGGACTCTGTGTTTATGCTCTCTTCTTTTTAGTTTCTTTAATATTAATTTTGATTCCAGACGGTGTCATTCTGATTCATAGCATGCATTGCATTAATAATTCTTTTTCTGGAATTTGTCCATTCAAAACAAAATAATAGCCATATGCCAATTATTTTGCACTGGTTTTATGTAGGGGAAAATATTTGCCAGTTAGCCCAGCTGAAAGTTCTAGGGATTCTTAAGCCTTTCCTGGTCTCTTGCTTCTTGACTTTTACCTGCAGAACTATACCTCTGGAATCTTCTGTTCCTCTATTTACAGTGCTTTTAAATTCTGGCATTAGTTTTATTAGGACTCATCAGTAAAACAGAAACTAGGCCCTTGGGCAGACCCCCGGACAACTGCAATGTTGGACATTTGCTTATTTGAAAACTGCACCGTCATAATTTTTTTTTTTTTTTTTTACTGCTTCTCTGTCATATGCTGCACAGGTGTTGTATTAGTCAGTGCTTCCATAGCTGAGACAAAATCCCTGACACCAGTGAGTTAAAGGAGGGAGGATTTTCTTTGGCTCATGATTTCAGGGAGTTCAGTCCATGGCTGACTAGCTCCAAAGTTAAAAACACCACGGCGGAGCGAAGCTGTTTAGCTCTGTGGCCAGAAACAGACAGCCCGGTGAGGAAGGTGCCTGGGACTCGATATTGTCCGCAAGGTCATGCTTCTCTAATTCTCCCAGACGTACAAAGAATGTGATTTACTACTCTCCTAAGCCTTTCTTAAGCCAGTGAAGTTGATGATATTATGCATCACAAGAGAAGAGGTACAACTGGACTTGGCAAACATTAAGACATTAAGACAAACATGTGACATTCTCTCTTGGCTTTACAGTGGCTTATGTGCTGTGTCTTTTTCACTCCACTCTGGTACTTTCACACATGAACTTTGACACGTATATAGTATTTCTGCCAAGAAAGGTCAACCTGTTCCTGATTGGTCATCCAGCTGACATCGTTTCAAAGAGTGTCTTGACCTTAGTATGCTCAGGTTCTAAGGCTTGGGCACTGGTATCTTTGGAGGGGAATTATTCCATGTAGCACACTGCTATTTTGACTTTTTGTTTTTTGCTTGTTGGCTTTTCTCTTACACTTCATGGTGGTCAGAATGGCTGACGGTGGTCAGAAGGCTGACAGTATCTGTGGAGATATACATATATAGTATATATATGTATATATATATATATATATACATATATAGTATATATATATGTATATATATATAGTATATATATGTGTATATATATATAGTATATATATGTATATATATATATATATATATATATATATTTCTTTCACTGATTAAAGTACAGAGGAGAAAATGAAAATAATAAAGATCCTTCTATAAAGTGTCTTCTGTCTGTCTCTTTACTTGGTTCACATGAGGCAATGCTGAAACTATTATTGTGTCATGGGAAGAAAAGATATTTCATGGCTCACATGTTTTCTCTGGCAATCAACTCCTTTAAAAACCACCGAGAAAAAAAGAAAAAGAAAATTACGTTTCTAGTTCCCTGAAGGGAAAAGAAAATGTGACCAGAGAATGGAAATTGACGTTTGTTTATAAAAACAGTGAGTATAAACAAATATTTGTGATTTAAGACTACCAAGATTGGTCTTAACAATTTCAGTCTCTTTAGTCAGAAAATTGCTTTATGCTAAGAAGTACAGAAGGCTAGCTTGTATGAAGGAAGAGTATTTCAGTATGTGGTTTGGTCAATGAAACTTCTAGGCTTTAATATAAAATTGTGTGATACTCAATATCAGTACTAAAATTAAACTACATGTTAAAATGAAATGCAGCATAAGATCCAGTACTTTACACATTTAAAATTTCACTCATCTATATTCCTGCTTGAAGCAAGGACATGGCGTTTAAGTTCTAGGAGTTCAGCTTTTTAAGACATCAAAATGTTGGGTTTTTTCCATCTACTAATCAAGATTATCATACACAGGCTTACAAGAAAATTACATATTAGTAAAAAATAACGTTTGATGGTCAGTGGGTAAGAATTTTATACAAATGATGAATAGTAATCTAGAACTTTAGCGAGGGGACAGAAGTATTAAATGATTAAGATGAGTTGGCTTCAATAGAATTGCTGTTTGATTTCACAAAGGCTGAATGTGAAGGCTAAAAACCAGTGTATCTATTTTATGTTTCAAAGACAACTTTATTCTGAGAAATAAGTTCAAATAAAAATATCATGTTTATGTTTTTTTCTTTGGTTGTCTCTGGTCTGAAGTTATAAATTTCTGACAGTGAATATTAATATTTTAATGGGAGTAATTTGTTGACCTTCAGAAGAAAATGCCTGCCCTAAATTTCAACCATGTTGTGGGGGATACTCTGTGCTCAATACATGAATGACAATACTTGCAAGTCTATTTTCTCTGTGTTTCTTTGTTATATTTGTAAACCTTTGAGAATGCTGCGTTAGTATTAGAAATGCAATTTACAACTTTGGGGCTGTAATTTTTTTAGACTGATATGACAAAAGATTTTGTAGGTAGATTTAAGGTAAAATTTAACACCCATTGGATAATTATTTTGTGATTTAAATATTATCTTAAGATACTTGTACACCTAGTTTTGTATACTTAATTTGATAAATAAATATTCAACTGAATTAACCATGGAATTGAATTTCATTTTATTTATTGGAGAGCTCTATTGTGTCTCATAGGCGACACAATAAAATTTAATAGATCAGATATGTTACTGCTTCACAGTTCTTTTTTTTTGTTTTTTGTTATTAAATTTCTATTCTAAAAGTAATTGAGATAGACATATTTTACTACAAATAATTCTGTTTCTTGTTTGGACATTTTTAAAAAATGGCAAATAGTGTTCTCAAATACAGATTTTGATTTCTGTTTTTGTGACAATATATCCTTTTTGTCATAATATTTTTCTAGCAAGTCTTAGTTTTCAAACCCTTCCTGAATATATTATTTATTTATTTATTTATTTTTGCAGTAGACTTTTGTCTGATTTGGACAAATACTAGGGTACTTTTTCTCAGAAAGATTCTTTTCGTCGGTTCAGTTGGAAGTCCCTTGGAATGTGTGGTATATCTTCATGCAAAGGAGTAAGGCCGTATTTCAACCACGTTATAATTTCTCTTCTCTAGTACAAATGTTATCTTGCCTCATCTTCCACTGCTTTCTGGATTTGTGAAAAATTAGTTTCCATTTTAATGTCTTGTTCAGAAGAATCTCATTGAGATGTCACATGAAAGTGGTTTTTACTACGTGTAAACTATGAGGACAAAAGTGTTACTCAAACCTTAAGTTTAATTTTTAAATCTTTATGTTCAAATTGCACCAATTTAAAGAGACTCCTCCCAAACCTGTTGATGTTATCGAACCCTGGTTGGAGCCAGTTCTATTGATTTCCCTCCTCCTCAACTTTCCTTCTCAATGGTCTGCTGCCTGTTGTAGTCAATGGTTTTGATTTTTTTTCTCATTTACATTTTCCTGTGAGAAGTGGCTTGATTTTTTTCTATTATTCTTTTAGTTGTCAGGGTGGAAAAAGAAGAGGACATAGTACTATTCATTGTACTTTGACTACTGAGCTCCTTGCAGAAGTTCTTTTTGTAGAATCTGTTACTTATAAATATTTGGTTATGTTTCTAAGCACAAAGGATTTATTTTGTTACTAGATCTTTTGATAATGAGTTGAATGGTTTTCATATATATAGCTTGGTGTCATTCTGTTAATATACTACTTCTAACAGTGATACTGCTACTTTCATCAGAAACATTTATCTCAGACATTATGTTATGAATTTTACATTGCAAGTTTTTAATTTTGGCGTGTAGTTGGTATTTTTAAATTAAATGAGCTGCTATTTACTTTTGTTTTATTGATGACTACAACATCTTCCTAGCCTATGTAAATCTTTTCTATACATGTAGTATCACAAATGTACCAGGCATCATTTAAATAGGCAATGAAGACTTTGTTCAAGCCTATTGCAACATGGGAGAGACACTATAACCATGTCTGGTGTTTGACTCTGCTGATGTAGAGATGGTAAGGTTTTATAAGGGCAAGGGGACTACAGAGAAAGTGCTAGAAGAGATGACGCTAGCGTCAAGTTCACAGGACACTTCTGTTTTCTAATTGGTTTTATCTGAATGGGGGAAAATAAATCCTTATGATTTTGAGCCAGAAAACAGTTTTGTAACTTGAAGTAAGTCATCCATTGAGTTTAGACTCTCTATGGCCCCACAGGAGCTAGGAGGTAGGGTGGCTCTTTCCTTTAGACATGACTCTCAGCACCTTAAGAAACACATTTCTGGGTTGTAAAACCACCAAGAAGCCTTTTTAAAAGATTTATATTTCAAAAGGGGAAAGAGAAAAGCACACATTTTTACATTTTTCTAAAGCAAACACTCTAAGAAAGGGATATCATAGCCAAAAGTCAGAAAGAAATTTGTCTAAAGTTTAGTGCAATGGAAGAACACTGAGGCCATCCTAGTTCGTCACATTATTAATTATATGTATACGGAATCTTTAAAATTCCTTATAGATGTTGGCACTATCAGAGATAAAACTTTTTTACAAAAGTACTTATCTTAAAACATATATGCAAAACATATTAATTATATTCAACTTGGAAAACACATTTCATATCGTCATGCAGCTAAACACTAAACACTAATCATGATCCTAAGCACTAAGATTATGTACATGTAACCATTAGTTAATATTGACAAATAATATATTTAAGAAATATTTAATTATACAATTACATTACACAATTATACAATGTTAGTTAATATTGGCAAATAATTTATTTAAAGAACATTTATTTTAATATTTAATTATTCAATTACTGATTTTGAGTTTAGGTGAGATAACTTATATAAGAATAATTTTGCAGCACCAGTGTTTTGGGAAGCCACTGGATTTGATTGGAAAAGAAGGCATTGAATTGCTTGGGTAGATTACACTCCAACATTTACTGATATAATTATGTAGCATCTTTTGGGTGATTATTAAGACGAAGCATAGGTGCACTGGAATAGAAGTCATAGGAGACTAGAGGTATAAACACCTTGTTCAAGTATAAATTTTCAATATAAGTCATAGTTTAGTAATTAGATAATTATGAACTATATTTTTTGATAGGTGGAACTTTACCTATTACAGTGTTCAAAATATAGCAGTCCTTAAATGCAATCTTTTTCTGAATAGATAAATGTAATTAATATTAATTATATATTTTGTAGTAAGGTATCTATCTGGTATCACCGAACTGACATATTTTTAGACATTGACCATACAGATGAATGAAATTCTACTTTAATAACAAGTCATAATTCAAAACTATTCCTTTCTGTGACACCAGGCCACATGATAAAAATCACAGCTTTCACTAAGATTCTTGCTGTTGCTTACATTTGGTTGTTGAGTAAAGACTTTGTGATATCTAAATTTTTGGAAGGACTAGATTTTGGTATTGTACTTTGTTTTCCCATCTCTTCCTGGTGTGCAAATGCAGTGAGATTAAAAGTTGTTCCTCTCAGCTTGATTTTCAAGTCTGGCCAGCCCCAGGCCCCCACAGGTCTGTGTGTCTGACAGAGGTTGGGCTCCGGAGAACCTGAAACCACGGAGGACTCAGAAGGGTCAGCAGATGCCCTGCCAGCCATGCCAGAGTCAACCCACGCTGCTGGAAAGGCTCTAGGTGCTCTGTGCCTGCCTCTGGGAGCTGGAGGTGAATGACAGGTTTTGGACTAGCTATTCCTTTCCAGGTCCTAAGTATCAGAAAGGAAAGTTTTAGAAAAAATTCTGCTGTCTTTATCTTTGGGAGATATTTTTTCCTGCTTTGATATTATCTAACAAAACATTATCAAATATATTTCTCCAAACATGTCTGTTAACTTTCTTCTTATTATGTGAATAAAAGTCTGTAGAAGACATTGTGTTGATGTTCCCAAGCCATCGTAGATATAACTTTATACAACTACCAAACAGCTCATGCTTAGAACCAAGGTTTTTAAATTCACAGTAGTAGGGAGACAGCTTCACTGGATATTAATAGAACAAGTACTCGGTACCCAATGGCACAAAAAACAATAAAATGAGTTTGGATGGTAAGCATCATTAGGATTATCTTATCTTCAGTCGATTCATAATAAACTCATTGCTAATTAGTTGGAAACAATGAGATTCACTCTGCTTTGAAATCTAAAAATCAAATTAAGATCTCAAAAAGATTCTACAGGATATGTGATAACATCAGTATCCCTTTATTCGTCTGTAATTTTCTGGCTGGCAGACCGGCTTGTGTCTCTCCTAAAGGGGAGCATTACTTAATTACAACAAAACTGCAACAGAACTAGGTCAGAATTATAAACAGCTAAAGGAAACTATAATTTGCGTTTGGAATATAGATTTGAATGCATGAGAGAGAAAGAGAAAGAGAGACAGTGAGAGAGAGAGAGAGGGAGAGAGAGATACAAAGAATAACATACAGAGAATCTGAGGGAAATTTTTAGAAAGCAGACTAGCAGAACTGGGCTTAATTGATTATTTAAAATTTTGTTTCTGTCTCTTGATATAGGTATACTTGACTTAAGTTCATATGTCTTTTGTTTACCACTGAATATCTATTAGTTCTCACAGTTCTGCTTAGCATGTAAGGTGTGCTCAATGAGCATGGCGTCGAACACTTCTGATCCTAACACTTGGGAGGCTCAGGCTGAGGAAGGACAGTAAGAGTTTCGAGGGCAGTCTAGATTTCAGAGCAAATTGAAGGCCAGCCAGCCAGGAATTTATCACGAGAGCCAGTCATTTAAAAAAATATGCTCAATAAGAACCTTCTGATTTTAAGAATGATTTTGCCAGATGGTTTATTCTTTCAGATCTGGAAATTCAGAACAAGAACCAAAAAGTCTTTTCCCCCTTTGGGATCAATACCTAAGTACGAAAAAATAAAATAAAATAAAATCTTATTTTTGCCAGATAAAATCTACGGCATCTACTTTAATTTGAATCTCAGATTAACTGCAGATAATTTTCCAAGTGTTACAAAGTATTTCATGTAATATTTGAGAAATGAAATATTTACTTACCATTATTTAATGTTTATCTGAAATTTAAATTTAACTAGAAATTGTATATTGAAGTCTGCCAACTATCCACCTTGGATCGGAAAGAAACAACCTTGAGCTGAGCCTCTTATATCTCTCTCTTCTCAGAGTCTTTACTTGTCAGTTCAGGACCAGTGTGGACTACAGATTGATACAGATATTAAATATGCTAAATATCGCATGGTTTCTTTGTTTTCAGAAATCCAGAACAGAAGCATTCTATAGAACCAAATGGGTGTGATAGTGGGAGTTAGGGGGGGCAGGGAGGGCATGGGAGAGCCAAAAATGGGGAAGAAAAGGGATTGTGATGCTAATGTGTTATATATGTGCAAAAAATACTCAAGTTCTTTGTAAACTTTATGTATTGCATAGATATCTATGCATACACACACACACACACACACACACACACACACACACACACACACACACACACATATATATATATATATATATATATATAAATGGTGAAAAAAAGTCTTCACTTGCGTTATCCTATCCTCCCCAGGATGGTACAGGTAACTCAAGATTATCACCGAATTGTCTTAGTGTAAGTCTACAGATCTCTGCATGCGAAAACTGGGGTTGATAGTGACAGGGTCAGAGGCAAAGATACTGAGAAAGACTTAAATTTATACATAGTAAAGACTTGGGAGTTCTATTGCTCAATTTTTTTTTTTTGTGAAATAGTTTCATTAAATGTGGCTCAAAGTGCCAAAATGTGTTAGCAGTTCTAGTGCAATTAGCTTCCTTCTTTTTAATCTAAACAAAACGTCCTCCCCCAGAACAAAGTAAGACAAACAACCACACCTTCCAGGAAAAGGGCTTAGTGAACAAATTCATATCCCATATGCTTTTTTGGTTAATTTTTACCGAAGAAATTATAATAGTGATTAGAATTTTAATTAATAGCAAATTTTTAAGAGTTCATGTCTCAAACTCCTTCATGTCTTATGTATTCACTGTGTATTGTAATTTATTAAAATATCCCATATCTTATATTTATGTTATATTTGTTAGCTTGTATATCATATTGCTATATTCCAGACACTAATATATGTTGAACAATTTATAACACATAGATCTTATGACTGTTTTCCAGACACTATCCTGGGCTTCAAAGATGTAGAATTTGAACAAGATCCTTTGAGGTTGATGTGCATTCGAGGACAGCCTGGTCTACATATTGAGTTTAGGACCCGCTTTGACTACAGAGGAAGACTCTATCTCAAAAAAAAGGAAATATATATGCTTTGTTTTGCTTTTCCTTTTAAAAGCATCATGCTGGTTTATGGGAGGAGAATAAATTGAATATGAAGATGGAGAAAAAAATAGTAAAAGTAGGGAGAGCAGGAATTTAAGAGGCTGTTGTGGATATTATTTTGCTAATGGTGTTGACTTCAACTAAGGCAGTGGTAATAAAGATGGATTGTAGTGACTGAATTTGGGTTTACTTTGCAGATCAAACTAGTAATTTTTTTTACGAATTTTTATGGAAGTAGATTAGAGAAAAGAAGAAATAAAAGTTAAGTCCTGTAGCTTTCAGTTTAAGAAATTGGGAAGATAAAGGTGTCATTTACTGGGGCTGGAGGAATAGCTCAGTGGTTAGAGTGCTTGCCTGGCAAACGCAAGGCCCTGAGTTCAATTCTGCCATATCATAGAAGCCAGACGTGATGGCACATGCCTGTAATCCCAGCACTTATGAGCCTGAGGGAGGAGGGTTGCTGTGTGTTTGAGGCCAGCCTCGGCTGTATTATATGGTGAGTTCAGGACTAGCATGGGATACAGAGTGAGCAGAGTGAGACACTGTCCCAAAAATAAAGCTATATAATAAAATAAAGTAAAATAAAATGAGGGAAGCATCACTTACTGAGATGGAAATTAGTTATTGAAAAAAACAAGTTGAGATGTTCAGGACTGGAGACGTAAATTTGAAAGTTAGTGACATATAGATAGTAAATTAAGCCTTAAAAAGAAATGAACTTATTAAAAGAAAGAATATTAGTAAAAAAGAGGGCCAAGGGCTAAATTCTACAAAAGAAACTTGAGTCAAGAAAGGGCATTACTGTGTAAAAAATAAATCACATGAGAATTAGAGTATAAACCAAAGAAAAGAAATATCTGGGAAATTTGTAACATAGAAATCATGAAAGATAGCTGAATGAATGAAGAAAATGCAGGGTATATACAAATGGAATAAAAAGGATAAGCTTGAGTCATTTTTAGGAAAGGGGGTGAACTTGAGACAATAATACTAAGTGAAATAAATTAGATGCAGGTTAAATATCATAGAGTTTCTCTTATATGAAAAAACCCAATATATAAAGGACAAGTGAAGGAAACAAAAGTAGACTTGGTGTAGATGGGAGGGAATCTGGGCTGGGTGATGAGAAGGCAGGGAAGGGAAGGAGAATTAGTGATGATTATGATTATGTATGTGAGCCAGCCTTCTGACAAGAAGGCATTTGTCAGGTCTTGAGGACATCTGTTAATGTAACAAATTAAAAAACTGATGAAGACAGCCTTTGTAATGGTAGACTGGGAAGTCAGTTGGAGTATATAGAACAATAAAGTGGAGGTAATAAGTGACAACAGAAAAACTGGTCATAAATTTTCCTGGAGATGTTTTGATGTAATAAAGTATGGAAATATAGGGTAAAGGTAAGGATGTATAATAACTTAGGTATTGAGATAGTCAATCCAGTAGAAGAAATAACTGGGCCTGGTGGCTCAGGCTGGCGAATTAGTGACATACCAAGACTGTGACTTCAAATTGATCCAGTTCCTGGATTTGATCTCAAGAACTGGAACAAAACAGGACAAACGACAAGCAGAAATAAATTATAGAAATTGTATGGAATCCTAGAAACATAATTATCTGAGTAATTATAAACCATATTAGATTCCTTGTGCTTCCCACAATCTTAACTTTTCCTAGTATCTATTGAGGAATAACTCATTTATGACTGGCTCCACCTTAGTAAATTGAAAATATTAGGTATTAAAATTAAATATTAATTGAAGTTGCACAAATAAAAACAACAAAAGGCAATCTCATCTAGAGAAAACTTTTGAAGAAGAGATCCTTTAGATCAGATTGTCTTTGCTGTTCTATTCTGTTGTGCCAAGACACCTTTCTACTCTAAACCACAAGACTCTCCTGTAGAGTGTCTTTGAAATGTCAACTCATTTCTTTTCCTGTATTACAATATTATAAATGTCTGTTTATTGCAAATTATTTTAGTAATTTCCCAATTGTTTAGCTACAGGGAACAGCTATTTGTTATGATTATCCCATGGGCAGAGGGGCACTGAAGCAATTTTTAATGGTCAGTGTCATTAGCATTAACCTTTCCAGTTTGGCTGTACCTGGTATTTGGACAGGCAGAAAGGGGGCTTATTACAGGTAGAATGGCACATTTGCTCTTCTGCCCTTATCATCCGGGACTCTTATCTATATTGATGATGCAGACTTAGTCTGACCATCTTTCAGACAGACATATTCAGGATGAAATGCGTGGTGCTCCTTTCTCCGCCTGCCTGAGTTTAAAGATCAGGAGAACATTAGCCTGGATGACAGGATAAGTCGTTTCTTCACCGTTCCTACTTAGCCTCAAAAATCCCCCATTCATTAACATATTTTGAGGTTCATCTTCACTGTCTAATTTCAAAATATGTTGTTTCAGTGACATTTCTTATGAATCCTCCGAGGGACAGGGTTTGGCCATATCAGGTGTGTGGGTCTCTGTGCCATGCTAGCCTGACTTGAAAATACAAGGCTCCAACTAGTTGCTGGCAACACATTAGAATGCTCTGTCAAGAGATGCTCTTGAGTTATGGTGGTCAAGGCCCTGACTTCTGTGATGACGGGGTGTGTACTGAGAGACAGTCTCTTATGATCCTATTTGTGTCAGTAGCTAGAGACCCCGGATGACAAGACAACCTAATGTACTATGCACTATTTTTAGGGACTGTGTTGGGTCTTGTAGCCTCAGCTTGGTTTAGCTTGGGAGATGTGGAGGAGACTATTTCATAGACCTAGTTTCCATAGTAGCCCTGAGAGTAAGCGTGAAGTGGGTGGCTTTAATAAGAGGGAACTCATTGTGGGTGAGAGTAACATACGGGGTAGATTCTTTGTGCGTGATTGGTCTGCCCAGGATTATTGAACAGTTGGTTCTCTTTCCACCTGACTTCAAAAATAAAGTGCACTAGTTTTGAAATCATAGCACCAAAGAGACTTATGTTATATTCTCTCTCTCATTTATAATTATTAAGCAGTCCTTGGTGCTTTATTCAGGACAATGTCCGCAGAGAGCTGAGGCCTTGCTAGATATAGAAAGCCTCGACTCCCCTTCTGTCCCAGGGTATCATTATAGAATATTGAGATTTTCCCATAATAGAATATATCTATTTATAGCCATTAGTGCTCTCTCCATCTTTCTTCTCTCAGTTTTTAATTTAGATGTTCATTTTCTAGATTTTGCCATTTAAAATTAATATAATTTGATATTTAATGTTAAGTAACTATAATTCTAATAATTATTTTTGCTCTTCCCTCTTAATATTTGTACATCTGAATAATCCCTTCATTATTACTTTTGAGTCTTCAATGAAGATGTTAAAAAATGCAATCTTACCCTTTGTAGATATGTCTGTGTCCTAATATATTTTTCATTATAACTCTGAATTCCTATTGTTAATAAAATTTTCAGTGGAACTAAGAGTACTCATTTATAAACTAATTTGAGTTAACTTTACAAAGAGTATGGTCTGATATCATAACTTTAACATTTCACAGAAGTTCCAGGAGTCTCAGGCGTCCGTGTGTTCGTGATTATATAAATAACCTTTCATTTTTGCGTCTCTGTTCTCCTAGTTAAGCTGTTTTCTTAACTCAGAGAATCAAATGTTCATAAAGCAAATGTCAAGCTGAAATTAATATGTTTAGAAATAAGCAGCATGATGCTGCAGTGCAGTCATCGATGGCTAAATGCCACTGAAGAGAGACATCCTGTTCCATGGGTACTCAAAGACCACTGAAAATTACTGAGTTTTGATCTGATATGCTTGCTTGCCTTTTCCACCTCTGAGTTTGCTGCTGCCTTAATGGGCCCAAAGAAGTCCTTTACTTCCTCTAAATTATAAACACACTGAGGTATAGGTGATTTGGTCTAAAATATATTCATCTGTCATGATTGATAAGTTAGGAACTTGTACTTCTTAGCTCAGTGTTCGATGTTGGGGACCTCTGTGATCAGAAAGGCCACCTACTTCCACTAAGAAACTTGGATTTTTAAAAAATGAAAGGCCAGAAATATTATAGGAGTAATACAGTAAAAACATGATATTGTGGATTTTCTTGACTTTGATTTTTCACTCTGTAGGCGGATAATTGTTATTTATTTTATTACAACCAAGTTTGCATCTGAACCAAGAGGATCTGAAAAATAGTCCCACAATGCTTTAGACAGCATTTTCCCAAATTATTAAAATTTTGTGCATTTTAGTTTTTCTCTTCACATTTTATCTGTATTGTTTGATTGTCAAATCAATATTTTGATTTCCACTCAGATGACCTAGAAGGGCTCTCATCACAAAGAGTGGAGAGTCAGCCACACATTTTCTTGCAATAGAGAGGGCATGATTTTAAATATCACCATCTAGAAGTGGCTTGAATAAGGAGGTGATTCTGTTGCCTCCTCCTTGAATAGAGAAAGCTAGTAAATTTACTCCTTTAAAACCAAAGATATTATCAGTGGTAGATGATAGGCTATTACCTAGTCTACTTTTACTGGTTTATAACTATACTTGATCTTAGCCCAAAGACTGAGAAGTCGTTAAATGACTCCTAAAATTAATCTCATATTTAGCTGTCAAGGAATGTTTTAGAATATTTATATTGGAGGATTTATTAGATGCTGTTTACTTGAAACAATTGCTATTTTACTGAAAAGATTTTATGCTCAATTGATGCTAACCAGACTTTTCCCATAGTTGATTGTATTTGCTTTAGGAGTGTAGCGCAGACCTATCTCAGTCTGTCTGTCTGCCTGTCTATCTATCTACCTGTGCACCTCTTAATGCACCTGTGTATCTGTCTACATACCTATTATCTCTCCATCATCTGTGATTTATTTTTTTTTATCTGTCTGGTACCTCTTTGATCAAAGTTCATCCGCAATTACCTTTTAAGAAAACACTGTCTGCGGGCAACTATTTGGTTTATTTCTTTTGCTCAAATATCTTCATCTCTTTAAATGTCCTAAGATGATTTAAATTGCAGCAGCATAAAGGTCAAAAGTAAAATCTGCATTAAAATCGACAGAGTGGGTGCTCTGAAACTGGTTGTCAGAAAACAATCTTGAGATGACTGGGGCTCAATACTTGTCCAAAAAATCAAGTGGGAGGAGCAATAATCTTGAGAGGAGTTCCTGGATTTTATAAATCCACTAACTCAGCGATTTTCAAGAAAGCAGTGATATGTGCTGTATGTTAGAATTAGCTTGGCCATGGTAGAGGAGCAAAGGTCCCAATTCCCAGCATTCATAGCAACAACATTTTCATTTACGCAGGAAATACAGGTTTATTGTGCGTCATCTGGGAATTTCTTTCACCTTTTCTTTATTCTATTAATTGGAATGCCTGAGCAACCTCTGGTGTTTCACATTTCATGATATGAATGAGAGCAATGTGAAGAACTGCAAATGGGACATTGAAGCTCATATCAAGTGTACAACATGTCACTTCTGTCCCCAGTTAATTGTCCCAATTAATTGGACAATGGGGGTCACCTGGGAATTTCTGAATGATATACTCATTCCCTAAAGAGGGTATTCACAGGAGGAAGAGTAGAACTCTTGTTAACAGAGATATAAGTTAATGTTCTATTCTTTTGGGAGATGTCCCTTGAGGGAAAGGTAATTTTTATAATAGAATTGACTATTACTGGGGGAACATGTTGGAGTATCAAGCAGTAACCCCATTACCCTTTGCAATCCGTAGACTCCACAAGAGAAGGAACCCCCTGCCAACGCGTGGGGATCACACTGCTACTGAGAGACTGTTCTTGAAAGTTCTGTAATTTCTGTCGGTTCTGAGTGGTAAAATAATAAAGTGTTACTGTTCTAAATGTATTAGTTATAACCACTTGGTAAGTCAGATCATATTATAAATTCACACTTCCAATTTCTGCTTGAACATGATATAAGTCATATATATTTATATCCCAATGATTAAAAGATTTGAGTCATATTTCTAGGTCCAACTCAAATGGGGCAGGAACACATGACTCTTGGTGGAAGAAGCAGGAAGTGCCTAATTTGGCAATAATAACTCTGTCCCAGCCTTTAGCCTGTATTTCTCTCCTTAAGTCATGATAGCTTATTACTCAATGGATGAATGTTCTCTAGAAAGCTCACGCAAATATCCATGATTGTTTAATTCCTTTAAACTGGAAATTCACAGATCTTATGTGTAAATGCCAGGCAAGCACTTTAAAAATGATTTTGATAAAAAATTCACATGGATTAAAATTTAACTTTTTTTTTTTTTTGTAAATACATCAATTCCAAATTCTGTGACACATTAGAATCATGGGGTTTGGGGAGTTAGTGAGCATCTGTGTCTAGGCAAGCAGTTTTTTTTTACTGAGCCAAGTCCCCAGTCAAAGGACAGGATAATATAAAGGAATCTTACCTTTTCTCTTCTGACCAAATTGTAAAAATATCACACAGTTACCTCAATGCCTGAGAAATATGAAAGTAAAAATGGAATATGCAATGAGGTCAATACCTGAATGACAAGTCTTTCCTTGGCTTCCAGGGATCCCTTAACTTAGGAAAGACATATAAAAGTATGTCATTCTAGTTTTTCTTGAGTGACTCTTTTGATATAGCAATTTCTTGACTCTGCCTGCGAACCTGGGACAAGGAGAGGTCATTTCTCTCTTCTATCTACAGCAGACAGACTTGAGAAATCCAGTGGCTTTTCAGTGATTAATGTAATTTACTCAGTCATGAAAAGGTCAGGGAAGCGGGTAGGGATGGAAAGAATCCAGGGCCAGCGCAGATTGGTGCTTCAGAAAAGACGGATCATGTCTGTGTTGAGAGTTTAGTGGAGAGTACAAGATACTGCTTGTAGATGGGCTTGTGCCTTGGGCCACCTTGACAGGTAGCAAGACCAGAGTGAAACTCTCAGGAAAGGAAAGGAGAAACGGGACAATGTACTTCTACCAAGGGGGTATCGGCTGAGAGCAACACGCTCTGTAGGGCCCTAGCTGGGTTTCGGCTCCTTCTCAAAGGAAAACTGGAGCAGTGGCTGCTAAAAACACTTGTTTTGACCATCAGTTTTCAACACACAGCTTGATTTTTACTTTGCAGAAGGTGTGAGGGAGATGAGCTGTGGCCTTGTGTCGGGGAGAGGGATGAACTGGGCTGGTGTGGCTCGTGAGGCATGCACTTTCTATGACACCCTTAAATTTGAAGAATCTCTGTAGGAAATAAAGTTTATAAACTTTTTAAAGTTCGGAAAGGTTGGCGTGTAAGATTCTGTCTTGAACTTTTGATATAAGTGCTACCCTGCCCTCTTTTCTGAGGCTTTTCATGATGAAATCCTCCTACTTTCGGATACTTTTATTCTCTGCTTTGTGAACTCTCCAGCTCTGGGTTCCCACCACTGACCCTTAAGGCCTTCGGAATCTTTGAATTCTACTTTCCAAAATGAAATAGTTTTCTTCGGGAGACTTTGGACAGCAGGGGCACCTGATGAAGGACTCTTGTGCTTTTCTGTTTCGCTCTGTAAGAATTCTTCAGGTTTTATAAACTTTTGGAGATAACGGTGTTTGTAATAATTGTCATCCCAGAAAGCAAAGCTCTGGTTCTGGCCCCATAGGCAATGTGTAATTGGTGAGGCGCCCCAGCAACGAGGCACGGAGAAACATGGCAGCCAGAACAGGATTGTGAAGCGTTACAGTCCATGAAGCAGCAGAGAGCCTACGGCGACCCTGATCGGGAAAGCCACAGCCTGGTGCTGGCATCAACTTCCCCTCGGTGGAGAAACAAACAAACCACAGGTGCACGGACTGCACTATCCGCATCTGTCATGCAGCGTTTGTCCTTGTCTTTAGAACCTGGTCTGAACTCTGCTTCCCAGGAGACCTTTCGTTTTCAAAGCTATTTCAGTATAAAGAGAAATTGCAGCCTTTTCCTGGTGTGGTCACAATCCTTCATCAGTGAGATCACTTGCGGCTACTTGGGCACCGCTTTGAGAACATTTTTCATCTTGATTTCTTCCTTGTGTGGGGAGGGGGGTGAACTGGGCTGGTGTTGCTTCAAGTTTGGAAAGGTTGGTGTACCGTGGGAAAACAATCCTCTGTGGGTAACCAATTTCTTTATGCCTTTTGACAGGTAGAAACGTGCCTTTTATTTATATTGAGATTTACTTTCTTTTATTTTTTTGAGACAGAGTCTTGCTCTGTAGTCCAGACTAGTCATGAACTCTCCATGTAGCCCAGGCCAGTCTCAGACACATGGCAATCCTCCTGCCTCAGCCTCCCCAGTGCTGAGATTACAGGCGTGCACCAGCACACCCAGCTTCTGTGCTGCTGAATAATCGAACCCAAGGCCTTGCTCTTTCTAGGCAAACGCTCTAAATCCCCTGCCTTTTACTTCTTTAGGGGTCATCACCACAAAATGAATAGGGTGATAAGTGGAAACAATCCTTTTTAGCAAAAGGCAAGAGGAGCCTTGGTTCCATCATTCCATCTGTTTGTCATAATGTCACAGATTGTTTCAAAAGAAGGCATTGGCTTCTTGTTGAGCATTTGAACTATACAAGGAAGCAAGCGAGTAGGGAGGATAGCGGCAGGGACGAAGGGGACATGTGCTGAACCAGCCCACCTGTGAATGGACTGTGACCTTCTGAAACCGTAAGCTACAATAAATCCTTCCTCCCCCATTGTGGATGTCGGGTATTGAGTCACAGTGCTGAAAGAAAAAGTAGCTGAGACAGTGAGACTATCTGAAGAAGAGGAAGTCCCACTTCTTGGTGTGCAGACCAGGTGTTTTGCCTCAGATATAGTCAAAAGGAGAATGACGAGCAGATTTTGGATCTGAGATGATGTGTTCTGATGGACACGGAGCTACTGAAGTGAGCAAGGAAGATGGCTTATTCTCCAGTTTGTAATAAAAGCTACTGGAGATGATAGCTTGCCACTTGACAAGTAAAAGACACTAATTGATTTAAAGCCAATGGGTTTTATTAGGAATTTTCCCCCTTTCAGCTTTAACAGAGTTAGTTACCTGTGCCACTTGCAGACCAACTTTGAAGGCTATGTTTAGAAAAACGCAAAAATTATTATACAACCTCAATTTGGTGAGAAAACTATGTGTGGAAAATACTGCAATTAGCCCAAATACGAGCAAATGGCCTACTTCCAGGTGTGTTGAAAAATTAATATCAAACATCATTCTCTAGCAAGTCACATTCTATTAAAACAAAAGCATTAACAATAAAAATCTGTATAATGAGTCCTATTAGAATGTTTCAGCTGATATGAGAGTTATTTCAGAAAATAATTTATGCAATTATGTCCTAATGCAGAAAAGTCTTGGCTATTTCTTGAAAAAAAAATTCTCTTTCTTGTCAAGCATTTGTTGAATAATGCTATAAGTACGGTTTTTAGAACTTTTTACAGAGCAGACAATTTTTGTCTTCAGAGCTTACATTTTAATGGGAAGAGTTCAAATTATATCTTCAAGTAATAAATACTCTAGAAAAAGTGAATGATTAAATGAATAATTAAAATGGGGATGGTTTGGCTTTCCAGGGTCTGGGTGGTAGGCTTGCGTGGTGAGATTGTCTGATAAGAAGACATTGGATCAGAGATCTAACTATCAACAGAAAAAGGAAGGGAGCCCTGAAAATATGCAGATTATTTGAGGCTGAGTAATCGACAAATATATGTTTCCTAAAATAGGAGCCTGTTCAGTGTGCTAGAGCAACATGTAGAGTACCGAGAAAGGGTGAGAATTATATCCCACCAGAGAAATAGTAGAAGCCATTTCCCATGGAGCCTGTGATTTTCACTGAAATTTTAAGCAGTGCTGGTCTTATAGCAATGGTGTTCTTTACAAATTAAAAATGTGTATTGCGTATGATCATTTCCTGATTATTATTAATACCATCTAACATGTAGGTTATGGTGCTATGCTAAGAATTTCAACATTTAGCTCATAAGGAACTCATAGTGCTGAAGACACCTTTTTATAGCATAGTTAGCTTCTTTTCAAGTCACCATCCCCATGCTTATAAAATACTCCCATCCAGGCTGGGTGATTTTCCTTAACCTGATAGATGTTTCCAACTTCTTAGTCACGGGTCTTCGCAGGTGGGATACTTGATACAGACATGATGCTTCATGCCTGGGGTGGGGCGGGGTTCTCTTTCAGTCTCTTGTCCAGGAACACTTACGGACAGTCCTGCCATTTTCCGTGGACTGTGGGAGACTTAATGACATAGTGCTGTTGGTGAAATTCTCTACAGGTTCTCTCTCAATATCCCCCAGTCCACCCCACCTCCACCAACACCAACACCACACAATTAACATTAGGGTCTCAGGAGTAGGAACACCTTTTATCTATTAATTCTCTTCCCTTCTTTCACATAATTCTCTTCCCAGACACCTGACCGAGCTGTAAGTCAGTTCAAATAATTTTTATCTGCTCTTTTTAAAATCCTTTATGCAATCTGTACCTTTATTACTTATGTGATTTGTTTCAACTTTCCAAATCAAAGTTTTAGAACACAGAATTTGTTCTTTGTCTTAAAGTATAGTATTTTTTTTTTTTTTTTTTTTGGACAGGGTCTCACTCTGTCATCCAGGCTAGTCTTGAACTCAAAAATGTAGCTGAGGCTGGCCTTGAAGTTCATAATCCTCCTTCCTCAGCTTCCCAAATGCTGGGATTATAGATGTGTCCCACCACACCTATCTTATGTAGTGCTGGGAAATCAAACTCAAGATATTGTGCTTCCTAGGCAAGAGCTTTAAGCATAACTTTTAAGAGTAAAAATCTTTGGTATTCTAAGCTGTTATTTTTTCATAAATTCCAAACCCTGCTTAGATATTCCAGAACGAACGAATTTCTTTTCTATTCTTCAGTTTTCACTATGTAGGTTGTTTCTGTGGGCCACTTCCATTGGGTACAAGGAGTGTGTTTGTTAGTATGAATAAATTCTAGAGCAATATATGACGAAGTAAGAAAACAGTTACTTATGTGGCATGATTAATGAAAGTTATTTTTATAAATGTCAAATGAAATGTATCCATTTACCAAGCTGTTGTGTGGCAAGTCTGGTGATACTTCTGGAAATACGGGGAATGATTCCCAGGTGCATGTCAGAGTGGCTGGGGGTCCCCTCAGGGCTGGGAGCCCCACCTGCACACTTTGTTTCTTATCACTCTCCTGAAGCTAAGCCTTAGTGTCACTGTGTTCTTTCCCAGCCTCATCACTCTTATTGATAACATTGTTAAGTACTAAGAACTCACTGCCATACAGCTTGGCATGTTGGGAAGCAAAGATTGTAAACTGTTTAGCTAGACGTAGATCATTAAAGTAGATTTTTAAAAACATTATCAACAGTAACTTAATGTTGCCTCACAAACTGTTCTAATATGTTACTAGACAACCTGTATAGAAATATTTATTAGTGCTATAGATCGCATTTATAAGGTTAAGAGTGAAATGGTCATAGAAGTTGATATCTTGTCATCATATATCTATAGCTGATAATGTATTCAGTGTAACCAGTGGTAGGAATATCTGTCCTACTGTTAAAGAGACTGTAGTGACTGTAGCGAAGTAGACCCTATAAGGTTGTAACTCCTGGGGCCTTGGTCTAGCATAGGTAACCAATATAGAGGAATATTTTCTCATTGATGGTGATGTGGCCCTGATACTAATGGAACATTTCAATGTCAATATTTTCTTTATTCAGAGAGATACGTTGATGGCATGGTTTGTGCTTTTTAATGTTAAGGGGAGAATAGTTGTAACAAACTGATTATCGGATTCTGCTAATAATTTTTTAGTCTCAGATTATAATGTTATTGTAAATCATTCCAATTTTGCATGGAGGCATAGACGTTGATCTCGGTTTGCAATATGTGCCAGCAATTAGCTTGTCCATGGACTGCATACAGTTCTGTAACCTCTTCCTCCTTCATTGGAAGTAGGGGAGATTAGGTAAATCAGCACTTCCTGTAACCGGGCCCCAGAATGAGCAGGTGTAGATATGCTATTCTCAGACCCAGCAGATCTCAAGTCAAAACAGATCAGAAGAGACAAGCATGGGTGTTATATTCACCAGAACCAGTGCCGAGGTGGGGCAGGGACAAGCAGGGGGAGGGGAGGTCAGAGCAAAACCCCGCAGTAGCCCAAAGGGAAGTTGGGAGAAGCAGCAGCTGGTAAGTCCTGGACGCAGTGGGCCATCTCCTGGAGCTGCTGTCTATACTGGAGTGAGCTTTTCTGCAGGTACAATTGCTTTTTGAGTCACCCAGAAGCCTGCAAGTGACACCTCACGCTTGCTCCTATAAACAGCCATTCACTGTTGCTTCTCTAGGTAACTCCTCACCTGTGCTCCTGTAAGTAACCCCAATAAACTCATAGGATCACCAAATTAGACTATTGGTGTGATTGTTTCATTTACCTGTCTATTGGTTGGCTGTGGGTTAAATAGATGTGAGCAGCTCAATGAGTTCTGGCCTCGCAAGTGCGAGGCCCTGAGTACAATAATTTCAGTACTCAGGAGGCTAAGACCAGAGCAATGCCACGAGTCCCAGGTCAGCCTGGGTTGTATAGTGAGTTCAGGACCAATTTGGACTACTGGGTGGTAACCTGTCTTGAAAATCCTTTTCACTTAAATAATAAGTGCTTATTGAATTTATGTTTTGTATATATTGCTTTTAGAGAAAACAAGACCAATACGAAGAAATATTTTATTTATTTATTTATTTATTTATATTTTTGAGGGAGGGGGCTGTCTGGTAAGAAAACCAGAAAGCCTGCTGAACAAATTCTGTAGGAGCTGTACCATTTAGAATCACAATTTTAATGAGAAAAAGAAGCCATGTATCCAAATGCTTTTGAAGTTCCTGATCATTTGGACTGAGAAAACAAGGTCTACATTTTGATCTAAGACAGAGTCTCTTTTGTTTTTCTGGTTTGCTATTGGTCTTTTATATTGCCATGTAGTTACATCTCTTGAGTTTCTTAAATGATCTTTAATGTATACATTTATTTATGTATCTTTGTTTTCAATACTATATCACGTCCTGACTGTGACCTTTCTCCTGAAATAGGTTTTCTACTAAAACCCTAAAGTGCACTTCTCTATGCCCTTAATGAGAATTCGAATCTATTTCTCAGCGACCAGCTCAAGTTTTACTTCCAAAAAGGACGCTTTTTTTCCCGTTCTTAAAGGTCAGTTCTTATTCTGCAAGTTCTCATAGCTCTGCTGCTGTCTACCACGTATAAAAGTTTTATGCTATTTGCTCCGATAATGTGCTTCATCTCTCTGCTCCTCACTGAACTGCACATTCCACGAGGATTTTTCACGATTGTGCCTTCAGTACCTTGCAAACTGCTTCGCACACAGTAAACCTGCAGTTGCACTGACTTCAGCCAAACGAAAACTGTTGCTTGTGACCCTCTTTCACTCCCCAAACTTTAAATCATGTAGTTTAATACCTCCCTGATTTTACACAAATTTATTGCTTCTTGGAACACATTCATATCATATGAAGATTCAAAGTAAGAGTCAACCGTGTATCTGATGATGGTCTTACCACATTTCAATCTTTTAAGAAATTGTCTATCAGGAGCTGTACAATTGTGGTCTCAAAATAAATATTGCATTCAATCATCACCATTGTTCTAGCTGTAGGTCCAAACCATCCTCTCAGCAATGGGAAAGACAGGTTATTCCTTTGAGCCCTAGTGACACCTGTCCCTCTGGCGTCACCTTTATTCTCCACTTGATGGTCAAATGTGTTTTTAAAAAGTGTTCATTATCTTATGCACAATTGAGTTGCTTACCATTTTAAGATGCTATCCAAGCTCTTCAACATAGTCATGCTACGCTTCTACAGGTTACCTTTCCAGGTCTCAAAGAACACCACTGTGCTCTTGTCAAACACCGTGTGTTTTATTTCTTTGAATGAGCTGTGTGCGCTTTTCAGCTTCAGGTAATTCACTCGTTCTTTCTTTCCATCTACCCACTCCTTGCTTGTCTTTCAAATCTCAGTTCAACTGCAATTTCCTTGGAGAACTTCCCCTGACTCTCTCAATCTAAATTAAACTTATTTTGTGATTCTCTTTTGTAGCAGCTTAGGTTTTTCGGGACAACTTGCCAGGCTTCTTTGTATCTGTGGTGTGCGTGTATCTATGTGTATTTATGGGCTCTGTAAAGATAGGAACCATATCTGTCTTGTTTATCATTGTGTCCTCAGAGACCTGCATATTGCTTGGATGATAAGGCAATTAAATTTTCCAGTTGGATCAGTGAATAGGAAGGCATTTTCTTCTCTGTATCTCCTTCTTCAAGCTTATGACACTTGATTGCGTATTTGTTTCATGTGATGTGATTTTCCCAACAGATGGTAGCTTCATTTCCAAAGTAATTGTGGATTTTTATCCAGCTTTGTTTTTCCTACCACTTAGCAAACTACCTGAAACTTAGTAGCTATATGATGATTATTTATTGGATGAACACATGAGTATGTCATGAATGTGAATCGTGAGTGGCTCAATATGTTTTGAGCATATGGCTTACAAAGGAAAGATAAAGTGGGAGGGAAATCAGATTGATAGCTTGAAATTGATCAGTAGAAGCCTACATGTTGCACTTTGAGTAATTAGTAAATAGAAAACCCTGAACGAAAGGAATAATTAGAAAATAAGAAACCCGGAGCAGAAGGAATTTGGCATTGTTGGCTAATAGCACAGAACTTTCGAAAAGTTTCCCAGGTTTGTTGCGCCAAGTTCGTTGAAGAAAGTCTCACAGATAGGCAGAAGACTGTGGATTGTCACATTGTCACTTTCATTGCTTTCAGAATCTTACTAACACTACATCTTCCTCATAAACGAAAGTTTCAGGATGTGCTCTTGCTTTGCTGCTGACAACACCTGGTGGTAACTAGAAGGTCATGTATCACCAACCTCTTGAAAAATAATGGCTGTGGACAGAAATGGCTTATGTGGAAGAAGGCAGTTTCCAGTGGCTTCTTATTCAGAAAACTATCATATATGACCTCACTGTACGCCTTCTGGCACTTAATGTTGTCTTGATATAGTTCTATGGGTGTCTATAAATCCTTTGGAAGAACAAATTGTGTTTTGGAGACAGCATTAGGCTGAGACGATCTGGAGCCTAATTCAGACTTGGGTGAAAGAATGTGACTTAGGGAGTAAGGTGTACATTTTGCCAATGTTCTTGTTGATACACCTCATAGCAGAGAAAAAAAAAGTAGAATTATTGAACTATAATGTCAGCACTTTAGTAATATAAACATCTTTGAGAAAAGTAAAAATATAATTAGTGTTTGATCAAGGCAGAAAGAAGAACATTATTCATTTTCTACCTTCCTCTTAGGCCTTTTTAATTTTTAAATTTTATTTTCTCTCATTTTGGGACCCATCCATTGTGACTATAGCCATGTCCTCCTCTTTTTCTTTGTCATTTACTCTTAACTTTCATTTACTTAAAATTTTTCTTATATTTAATTTTTATTTTAAAATTTATAGAAAAAATAAGACAGTATAGAGCATTCCGGCCTATCACACATCTGCTTTATTTCTGACATTATTGTGATGCCCTTGATATAATTATAGTAAACCAATATGAGTACATTATTATTGGGTAAAGTTAATATAATTTATTCATATTTTCTTAGTTTTCTTTTAATTTTCTTGTTTTTCAAAATTCCAACCAAGAAGTCGTATTATATTTAATTGTCATGTCTTACAGGGCTCTTTCGGACAATGGCAATTTGACGGGTTTCCTGTGTGTGAGGTGTATCTCCACGGGTCACTGCAGCTCACTTCGCCTCTGCTCGCTAGTGTTTTTTTCATGACACATCTAAGACTATTAGCTGCGTAGAGATATGCTACAGTGGTAGAGGCTGCTCCACCATATCAGGTCAGCAGGCAGGCTATCATCGTGATTTTTTCTCACTGTTGATGGTTGTCTTTCATCCCCTAACCTGGGCAGTGTTTGTTGGATTTATTTATTATAAATAAACCCACGAACCCACTCCTTCCTGTTATTTTGAAGTTAAGTGATAATGGGGAACCCAGACTTAAGGAGCATTAGGCTACTTGAGACCAGAGTATATACATTGATTATTTGGAATTCTTTGGAAGAATATGTGTCTTGTTTCATTTCCTTCCTTCCTTCCTTCCTTCCTTCCTTCCTTCTTCCTTTCTTTCCTTCCTTCTTTCCTTCCTTCCTTCCTTCCTTCCTTCCTTCCTTCCTTCCTTCCTTCCTTCCTTCTTTCCTTTGTGCCTGCCTGCCTGTCTTCCTTTATTAGAGACAGGGTCTCACTTTGTAGTCCAGGCTGGTCCTGAATCACTATGTAGGCCAGGTTGGCCTCAAACTCACAGCAATACTCCTGTCTCAGCCTTCTGAGTGCTGGAATTACAGACATGTGCTACTACACCCACCGTATGTGGTGCTGAGGAATCTAATTCAAGGCCTTGTGTTTTCTGATCAAATGCCGTAGCCACTGTGCTATCCTCTACTCCCTACCTTGATTCATTTAGAGAAGTATTGATCAATAAATATAGTTTATTCTTTGGTTTTTAATTATTACTAATCCTCTTCTGAAAAAATTGCTGCAATTTTAGCCACAAGGAGCTCTTTCAGTTTCCTCCTCTGCTTTGACTTTCCCGTAGGGTGGAGATTATGTGTGAATGTGGACTTCCTTCATTGTGATGCTCCCAGGTGCTCGAGCCTCATTTTCATAGTTCGTGCTCCAATTTTTAGAAGATATGGGGCGCTTCATGAATTTGTGTGTCACTCTTGCCCAGTCACGCTCCAATTCTGGAACCAGTCATATGTTCTTTATTGAAGAATGAAGAATTGCAGTAGGAGCCTAGAATTCTTATGTCTGGTATGCTCAGTGGTACGGGGCTGTCTTTTAGGTTCTCTTGGATGACAGAGCCAATATACATATTAATGTTAATATGTGTATATACCCATATCTGTAGATATTTATATGTATAACAGTTTCTATGTTAAGCCACACATGAGTTTTTATTGCTATCTCCATCTTTCATGGCTGATTCTAGCATCTTGTAGTTGCTTCTCTGCAAACTCATGTTCCAACAGAGAGAAACTTTCCCTAAATGTTTCATTCAGGTTTACATATCTAACAATATCAGAATCTATACGTATAGTCCCATTGGGAAGAACATCATTTTTGACGACAGTGTTTATATAAAGTTTCTGTTGCCTATAGCTGTATAGAGTTCCCTCCCTCCTAAAGTTAGCAGACCAGCCCTTCCCCCCATCCTTTTCAGAGCAGTTATTTTTCTCATAGTTAGAGACTTTGGTTACAGCCTGCATTTCTTGCTGAGATTCTCCTGATCTCTTCAATGATTTTTTTTTTTTTTGAGACAGGGTCTCGCTCTGTGGTCCAGGCTGGTCCTGAATTCACTTCAGAGCCCAGGCTGGCCTTGGACTCACGGCAATCCTCCTGTCTCAGCCTCTGGAGTGCTGGGATTACAGGTGTGTGCCACCACGCCCAGCTTATGTGGTGCTGGGGAATCGAACTCAGGTACTTAGTGCTTGGCTTAGCGCTTGCTCAAGTGCTTTAACCGCTGAGCCATTCCTCCAGCCTCTTCAATGATTTTTTAAAATGCATCCATTGAGGTTTAGTCTGGGCCATAATGGTGTATAAATTTTAACAAATGCATAGCGTGTTATATCCATCTTTATAGCATAGCATAGTATAATTTTATTTCTATACAAATCTTCTGTGCTTACTCTATTTCTTTCAGGCGTGGCCCTTCATATATTCAACTTCTTTATCTTGATCTCCAACCCCTTTACGTTCAGTTTCCATGAATTTAACTGGCGTGTCTTTACATCCTTCCTGGAGGTTCAGGCAATCTCTTTAGCACTATCCCATGATGAAACAGTAGGTAGTTCACCTTCCCAGGGATGTTCAGGGTTTGTGTAGAGATCTTGTAATGTTATTTCACTATAGTTTCAAAATGGACTTAATAACTGAAAAGATACCACAGTCATTCAGCACTTCTAATGTAGCAACTCAGAGTACATTACCAAATTAAACAATCCTCCAAAGCTAATTGAAATAGATTTTTGTTGATGGCTGTTAAGACAGAAAATCTTTCCCAAGGCCACAGAAAACTGCCCAAATTATAACCATGGAAAGAGTACTTCATTCCCTGTGCCATCTACTCAGATAGTTTTGCCTCCTCTAATATTTAATGAGGAAAAATAAAATCATATTTCTCCATCTCCTTCATATACTTGCCCTGGGAATAAGGTTATTTCAGATGCAAGAATAATGGTTGAGATCCAGCCAGGTTGAGAAGTGTTTCAGTGGCCCAATTTTAATCCAATCTTGCTCTGATATTTAGGAAACCAGGCGCATAATCTGTGCCTCTGTAGGGGAGCTGAGCACTGACATATTTTTTTCGCCAATGCTGTCTGCCTATTTTTGCCCAAAGACATAATAACTATTTTAGGTCACTTCATACTGTGACAAAGCTTATGTTAATGTTAAATGAAATGTAGATATTTTAGGCCGAATTAACAAATGATTTTTAAGGCAAGACAATTTTGGGGAAGAATGTCTAAGCAAGTAGGATTTAAAAATTCCTTTACAATATTGACTTTGGCAGCCACACAGGAGCTATTTTTTCTCAGCTTATAGTCTTATTTGCTTTCTTAATCAGCCTAATAGTTATTTACATGGTGCTAATTATCTTAATGAAACATGCTTCTATCGATTTGAAACTTTTCTTTCAAAGACAAAGAATTAGGTAAATTATGACAAGTATTTTCTCTAACATGCTTAGGGGGAGTAGGTAGGGGGCGGGTCGAAAGGAGAGTGGGGGAGGCCTTGTTACCCTGACAAGGTATGTATATGCACAAAATGCTCAAGATCGATGTAAACCTTAAATCTCTTTTCTTAAACCTTAAATTTTGCACTTATGCATATCAATAAAATGGTGGAAAAAGGTATTGTTTAGCAGATAGTATTCAATTACAAAATATAGTCAGTATAATGAAAATGAAAATATTTAACTATTGTTTTAAAGCATAATATTTCTCTCAGAAAATTAGAAAACAATGGAAGTTTCATACATTAGGAAAATAAAAATTTAAAGGGTTTGTTCCTACATAGATTCACATAGAAGGGCTAACATATGTAATGAGCATTTTTTTCCTAAAAGAATACAAAAGTCACAGTGGGAAAAATTGTTTTAATGTCCCTTTTTTGTAATACACCCCTCATTCTTTTTCTCTCTCATTGGCACCAAGACTCTTCCTCAATACCATGCTCAATACCTTTGTTTCAACTTTACTATAATCCACACCTTAATTCTTATTATATCTTGTGGTCTATAGAATACGCCTTTTATTTCCACCTCAAGTTAATTTCTCATTGCTGAGAGAGAACATCCAGCATTTGCAATTTGAAGGAGGAAAGGTTTATTTTAGCTCACAGCTTCACAACGTCTCAGTCTATTCGTGAGCAGCTGGCAGTGGTGGAAGCAGATGGCATAGGAGTGGAGGCCAGAGGAAAGCTCTTCAGGACATCCGAACCGGAAGCCAAGCATGGGCGGAAGGGTTCAACTAGCACACACTCCGGCAGGTCAAGGCCCACTCCACTACCCTTCCAGCAAGGCCACACCTCTCAACAGTACACAGTGTGTGTAGGTGATCACAGCATTCACATGCAGGAGGCTCCGAGGGTACTCTCTAGACCCAACCCATGGCGGTTCCTTAGTGGATTTCAATCCCTCGCGCCATCTCTCCCTCATCCGTCTCGTCATGGTTTTCATTTTGCAGTAGACCTGCCATCCTGCCTTCCCGACTGCGTTTCCCCGTTAACCATCATATCTTATCAAAGGCTGGCAATTTGGTTGATGGGAAATATCATTCAGTCCTAATGTGTACTTATTTCCCGGATGATTTCTTTCGTTGCTGCAAATTTAACATATGCTCTCCATGGTCATATTTTTGTTTTTTAAACTTCAAACACTTTTCTTCCTCCAGGAAAACAGACCTGTGCGATTCCCCGACCTTGCTTTTCGCTTCACTCCACGCCAGCCTCCATTTTACTCTCCTTTCCAATGTTAACTAGTGTGTATTTGGTGGCTACAAGTCCAATAGGACACATTAAAAAGGGGACAGTATGATTCAACTTAAGAAGAGTATATACTGTGTCTTTTCTGAAGGCCAATGCATTTTTACATGAGAAAAACTACAGGGTCTACAATAAAGTTGTGTAGATTGGATCAGATTTCTCAAACTAATTGAATCGAAAGCTTTTCTGTGCAAAATAGGTTGCTCACCTGTCAGGCACAAATTGGTTCTCACACGTGACTGGCAAAATCCTATTTATTTCTCAAAGTGTATCTCAAATGCCACTTTGAATCATCATCAGAAGTCTCTTTTATTAACCCCTTCTAAAACTTGCTTGTTACCTTTCTTGCGGCATATGTGGGGTTAGATGAAAATACAGGGAAGGTTAGGACTCAATTATAACAATAAAAATACATTGCTCCATGCCCCTTCAAATCACCCTCACCTCGAGCACACTTATCCCGCCATTCTCTCCGCTTTCGGAGGTAGTTCTAGAAGGCTTCTTCCATGAATGTCTTTAGCTACACTGCCATTACTGCTCCAATAGCCTGAGCCAATCAGAAACATGTATTTTGTATGATCTTCTTGACACTAGTGAAGAGCCAGAATTACATGATGCCTGATGTGGTGAATAAGGTGGGTGAGACACACCAGGGTTTCATGTTTATCTTCTTTTTTAATTTTTGAGAAAGGGTTTCACTCTGTAGTCCAGGCTGGTCCTAAGCTCACTGTGTAGTGCAAACATGGTAATCCTCCTGCCTTAGTTTCCAGAATGCTGGAGCACAGGTGCGTGATGCCACGCCCAGCTTCTGCAGTGCTGAGGAGTTGAGCCCAGTGCCTTGCACTTGCTGGGCAAGTGTTTTGACTGCTGTGCTATTCCTCCACTCACACGCTACCTTTTCATGAGCATGACTTTTTGTTGAATGGAGCTTAACGCAACATTCACTGTATTCTTTTTTAAAAATCACGTCTTTTAAAGACATGAATAAATTTCCAGAACTGGTTTGTAAGGTGGCAAGAATGATAGGATGGCCGTATGTCTTTAGTAACACTTAAAAAAGTCAAATATTCTGTGTATATTTTGATCATCTCTCATCTCTTATTTTGATTTTTTGTTTAGTTATTTGTGTTATTGACTTTAATCATGTGACCAAACTATACTCTTTCTCAGGGTAATGATGGTGACTCTCTTTAACTGGTTTAGTATAATTTCTAGAGAGTAGCACTCTTTCTTGCATATGGTAAGTTTTCCTTAAATATATAGCCCTCACATTTCATTTCATCCTATAAAAAGTCTCACTATGGCTTTAATGTATGTTATATTCATGGTTTTCTTTGTTATTCGGTGCCAGCCCATTTAAAGATAAGATTCTGAACAAGTGTGCTTCCTTGGGAAATAGAGACTTTCCTCTCAGGAGCTGTATGTGTTAGATTTGGGTCACAGGGGTAGAAATTACCACAGACCCATTGCCTCTACACCATGGCATTAACTGCAGTTATCAGCCAATAGCCAAAGTGAAAAATGTCAGAGAGAAAAACGAGGAGGGAGAAACCAAGAACGGGAGGATGTAAATGATATGCCACCAAACACGAGGACTTTGGGATTTCAGATTCAAAATGATTTTTAAATGCTTTCTATAATTTGACTGCTGACTGAATATTTGATGACATATTTCCCTAGGTATAGAAGGCCATGTAACAAAGCGTTCCAAAATTTATGTCTTTCTCATGTATGTCTCTCAGTTTTGGGGGGTCAAGCATGTAACATTGGTAATCTATCTCAAGATCTTTCCTAAGGCTGTAGTCACAAGGTCCTCTTGAATGGAAGATGTGTCAAGGCTTGCTGAGATGACTTGTAAGGATCCCGCTCCAGGTTTACCAACATGGCTGTTATCAAGTTTTGACTTCATCTCGCTGATGGTCAAATCTACCCGCTCTGCGCTATCTGTGCCAGCCTTGCTGTGGGGCGACTTACAGTGAGATAGTGTGCTTTTCTCACAGTTGGGTCAGAAAGAGGCAGAATGAGACAGACAGAGATAGATTGCAGTTAGTTGTCCTGGTCCAGGGAGGGATGGGCGTGGGGCAAATGGAGAACATGAGATGGTGAGAGAGAAAATGTGCCTGGGATTAAATTTGCAGTATCTTTGGGACCCAATTGAGAGTGATATCTTCTCTCATTTGATATGTTTTATTCATTTATAAATTGACTTTAACCTGAAACTTGAGAGTAGGAATTTCAAGGAAGGCTTGGAAGCAAAGAGCTAATGATCATTGAATGACGTCTTAGACAGCTGCCTCCCACAGTTGTGAAGGAATTATTGTTAGTTTCTTTAAGTATGTTAAAATTTTATGGTTATTTTGAAATATTATGGTTAAAATGATAGTAAAGCTGTGATTTGTTTCAATATAGCTCAATAAGAGTGAGAAAATGGATGGAGGTATAAACCCATCAATTAGGGTATAAAACTAATGAACAGTGCCACTGAATGGAGGGATGTGGGGTTCACTTTGCTGGTCCTTTCAATTTTGTGTGCTTTTAAATATTTTACTTATTTTTTTAAGCCATGATTTTTTAAAGACATGATTGTGGAGGCCTGTATACGTAACACTCTAGGAGGATGAGTCAGGAGGAACCTGCTTTTAAATGCCACCTACTAAGCTTAGCAACTTAAATGAGAACCTGTTTCAATATAAAAACTTTTTAAAAAATGGGCTGGTGACATAGCTTAGTGTGAAGACTGTGGGTTAAATCCTCAGTCCCAGACAAACAAACAAGTAATCTATTTCTCTTCTCTTCTCTTCTCTTCTCTTCTCTTCTCTTCTCTTCTCTTCTCTTCTCTTCTCTTCTCTTCTTTCTTTCTTTCTTTCATTCTTTGTTTGTTTGTTTGTTTGTTTCTTTCTTTCTTTTTCCAGTGGTAGGGATTTACCTCAGGGCCTTGTCACACTGGCCACGATTACTATTAAGCTACATCCCACCTGAAGAATTTTTTTTTAAATGAAAGCATTTTGTTATATATCTACCTGATTCTCTGTTTTTATTCAGTGAATCTTCTTTGGATCAATAAAAGAAAAAAATCTATTATTTAAACTGCAACATTAACAAAACTGTGTTTTATAGTCTATATTTACAAGAAATTTCTTTATGTTTCTTCAGTTTTTCCTAAGTCTGAAATTTCTAATATTCTGAGGAATGTATATTGATGTCTAAACTGTTTTAATAAACTTTCAATAGCTTTATAGCTACTTACAATGACTATTCTATATTAAAACCCTCTTGGGTTGAATATTCACAGCAATGTTATTTTAAAGTTTCCATATGATGCTCTAGTTATCACTTACAACTGCCTCAAAAATTATGAAAGTCTAGTCCATTAAATTTGGATACTAATAGTAAGGCATGACTATCTCCTTTAGTCTAAATCAGTTGGTAAAGAACACGTAATGAATGCTTATTTCAAAATCATTTATATGGTCAAGGTAGGAGCAGATTCATGAATTTACATTGTTTCATTCATTTTATTTAATATATAGTGAAGGTGTGGTATTTTTTAAAAGTCCTGTTTTCCACCAGAATATATACAGTGACCTTTCTCATAACTGAGACACTAGTACTAGAAATAGTAGATAATAAATTAAAACAAATCTAAGTCATAAGTAATATCAAACATGATAACTTCTCTCAAAATATATTGAGGTTTGATTAAGAAGACACGTTTTTATAGAAAGTTAAAGGGCAAAATAAATTCAAATTGAAATGCCAAATGTGGAATAGAGGTACCGAGTGACAGAAAATATTAGGAGAAAAAAAAAAAAGACACAGCAATGATTGTCACAGGACTTCATAAGTTTCAGATATCGTAAGAGGAAGGACTAACTGCTAACTCCTTCCACACTGTGTGTGTGTGTGTGTGTGTACAGTTTTTTTTCTGAAGGTATTGAACACATCTTTTAAATTGAAAACCCCAGGTGTAAATATGCAAGATTGCCTTATTTTATTTTAATCTAAACCTGTAACAAAGCAATTACGTTTCTAAGTAATTTTTGCACACAAATTTCCACTGTACCAGGAAAATGTATCAACTATAGTCGTGTTTCTATCCCTTGGAACAGGCCTGACCTGACCAGGAATACTGTCATCTTTCCTATAGCCATTTTGATATTTTCTGGCCCTTGCAATTCCTCAAGTTTTCTATGAAGGAATCCCTTCTTTCTCTCAATCAATAGAAATAGCTTTTTTTTAAAAAAAAACCTCCCATGGAACTCCTTGTCTTTGATGAACATTTATTTGGCAGCAAGTTTAATAATTTTTGGGTGTGTAGTTTTTCTAAATGCATTTATAATATTCATATCTCCTTAGGCCACAGGTGAGCATTTTGACATCTAGGGCCATGTCTCTAACTTTCTGTATCTCTGAAAGGCCTTACATTCATGGATTGTCTGCATTTATGAATTGTCTGATTTATGAATCTTGAGACATATCGGCTAAGCTTTATTTCACTGCTCAGGACGTTCAGGTGTAGCCTGCTTGGTGATGTGTATTGAGCTTTTGGGATGGTTCCTGCTCTGTTTCTCTGGGAGGAGGTGTAGTTGTTAACTCACTTACTTGAAGAGCTCTTTCTGGAGAAATCCCACAGGCCTTCAGGAACAACAGGACTTGAAATATTCTCAGATGCCTCTTCCTTCAATACACTGTATGTGTGTATTTCCTGTGCTGCTATATCTCAAATTAATTGTCGTGATTCTTTTTCTTGAGATGCCATGTGAATGAAAATCAGAAGTATACGCGAGAGTCCTGGAAAGGTGTCAATACAGGTATTTTAGGAATAAGTTGAATCCATCTAAGTTATTGTTCTTTTTAAATTAGCATTCGGATGGTGTATAGAAGCATAGAATTTTTAAAATTTAAAATAGTTGCCATTTTTCTGAATGTTTTTTATTACAACAAAACATTATAACATATTTAATAGACTTCTGGAGAAAGAAGGAAGTTGTCAGACAGTCGCTGGGACTCTGAATAGGAACCAAACCAAACCAAATCAAAAACTAACAAAACTATACAATGACACAAGTAAAACTATAATATAGAGATACAAAATGAAAGCAGATACTATTATCTATCTATCTATCTGTCTGTCTGTCTGTCTGTCTGTCTGTCTGTCTGTCTGTCTATCTATAATATGTATGATCCTAGAAGAATTTTACTAAGAAAGCTTAGATTTGTGAGAAGTTGATTATTCAAGAATACTGTTTTCGAAACTTTTCTGATACAAATCATTGTTTTAAAGATCTGTTCAAACTAGAAGTAAAACCATCCTCTTAGTTCAAGAAAGTAGCTTTCTGAGGAACGTGGAGCCGTTTTGTTACTTTTGGGTTATTTTCATGTACTTTTATGGTTGGGACACAAATTTTTTTCCTTAGGGAGAAAACATGGTTACAACTATACTGGGAAAATCAGTTGTGGAAAAGGATAGAGGCTGGACAAACCAACACAGTCACTCTGAGAACGCTAGTTTTTATATACCCAGATTGGCAGAGGAAGCATTACTATGGCAGCAGTAACATTAGATATCATTTACTCAGCACTTATTATGTTCCAGGCACTCTACTAAACACTTCATACATACACACTATTTAGTCCTCATAATAACATTGCAGTGAGATAGTGTCATATCACTCTTACAAATGATAGGAATGAGTTTCAAGATTAAGTCATATGTTCATGACTGCTCAGCCTGAAAACTGTAGAATTACTAGACCCCACTTCTGCCTGATTCCAATGCCCCTCTATATTCCTGATTAGTTTTGGAATAGATCAAGTATCAAGGGAACAAAATCCTTTCACTAGAATCAGATCATCATGTACAGGAGGTACGTGACAGTAAGGCATACTAGAGACTTGTCCAGAGACATCACAAATAAATTCTCTAACAACATTGTAACAGCGATCAGGTTTGCCACTAAGAACATCTAGAAAATCCATTTACTTGTTTATAGGCATAAAGCAATGCCTGAGGACACAGTTTTGTTCAAAAATAAGTAGAAAACAAAATAAAGTGGATGAAAGTGTATGTTATAAAAATATCCTTAAACAGTAAAAGAAAATTTTGAGCCCAAGTTGTGTGCAAAATGCAAAGAAGTTTTACTCTTCCCATGTGGTTCCTCATTGGGTAAGACGGAAGAACGGTTTCAAAGCTTCTTCTGTAGGGTTGGCAGAACCTCAAACGAAAGGTTGTAGGCTAGAGGCCTAAAGAGGTAGTGAGAAGTTGCAAATTGGGGTCTCCTTCACTTTTGGCCTGACCCTCCTCTGAAAAGGTTATGACCTGGGCCAAATGGTGCTGCTTTATAAGTGGTCATTCATCTTTTTGAAGTCTTCCACATTGTCACATGTTCTGCAAATCACTCCCCACGATGTCTCTAAGAATTCATGTATAGCAAGGCCTAAATTCACTTCCTCTGGGAGACATGGGGACCTTTGGAATCCAGGCTATCCACCCACTGTAGATGGCGCATGAGCCTCTTAGGAAATGGTACAGGTTCCATGTCCATTTTGGAGCTTCAGAAAATGCTGTAGTTTTTCTTTTGCCAGCTCACAAATAACCCTGGCCCTTGAGGAATGAGGATGGTATAGAAGCTCAGAAGGGAGCTACAGGAGGCCCAAGGGTTACACGCAGCCTCACTGAAAGCGTTTACTCTCTGGCAGAAATGTGTGTATTCTGAAGTCAAGTTGCATCAGCCTTTTAGTCTGGATTTGGAAGTTGAGTCTTTTCATTAGCCAAAAAACACAAGTCTAAATGGGTCTTCTAATTTATTCAAATTTCAGGTTGGCTATTTCAATTAGGCTGTTGAAATAGAACATTTTAAAAATTAGCATTTTTATATATTTACTGGTGTAATTAAAAATTTTAAGGTAGTCATGTCTTGAAAATATCTATTTCATCGATGAAATGATTACTAATTTACACTATGCTAATTAATGGTTACTCCGGGAGGTTATTTATTCAAACTTGAAAGACTTTGTAGAGCTACTTTTGCATGCAACTTCTAAGTCATGATACCTGCCAAGATAAGTAACCCTTCACCTCCTCCTTTAATTATTTTACAGTAAGCAACAGGTTGACAATATTACATCACAAGGTCACTATAATACGCATAAAGAAAATTCCAACCATGTGGAAAGGGTGTTATGAGCTAAAACTCTGGTCCTAGACTCTTCTCTAGTCTTCCGATAAGTACTAATGCCTTTTTCTCACTAGCATAAGTAATTTAGTTGCAGACCTTGTGACTTCTCTGATCCTAACCCCTGAGGTCCATCCTCTTGTCCCTGCTTGCTCACCAGAACTGATTTTTTGAACATCAGTATGGACCTCCCCATTGTTAAACTTACTGACCAATTCTTGACCTTTGGGCAGCACATGACACAGTGGGTATTATTCTCATGTACTAAGAGCAAGTGGTAAATATTACCTTTTCTCTGAAGCCTTCCCCAGCCCCATGATCTATAATAAATTCTCCCTTATTATTTTCCCCTTGCATCTTTTATTGTTTCTGCTTAATCGCTCTGTCTACTTAATGAAGTACGTTTTAATTATTGATCCTGTTTGCGTTCTTTCCCCTCCCTAGTAGAATGTGCACATCACGACTGTGTCAATTGTTGTTTGCTTTCTTTATCGCTTTATCTGTAGGAAAGAAAACAGTGATTAACATGAGGGAAGAGATTACGACGTTTTCGGTTACTGACTTAATGATGGAGAGTATCATTTGTGGAAATTAATACCAATGTGATTCCTTGGAAAGCAATTAGAGAATGGATCTATGAAGAGTTTTTTTCTTTTTCCACTTGTTCCTAAATTTTTTGGTAGCACATTCTTCCTCCAATGAACTTATTATTAGGGATCTATCCCAAGTAAATAATCAGACAACCTGCAAATCCTTAGGCCAGTATGATCACCATGGTTGACTGGAACGTGTTACTTCTACATAAAATATTTTTATTATTCATTGCTGAAATTTGACTGAAAATTGCAACATCTTCCTCATCTCCATGGACATCACGTATTCGTTTGTGTCATGCCGTGTGCACATGTGTGTAGCAAGATGCTTGGTTTTGATACAGCTGACATAGAATTGGAAGCTCATTCACAGATTGTGGGAGTTCAGGGTTACCCATTTCTGAAGAGAATTTTTTAATCTCTAACAAAATCTTTTAAAAAAACTTAACTCAGAAATCCCCTCTTTTAAAGCCAACCATAAAGCAATGCTCAGAAAAAGGACAAGACAATAATTTACTTATAACAGCAACTATACAATTTTGACATGGTCTAAAGTTGAATGAAATCTCAATCTTTAGGATTGAATATTCATTTAAAATTTTTGGCCTCACAGCCTAATGTGAAAGCATTTTGAAAAATTTCCTGTAAAAAATTAATCTTTAAACAGTGAATCTAATTTTACACGAATAATATGCATTTATTTATAAATATATGTGGAGAGACCGGGAATAGAATAAAATAAAAATCAGTAAAAATGCAGTCTTTGAAATCTGTCATGGATGATTTTTTCCTGCTGACCTATTATTTATTTAAAATTTCTTCAGGAGTGTATAATTTAACATGTGATGGTAAAAAGGACACAATATCAAAAGTCCCTCAGAAAATAATTTTATTTGAAAAAAAATTCTTGGCTAGAAAACATTATAGATTTTGAGATAATTTTTGCAAAAAAAAGAATACCCAAAACTCTTCTATCCTGTAAGATATTTAGTAGAATTAAAAAAATTAAGATGTGAGAATAAAAGTCAGGTTAGCAGGTCAAGTACTGCTACCTTCAGTTATTAGGTATGCGAAATTAAGGCTCAGGGAGGTTAAGCGACTGGCCCAAGGTAACCAAGTTAGGAGGCGTACCAACCAAAATAAAAAAATCTCCTCTTTCAGCCACACGCACTCCCCCGCCACCGTTGCTCCAAGCTATTGTGCTGAAAAATTAGAAAAGAAAAAGAGGTTTGTGATTGTGTTCTGCTGACAACTTCTCTCAGCGCCAGGCAGCTTTGAAGTCATCGATTGCCCCCGCGAGATGACAAGATTGTGCTTCTCAGAACTTGGGCATCGTTACCACGTGATTTTCAATTAAGAGGAAAATCAAAAGTATCCCAGTGTCACGGTCGTAACCTGAAGGGTTCAGACGAGCCACTGGCGTTTGCCAGAGAGTGCGCACTGCGGGCTTTCGGAAGAAATGGCCCCTCAGACGTCTGGCGTCGCTGTTTTATTTCCATGTCGTGGATGTTGTCCTTTGTGAATTAGATCTTTAACTTGTTTCTTTCCTCTTGGGAAAGCCTATTTTGGAATACTCACTGAGCACTTACTCCGACGAGAAGGACCGTGAGAACCAAGCGAACTCAAAAGTTCATCAGGAACGCGGCTGGGGAAACTAAAAAGCTGCTATGTAAAGGTCTGGGTTCAGTATGGTCAGGCTGACGTCTACCTGTCACCGAGACGCCTCCCTCAGCTTTGCAAGGCATAAAACAAGGTTATCAATATCTGTTTCATAGATCGGTGCCAAGGGTCCAGGTTCGAAATGAAGTGGAGATTTACTGAGCACAGTCCTGTTTTGTTTTGTTCGAACCAGTGGATGCGGTTTTCTAGGACAGTGTTAGGAAAGGCTTGACGAGATGCCCTGAGCACTTTCCTGGGCGGAAAAGGGTAACTTCGTTAAGAAAAAGGGAGGGGCGTCACATGGTCAGGTTGTATGGCGTGGCCGTGGATGGTAGCCGCTAGGGTCGCTGGTTCCAACGCAAAGGGCAGGAAGTCACGTGTCTCCAGCACGCTGTGGAGAGGCGAGAAGGACGCGTCGTCCTCATTCTACTTTTTATATCTTAATTGTAAAGCAAGCCGCAGCTGTCAGAAAACAAAACTGACTTGCTTGTCAATTTTATTGACAGAGATGGCTTTATCTTGTTAGGGCAGATAGCACGAAATGGTATGTGAACTGCGTACTCCAAGTCAGGCGAGACCGGGATCGACTGGAGAAGCTGCTTTCTTCCTGTTGACCTCTGGACACAGTTTTTCTTGACTTCTCTACAAGCTGACTTATTTTTAGTGTTATTTTTGTTATCAAGGAGATGACTTTTTCATTTTCTTTCTTTCTTTTTTTTTTTACTTCCTAGTCAATTGTATGTAAATTCTGGTTTTTAAATTTGGAGGCTTTGGTTTTACTTACTAAAATACCTCACCAATTCAGTGACTTTTTTTTTTTTTTTTAAGATTCTGTCTGGCAGCCGAGTCCCAGCAGCAAAGTCTCCAGGTGCCAGATACTCAGCCTTTTATTATTTTCAAGTGATGTACTTGGCATAATTTGGTTCCGAGTCTCCCTTGGTGTCTTGAGTGAAATGATTTGGTAACCATGAGGTCGTGCTCAGCAATTGTTCACAAATTCTGCCTTAAGACATCTATAAACTGAGCTGAAAAAATCACAGGCAACAAGTGTTTATCAGTTTCTCAGGATGGATTAACTTTCAATATTAATGCGAATGTCACAGTGTGTCAAGTTGCTGCTTGTGGTTTAGTGTGAAGAAGCTGATTTTTTTGCCTCATTACTAAACCTGTGATGTGCTGTCCTAGGAGTGTTGTTCTCAACGCAGGTCCAGGTGACGTCTGGGAAGGGCCTTTCTTTTGGGGTTTCTTTGCACACCTACTGCCTGGTGGTGTGTGTTCTCTCAGTCAATTGAGTGTCTCAACAAATGGTGCTTAGGTGATTCCTATGTAATATGTACAGTTCTCTGAATAAGGAGCATATACAAAACAAAAATGTATAGCTTTATAGTGCTTATATTCCAATGAAAGAGAAAGGAAATAAATGAAACAAGAGTCAGTTAGGGAAATGTTCAGATTGGTGTCGTCCAACGCAGTAAGTATGGACACTTAGGATGCTTGCCTCAAAAAGTTGTTTTGCTGATGGCAAAATATTCAAAAATCCCCAGGTAAGTTTTCTTCTCAGCTTTTTACCCTTGTCTGTATGCTAAAATATGTTCCTATACTACTTTGTACTCAGATGGCATGGTTTGTGGCTGGTTACTCAACGTAACCCCTCGATTGTTGGTATGGATAATCTCAGTTTCAGTCATTTTGTGCATGGTATATAGTAAAGAAAGCTCTTATTCTGTGGTTTGTAATTAGCCCTGAATTTCTATATGATTGTTCTAAAACATTCAAGTAGTGGAAGTCTCATTAGAAAGAAACATATGATGTATCCTTAAAAGGTGGCCATTTTCCAGAGCAATTTCTCTTTAGACATTTATTTATGACAAAACACTTAGCATCTATCATATAGCTTTATTATTATTGTCTGAACTTCACCAAATACCCATTTCATGGTAGCAGCTCAACCTGACAGATAGTCATCACGGGGCAATGTTGTGTCCGGACTCTAACCAGCAATGAAAATATCACCAGTATTCAGCAGACACGGCGAGATTGAAATAGGGAGGCTGGAGACACTTGGCTGAGCCTAGAAAATATCTTGCTTACAACTAGGCTGCATAGTAGGACCTTGTTTTTACTCTTGGGAATATCTGGGTGAACTATTAGGATTTGACAAAAACCCCCAATTTATTTGCTGCTTAAGTTTGAACATTCTGCAGATGATTAGAAAAAAGTGTGGCTACAGTCTCAGCTTTCCATTCTTGTAGTGTTGCCAGTGAATGTCAGAATGACTGGGTGAGTGCTTCTGCTGCAAATAATAGCAGTAAGGCTGTACAGTTATTTGGGCTGTTTGGGGGAGGTGTACCTAAAAAAACCTAGGCTTTGTTAAGTAAGAAGAGGGGTTAACAGATGGTAGGTAAACAATAGAACCAGCTGCACACTCTAAATTGAAATTGAGATGATCACATATTTTGTTTGCATATGCTACTAATAGTTGCTTTGAAATACAATAAGTTGTCCTGCAGGGTCAGCATAGCAATCTAGTGGCCCCGTTTGGACTTGGTTATGCTCATCATGTGTTTGCTGGGGTTATGAATAGGGCTCTATTATTGTTGGGGAAACACCAGTTGTTTAGACTGTTCTTCAAAGCATATGCATACCAACAAAGGAACTCATACAAGGGTGTGCCCAGCAAACTAAGCCAGCAGCTGCATCGGGAGGCCTGAGAGGAAGGGTAATCACCGAGCTTCAGAAAAGCCTGAAGGTTTTTTCTTATACAAATATACTGGTCCTTTATCATTTAAAAAAATTAGACTTTGGAACAGATCATGTAGAATATATAAAATCTCATATTCTAACTTTAAGGACGCTAAAGTCACGTTGCATTCTTTGATTATATTTATTCATTCTTGTTTCATTGCTATTTTCTATAAAATACGTGAGTTATGGGCTTAAAATGTAAAAAAAAAAACTTGCAGAAAGGCAAGTTGAGATAATGCGTTCGGAGGGCTGAGTATTCTCTGCTGTCCAGTTTCTTTTTTGTCTTTCCGTGTCTCGGCACCAAATTGGTATTCTGACTGGGTCCATGTGTCTGAGAACAGTCTTTAATTATTTGTTCTTAATATGTCTTTCACACCTGAGGAGGTAATGAGTAGTTTGACTTTAGCACGGCACGACTCCTGAGAATTACCAAGGGCCAAGACAAAGGGTGGAGAGTTTTTACGTTCCTGGACCACGAAGACTCTGTACTAGTGAATACATTCCTCCTTGCACAATTGGTAAATTTTGTCTAAATAGATTATGCATATTTTCCAAATGTTCCCTAACAATTCTCACACTTGGACTGACCTTAAACTCACTGCCAGAGAGGGCCAGGCTGGCCACTGTAGTAGAGCTGACGGAATCTCTCCAGGTGGCTGTCACACCGGCTGTGAATTCCTGTGATGATCGGATCTTCTTGTTTGCACTAGTCAAATTGCTGCATCACACAGCATCACCGTCCCTTTCCTCTTTGGCCAACTACCTGCGTGTCACCTCTATAACCAGTACAGTCTGTATTTATGTAGGGCATTCAGTTTTCTTTCTTGCTTTGCAATATCTCAAAGCTGTAAAACAAGGTTCCAGTGTATTCATTGGTAATTTTTATTGTCCATCTGTTGAAGTCATTTGAAGAAAGTGATGATCTTACTAGCTCAAACTCAGAGTCTAGAAAATCATAGTTTATGGTAGTCCTGTGGTGCTTTTTATAGTTATTCTTTACCCTGCTACTTAATTTTTTTCTCCCTTCTCTAGGTGACAGGTTTTTACTCCCATATAGAACTGTAGGTGTGGGGCTGTCTCCTCAGTTTTTGATTTAATACCCTACGCTGTGTTCCACGGCTACCGTGTGTGAGTATAATAAATTTGCTTGTAAACTGACAATTTCAAGGCTATGACTCTGTGAAGCTCATATTTTCAGAGCTCTGGAAATATTTTTCACTTAGCAACCTTTTTGCATTACTTGGGAAACTTTCATGTCAGTCAAAAGGATGACTGTAGCCAGAGAAAGTAACTTTCAGATGCTGAGGCTTTAGAATTAGGCTGTGATTCCTAGGTGATTCAGTGGGCTCTGTCAATTTATACTGGAAAAATGTCAGAAGGGCAAAAATATTTTCCCTCATCTCTATTTACAGATATGATGTATAGACTTTGTTTTACTTTTTAAAACTCAGAGTTGTGATTTCCATTTTTAATAATTTCATTTTGAGCTGTTGTTTACGGGAACACCAGAGAAATGAATTAGTGATAACAAGATAGTTCCAGGGTGTGTGTGTGTGTGTGTGTGTGTGTGTATACCCAAGCCCTATAAGGTGTAATTGTATTTCCCTATATGTCAAAAACTTTCGGGTCAGAGCAGTGCTTTCAAATATTATTGTTTTCATGTCTGCGCTGCAGAACTTACTCAAATCACCTTCTACATTGGCATTAGCCCTGCTTCTACAAAATCCCAACCCAGATGTTGTTGACCCTATTATGTGTCATTAAAGCAATGGTGACTTACAAAGACTTCCCAGGCGACTCCTAGGCCACAAGTGTTCAAGAGAGAGGAAGAAAAATTGAGAAGGGGCCTGTATCTGCATTCGTTGCACCACACTGAGCCAGACTGACCATGAAAATAGTGGTTCTGCGGTGGAAAGCGAACTTGCTGTTATACCTGCATTGCTCCTGACTATGAATAAGACCTAAGGCACAAGGCTAGGCTGTCTCTGAGACTGTTAACTGCATCTTAGCTTTTATCTTAGTCCTCATTCTGATAAAGAGATGCTTACACGAAAATTCCCAATCATTTCTTCCATGGGTATTTAATGTAAGTGGCCCTGTTCTTTCATTTCAATTCTGAATTCCCTCTTGCAAACTCGTTAATAACCATGGTAGATGTTGTGGACTAAACACCTCCTGGGTGCCAAGGATTGTTCTGGGAGGTTTAGGTGATTATTAACTTGTCTTGATTATCTGTGTTTCCCGCAGGGAGATTTTCCAAGGGTCTCAGAGTTAGTAAGTGGCAGAAAACAGGATTGGTGTTAGGACTATCTCTATTGAAGTTTTCCTTTAGGTCACACATTTTGGAATTCTCAGTATGTGAAGCTGGTTTTAATATTACCCAGCTTTTTGGGGGAGGGTGTGGGACAGTTGGACTTAAGTCTTGAGTATAGATGGATATTGTCTATTCACTTTAAGCAGACTTGGATTAACTCTTTGCCGGGAATTTTGAGTCCTAGCCCATGCCCAGGCATGTGTTGGAATCCTGTTACATCCTCATAGAGCCAAAATCTGTCTTCAGTGTGACACCTCTGACTTTTCTTCTTTGATCATGGTTGTTGGATCTTAGCCAACTGGTTACCCTCAGTATCTATTTCCACATTATTGTCACAGATGAGGGCCTATAAGTACTTCATAGATAATTTATATAACATTTAAATAATTTATATTTATGTACAATACTACATTTGGCATGCCAAATGACAAAGCCACAAATGAATCTGTGATATTATTTTTATTTTAATAAAAATCAAGCCTGACTTTTCATGCACAGGTTATCCTTGAAGAATGAGTTCTAGACCAGAAATTTGGATGAGAAAGGGTATTTTTTAGTCTCTATCTTTTTTTTTTTTAAATTTTGAGACAGAGTCTCACTCTGCAGTCTAGGCTGGTCTTGAACTCACAGTGCAACTCAGGCTAGCCTTGGAATCATGGCTGTCCTCCTGCATGAGCCTCCCGAGTGCTGGGATTACAGGCGTGTGCCACCACGCCCAGCTTATGGGGTGCTGGGGAATCAAGCTCAGAGTAAATTTTAGGATATAGGAAGAAATTTGATGAAACAGGAGAATAAAGCTCCTAACTACTGAATAATTTGTTTCTTCTTCCTTCTTTATTAATTCATATGTTTTCTATGTGTTAAATCTTCTAATTTAAAAAAGGCTTCATTCTTTTTTTCCTGATGAGCTCTATCCATTCAATATTCAACATCTATTTTTATTTTTATTATTTATTTATTTGAGACAAGGTCTCACTTTGTAGTCCAGGCTGGTTCTGAATTCACTATATTATATAGACCAGGCTGACCTTGAACTCAGCTTACATTCAACATTTAAAATGTGTTTATAAAACAGTCTCTGTTTATTTTGTAGAGAGACAATGAAGGCGCAAATTCTGCCCTGCTGTTTGAAACATGTGGTTCACTATGAACACAAATGCATATGTCAATTGATATTGTGTGCATATTCCAGGTATAGGCAGCCCATAGAAAGAATAATAAACTTTCCCTGGTGTTTGAAAATTTTCAGAACTTAATTGAAAAGAATACATAGGTCCAAGCGAGGTAAACAAAGAAAGAACCGACATTTTGTGTTGGGAAGCAACTGGTGCTGAGGCAAAGCAAAGTCTTTAAGGGACCATGGCTTTCCTGCAGCCTTCAGGATAGGCAATGGCAAACGTGGATAACTGGGGCCACGGTAGGCTGGAGCCACTCGCCCCTTAGGCAAAGCAGATTGTACTTCTTCCTGTGGAGGACAAGGACATTTCTGGTGCATTTTAAGTTTTTTAAGGACAGACCTATTTTTGGTAAGCTCTCACTTATAATTTGAAAAGCTACTTTCTGGTTTCTTTATGCTTTCTATGTATAAAATTGTTTTCTATTTTTTTCCATTGTATTGAATAGCACAGGTGAGACACTTCTGTACTACATGAATCAAACTTTCAAGTATGTATCCCCATTGTTGCCTTTTTTTCTGGTGTGGTATGTGTATCTACTTTCTTTCTAATAATTCGATTCTTTAGCATAATTGAGATGATTATTTGATGTACAAGTTATGGAAAAACATGATATGATAAAATGTTTTCCAAAAGATTTAGACTCCTTATCCCAAATGTCCTCAGTTTCACTTTCAGAATCTTATTAAACTTGGATGTTAGACCATGCATGAAGGATAATATGCCTTGCTGTTAGTAAAATGAGCACTGCTTCCATGGTAATCACCTTAGATTGGCTCAGAACAGCGTACCCACTTTTGTGGCTACACGAAGACAGCACTGTTGCTTAGTATGACAATGTCAATGGAATATGCCATTCTATTAATCTCCAGCCATGGGATACAGAATTTCCTACATAATGTGGTAATCAGCTATTTCCGTTATGATTTTATGGAAAAGGCCAACTGGCTAATGCTTTAATTATTGAGGAGATATTGTCAGAGCATTACAGCCACAGAATTCACTGAGGATGATGTCTTTGCATCACTCAAAGACAGCTGGATGCTCTTGGAGGGCATTGTGATATTTGCCTGAAATTTGGCAGAGAAAACATTTTTAATATTTAAAAATTAAGGTCTTTATTATAATTTTTTTATTTGAGAAAATGTGGAAAACAAAAAATATCATGAGTACTCAGAGAAAATTATTAATTCAATGTTTTATCTATTTTTATATTAACTCTCATACCGGTGTCTATATTTTATGGCTATATCTATTAAAATAAGGACCATAACATCTGCCTTTAATTGAGCCCATAGTATGGCTGAGGTATTATTATAAGATTTTTTCTCCTATTGTCTTACACATTTCTCACTGAACACTATTTGTTGATATTATTGTTATTATCACTATTACAATCTTACCTCAGAATAAAAGGTTAAATGATTTACGCTAGACACATCGTTCTGTAAGTAGTAAAGCCATATTCAAGCCGAAGCTTCAAGTCCAATAGGTTCCCACGTGTATCTGCACTTGGCACAGTGAAAGCGAAGCGTTTCAACCACCCACCTCTCTTTCTCATCTCTCGTCTCTCTGGCACACTTTTAGTGTATATCTATACAGTTTCTTTTGGCGCTATCATTTAAATTCTTACTCTTAGTGGTGGAAATTTCCATCTCTCTAGAGATGCTGTATAGTGATCTGGTGTCCTGGAAATCTGCTTGGCTCACACCATAGGGAATGCAAGTGCATTGCCTAACTTACTATTTTTAGTACTGAAATTTACTCAGAATGTTTTCATTATCATACAAAACATTTTTATTATACTGCTATAAACCTGAGGAAGAATTGACTTCTTTTAAAGATATTTAATACAAATTCTCATTGTACACCTTAGTTCTATAACAGGTTGAGTATAGATTGTAAGCTTGAGATGTGAGTATCAACACCAACTTTTGTTTTTTAGTAAAATAGATTTCAAGTTTTCAAAAATACAGACATGCTTTAAATTTTGAAAACTGTAAACACTCATGTATCCACATGGCTATCATGTAGATTTTGTGTTATCCGTGCAATCTCTTGAGGTCCCCAGATACCAAGTACAGATCTGGATTGCTGTGTTTTGTCTATTCTAACATGAAACCACGTAGTGGGTGTTCTTTTGTGTATGAAACACCTTAGTGTTAAGGAGTCAAAAGGACTATAGCAAAAATAAAAAAACCTACAAATTATAGGCCAAATCCAGTCAGTATCTTGCTTTTATAAAGTTTTACTGAAACACAATTATGAACTTTCATTTATGTATTATCTGTGGTTTCTTTTTAATCTTAGTGGTCTAGTTGACTATCTGAAACAGAGATCATGTGGCCCAAAAGTCTAAAACATTTATAATCTCTGACTTACAAAAATGTTTTTAAATTCCTGACATATATTTGTATTTGAATTGTTTGTATATTTTATTGCTATCATAAATAACACCATGAATATATACAAGTGGTATTGTGGACATGCATTTTCATACATTTTAGGAAGTATCATGGAATATAGCTAGATCATAAGGTAAGTGTACATTTAACTTTACAGTAATTTCTAAATAATTTTCTGTGTGGTTGCACCATTTGTGCCTCTATCAATAATGCTTGAAATGCTTATCTATGCTAAAATATGTTAGTCTTAATTTTATCCTTAATGAGGATGTAGCAGTACTTTCTTAGAGTTTCACTTTAGATCTAATATCTAATGGTCAAACACCTTCAATGTCTTCATCGAACATTTGTATATACTAGTTTATAGAATATCTATTCACCTGCTTTATTTTTATTAAGCCATCTTTTATTATTGAGTTGTAAGAGTTCTTAGTGTATTCTATTTAAAAATCCTTTGTCAAATGTAATATCAAAAATATTTTCTGCTGGCCAGGCCCAGGGGTACCTATCTGTTATCCGAGTAGTCTGAGAGGTTGAGGCAGAATGACTGCAAGTTCAAACCAAATGTGGGCAATTTAGCAACTTAGTGGGAACTGTTTCAAATCAAGACTTAAAAAATGATCTGGTGATAGAACTCAGAGTGAAGGACTTGACCTCTGTTCTGTCCCTATCACCACACACACACACACATAAGGCCTGTTTCATTGTTGCCTGGCATATTATGGCTGTTTTAGATGCATATGTATCTAGTTACACACAAAACATATGTATGTGCGCGCACGCGCACACACACACAGACACACATATAAATGTATAGTAATTTTGGGTTTCATCCCTTTTCTATATACCTCATAAGCTAAATGAAGATCTCTAGGCTTCAGTCTTCGCGTTTTCCAAGAAAGAAGGAAACATTGTTTGAAAAATGGCATAATTTAGGCAACAATGAAACAGGCCTTATGTATAAAGTCCAAAAAATAGTTTAACTAATATCTTGGAGGCCCTTTGAAATATCTGAGGAGGTAAGCTGTCGGATTTAGCACCAGGCTTTCTGATAAATATCAAAAGCAGATTCTTCCCTGATAGAAAATGGGAGGGGCGATGCCAGTTGGAGTACTTGGCCTCCGTTTCGCTGGCTTCGTTGATTACAGCCTGGCGCTGATGAGGTCGAGTCCGAGGTCGGAGCCCTGTGTGGCTTAATTAACTCCATACTGCGGAAAATTTCTGTCCAGAGCCTCAGACACTCTGATTCCTGCCAGCTCTAACACCAACGCATGCAAGTTACAAGCTGAAATGAAGCCTTTCATTATCAGCCGAAGCCCATCAAAATTGGTAAATAACTTTCTGAAAATATCTTGATAACATATTTTGATCTGGAAATCCCTCGTTATTATAAGCTATATAACCAAAAATAAATTTTTTGAAGTTACATATACAAATGTGTAGCATCCCCAAAAGACTTCATGTAAGTTCTCTGTTGACTCTAAATGCTGATCAAATAGTCCAAATTTTCACGTTGAGTGGTAATTATGACGCAGAAAAATATTTAAGTTGTCTTGTATAGGATTACTTTTGACTTTGCTGACATGTCTTTGTTACAGGCTTTGGAAATCATGCAGTGTGGTGGAGTTTCAAATATTTTAACCATATCTTTACCAAATAGTCCTAAATTTAACTAATATTTATTAATTTAATTTGTTATACTTTAGAGATATTTATGCAAACTCATGGAAATGTAGTTCCTGCACTCAAAAAAGTTATAGTAAAAGTGGAGATAAAACCTAAGCCTTAAGAAGTAAATAGTCACTAGAGGACTCAATAGTCATTGGCTTAGCAGTTAAAGTGCTTGCTGAGAAAGCACCAAGTCAAGCGTTAAGTACTCGAGTTCGATTCCCCAGCACCACATAAGCTGGTCATGGTGGTGCACACCTGTAATCCCAACACTCAGGAGGCTAAGACAGGAAGATTGCATTGAGTCCACGGCCAGCCTGGGCTCCATAGCACGTTCAGGACCATCCTGGACCACAGAGCAAGACTCTGTGTCAAAAAAGTAAATAGTCAAATAAAAAACTTAGATTGCTTAAGCTAACAATGTAATAACTGAATATTGAGGTAGACAATGATGGGGATGAGTTGGATTAAAGTCAGGGAGTGTCCTTGAGATAGAGGCAAGAGGAAAGGTTTTGCTAGGAGGAAAAAAAAATATCTGGTAACATGAGCAGTGAAATGAAACTTCCATGAATAAAAAGAGCTCTCCTTGCTGAGCAAACCGAATGTGCGTGTGTCAGAATGGGAGAGTATTTGGTTCACTGCCCATGCAAAAATATGCTTAAGAAGAACAGGGAAAATTCAGTAAAAATTGGGAGGCATATTAGCTTCACATTATTGTAACAAAATACCCGAGGTAAACAATATAAAAAGTGGCGAGGTTAATTTGGCTCTTCACTTTGGAGTTTCAGTGCGTGGCTGAGGGATGCAGTACTTTGGGGCCTGTGCCAGGGTAATACGTCCTGCTAGGATTGCATGGGGAAGGAAGTCTAATTGTCTCATATTACTAGGAAGCCAAAGGATAGAGGAATAGGACGGTGCATCACAGTCCCCTTTGAGAGCGTGCAGCCTATGACCTAAAACGTCCTAGAAATCTACAATTACTATAAATGGCCAATTAACATTCAACAAAGGATGAAGAATAAGCAGTAAGAAAAAGACCATCGCTCGAATAGATGGTTACTTGAAATCTGGGTATCGATATGTAAGAAAAAAATACATATCAGAAGCTTCTCTTGCATCATACAAGAAATTAACATAAGCCAATGACAATTTTGGTTTAAATTTGAAATGTCTCCCAGAAGTCTGTGTGCATAGGTTGTGGCTTCTGCACGGTGATTGGATAATGAGAGAGCTGTGCCTATCTGTGTATTAATCCATAGACAAACTCACAGTTCTAATTCACAGCAGTGAGGAGATGTGAGATTGATGGAGGTGGGGTACAGGGACGTGAGCTAGCAGGGTGCAGCCTTGTCCCAGATCCCTCCTTCTCTGGGTTTCCGGAATGCTATGGCATGAGCAGCTTACCTCTGCTATGCCCTTGAACCACGAGGTCTTCTGCCTTGGAGCCAGAAGATGACTATGAGCTAACACTCCTGAAAACATGAGTCCCAGAGCACGACTCCTGTGGAACTTAAAACGAAAAACAAAGTGAAACAGGGGGGTCGGGTAGGGGAGGAGGGAGGGAAGGGAGGGTAGACAGAGGGACAAAAGGAGAGAGGGAAAGCCCTTGTCACCGTGACAAGATGCATATGTGCGTAAAACGCTCAACTCCATTGTAAACCTTAAAATTTGCATGTATACATATCAGTAAAATGGGGAAAAAACTTAGGTATTTGGTCACAGAGATGAAAACAGGTAATGTAGAAAACTGGTACCAGGAATGGGGTTGTTGTAATGTCTGTACTAGGAAATGTTGCTTAGGAACTGGTTTGGGAAGACTAAGTAATTCTGGGGAACAGGATTGGAGAAAGTCTACAAGGCTGTAAGTAGAGACTGACTGGTAAGTCAGGTATGAGTTCAGAAAGCCAGACTGCTGAAAGAAATGTGGACATTAAAACTGCTCGGAAAGCTTCAGATGCAAATAGAGATAGTGTTGGGAACTGGATTTGAGGTCATAAGTAGCACATTATGACAAAGACCCTTTATCTACAATGTATCCACGTCCACAGACTTTATAGGAGGTTGTGCTAAAGGGGAAGTAAATAAATTAGGAAGAACTTTCAAGGCTGCACAATATTATTTGGCCTGAAAACCATTGGCTGCTTTTTGCCAGGTTAACAGTGAGAACCAAGAGTAAAAAACAGAGCTAAAAGAATGAAAAATCTGACAGAGTGGCCCAAAAAGAAGCAGATATAAAATTGGGGCCGAAAATGTTGCTAGGAAGAGTGATTCATTAAAAAGACAGGTTAGGGAGGTGACTCAGTGACGGAGGACTTGTGGACACAATCGAAAAGGCGCCTACAAAAGTCTCAGGACTTCATAGATGAGTAGTAATTCATTGTGTGCCTATACCACAATTGTTGTATCCGTTGGACGCAACTTGAAACCATCATGCTTAGTGAGTCAGACACAGAAGGCTAAATATTGAACGGTTTCTCTCATATGAGAAACTCAGAATGCAGTCATTTCACAGAAATAGATGTGGGGACAGTGGGGGTTCGGGGAAGGGCAAAGGGATGGGAGAGTCTAAAAAGGGAGAGGGCAAGGATATGTAACTCTGATGTGAGATATACGTGCACAAAATTCTCAAGTTCAATGTAAACATTATGCATCGCACCCATGCATATTAATAAAACAGAGTGAGAAGGAGACTCTGCCCAGAGGACACAGCAGAAATTGGATATACACACATGCACAATCTCAAGGGTAAAAATCTAAAGCCACTTGAAAGACTTCGCTGTTTGAAGAGAACATCTAGTACTCCTCCTCCCGTGGAGACTTCCACTAGTGTTCACCTCGCTGGGTTCAGCCAACCAGCCGCTCAGAGGCTGCTGCGCTCCTGGCTCAAGGGGAGCCGGCTCCTGTTGAATCGGGTGGCACACTTTATTGTTACCTACCTGACGCTGGTTGCGAGGGCATGCAGAATGAAAGAGTTGCAGGATCATGAGGGCTTCCATCTAGATTTCAAAGACAGGCCAAGCATGCACCATAGAACTGAAGTCCCTTCCGGGAACCTTGACACCTTAGGAGGGAGGAGGAGGCTCCTCACTTCTCAAGGTCCCACCTCTCAACACGAGAGTTGGATTTATTTTCTGCCTGCTTCCTGTCTCTCAATAAGATTCAAATTCCAATTAAATTCCCGTGGAGAGGAACACTCACCGCTCATCTAGACTATTGCCATTTGTCTCTAGATATTTTTAAATTTCACTCTTTATTTCTCTTTTGGCTCATTAGTTATTTGGAATATTATGCTTAATTTCTATATATTTGTGAGTTTTCCAGTTTTATTGATTTCTAAATTTCCTTTTACTGACTATTTAGTTTCATGTTAATGAATAATTTGTTTGGAAAGATACTTGATATGATTTCACTTTTCTTCAATTTTATAAGATTTCTTTTGTGGCCCAGTGTAGCACTATTCTAAAGAATATACCGCATGCACCTGAGAGGAATGAGCATTCTGCTGCCATTACACGCAAGGCTCTGTATGTATCCGTTAGGTCTACCTGTGTGGGATGTAGTTCAAGCCCAAAATTTCTATTGATTTTTGTCTATGAATTTTCTACCCATTTTGGAGTACTGCAATGCCATTTTGGAATTGCTGTCTGTTTCTATCTACAGTTCTGTGGACACTTGTTGAATACATCTAGGTACTCCAATTTTGGATAACATACATTATTGTACTCTCCTAATGAGCCAACCTCTTTATTATCATGCAATGATCTTCTTAGTTTCTTATCACAGATTTTAAATTAAAATTAAAATTAAATGAACATATGTGCTCCTCTTTTTCCCCATTACCACAGATTTTCTTTTTTTCTTTTTAGCCTATTTTGCCATTAAATGTTAAGAGAGTCTTTTGGTGGATGACAACTTGTTACTGCCATTTAGTTCATTGTTTTATGGATATTCTGCAAATTCTGCCTTCTCTCTTTCTGTTTTCAAATCAGCTGTTAGTTCTATATTTTCATTTCTTTATTTCTTATCCACTGGTATAGATTTTGCTTCATTGTTACAATGAGACCTGCACAACACGTGTGGTTACAAAAAAGTATTCTAAGCTGGTCATAACTTCAGTGTCATTCAAAACTTTTCACTTTCATTCTATTATCCCTCTTATGTTTTTGGTATTACAATTGACATTTTTGTATTCTACCTCCTTTAACAATTTGTTTTACTTACTGCTTTTTCGAATGATTTTGTTCTTTAACCTTCATACTAGAATTTTCCGAGTCATATGAGCAATTAAAATATCCTTACATTATGCAATTATTTTAGTAGTTAATTTTATAACTTCGTGTATTTTCATGTTATTAATTAGTATCTTTTCAGTTTGGCTTTAACAAATCAGTTTACAGGGTTGATTGTGTAGCTCAGCAGTTACCGAACTGGCCTGGCAAGTGCAAGGTCCTGGTTTTGTTTCTCTAGGATCACATAAACCAGGCATGACGGTGCACGCTATGATCTCAGCACTTGGGAGGCTAAGGCAGGAGGATTGCCATAAGTTTAAGGCCAACCTGGGCTCCATAATGAATTCAGGACCTGGACTATAGAGTGAGATCATGACTCAAAAACAAAACAAAACAAGCTACTTTACATTTTTATAAGATAGTTTTATAAGATAGTTTGTAAGAGGTAGAAAAATCTACCTCTTCTTCATTTTTGAAGAACAGTATTACTTGGTACAAAATTCTTAGTAGGTTTTTTTTTTGTCTTTTACCATTTTGATTCTATCTTTCTATGGTCTCTGGGCCTGAAAGATTTCTGCTGAGAAATGTACTTTGGATACACCCTAATATAAAATAAACTTCTTTTCTTTTCTGCTTTAATATTTTTGAGTATCAATTCATTTTAATCAGATTAAAATATGATTTCATAATATCACCTCTGGGTTCAATCTGAAAGAGCTCCCAAGCTTCCTACATCTGCATGTTCATGTCTGTCCCTGGACTTGGGAAATTTTTAGCCATTAATTTTTAAAACTTTCTCCTGTACCTTTTATTTTCTTCTATTCATTACTTCTATAATACTGTTAATTTTATTTAATATTTTCATAAATCCTTTAAAAATTCATTTCTTTCTTCCCTTTTCTTCTTTCCTGCCTCTTTTTTTCCTTGCTGGATATTTTTCAATGACTTCTGCATTCACAGTTCACAAATTCTTTCTTCTGTTTGTGTTTTTTTTTTTTTTTCTTCTTCTTTTTGAGATAGGATCTCACTCTGTAGTCCAGGCTGGTCCTGAACTCCCTGTGTGTCCCAAGCTGGCTTGAACTCATGGCTGTACTCCTGCTCAGCCTCCTGAGCACTGGGATTATAGATGTGTGCCACCACACCAAGCCCAGCGGCACTGGGGGACAAGCCTGGGCCCTGTGTTTCCGAGGCAAGCACTGTAATCACTGAGCTCTGCCTCCAGCCCCTTTTCTTCTGCTTGATCGGGTCAACAGTTGATGCTTTCTACTGAAGTTTGCATTTCATCCGTTGTATTATTCAGCTCCAGATTTTCTGTTTTTCTTTCTCTCTCTTTCCCTGTCTATCTCTCTCTCTCTCTGCCTCTCTCTGCCTCTGTTTCTGTGCAATTTCTATCTTTTTAGTAAACTTATTTTGTTCAAATATACTTTCTACGTATCATTGACTTATGTATGCTTGTTTAATCTTTTTTTTTTTTTTTGAGCTTCCTTAAAACGGTTGTGTTGAATTTTTTGTCAGGCAACTCATGGGCACCTATTTCTTTCAGTTATTGGAAAGTGTATATGACTTTTGGCGGCATTATGATTCTCTGATGGTTTCTATGTCTTTTTGCTTTGGGGTAGGTCTGCATGTTTTATGAAACATTACCTTTTCCAGACTTTATGGTTTACTTTCTGTTGGGGAAGACTTCCATCTGTTGCTGGAAGCAAGCACACCTGCTGATAAAGTCTCCTGGTTCTGACTCTAGTAATAAAAACGTGGTTTCATAATTGAAGTCAGCATTAGAGAACATTTCATGTATCCTGATTGGCCAAGGAGGTTGATGTCCTCGTGGCAAAGTCTGCTAAGGTTTTCTTGACCTTCTTTTCTCCCATAAGAGAAGGAAGGATGTCTTTTGACACTGGGTGCACCTAGTAGCAATGGTACTGGTGTTCTATGTGGGGTTCCATAGAGCCAAACTTGGGTCTTGGATGTGCATAGATAGACTAAAGCTCTGGATTTGAAGGTTTCAGTTGCACTAGTGTCTAGGGTACAGCTCCCGTGCTGTAGTACTGGTATTGATGTGTAGGCTGGAGATACTTGGGAGACGCTGGGGAGCCAGTAGCAGACTGTGGGCTCACACAGATCTTTATTGGTTCCAGTATTTTAAACTTGAGCCCTTTTGGAATGCTTTGGGACTGTGGGTATGTGGAGTGTGAGTAGATTTTCAGGGTTCAAAATGTGTGTGTGCCTGTGACCATTGGGACTTTGTGTCTTTGGAGATGTTCATGAAGGTACTACAGAGGTGGGGGTGGAGTACAGGTATATGTGGAACACTAGCTACTCGAGATGCGGGATGTGGTTTAAGTTGCTTTGCCAGTGGCTCTGCTACCTGAAGGCCAGGTGCTCATGGTGTGGCCATGAAGACAAGAGTTGCAGCCCAGGAATGTGTAAAATGCTCATGTCTCCAGGGTCCAGGTTGTTCGCAGAGTTGGCCACAGTGACAGCCCCTCTCCCAGTGTGGTGTAACAGTATTTTCTTCTAGCTGGGAAAGCACAGAATCATTTTCTTTTCTGAAGGGTCTGTAATATCAGTGGCTCTTGGCTATAAAAAAAAGTTTCTGGTATCTGCAGTGGAACAGGCTAGCAGCATCTGCATATGTGAAGCCTACACATGCATCTATTGTGAAAACTGTAAGAAGTCTACATCTGAAACAGGAGTTTTTGAAGTCCTCTGTGGCAAAGAATTCAGTGGTATGCTACGTAATGTGCTACCGGGGACTGTGGTTATACCACCAAATGGCCACGTTGTTCATGTGGTTGGCCAACCATTATTTATTTATTTGTGACTATACTGAAAATTGAACCTAGAGCCTTTGCACTAAGATACATCCTCAGTCCTTTTTTATTTTTATTTTGAAATAGTCTTGCCAAGTTGGCAAATTGCCTACAATTGGCTCAAATTTGTGATCCTCCTGCTTCAGACACCCCCAGTGCTGGGATTACAAGGAAGTGTCAACCACGCCTGGCTTTCTTCTTCTTTTTTAAAAAGTCATCTTCAAAAGTCTCAGATTTGACTATTACTAAACTTCCTAGCAAGTGTTTTGTGCAGTTGGTAACCATTTCTTGCTTCACTGTGTTGCCTGCCTTAAGCTCTTAATTAGACTCTTGAGCCCTCTCTGGGCCATTTTGTTTTGGGACTAGTTGTCTACTGTTTTTATTCTTATTTTTAGTTTGGTTTGTCTCTCTTGTAAGGAGACAAAGGTTATTATCTCCTACTATGACATCCTTATTTTAAATCAAGCTTTTATTTTGAAGAAAAAGCCAACTAAGTATTTTGTATGTTCCATTTTAAGGTATCGATTTTTACTTATATTTTTACATCAATAAACTTCAACCCATTTTCTCATCTGAAAAAAGACAATGATATCTAAGGATACACTTAAATTTCAAATTTTAATAGTTTCACAATACTATTTGTTGTTTCCTCTTACATTGGGTCAAGTGTACCTAATTATATAGGAAGCCAGATATTTTGGAATACAAGAAAACTTTTGACTATGATGTTAAATACATATGGAAGTGCTTTTTTCTATGTGATATCGACAGCTACTTGATTTTTCTGCATATCATTACTATGGTCTGAACATTTCCATCTTCCTTAAATGCATAAATCTCAACTCTCACCCTCAGTGTGATGCTATTTGAATCTGAGGCTTAGGGAGGCAAGTAAATTCAGACAGAGAAGCCCTCATGAGTGGGATTAGTGTCTTCATGGGAAAAGACCAGAAATAGCTGATCTCTCTCACTCCCCTATATGAAGGTAGCTGTGTGCAAGCCAGGGGATGATATTTCACCAGTAGGTTTGATCTTGAAACCCTTGGCTTCTGGAACAGTGAGAACAAACATCTACTTTTTAAACCACCCTGTCTATGGTACTTTGTTATGGCAGCTTGGACACACTACCATGATTCCCTACAAAGATTCAGAAAAAAATATAACAAATGGAAAAGAAACCTGAGATAATTTCAGTATGATTTCTTATTTAATGTTTATAACAGAAAAAAACAATAAAATTAGTTTCTGAGGACTATTCTAAGATTACATAGCATTCCTTTCTTATTAGATAAGAAATTCATTAGATAATTAATGCCTTATTTTCACCTTTTGCTCCTGCCATTATTAGCAGGTCACATGCTAACATTAAGGAAAAGTGGCCCTCCGGTGCTCAGGCAGCTTCTCTCACTTCCGCCTTGGATGGCCTCAGATGAATTGAATAACTAAGAAAATGTGTCAGTTTAAATTCAAGAGTACATCCTTGCTAAAAAGGAGTATAAGAGAAGTAAAATTGTGAGCAAGTTTTTTAAACTTGAAAGACTATATAAAAAGAGAGTAAGCATTATTTAGCTTCTATTTTTAAATGTTGATTAGTTTGATATCATTGTGCTATATTTTTCCTCCAGAGAGTAATTTTATTTATTCATAAATAACTATAAGACATGATGTAAGATATGACTTGACCAGGCTCTTAGAATAAGACGTACAGACCTATATTCATTGTTGTTTAACACAGTAGATTTATTTCAGCACTTTCCTAAGAAGTCGAGGCATCAGCATTCTCTAAGAAACAAGGGGCAGCGATGGCCTGTGTAAGTTGCCCTGGCAGCCCTGATCAGCTCTGTGGTAGCTTCAGGGGGGAGAATGTGCAATCACTGAGTGCAGCTCCCTGACTAGTATTGCCTGCTGGCAAGAGAGCACAAGGCCCTTGTCAGTACCAGGGATAGCTCCCGCCGCAGGTGCCCAGACAAGCCGGGAGGGCCTCCCCCACGGCTGCTAACTAGCGGCTCCATAGCACATTTCACAATCGCCATAGCCTTGTATGATTTGCTATGGAAAAAAAAAGGGTCAGGAGAGCGGCAAGATTTCAGATCTTATTTAACTTTTGTCTTCACCTTGAGAGCTGCCTGTTACTCAAGAGTGATGAGCCTTCTTTTCTCAGCTTGTCTTTCCTAGTGGTCCCAGTGTGTGACTTGCCGTTCACCATAAAACAGATGTATGAAGCAGGTCAGTAGTCATCAGACACTCATCACTGAAGCTTTTTGGTACAGGCATACAGTAAACACGAAAGCTGTGAGCCTTGCCAAGCTGTTACAGGGTCCTATCTGGGTTGCAGGCAGCAATTAACTGAGAATGGACTAATTCCATGATCTAGACCTAATACAAATCTTATTTTTGCTCCTTAAATTTCTATGTGGAAATTGAGTGGAAAATAGATTTCAGAAAATATTTAAAGTGGCACATAAAGATCTAGTATTGTTAAAGGTCATTGTCAGGGAAGGTTTTTTTTATTTATTTATTTATTTTTACCATTTAAGCAGAATTCTTTGGAGGGAGAACACAGATTAGACGAAACCCAGGTTTACTCAGTCTTTAAAACAAAACCTCTGATTCACCAAATTTGTAATAAAAACAAAATAATGAGAGTGTGGGTGTGGAAGGAAGGCATTGGCCATTTGATAGATTCGTAGTCAGTGTCTTCAAAACAGTTGAGGGGGAGGCTGTGGAGAGAAAGCCGTCTAGCATGTTCCTCTTGAGAATAGTTCAGATGAACTTCTATTATCTGTTGGATTCAGCTGTGGTTTGGATCTGGAGTATCTCCCAAAAGCCTCACATACCTATAGACACTGTTCTCTGTTGGGAGATGGGGCCTGGTTAGGATACTTGGGGCTCGACCTGGGGTGGTTTGTGTTGGTTCTGCCCTTTTCTCTGACTTGGCTCTATTCTGTCATGCATGAGGAATTTTTGTGTGGTGATGGTCCCATAGTATTTTCTTTGAATGAATAAAAAGTTAAACTTTCTTGTAGTATCATTGATTTATATATTTTGAAAGTATTAATTATTTTTAAGATTATTTTTGCCATCATTACCAGTCATTGGTAGACATTCCTAGGAGTTTTATACAATTTGGAAAAGAGCCTTTATCAGTGTCTTCTAGTTACATCATTTCAAACATTTCTTACTCTCCAGTAATTTCTATTACTTTAAATCCCATGACTTGGTTCTTCCCCACTTCCTGTACATTCCTGCTCTAGGCACCGGGGCACCATCACATGACATATCTCTTGGCCTTGACCTTTTGTGTCATTTCAGTAAGTGAATGAATTAGCACAGTCAGTCTGAGGGAGAGTTCCCTCTCCTGTGATTCATGCTGGAATTGCCAGCAGCGATTAGGCTATACTTGAAAGTTACTACAAACCATATGAATATGTATTCCACAAAGAAACTATACCCCAAACCCTCTGCCTCTCAGCCAACTGTCATGGCCACTAGCATGTGAGGGGAACTGGGACAGAGAGAAAGTTGGAATCCACACTGCTCCTAACCCTAGGAATGGGGACATTTATCCTGGCCCTGGTTCACAGAGTCTCTTCTTTGGTCTTTTCTCATACGACTTGTGGGTATTTGTGTACTTGAGATTAATTTCTCAATTCACTCTTGTTCTTGTAACGCCTGTCAGTAAGACCCAGATATCTGGAACAATGGGACCTTCTGACCTTTGCAGGGCATGACTGGGAATCCTTCCCAGCTTCTTTGTGTACCTTTCACTTTCTGCTTCAGCTGTAAAAGTCTTGGTCCAGGAGAGGGCATGTTTGTGGTGGGCAGGCAGAGCGAATACACTCTAGGGATGGAGCAGGGGGATAAGCATGCCTAGGAACTTTACCTGGCAGGGTGGAATATGGAAGTGGAGTTAGGCTGGCTGCAGGATGCTTTTGCCCAACGTCTTACAAATCTTAGTGGTGAGTCTCATTGAAGAAAAATATCAAGGGTCTGGATCATTGTCATAAAAATACCTTGTTGCTCCACTTTACACAAAAATATGGCCAGGTGAATGGATTTCTAGCACCACCCAAGGCCAGTAAGGGAGCCTGAATAAGTGTGAGGCCCCACAGATTCTGCTGCATTACCTTCTTGGTAACTTTCTTGTGTCCTTTGTCAAGAATGACACTGTACATCAATCGATGCAATGCATCTCTTTGGCATCTCTCTGTACATTAGCTCACTTTCCTATCAAGAAAACACTCAAGAACCTTATATTTTAATCTTAAAGATCATTAGTATTATTGTCACATACTTCACTTATCCTAAATAGTAATATTAACTGGATTTAACCAACATTAAGAAATGGTGCAATATGCAAAAACATGCATGAGGCTTAAGACTATACTGAGTAAAAGCAGTCTGTCATGGAAAGACAAAAACTGCAGGATTTCTGGTATATGAGTTGTCTAAAATAGTATTTTTAATCAAGTCAGACCAAAATGATGATTTTTCAGGGACTAGAAGAAGGGAAATGAGGAATTATGAATTAATAGACACAAGGTTTCAGTTAAGCTGGATGAATCAGCTATAGAGACCAGCTGGACGTTGCACCTGTAGTTAACAACAAAATAATGTACATTAAAAATTTGTTAAGATTTTAGATCTTATATTAAATTAAACTTTTTAATCACAAAAATGTGTAGATAAAAACAAACAAAAAACCCCTACTGGTTAGCCAAAACTAAAAATGAAATTCACTCAAGTTCATATATTTTAGTTATAGAACCTGTCATGCATTAACAGTGATTATGTACGTCTTTTTAAAAACAAGATTTAAAACTTATTATTTTCTTACGCAAGTCATGATATATTAAAAGTATGATGTATAAAATAGCAGAGATGAGTCTGATGGCTCAGACATATATTCCAAACACTCTGGGATGTAGAGGCATGTAGATTGTGAGTTGGAGGCTGAGCTAGGCGATTTAGCAACTTAGTGAGACCCTGTCTCAAAATGAGGTCAGGGCTAGGGATGTGGGTCAGTACGTCACTCGGAAAGCTCTAGTTTTCATCTTCAGTATCACACACACACACACACACACACACACACACACACACACACACACGCACAATGAATCAAGTCGGTGCTAGAGAAAGCTACTTAAAATGTAGAAACACGCAACGGCTAAAGACTCATGGAGACTGAAATTTTTCATTCAATGACTTTGCTGAGCACTACGTGCCAAAATCTGCACATAGAGGTATAGCTGTGAAGGCAACGACAAAAGTTCTCGCTATCCTGATGCCTCCTTGTTAGGTAGGAGGCAATCAAGAAGATGTCTGCACTAGACAAAAAGTCGAGACCTATTGGATTTAGCAACATCAACTTTACTGGTGATATTGCCTGACATAAGCACGATTCTATGGATTAAAGGCCTCATTCTAGAGAAAATGTCAGGGGCAAAAGTAGAAAGAAAGTTTGTACATATTTTTCAATTTTTTATTCTACAAGAATAGAGAATTATGTAGCAATGCTTGAAGGGAAAGTAAAGTCTCTTAATACAGTAATGAAAGAAATGTTATGTTTTATGTTGGTAGAGAAAATCTTGTAAGAAATAAAATAGAGTGATTCTGTAGAGAGAACAGAGAATTGTTACGATGACTTTTTTCAGCAAGTAGTATTTAATAAAATCTACTGGCAAGGTAAAGGCATTGTCCTTGTATGAAAGAAAAGCTGGTGTAGACAAGGTAGGAGATTTGAATCCGGTACAATTGGTTAGGTAAATGGAGAGTGGGAATATTTGATGCTGCATTCTTTCCCAGAAAAACAGGCACAAAGCTAAAATTACCATTTGTAGAGAAAGAATGGAAAAAGAAAATATTACAATTAAGAAAGGGGCTGGAGCAATAGCTCAGTGGTTAAAGCAGTTGCCTAGCAAATGTTAAATCAGGTGCTAGATTTCAATTCCCCAGCACCACATAAGCTGGGCGTGGTGGCGCACACCTGTAATCCCAGCACTCGGGAGGCTGAGACAGGAGGATTGCCATGAGTCCAAGACCAGCCTGGGCTACACAGTGAGTTCTGGACCAGCCTGGGCTGCAGAGCGAGACCCTGTCTCAAAATAAATGAATAAATGAATAAATAAAAGTTTGAGGAAAAATGAGGTGGAATGAAGCAGCTCTTTATCAAATCAGAGAAATAAAAAGACAGGAAGTGTAGGCTTTTGGGCTGGGTAGTTTTAAAGGCTCGCTTAGTGTTAGTGACTGAATTTAATGTAGGACCAGCCTAGGGGAATGAGTGGGCAAGCTTGCATGTGTATCTGTGTTGTACAAAATTTGTATGTTCTGAGAACAAGTTTAAATGAGTAAAGAGTTAGATTATTTTTAAACAAAAGCACAAGTTTTGAGTTTGTGTCCAAAGGAATGGTAATACCTCAAAGAACTGGAGGAAGACAGAGGAGAAGAAATGCAAGGAAAAGAAAAGTTATAGGACCAGCTGACTGTGTAATAATGCCAAGTAAAAGCCACTGGAGAAGTTATGGGGGAGAGTTGGAATGATAGGAGATTGCTGATAGAAGGTGGGGAGTTGAAAATGGAGAGCGGGAGGATGTACATCCGGCTTCTGTAATGACAAGGGCAGCTTTAGTGGGGAAAAGAGAGTTTTCTGAGTGAGGGAGGAGGTTCTCACTAACAGCGATCGGTATGAGAAACACCACTGCGTGATTACTGACGCTAAGGATTGATAGAAAAATGCGGCAGTAAGTAGGAAACTAAAGCTTTCAAAGAAGTGTGTCACCCGGTGCTTGGTAGATGACTCCAAGAGGCAGTTCATGGAAATCAATGGCATGAGATTCAAACCTGAGGAAGGGGAGAGAAAAAGGATATTTAGATATTGGCATTCTCTAGCAAAGATTACCCAATATCTCTGATTCTCCCAATTAAGAAACACTGTTGTTACTCCCCCCCCCCCATTTTATTGATATGTATAAGTGCCAAATTTAAGGTTTGCGATGAAGTTGAGCATATTGTGCATCTACCTATCTTGTCTAGGTGATAAGGGCCCGCCCACTCTCCTTCTGTCTCTCCCTGTCCCCTTCCCTCCCTCCTGACTCCTCCACCCACGCTACCCCCCTTTTTCACTTTGTTTTTCGTCTCAAGTTCCTTTGGAGTTGTGATCTGAGATTCTCATATCAGAGAGACCATTCCATGTTTCACCTTCTGCTTCTGACTCACTTCACTAAGCACGATGTTCTCAAGTTTCTTCCATTTGCCTGTAAGAGGCGAAAACAACACACAATAGAGATATATGTATACCCATGTTCATAGCAGCACAACTAACAATAGCTAAAACATGGAAGTCACCAAAATATCCACCAACAGACCAGTGGCTACACAAACTGTGGTATTTGTACACAATGGAATCCTATGCATGTATAAAGTCCAACAGCGTGGAGGCTTTTACAGGCAAATGTTACTTTTAAAGCATGCAAATGTAAAGAGTATTTTATAAGAATTGTACTCAAAAGCTATATAGTTACATGAATTTTATTAGTTGATGCTTAAAGTATAATATAAACTTAAAAATAATTATTCAGCTACATTGAAAATTAATTTTTCTTCTCCCCTACCCCTGCTTAAGTAATAGGGACTGGTCCAGGGCCTTCTCACTGAGCTACATACCCTTCCTTTCTTCCTTCCTTCCTTCCTTCCTTCCTTCCTTCCTTTTTTCTGTCTTCATTTCTTTCTTTCAGAGATAGTGTCCAAGTCACAAAGTAGCCTGAGTTGAGCTTGCATTTGCAAGTGTTCTGACTCACTTTCCCAGAGTACTGCTCCACTACCTTCAGCTGAATCTCCATTTACTTTTAAAATTATTTTACAATAGAAATACTGGTTAATCAATGAATATAAAAATATTATTTAATAAAATATGACTTTTATGATAAAATCCTCATCAAAATAGAATCTAGGGCAATTATTTAACTTTGTAAAATCTCTCTACTAAAAGCTTAAAGGAAAAGTATATTTGAAAAATAGTTCCTTTAATCAAAGAAAAAATTTTAAATGCTCACAATTGCTACTTTTACTTAATATTGCATCTAAAGTTCCAGGTACTGCTGCAAAGAAACAAAATGAAAAAAAGAATTTAAAACTTTCTGTACCTAAGTGTAATATAATCACTTATTTTGAAAATTCAAGAATTGTATAAAACCATTAGGACTAATAAGAGATCAGAACAGATTTCTGTAAATAAAATGAAAATTAGAAAAAATATTTACAACTTATATAACAGCTTAAATAATGAAGATAACATTTTTAAGGCATGGAGGAATTTTTTGAACCACAAAAGTCATACACCAGGAGGTAATAAATCTGACCACATCAAAACAACTGAAAATTAATAACAGCATCACTTCTAAATTACTGACACCAAAAGGAAAAGGCAAACTATAGACTTGAAGGTGTTATTTAAATATGTATAAATCACACAGAATTCAAAACCTGAAAACAAAAAAGCTTGTCAACTCTTTCAAGGAAAGTAAGATTCTAAAACACATTAGAAATTCATAAGCATTATAGCCAAATAATCAATAAACATGTGAAAATATTGTACTTCAATAGTAAACAGAGTAATATGAAATTAAACCCAATGGTAGATAAAACAGTCATTCCCAAAGGTGTCCCAGAAACCATAAGTATGTAAGAATAAATCGCAAAGTGGAATTAAAGATGTAGGTAGAATAAGGTTGCTAATCAGTTACCCTTCAGATAAGGAGATTATCCTGGATTACAATGATGGGTTCTATGTAATCACAAGTGTCCCTGTAAGTAGAAGAGGAAGACAGAAGAATCAGAGTTGGAGAGAATTTGAGGATGTCACAGTCCCACTGTCTTAGCACAGAAGGAGAGACAATGAGCTGATAGAAGCTAGGAAACGCAAAGATTCTCCCAGGGTACCTCAGAAGCTGGGCAATACCTTTAGCTCCTTGATTTTAGATCAGTTTGGGACTTTGGACTTCCTGAACTGGCAGATACATTTGTATCAATACTAACTTGTTATGTTTGTGTGTTTGTGATGATTTGTTCCAACACTGTTAAGAAACAAATGCAAACTCCAATGAAATACCATGAGAAACATTTAAAAGCAAGATTCTATGTTTAATTCCTAGTATTGCAATAAAAATTACCAGGAAAGCAAACATAAGGCACTGACAGTATTGTGTGTTAAGAAGATGGAAAAAACCGCAAGTCATTAAATACTTGTGATACTTGATTCTTGGTATATCTTTGGAGAGCAATTCTTCAATATTTAAAATGTTGGCTTGCTTGGCCCAGGGGCACATGCCTATAATCCCAACACTATGGGAGTCTGAGGCAGGAGCATTGCGTATTCCAGCCCAGCCTGGGAAACAGCAACTTACTAAGAACTTGTCTAACAAAACAAAACAAAACAAACAAACAGAATGGGCTGAGAATGTAGCTCACTGTGAAGGCTTTGGGCTTAATCCCCAGTACCAGAAAAAGAAAATAAAACTTTCCTCATGAAAAGAGCAATTTTATTTGTAGGTCTGATTTAGAGAGATCCTGACACTTATGTTGAGAGATACACGCAGGAGATATTTAAGAAGACTGCTGTAAGATAAAAATTTAGAACTAACTTTAACTTCTTTTTTCAGTAAAAGAATGGATAATACACAGCAACCAAAAAAATGTCTAGAGCTACTTATAGTCACATGATTAAATTATAATTAAAATTTGGTAACTTTGAAATCCAAAACAAGTTTCAGAAGGCATATGTATGTCTATGCATATATAGGTCATATTGATATAAAATTTCAAAATATACAAAGCTTTTAAAAGAGTATATAATTATATAGTATGGCTATAAAAAGTCTTTAGATATTGACATGTGAAATCAAAATTGTGGTAAAATCTGGTGGAATTGTGGTCTGGGTCTCTCATACTGGAGAGACCATTCGATGTTTCACCTTCTGCTTCTGACTCACTTCACTAAGCATGATGTTCTCTAGTTTCTTCTATTTGCCTGCAAAAGCCTCCACGCTGTTGGACTTTATTGATGCATAGTATTCCATTGTGTGTAAATGTCACATAGAGACCCATATCACAACTCCTATGGAACTTAAGATGAAAGACAGAGTAAAAGAGGGGAGGAGGGTGGGGGAGGTGGGAGGGAGGGGTGGGTAGAGGGAGGGACAGAAGGAGAGCGGGAGAGCCCTTGTCACCTTGACAAGATACGTATGTGCACAAAATGCTCAACTCCGTTGTAAACCTTGAATTTTGCACATATACATATCAATAAAATGTGGGGAAAAATCTGGTGGAATTTAAGAAATGGACAGGATAGTTTCAACTCAAATATAAACAAGTATATGCAAATATTTTTTATGTTATTCTTCATGCTTTGTAATATTTCTAAAATATATTTCATACTTTAAAATAAGATACATAGTGTGTTTATTTAAATCATTTTCTAATATATATCTTCTTGTTCAACAATACAATGAGAAACTTAATATCAGAATACATGACACATACGTATACACATTTAAACGAATTATTTCATAATTTTACTTTAGTAAAACTTCACAAGTTGCACATTAAATTCCAGCTTAGCTATGATTAACCAACAAAATACTAATTGCTTGATCATAATAGTTGAATTCTAGTCTTATTTTCATAAATATTTTCTATCAAAACTTGAAGCTCAGAAAATGACAGTCCTTATCAAAAATAACAATCCTTTTCTTTACACCAAATTTCAAACGAAACACACTATAAATACATACACTCTAATATATAATTTTGTTGATACGGTGTCACTTTTATTATACCTTGTGGGTTCATGAATTCCTTGTTACTCATGAATTTTTTAAAACACTGAATGATAACTGTTCAGACCCATTCATTAGATTGGGAAGAAAATAAATCTTTGCTTCCAGGAATCATGAGAGGATAATTAGGGGAGTGCCTCCTCTTTTCTCCCAAATTCACCTCTGTAGGATGCTCGTTTTCCAAACTTAGTGGTTTGTCTTTACCGATTCCAAATCAAACTCAGGCCAGAGGAGCTCGGTCTGAGCCGGGAGCTGAGGCCTTCGTGCCTGGCTTGCTACGCACTCTTCCCTTCTCTGCATTTGGAAACACTGGAGATCAAAGTTCTCTGCTGTCTCGTGTGCCCATTGGCGTGCTCCCCTTGGTCTTGGAAAGTCATGTATTTCTCTGGAGGTTTTGCTTGCGTCATCCCACTGCTCTTCAGTAGTCCTTCCGTTGTATTTCCGCCATTCTCTCCGTCCCTCCTGTTTTAGTCAGTGCGAGCACAGTCATTCCCAGCTAATCTCTAACAGCAGACTCTTGTCATTCAGATTCAGCCTTTGTGGCCATGACGTGCTGCCACGAATGGAGATCATGATTTTAATGTTTTAACCACACACAAGAATCACACATGCATGCGCATGCCCTTTTTTGTAGAATAGGGTTTCTGGTCTATTCCTCAAAGGAGGCTGTGATCAATTGTATTGTACCCTTTCACACTTTCAACGCTTTGAATTTTTCCTGTGTTTGTACAAATTTGCCTAAGCAATTTTAACGTCATGCGTGTTTCTAAATGTGCCAAATGTAATCACTGAGAGCCTCGCTGGCCCCATCAAGGACGCACTCTAACGAGATTGAAGCACGAAAAGACAGTAGCCTTGCTCTGGATGACGCCAAGGCGAGGGGGCCAGAGCTGAACGTTAATCCTGCAGGGATTCACAGTGCAAAGGCTTGTCTGGAGGAAGCATGATCCCGTGAATTACAAGGATGATCTAAATAACGTTGGCATGATCAGAAGGCAGCTCACATTGTTAATCCTTCTGCAGTCCCCCCCTGGAATCTCCAGTGTGTCTGCATCTTTGTGATTGGAGTGGAGTTGAATGGGCTGATGTGCCAGCCTCAAACTGCAGCTTTACAAAGCCCGCTGGGTGCTTGGGCTGTATTCACAGGCTTTGTCTTGAATTGCTAAAACAATCAGAGAGCATTCATTTCCTTAAATGGTTATATATCCTTAGCGGAGTTGAGTCCTGATGACTCTATCATTCTGCTCAGCCAAATGCACCAGGACACCAATAGCCAATTAATAAATACCTTGAAAATCAGACAAGTGGCCATTTCCTACAAATAATGATATTCATATTATCCGAAGGAATCACATGCATAGAATCATAACAGATGTTTTTCATTTCCACTATTGACAGATCAGCACACAGAAGTCTTGAACTGCACTTGGAAGAATTTAGGTCAGTGCGAGGAAATCAGTGTGCATTTAAAAACTCTTTGTGTATGTTTAAAATATGTTACGATGTTTTAAGAAACAGCCTTTTCTATAGAAATGCCATTTGCTGAGAGCTGCAGCTGTTTGGAGACTCTCAATAGAGATGATTCAACTGGAAGGAGTCACGTGGTTGGGAGAGAAAGGGTTTGGAGGAGGGGGGATGGGTAGTTAGAAAATTTTGGAGCCATCAGATTCTAGAACATTAGTATCCAGAGGTTATGTCTTTCCCTGGAAAAAGAGTTTGTAACTACCATTCATGTTCGTCTTTCAATTTGTGTATTTGAGCCATGCCCCCAGCCCCATATGATTATTTATATCACTACATTGAATTACATTATTTTATATTTTTATTTGACAATATGCAGAGTACATTCCTTTATTAGGTCATGAATATAACTTGCAAAGAAGCTAATTTATGTATCTAAAGTGCTAGACGTGATTTTTACTTATGATTTTACTGATGAAAATGCAGCTTGGAAATAATTCAGAGACTTACAGATCTCTGAAGCGAGATCTGGGCAGAAAAGTCAGTGCCACCCCGGTGGTGACAAACTGACTCTGAGGCCAAGGCTCATGATGGATGTGGCTAGCCCACCAGGATCTTGGAAGGTGTCTGAGAAGAGGTAGCCCTTGAAGTAGATGTGTCTCTAGGTGGTCCTGATGTGACAAGCAGGATATGGAGCTGGGTGTCAGACCTTCCTTTGTTTTCCAAGCCCTCCTCATTGCAATAGGTGCACACTGGCATGACAGCCTGTCTAAGGCAGACCTGGGACATCAGAGAGGGGCAGGTGAGAAACCCCTGGATTTTCTCAGCTTCTCTTTCCTAGATAAATCTCAGAGAGAAAAAAATGAAACAAAACAAAACAGAAAACCTAAATTTTCAGGTCTGATGAAATGGTCAGTTCTGATAAAAATTTGGGTACCAGAATTAAAAGGCAGTAAGAAAATGGTTTGGATTAGAATTTGGCTTTATCATTGTTAAAGCTTTCCTGCAAGATGATAAAGAAAATTTAATTTGGGAATAAGTTATCAAATTGGATAAGTGTAAATTGAATCAAAGGCCGTATGGTCTAGATTTCCTTTTATGTATATACTTCTACTATTTAGGTATTGTCTCTGTCTAGGAAAAATAAGGTGTGATAGTTAAGGTTAATGTTTTGAGAAAACAGTATGAGCGGGAATCATAGGTTATAAACAAGTTCTGATCTCTGATTCAGGCTATGTAATTCACAAGATTCTTTAAAAATAAAAGATTGTGCACGTGAGGTCTTCAACATCTCAACCTCTCATAGAGTAAATAAAGCTGGCAACAAATGTGTTTCATTCTTTCTTAGACTTATCCCACTTATCCAAGAATTCCAAACTCATCAATTTTCTGACCGTGGTAGCAGAATTTTCTCAGCATGTCTGCCTTGTCCAAATTTTGTATATCCCAAAGAAATCTTGGAACCCTGTTCAATTCCTTGAAGGGGTCCTTACGCCCCAATATTCTACCTCATAAGAGTTTGATTACTTACCTGCAGGCTTTGACCCATGTCAAATTGTTCATACTAACAAATAAGCTTTGGACTCTGCATATAAAATTGACTTCTAGGCCCTTTGTCAGGTGTGCAGGGAGCAATCAACCATGTTGAGTGGTCGACTGTGACTGTATTTATTGGCCACTCAGAAGCCCTCTTATAAATCCTTTAGCTTATGACCTAGACAAACCAAAACAGCTCATGAATTATGGTAAATTCAAAGTTAGATTTGGGGAAGATAGTGAGAAAAATTTTCCAAAATTGCTCCTATCTCCAGGTTGCCCCAGTGTACAAGAAACTTTTATGGGATGGGCCAGAAAGGAGTGGAATTACAGTGGGATTTTTGATTCCAAATTTACAAAATAATTGAGAGATTCTCAGTCTGTGGCTCCTCTTCCTTTATGACCCTTCTGAAGTCCCATTATTCCCCTCAGTTAGTTCTATGAAATAATTGTGATCTTGGTTTCTCATATTATAAAAACCATTCAATATTTTAAACTTCTCCTTCTAAATCACTTCACCGAGCATGATGGTCTCAAGTTTCATCCATTTACCTACAAAAGCCTCCAACCTATCTGTCTTTATAGACAAGTAGTATTCCATTTTGTATAAATACAAAAATTTATGTATCCATTGGTCCGTTGATGAGTATTTTGGTGTCTTCCACTTTCTGGCTATTGTTAGTTGTGCTGCTATGAACATGGTTATACATGTATTTCTGTTATATATATTGTAGGTAGAGACTTTATTACTGCCTTAATTTCTGTGTGTGTGATGAGGATATTGAAGGTTTTTATGTCTTCTTCATTCAATTTTTGTATTTTGTATGTGTCTAGGAAGTCATCCATTTTTTCCAATTCTCTAACTTGTTGGAATATAGATGTTTGAGATAATTTCTTATAATATTCTGAATTTCTGTACAGTCTGTTGTAATTTCACCCTTCTCATTTCTAACTGCATTAAGGTGTGTTTTTTCTCTCCTTAGTTTAGCTAGAGGTTTGTCAATCTTGTTTATTCTTCAAAGAACCTGGCCTTTGATTCATTATTTTTTATATTGTTTTAGTTCCAATTTCATTAATCTGATCTGGTCTTTATAATTTCCTTTCTTCTACTACTTTTTGGCTTAGACTGATCTTGATTCTCTAGGACCTTGAGGTGCATAATAAATGTGTTTATTTGTGATTTCTCTGTTCTTCTGATGTATGCATTCATGGCTGTGAATTTCCTGCTAAGTACTGCTTTCATTGTGTCTCATAGATTCTGATATGATGTACTTCCTTCATCAATTAAATCTACGAAAGTTTTTATTTCTTCTCTTATTTCTTTTGTGGTCCATTGTTTGGTCAGTAGCAAGTTATTTAGTCTCCATTTACTTGTGTATTTTCTGCTGTTTCTTTTGCTTATTCCACTGTGATCTGAAAGTATATGAGAAATTATTTCAACTCCTTTGTACCTATTGAAGCATGACTTATGGCCTATAATATAGAATATTTTAGAAAATGTTCTATGTGCTGCTGAGAAGAAGGTGTATTTTGTTGCTGTTGGGTGAAACACTCTGCAGACATCTGTTAAGTCCAAGTAATCTATATTGTCATTTAACTGTTATATTTCTTTGTGTATTTTCTGTCTAGCTTATCTGTCAGTCTGTGACAGTGGAGTATTAAAGTCCTATGATTGTATTGGGGCCTATATGTCTTTTCAGATCTAATAATTTTTGTTTTGCATAATTACGTCTTCCAGAGTTGGAAGCATATCTATTAATAACTGAATTCTTCCTGTTCTATTGTTCCCTCAGCTAGTGTGCAATCACCGTATTTGTGTCTCCTAATTTATTTTGTTTTGAAGTCTGATGAGTCTGAGAATAGTATAGCCACTCTTGCTTGTTTCTTGAGTCCTGTTGCATGAAATATTGAATTCCTTTCTTTTACTTTCAGTCTACGAGTTTCCTTATGGGTAAGGTGTTTCTCTTGTCAGTAGTAAATTGTAGGTTTTTGTTTTTTGATCAGGTCAGCCAGTCTGTGTGTTTCGGTAGGTGAGTTAAGTCCAATTCACATTCAGAGTTAGTATCAAGGTATGTCTGGTATATCCTGACATCATTATAATTTCTCGGTGTTATGGACTTGGTTTCCTCTCCCGCCAGCTCACTCTCGTCTTCGGGCTGTCTCCTTTCTCTAGGGTCTGCGCTGCTCTTAGTCTCCCTTTCTCTGTCTAATGTTCTGTTTATATCTTCTGCAATGTTGGCCTAGTGGTTGTCAATTTCTTTAGACTTTCTTTATCGTGGAAAGTTTTAATTTCTCCCTCTAATGTAAAAAATAATTTCACTGGATGTAGCATTCTGGGTTGACATGTATGTTCTCTTAGCACTTGGATGATGCTTCTCCATGATCTCCTGGCTTTTAGGGTTTGGGCTGAGAAACCAGTAGTTCATCCTCTTGGGCTCGTCTTTATAAGTCACCAACTGCTTCTCTCCTAGAGCTTTTAAAATTCTCTCTTTGTGTTGGGTCTTTAGGATTTTAATTATGATGTGTCATGAAGATGTTCTTTTCTGGTTAAAGCTGTTTGGAGTTCTATATGCCTGGTGTAGTTCAATGCCCATTGCTTTCCTTAGTTTTGGGAATTTTTTTTCCATAATTTCATTGAACACTTTCTTTAAGCCTTTTGTTTTGTCCTTATTTTGCTTCTGCACTTCCATAATTCTATGTTTTTTCCCTTTGAGTCATCTATCAGCTGTTATAACCATTTTCTTTCTTCCTTCCTTCCTTTCTTCCTTTCTTTCATTCTTTCTTTCTTTCTTTCTTTCTTTCTTTCTTTCTTTCTTTCTTGTTTGTTTTATTTTGCATTCTTCACTGTCTGTATGTTCCAGATTATTCACTTTATCTTCCAGGTATAATAGTCTGTTCTCAAAATGTTCAAGCTGATTATATTTTTCCTGCGAGTTTATTACTTCTTGGAGTTCAGTTTTTGGTGTTTTTATATCTTGGCTGAATTGTTCTTTGATTTCTTGAACTGCCTTCATTATCTGTCTATTTGTTTTATCTTTAAATTCCTTAAACTTCTTGTCAATGGTTTTCTGTACTCCTGGTATGTCTGTTTTGAGTTCTCTGTACCTCTCTTTTATGTCCTGTGTGAGCTTCTGGGCCCACAAATTATTATTTTTATTTTATTTATTATTCATTGGATCTGCTAACCCTTTTTGTCAGTGACTTAGTACCTCCTTTCCCCATGGTTCTGTTATAGTAACTTGAAGCTCAGGTATTGTTGATGGACATTTCTTATTCCAGAGACACATTTGTTGGATTTACTTGAAGTATTATTTGGACTTTTTTTCAGGTTTAGAATTTAGAACAGTTTTCAATTTGTTTAATAATTTTTAAGGCATTGTCAATGTCCAGACTTTTGCTGAGACCTTAGTCTTCTGCTCCCTTTCTTGGATAAGAAACAGAATACAGAACTATATATGGTTTATAGCCAGAACATTTGTTAGCGTATCTTGAGTATGGAGGTCTTTGGCAGCATTAACATCCAAATTTCAAAAAAAGGTTTATATTTATAATACTATCAAATATTAAATCCCTGGCAGATCCTAGCAGTTAAATTAATAGTACAACCACCCTACCCCCAAGATTAATAGGTGCAGTATACCCTACTCTATATCTCAGAACCTATTAATGACTTATTAAAGTGTACTATTGGTAACAGTAATGTAACCCAGACAATAAGAGAGCTTTAGATATACAATGGGAAGCAGAAGAATATTTCTGTAATAGTGAGTGACCTGTCAGTGCTCTTTTCCCTGTCAGACAGCAGTGACTCTCGTGAATTTCATAAGAGGAACAGTATCCTTTGATAATCAGTCTTTTCTGGTTGGTCCCTTTCACTGAGCATTATTGACTCAAGGTGGCCCCGTTTTCTTCACATACTTTGTGTGTGTCTTAAGGCTGCACGCTATTAAACTGTATATTGATACCTTCTCTTCTGTATTCTGTTCCTCTACTGATGGGCAGGATTTTGCTATTATGAATTGTGCTGCCATAAACATGGAGATGCATGAATCTTTATGGTGTGCTGACTTAATTTCTTTTGGGAACATGTCCAGTAGAACTGTAGCTAGGTCGAGTGGGATTTCTATTCTCAGCCTTCTAAGGAATCTCCAGACTGTTTTCCATAATGGTTGAACCAGATTGCAATCTCACCAACAGTGTAGAAACGTTCCCCTTTTTCCTTGCCAACAATTGTTATTTTCTGAAGTCTTAATGTAAGCCATTTTCCCTGGGGTCAGATGAAACCTCAATGTTGTTTTAATTTGCATTTCTCTAATGGCCGGTGATGTTAAACACTTTCTTATTTGCTTGTTGGCCATTTGTACTTCCTGTTTTCAGAAGTTTATTTTCATTTCAGCTGTCCGTTTCTTGATGGGGTCATTTAATTTAGGGGGCTTTATTTTTTGAGTTCTTTATATATCCTAGATATTAGTCCTCTGAAATATTTGCCCATTCTGCTAGTTATTTCTTTCCACTGTTGATTGCTTCCTTTGTTGCACAAAAAGTTTATAGTTTGATGTAGTTTCGTGTATTTAATCTTGCTGTTATTTCTTGTGAAGCTAGAGTTATGTTCAGAAAATCTTTCCTATTCCTATGCATTTTAGAGTTTTATCTATTTATCTTCTGGTAAGTTCAGTGTTTCCATTTTGACATTCAGTTCTTTGATTCATTTGGATTTAATTTTAGTATATAATGACAGATATGCCACTGGTATCATTCTTCTACGTGTGGAGATTCAGTTTTCCCAGCATCATTTGCTGAAAACTTTGTCTTTTCTTCAGTGGATAGCTTTGGCTTCTTTGTCAAAAAATTGGATGACTGAGGGTATTTGAGTTTGTCTACATCTTCATATGATAATGGCAGCAACCAATTTTCACATTTTCACAAAATTCACAATTTTCACATTTCACATTATTCCCTACATTGGACGAGGCACAAAGGAGAAAAGGGCAGGGAGAAATGAAGGCCAAGTCATTAGTAGCTGAGTGGGCCCTGAGCCAATCCCTTAGATCACACCAGGAGGACTGGACATTCTACCAGTAGAGTAAGGACAGAGGAGGAACTTGCAGCCCATAGATAAAAATCACCGCCCGCCCTATTTCAGTTTGTACTTCTCTGCTTGTGCAGTGAGGGATGCACTCTTCCTCCAAGGGGTCATAATAAAACTGTGTCTTTCTGATCTCTGTGACTCTGTCCTTCCCTTGTTTGGACACATGAACCCCTGGGAGACGTGCGCCCCACACACCCAGTGATTGCACGTCATTTTGTACCAAGGGTTACTAGTGAGCGAAACCATCTTGTTGGACTCTGTGCGTTCTTAGAAATAATCATTGAAGCTGACTGTGCCGTTAAGGAGACCTGGACACTGTTCTGGGGTCTGCCGGGATCCGCGGCTGTTGCACTGTGCATTGCTTTTTCTTCCACGTTCCCAGATGATTCATGGATTCTTAGGCCTAGAAGGAGGAATCTTCCCTGGTGTCAGGCACGTGGGTACCCTGCCCTTGCAGTCACCTGGAAAATCTATCTACTGTATTGCTACTTTTATTTTTTTGTGATTGGCAAATGAAACTTATTAAGTAACTTAATAGGAGTAGCAACTGAACCCACTACTTTTGAAACAAGTTTCATAGTATGTGGGATGAGATGAGTAGATACGGCCCCTTTGTCATTCAGAAGCATGAGATGCTGAGGCCCTTCCTCCTCGCACCTCCAAGAAGGCCAGTGACATCCACGTGTGGTTCAGCAGTAACTTTCAACAGATTAGCAAGTTGCCTCCTTCAAATCCAGTTCCACTCCTCCTTCGGCTTACCAAAGGCAGTGAGCGTCTCAAGAAGCTCAATAATTTTCAGGCCACTGGGAAATGCTGCTGCTTCCCTGTGTTGCCACAAATAGCCACTGCCTCGCATGCCCCTGTGCTTGGAAAAAGGCTGTAATGACAAAGATTTCATTTTATTTCTTATCCCAGAGACCGTATTAAATTGTTCATGAGGAAACACTATTATCGCATCTCCCTGGGCCAGGTGGCTCCTTTCTAATAAAAAAAAGAGCTGTATTCTCAACAGATTTGGGGTGTTGATACTTGTTTCCATTAGGATAAGCTTCGTTCTGGGTGGAACTTGGGAGCAAAAAGATGGAGCAGAAGAGGAGCCTTTGTTCCTCTTAGTATACAGAACTGACTGTCAGCTGCTCAGTGGCATAATTTTTTCTTACCAGCAACTACCCGCGACCTTGGCCCTAACAAATCTCAGCTCGGATATACTAGGTTGTCTGGATCCACATAACCCCGCCTAGCACACTGGAACAATATATTGCCACCTTTTCTTTTTTTTAATTTAAAGGCAAAATGGCTACATTTATTTCCGTAGCCATGTAAATCATCTTTGATGGCAGAACGAAGTAAAGCCAGCGGAGCTCCTCTTGGCCCAGTAGGCGTCACTACGAACGTTACTGTTGTTCGGAGCTGGCACTTATGGTAAGTCAGGACAGCTGGTCTGCTTTGTCGAGCTCCCGTGACACCAGATCATAACATTTAAAATATCAACCCCCAGGTGAGATGAAAATTAGCATCAAATTGTTGTGTCCTGAGATTTGTGCAGCCTGTCGGGAAAGTAGAAATTTGATCACAGCCAATGAAAAGATGTGAAGACAGCCTTGTCCTGAGCCCAAGCTGACACCTCAGCCCATTTCTCTAACCTGCTACTTTTGCTTCTATTTCATTTTCAGCTCCCGCTGGTTCCCGAGTGCTAGTAGCTAAGCACATTGGTGCTAGTGAAAGACTGTGTTTCTCAGCTTTTTTGTCATCTGGTTTGGACACGAATTTTGAGTTTGGCAAATTCCATGGAATAGTAATTTTGGGAGTAAATTCAAGGAAGGCCTAATTAAAAAAAAGAAGGAAGCCCCTCATCATCCTTTTTCTTGTTCTATTCTGTTGCCTTAAATGTAGATATGATGGCTGTAGCGATATTGCGAGCCAAAATGATTCACAAAGAGTTCTACACCCAAGAATAGCAAACGTGTAAGATGGAAAAAGCCCATGTCACCGAAACTACATGCAACATCTAGACCGGTGTTGAGCTCTCTCCTGACTTGCCTCCCGTAAAAGTGAAATTAGTTTGTATTTCATGCAAGTCATTATTATTGTAAAAATTTCTCTTATTTTTAGTTGAACTTAATTTTGCTTGAACAAGGAAAATCCTTTCTAGTTTCATGATTCTAAGTATGCTCGACTATATTCATTTCTGTGAATCTAATTATGATAATGGAGCAAACAACAGTCTTCCGATAACTTGTAGAGATGAAATTATTATTACAAAGCATTTAGCGTAATTCTATAATAGACAGAAAAATAAAAAATACAACTTTGCCACCTCCTAGATGTGCAGATGCGTGCTCATAGGAGAGGAATCTCTCTAGTGCGCCTGTTCCTCTGCGTTCCGTGAAACTAGCCCGCAGGTGTACTGTAATGATTAAATGAGATAATGTATGCAAAGTGCCTGCCAATCAAAAGAGGTCTATAAATATTAAGCACCCCTTGAAATTCATTGTCTCATAGGCTCTAAGTTAATCTTTGTATCATTACCACTTAGCATATTGCCTTGGCGAGAATACACACTGAGGAAATGATTCCCTCCTAAAAGAAGCCAAAGGCCCACTAGGGTCTTTTGAGCTATGCATTTCAGTCTCTTCATTACTTTTTCACTCTTCAAACATTAGTAAAATATTATACTAATGTTCAGAAAGATTGAGAGGCCATTTAATCTCCCAGTTTACAAGTAGATAGTTAGTTTGAATTGAATGGAACCTGAGTCTTTATTTCCCCTATAAAAGGTACAGAATTACTCCATGCAAAAAAATTCACTTAGAGAAAACTATGATCACTGTAGGTGTTTGAATAAAACTAGCCCCATGTGTCTTAATAGCATATATAATTTGAAGTCAACACATAAGGAGACAAATAATTTCTGTATCATACTTTATTATTGACCTTGAAAAAAACACTGCTATAGGCTTATGTCAAAAACTTAAATAATTTTACTTTTCCGAATGTATGCTATCTTTGTAGTAGACTACTTTTCTGTTTGCTTTACTGGGAGCTGAGAAAAACTGATGGAGATGATAGGAATTTCACCCAAACCGACCTGAAGTCATAGTAACATTCTTTTTCTTCTTAGTGACCTGCGGGATATATCATAATTCTCTTTTTGTTCTTTTCTAAGAGATAGCTAGCAAAAGGATCTGGTACCATTACAGATGTTCTGTTTTTCCTTTGTTTCGTGCAGTTCAGAGACCACACTTCAGATGTCAGAGAGAGGAGGGCTTGAAAGAATAAAAGAGTGCCAAAGAGAGGAAAGAGGAATGGAACTTTCTTCTCCACCTTTTAAAACTCTCTGAGAAGTACCAGACCTCTTCACCCACTAGATACATAGTAGCATTTGCATTATGCCTGTTTCAATCCATCTGTAGTCGAAAGGAAAAGCACACTTATTGAAATGGAAACACGATATTGGAGATTCTGTGAGGCTCTACCACACTGACCTGATAGATGTCTGCATATTCTTATTCTTCCCAGTGTTTTATGCTGGAGCATAAAAAAGGAAACTCCAATTCAATATGCAATGCGATCTATATTTTTAAATTACTATACAATTGGGGGGGGGTTAAGAATGAAGGGAATATAGAGAAAGGAGAAACAATCAGTGTTCTCTAGGCTTAGTAATTTAGGAATTGAGAAAAGACTGACGTTTTCCACACACATGAGACCATTTTGAAGGCAAGCACCTTCTGTGACACCTGGGGTCTGGTGACATGCTGCTGGGACAGTCTTAGGAGCTCTTCACAGGTTCCATCCTGACACACAACATCAAACTGGCTTCGAATGAAATCTGGACATTATTTCGACTTTAAGTGAAATTAATTGAGCTTTCAACAGCTTTATGATAGCTCAGACAGGTACTTGTCAGGACTTTATGAACATATAGTGCCCTCAGGGAGGATTTGAGGAACAGGTTGTAATGGGGAGAGAGGCACCGGCCAGGGTCAGATCCCAGGTGAGGTGTTCACATGGAAACGCCTGTCTGAGGATGTGAGCACACTTGATACCTATGCTGCTCTCACTGTCGATGGTGAATAGAACCCGCTCTTTTAAAAGGCCTGAGAGATAGTACAAACGCTGCCCCTGAGAGATAGCAGCTTTTGTGAGTAATTTGTTCACACTGACAGATTTATTTATTCTGTCCACACTTGTGCTATCAAGGTCCGGGGAGAAATTCCTTCCCAAACGCACTCTGACAACTACTAGTGTCCTTCGTGTAGGAGATGATGTTGCTTTTTGAAGGGACTGGGACTCTGCAAATATGTTATCTGTCTAAATCACCTGCTGGTGAAGCCTCATAAAAATTTTAACCTCCTTAAGTTACTTTAAACCCACACCCTAAATGCTGAAGTGCTAGAAGGTATCTGTGCAATGTATGACTGCATACATAGAGCTGATTCGTTAAGGCTTCCTGTAGCTTCAAATTTTTTTCCACAAGGGCATAAAATTGTTTAATTTCTAATGCTTTTTCCTCAAATATTTATTTTTTAAAGATTGATTTAGGAAGTTGGGGGAATCCCTTTTGTTGCTGTACCTGCTAGTCTTTTGCATTTCAAGACACATCCTTGAGAGCTGAAGACATGTGACATTAATCAGTGAAAGAAAAGGAGTTAACAGTTGTCTAGCATTTTAGTGTAATTCTCTCCTCTAGAATTAAAAGGTTGATTTTGGCATAAAAATTAGAAGAAAATCTAATCAATTTTGATATTTGTAGTTTCTAAATGCTTGAAGAATCTATTTTTTATTTCAAAGCATTTTAGGTTTGTGTTTGGTTATGAATAGTTTCATTGTCTTGTAGGTGCTTAGCATTTGAGGGACAATTTTGACCTTTCAAGACAATTATCATAAGTATTTTTGATAGGATTTATCCAATCAAATTATTTGTTTTCAAACCACTAGTAAAATATATGTATATATTTATAAATGGTATATCTGTAAGATATTAAATGATATAATGTAAGATATTAAAATCTGTAGATATTAAACAGTATAAACAATATAACATAAGATATTTAATGTGGACTTCTAAACATTAGAGTATTCAAATTGTTTAAATGTTTTTGCTTTTTCATTGATTTATTAAACATTTTCTGATATACAACTTTTATTTTTTGATAAAAGCTATTTAAGTTTCATTATTACTCTGTGTGTTTGTGTGTCTGTATGTTGTATGTCTGCCTCTCTGCCTGTGTGTCTTTTTTTCCTATTTTTATTATTATATATATAATATACATATATACTGGTGAAATATATATATATATCATATATATATATAATACATATATATGATATATAAATAAAAGTGTCTTAGGTAGAAACAACGTCTTTTATTCCTGGGTACCCACTGTGTTCTGTGTTCATCCTTAGGTGCTAACACCTCATCTGCTATATTAAAGAAGTTCAATAAATATTTATTTAATATACAAATGAGTAGATAAACAAAACAAATCAAAATGTAATCCTAGGAGAGAAGAATTTATAAACATCAGTGTGAATAGACAATTACTTCTTTTGTTGAGTAGTTTTGTAAATACTTCTATAGAAATTAGTAATTTCCTAGCATCATTGATATGCTGCAATTTTTTAATAGAAGTTAAAAAACTAAAGTGTTGTGTATTCCAAAAGCCAAGTGAAAGATTTTAATTGACTGATCCTGGTGATGTTTATAATAGTACCTATTTGGAAATGTGGAAGTTAATTATATCTCAAAGATGACCCAAAGGCTTCCTATATAAAGTCAGTATAACATAGATACGATAATAACAAATGATACATTCATAAAATATTACAACCTTTCCATGGCTGCTGTAGCAAATCAACATTTCTTCACATCTCTTCGGACTGGAATTGCCATTGGCTCCACCTCCAAAATGTGTTTTAAGTCTACAACGTCTTCCAGTTTCCTCTGTGAATTTCCAGTTCGGCTCACTTTTTCTTTCTCTCTTTCCTTTCATTCTCTCTTTAGCTCCCACTCATTCTTCAGTTGACACACTCCCGGGCCATGGCAGTCCCCAGGCTCCTCCCTTCGCCGTCTCTCTGCTGAGCTGGCTTCTCCTAGGTTCTCGCCCCCTAGGGACTGCACCTTCCTCTCGGTCCACATCTTCCCAGACTCTTCTTGTCCGGCAGTCTTTGCAAATACTATTTTCTCTGCTTTGAAGACTCCCCCCCCCCCCCCCCCCCACACACACATTTTCAATAGCCTCTGCGACATGTCAGCCTTAATGTCTTCATCTTATCTACATTAGCCTCACATCCAAGTCTTTCTAATAATCTAATCACATTTTCCTATTTTGTTTTCTTCACGGCATTTCTTACTGTCAGGAACTGAAGGCTGGACACTATTTGCCTTCTTACTTGGCCACTGCTTGCTTGAATGTAAGGTTTTTAAAAAGTTTATGCATTCTTGAACTATTTTTTTCTTGTACGTCTCTGCTGCAAATCCAGGACCCAAATTGGACCCTGCAGTTTAGAAAATCTCTTTTGTGAAAGATTATTTAAATTTGAAGAATTGATGTGTGAGGATTATTTTCTAAAGTTAGTCCCATGTAACTCGCCCTCATGTAATAAATAGAAGGAGATGTGATTGGGCAAAGATTCCAGTTCATACACAGGCTTTCTCATTTTTTATTAACTGGTAAATTTCTCTTGACCTTAAATTTTCATGTAATGTGACCATGTCTAGGCGGTGGAGATAAAACAGAATCTGAAAGCCAAACAACTCTACCTGTAAAAACGGTGGTGTCCAGGCTTATAGATGAGGGACAAGCAATTTGAGAATAAAACGGTGAGGGAAGGACTTGTCTTCTCTCCGTACCAGTTGAGAGATTATGCAAAAACAGTGAGCAATAAGGACCAGGGAGGACCATCAGGTGTATTTAGTACAGACACTCCTGGAGTTAAGATGGAGCTAAGTCTCAATGAATCCGTTGTTAGTTGGAGATATCATTAAGTCAACAATGCATTTGATCTGCCTTTCCTACTAAACATCATAGCATAACCTAGCCTAAACTCAGAATACTTATGTTAGCCTGCAGCAGACACGACCATCTAACACAAAGCTTTATTTTATGATGAAGTGTTGAATATCTCATGCATTTTTTTTTTTGAATAGCTGTATCCAAAATCGGTGGAACAAATCACACTGTGGAATATTGCTTGTCTCCTGTGGTGATCACGTGGCTTCCTGGGAGGTGTGGCTCCCTGCTGTATTATCTTGCAGCCCAAGACTATCATACTATATGCTGCTATCCTGGAAAATCACCAAACTCCACACTTGAAGTAGAATTTCTACTATATCACTTTTGCAAAAACTTAAAGCCAAAAAAATTCTTGAACCATTGTTAAGTTGGTGACTGTCCACATATTTATATTGTGCCAATTTCTACCTTTTTTTCTGGACCCATGAAATCAATTGAGGGGGAAAAAAAAAGACATAGCGTGTACTAGTGCAATTAAAAAGTATATTTCATCCTCCAAGATAGGATTCCATTTTTAAATGCCTTCAAATCATACTAAGAGCCAGCTCCACAATAAGCTATACTCCTTTGATAAAGATGGTCACTGCCACATGAAAAACAAAACAATATTTTAATTTATAGGCTTCAACTCGCTGTAAGTCTTTTGCACTGAAGTGACTTCAGGTAAGAGATATTAAAAATCTTAATAGCAAATCCCACTTCCCCTAAATTCCTTGACATAGTATTTAGCACTTAATATCCTTGACTATCTGTTTAGACAATAGGCCACTGAAATGCACATAAATCCTGGCTTCTGGAAACATTTTATTATAGGAAAATAGGAATTAAAATATACAGCTTGATATTCTGTTCCTCAGAATTGTCTTTTTTTATTTTTTTTACTTGGTGACACTTCCCAAGTGGGTCTGCGAGGGTCCCCAAAGTTCAACTTTAAATTATTGCCAATTATCAAGCGAGGCTGCTCATTGGTTCACTTCAAGTTATTTTCCTCTCAGTCAGGTCTCCACAACACACTTTTGTGCGTCCACAAGTCTTGGTCAAAAGAGAGGAAATAGAGTGGCCGAGTTGGGGACTTAACTTACACCCAAATGCAATAACTTAGAAACTTCTTCAGAACTTTGGCATCAGGGTTTTGCCGGGGCCACCTATCTCATCCTGCTCCTCTGTCAGCCTTTGTATCCCCTGCCCATGGGATCGGCTGAGCTATGACATTTTGAGGCTTCTTCCTCCAATTTTCAACCTGGACCGATTGCAAAGCTTCTCTCTCTCTCTGGGACCATTCAAGGCCTTTGGGGTCAGTAGGAAACTAATGACATGTATGTCATCAAACGTATAGAAAAGAATGATGCAGATACAGCACCTTTGATGCAGTAGCTTTACGGTGAGCATCCTAACTTGTTCCTGACAACCAGACTGTCACTTAGAGCTGTTCAATCTGATCGCGTTTGCCAACTGTCTTCTGACATCAATTGATGCTATAGAAGAATTTGCCTTCAGTCTTTTTCTCTTTTTGTGAGTGATTAATATTTTCAGTACCAAGATCCCCAAGATTCCTTTTCATTTTAGGAGTTCAGTGTTATGGTTTAAACCTTAAGTGTCCCCTAAAGATTGATGAGTTTGAAAGGCAATTGGATTATGGGGTGCTCCTTCCCCAGTGGATTAATCCAGTAGAGATTTCATGCACTGTTAGGAGGTGAGGCCTGGCTGGACAGAAGGGCACTAAGAATGTGGCCTGGAAGGCTCTAAACTTGTTCTCCATTCCTCCTTCTCACTGCTTTCTAGCTGTCATGCCGCAAGTAACCCTCCTCCCCACCAGACCTTCTCAGACAGAAGACACTGACCATGCATGGAGTGACACAGACCATGCACGAGACCCGAGAAGCATGAGTCAAAATAAACCCCTCCTCTTTCAAGTTGTGTGTGTTAGACATTGTGTTCCACAGAGGAGAAAGTGGCTAGGACACCCATCCACTGGTGTTAATGCTATATGTCTTACATTAATCATTGCATATTAAATTTTCCTGGGACATTTTGATGTGAAAATTTAGAACTTTTTAAGAACCAAATACTTCTTTCAGATATTTGAGTACTTATGTGGTTGTTTTGTATTAATTTTAGTTTCTTAAGAAAATACTAATTCTTGTCTCTTCAGTATTCATTGTCTTCTTGTGGTATTCCTACACATTTATTATTACCACATATTTTGTTGTATGTAGTTTCTTTTGAAGTCTCCCTTTTTCCTTACCTGTATTTCTATATGTGTTTGTTTATTCATTACTTTTTATAGGATACAATATCTTTCCACATTAATTATATGTGCACCCTCCTAGTAATCTTTGAGGACATCCTTCAATCTCATTTTGAGCAGATGCTTCCTGTAGGAAGCTATTTATGACTTTTTTCAAAAATTCATTACAAGACCAGGCTTGGTGGGAGTTTAATTTTTGGGAATACTATTACCATTGCCCCATCGACCTTTGACTGCTACAAAGGATTGTTGTCTATGTTAAGTAAAGATTCATATTTACTTCACACAGTATATGATGTTAATTATGAAAAATTTGGCTCAAAGAAACAAATACGTCAGTATCAATAACTTCAAGAGAGTTATATGATATAAAAAAATCAAAAGACCTGCAACAGTCTAATACCTAACAATAAACCCCAACAGTTACATCCATAAGCATAATATTAAGGGGGGAATCTTAGATTTACTCAATATATGGCAAAATTAATAAGGTCTAATTTGTTAAAAATATGAAATTATAATTAAGATTTGACAATAATGGTCAAATACTATCATTGAAAGAGAATTTAAATACATTTGAGTCTAGTCTTTTGTGTAATGCTCTTGGTACTTAAGGAAGAGAAAGAAGCATTCCGAAAGTTCAGACTTGAGCAAGTTCACACTGGCTGCAAGTGAGTAAGTCGTTGTGAAAAGTTACGTCTGTCATGACTTTCCTACTCTCCCCTAGCAGTGATGTTACTCTTTATAACTCTTTTCCACTGCTTGCTGCAGCCTTCGTCATCAGCAGAGAAAGTCACAGCTTCCAGCATTTTCATACTTCTTCCAATTGAAACTTATTTTAAGAAAAAGGGGAAGTAATTTCATAGCAGCACAACTAACAATAGCTAAAATATGGAAGTCACCAAAATACCCATCAACAGACCAGTGGATACACAAACTGTGCTATTTATACACAATGGAATACTATGCATCTGTAAAGTCCAACAGCGTGGAGGCTTTTGCAGGCAAATGGGAGAAACTTGAGAACATCATGCTTAGTGAAGTGAGTCAGAAGCAGAAGGCGAAACATCGAATGGTCTCTCTGATATGAGACACCCAGATCACAACTACGTCATGTAACTTAAAAAACAAAATGAACCAGGGAGATAGGGCGGGGAGGGAAGGAGAGAGGGGTAGGTAGGGGAAGGGGCAAAAGGAGAGTGGGAAATTCCTTGTCACCTTGACATCATACATATGTGCACAAAATGCTCAACTTCATTGTAAACCTTAAATTTTGGGAAAAAAGGCCACCAGCAATTAAGATGAAATTTCACTTTGATCATGTGTTTAATAGGAAACATGATTTTAATATTTGATGCCTTAAGAAAATCTCTACTTCCTAAGAACTCCTACCCAAAGCATATATTTCTTGAATATACATATTGAATCAGGTAATAGGTGTATTTCTGTTTGAAGAGCTTTGGTATCATTTTAGTTCAGTGGCTATTTCACACTCTACCAGCAAAGTGCAAGGTGACCTTATCTTCATATCTTTACCAGCCCTTGTTAATTTTTGATAAGAAACAATCTAATAGGTTTGAAATGTTATGTCATTGTGTTTTAAGTTTGCATTACCCTGAAGAGGTACTAATCAACATTTTTTACATAATATGCTGTCCTTTGACATATTTTCTTAGGCCTTTTGTTCTTTTTAAATAAATTTGCTTGTTTTCTTGTTATTGAGTTGAATTTTTGTGAAGTTTTGATAGTACCTTCTTACCAGATGTATCGTTGGTTTATACGTTCTCATTCTGTAGATTGTGTGTTTTACGTTGTTTCCTTTGCTGTGTAGCAGCTTTTTAGCCAGATACAATAATTTTGTTTGCCTGGTTTTGCTTTTGTTGCCTGCTATAGTTTGTGTCTGGCGTGTCTGCCAAAACCTCGTGCACTTGGATGGGGGGAATACCTATGGAACTATTTGTTGTTGTTAAGAGGTGGGGCCCGGTGGGAAGGGGCAGAACGATGAAGCTTGACCTGGAAGGATACATGCTAGCTCTTCCTGGCTCACTAAGCTTCCTGTCTGCCATACTGGGGATCGCTCTTCTGACTTCTGAGCCCTTGCCTTTTACATTTATCACTGCCAGCTGCCTGCGGATGGACTGACACCTCCTGAAATTGTGACCTCAAATAAATCTTTCCTCCTTTAAGTTGCAGATGTTGTTTAACTTGTCCATCAATAAAAAAGTAGCTAAGACGGTGCTTTTGTTCCTCTAGTTGTATTTTAAGAAAATCAGAGTACATAACAATGTGAATAGGTTTTTCCTATATATTTTCTTCTAGTAGTTTACAATTAGTTGAATTTCAAGTTTTATGCGTAAATCTTTTCTTCAGCACCTATGCGTAAATCTTTAACCCACTTTAATTTTTTAAAATAAGATATAAGGTAGTCACAATATATTCTTTTGGGTGTGAATTTCTAGTTTTCCTAAATTACTGAAAAGAGTTTTTTTTTCACATTGTGTATTCTTGGCTTGGGACAAAGATCAGTCAACCTTAAATGTAAGGGTTTATTCTGTTCCATTTTTCAGTGTGCTTGAGAGCTATGTTGTTTTTATAACTACAGCTTTCTAGCATATTTTGAGAGTAGGTATTGTAATGCCTCAAGTTTTGTTGTTTTAGTTATTAGGATCTTTGGTGCTTCCACGCAAAGTTTAGCTTTTTTTCTATTTATTTGGAAAATGCCATTGGGATTTTGATAGATATTGCATTATACCTGTGTATTACTTTGGTTAGTCATTTTACTACTAAGAATGAATTCATTAGGGTTCTACATGAGGCAGGACTGACAGAAATTATACGGAAAAATGATTTATTTCATAGGCTTACAATTAGGGAGAGAGATAGTCCAAGATGGCGGCCTACACCTGCAAGAGCTGGAGTGTCCAGTCAGTGGCTGCTGAGCTATGAGGTAGAGCACCCTACCGGGACTGCAGGACAACTGGTGAAAGTGTGCTTTAGATCTTGGTTGTTCAAAGAACAATGGCAAAGACGGAGACTGATGATTGGAGCTCAGTAGACAGGAGCAAGTCGAGACTGGCACAAATTTGTGCTGAAGATCTGTGTCATGTTGCAAGCTGATATGTAGCAAGCAGGTATCCATAAAGGACTGCTAAGCGAAGAGCCTTCCCAGAAGAAAAATCTCTAACAATCTTCTCCCTTTCTTTCCTACAGTTCGAGCTCCCAGTTGGGCCTCTCTTATGTGGAGTGGGTGTCCTTCTATCATTTACTGGCCCATAAACCACTCATACACACCTATAAGCTCTACCCTAAATACGGTTCCTAAACCCAACAAGTTGATATAAGTCTTTTTTAATGTTCACAAAGTATATATCCAAATAATTAGAATCACTGTATAAAAAAATATTTGCACCTTTTGTGTTTGTTGCGACACCATTCAAAGCAGCCAAAATATGGGATCAGCCTAGGTGTCCAACAGTGGACAAACAGACAGAGTAAGTTAAGTAACAGAAGACTATTCAGTCTTTTAAAAAGAGGTCTTGTCGTTGACTACACATGGGCGACCTTGGAGGTCGTTATGATAAGTGAAGCCAGACACAGAAACACAAACTTTGCACCATCTCACATATGTACGGAATCCAGAGCAGTAGAACTCACACAGGCCGACAGTAGGAAGAGGGTTACCCTGGGTTCAGGGCAGGAGGGGCAAGTGGTAAATGTTGGTTAAAGGATGAAAGGTTCCAGTTAGAAACAAGGGTGATTCATGTTGGTCTTTAGTACAGCATGATTTTAAAAAGAGGATTTTGGAAAGGGGTGGGGGAGGAATGGAAGGTCACAGAAAGGAAGGGGACTTAGACATGACTATTGATGACGTGTGTATGTGACCCAATCCGTCAACATGAGTGCAGTTGTCATATGCCACAATCACGTACTAATAAAAGAAATTTAAAAAATAATATATCTTTGAAATACCCAGGAGAGTAAATTTCAAACATTCATACTAGACCATGAAAGATGATGGCTGTTGATTGGCCAGATATAATATTTCCTCAAGATGTATGTATATATATATATATATATATATATATATATATATATATATATATATATTTCCATCAAAATATCATGCTGTACACCTGAAATATATAATTCTTATTTTAAATGACAAGTTAAAAAATTGTGAAGTATAAGATATTATCATAAATTATTATGTAAATAATAGCATAATTTTTAAATGTAACTAGTTGTTACAATGGTTCATATCATTTCATAACTAAGCTTCCTTACACTTCTTTTGTAACTGGAAACAGATTATAATGAATCCCAAACCTTCAGTATCTCTGTGTTTTTCCTATGACCTCTTATCAGTTCCGTAAGTAATCTACTAAAACATTTATTCTATTTGCATACGAAGAATCTCTTCTGGTGATGTAGATCTCCACTTCTTTTGGAGATGAAGTTGGCTTTGGTGTATCAAATTTATGTTTGTATATTTCTTTTCACTAAATTTGTAATTGTGTAACTTTTCCTACCAGTTAAGTTTCAGTGAAATAGTATTGTTACATTAGTTAATAAGATTACTCATTTAAAACAACTAATAAATATCAAGGGCCCATTGTAAAAGTATTTTATGACTTACCCTCCTGCTTATCCTGTTGTTTTTTGAAAGCAACTGACAGCAAGCATCATTTGACTCCATTTCAAGATCTTAACAATTTTTAGAGAATTTTTTTTTACAAGTTAAAGCTCTTTTCAACTGGGTACTAATATACATTCCATTTAGAAAGTTTCATTAACTCTAAGTGATAATATTATTTTCAAAAAGCTTAATAAATGCAAATATCCATGATGATATACTTGGTGTGAATGAAGGATCTGAAGCAGGAGAAACTAGAAACTAATGTATTGAAATTTATGACCAACAGGTGGCAGCAATTCCCAGAAAGTTCTCACTGCAGCTCATGCGAAATCCCAAGGATCCTAACTCTTGTTTTTTCTTCGTTAGGGTTTTGTAAAGCGCAATATATTTAGGCTGATTGATGAGAGACACTGCTTACTGCTTTAAAAACAAAACTACTTTATTCAATTGTGTCTGTAATTATATATAATGTACTTTTATTTATTATTCTGTGCTGAAATGTACACAGCACACCAATACCTCATTTCTTCTTTGTGGAAGGAGGTTGTGAAGTAATAGTGCATTGGGTACATTAGCTCTTCTAACTCCTCATCCTCGATGGTGTTCTAAAGAAACGACTTTAGTGCTTTCTGACAGATTCCTCTTTTGTTACAATGTAGGACTGACTGGATTTTTGTGGTTGTTTAGAAGTAGGCCACACAACTATTGTAAATCGTAACGTTCAGAATAAGATGTATTTTCAATGCAGCTTATAGTTTTGTAGCTTGCTGTCTTTATTGAAAGCATTTTTTGGTTGTTGTTGTGTACTTCGATGTGTCCTTGAAATTGTATGACCCTATATTGATCAGTTGATTTTGTTCCAATGTGTCTTTTATCAAGGAACACATTAACACAATTAAAGCAAACAAATCAATATGTCTAAGTGAAAAGCTATAGAACAAATCTGGGTCATTTGAAGATGTACTCTAGCCAGTTCGTTATTTAAGGGCACGAGCCTCCAGCTTCCATCCCGTGTGACACAGCCATTGAGTGTTGAGAATATTCCCGTGTCCCTACCTGTTACTTGAGAGCTTGCGAGAATGTGGGGAAAAGAAAACACTTGTGAGTGGGAAGGTAAGTTAGTACATTCTCTGTAAAGTGAGTTTAGAGAATGAAAAAGTAGACCTGCTCCTCACTGTGCATCAAAAGAAAATTAAATCAATACGTAGTATCTTAAGTACCACATGGTCTCAGTTATCTGTGAAATTTATAAAGTTTGTTTCACAGACGTTCAGAGTAGATTGATGGTTGCTAAAGGCTAGGGCTATGACTGGAGGCATAACTCAGCAGTTAAAGTGCTTGTCTGGCAAGCTGAAGGCTCTGGGTTCAAAACCCTAGCACAATATAAACTGAGAATGGTGGCATGTAGCTATAATCCCCAGCACTCAGGAGGCAGGAGGATTGCCGTGAGTCTGACACCAGCCTGGGTTACACAGTGAGTTCAGGACCATTCTGGACTATAAAGCAAGACTGATTTAAAAAAAAAAAAAACAGACAAGCAAAATACCAGAAAACAAAGAAGCTGGGGCCGGTATAGGGGAGAGAAGAAGGAGGAAAAGTTAATAAACAAGGACTAATCAAACGCAGAGCCACTATTCTTTCTTTTGTGACTTCTCTTGCTCCAGTACCTACAAGAACTGAATTTTCACCTTGTGAAGTAAGGGAAAAACTTCATAAAGTTAGTTCTGTGCTTTCAGTCTGACTTGTTCTTTAAAAAGAAAATAAAAAACAAAACAAAACAAAAAATTACGTGTGTGTGAGTGCGTGTGTGGGGTGTGTGTGTGTGTGTGTTCCAAATGGAGACATTCCAACTACTGAAACCTTTCTGCATTCTAGAAAACGCTAGTAAAAATGTATTGTGAAGGTTATGACAACCTGGAGATTATTTAGGATATTGTCTATGTCTTACACAGAAGTGCAATAATTATAAGATTTCACACAATTTCAACATTTTCAAAGAGTACTTCTGAGGCTTAAAATGATGTTCTCAAAAGTTGTACTAAGCAAGGGTTTTTAATGATGTGTATGTTAAATTTTATATCATTACACCAAAATAGAAATATTTGAACTTTCAATCATTGCTTTTATTTCAACAAAGTTTAAATGTGACTCTAATCTGTGTCTTTTCGATTCAACTGAATCTCCTTTGCAAGACGGAGGGAAGAAGTGGGCAGAGGTTATCCTGATACAATGAACAAATTCAGTGTAATGATCCAAAGTTCAATATATCTGGGAGAATCGCTCTGTGATCCAGCTCTTTAGATGTTCACCAAGTACGCAAGCTCAACTCTTCCATGATATAAAGGTTCGACATCCTCTGTTTCATAAAGAAAAAAACCGTGCCTCTGACTTTATGAATCAACCTTCGTGCTTTGGCTAAACTGATAAGCATTTTTCAATTTTCTGCACAGGGCTTGTTTGCGTCTTGAGACCTGCATTATGTAGACAACAAAAGTGAGAATGGAAACTCAGCCATAGCCAAATAACATTTGCACAAATTTTAGGACACTATAAAAATACAGGAAGAAAGAAAATGTTAGTCCATTCTTATGATGCTTTTATGTGGAAATGCACCGCACTAGACAAAAGTATGTGACATAATGTTTAATGGTAGCTACTTAGAAGTTGTTTAGCATATAAAACAATTCAGAAAAGACCTTGGTCCTCATTGAGTTAATTTTTTTTTCCACATACAATCTCGGTAATTGAAGACAGTTCTTTATTCTGTTTCAAATCATATATAGTTAAATTTTCATTAATGAGATATATTTAATATTTACTTGAGGTCCTCATTATCCTATTAGATTGAGTCAGAGCCAATCCAATTTGTCCAGTACCTTCGGCTTTTAATTTTTTTTTTCCTAAAGAAGCCACATAGCTCGGTTGATCATGCTAGATTTCATGTTGAATTACTTAATGAGTGCTGTTTAACATTTGCAATGGATGAGGTGCTCTGCTGGGAGACCAGATAAATTAGGTAACCCAATGGGCATCGTCCCCGCCCTCATTTCCAATGGTATCATTAAAATGGTAGAACTCAACTTGTGTTGCTTTCTTCATAAAGACCCCAGATACAAAAACGGAAAATGTGAATTCATACCAGTATTAATTAGAGACATAAAATGATTCAGAATCTATTTTGAGCCCTCATAATATTCTAACAGCAACAGTAGCCTTACATTATAAATATTTACAACCTGGCCACAGTGTTTTAAAATCTTTATATTTAATATGTCCTATTTATATTTTAATGTATCTTGGTCTCCGTGTGAGTAAAGAAGCTAATGACTCTATGCAAAAATTACTTTAATATTATTTTTATTATTCTGAAAGGTCTGTTTTTCTTCCAAATACAATTACAAGCTCTACTCTGGTGATAGGGCATAAAAACTTAGAAACACTTTTGTAGGACTGTGACGTCTCGAATTTTAACGAAGAGAGAAAGAGCCTTGATGACACTACAGTACTGTTTAATGAAGGAGATTTCTCAAGCGCTTTCCAATTCATTTTCTGTCACATTCATTGATTTGTAAATAACCCCAGACAAGCGAAGACTTAGATGCTTGAGCTGAGACCACGCTTTGTCATTCCAAGAATTAAGTGACTCTTCAGATCTGATACTCTAATGAGTTGACTATGACCAATTTGGGGGGGGGGGAGCAGAAGAATACGAGATACCAATAAGTTCTTTTCAATCCTACTACCTTAGGGTAATTAAAAACTGGAGTGTTGATACTAATCTCTTGTTTAAATACAACATAAAAATTACTCTAGGTCAGACATTTGGAATGAGACAGAGGAACCTTGCTTTGCTCTGGAAATCAGTACCAACGTGGGAAGGAATGCTGAGGAGAGTGGCTGGAAGAACCGTATTGAGAACCGTCTGCAAAAATTAAAACAAAAACCAAGCCACTATGTCAGTAAAGCTGGGCTCTTCCTCAGATATGTCCTTCACCCTGAAGGTTGATACAATACCAAATCCTGCTACATTCAGTGAGGTTAAACTTAAAGTCCCAGGCCTGGTTTCCCAGCGTCCACCAGCGTGGAGGTTCTACTCTTGAGTATAAATGCCACCCACAGGATGATGATTTGCCACTACATGGTAGACTGGTTCCTCCACCGGTCATTACCAGTAAGGAACTGGCACCATCCTTATGAAAGCTAGCAAAATCCTCTAAGGTGCAAGACCGTGGTTTCTGGTCTTGTTAGAACCAATCGAGGGGAAAGGAGCCATTCAGGACCTGGTGCTAAAATTCATCGGCCAGACCCCATATAAAAATCGTCCTCCCCCCCCATTTTGTTGCCCAATGCAGGTTTCCCCACAGGGTTGTTTCTTTCCTTTTCTAGTTACAAAGATTTCTGGTACACTTTTTGAGGCAAAATTGCTATAATTACATTTTGAAATGTCTCAACTGTGGAATGGGGTGGCGCTGTACGCAGAGCATTCATATCACGACGCATTCAATCCTCAGAGCCTCTTCGGGGCAGGATTCACCTGTTCCTTTTGATTAATAAGGTTATTCTGTGCTCAAGAAAGTATATTTGAAGTACAGGTGAACAAACACTTAATAGCTACTAACATGTGACCTTAGAAATATATATGCAGGCTTCTGAAGAAGCTCTAATGGAAGACTTCACAGCTAATGGACACTTCTTTTTCTATTTTTCAAAAAAAAAAATGAAATTTTCTCGTGACCCCTTTTAGTTTAAATTACTTTGAAGAAGGAAATAAAAATTGTGGTTCATAATGAAAACACTCAGCTATATGATGGGTAATTCCAAAGCTGACATTCCCACTTCCCACATTAAAGATTTTTCTTTTTTATGTTAAAGTTGCTACTTTAGGGTATTGGAGTTTGATTTAGAACATGCAATTGTCTATACTGAAGGTCAATATTTTAGGTTAAATCTGCTAGATGAGAGTTTTTAAATATACACAGTGATTTTTTAAAAGTGATGATGTATATGGGAATAAAACAATTGAAAAAGACTACTTAATATCTCAACATTTCTACAGGTCAAGAGAATAAAAAATGAAATTAAGCAAATATTTATGTGACAAAATATAAATGTGCTTAAAATCTAGCAAAAATATAAAATCGCATGTATTAAAATAATGTGAGTTTTGGACTTGTATTCAAAAGATGTAGATTAGGTGCAATAAGCTACGTAAAATTATTTACTTTTCATGTAGATTACTTATATATCCATTGAAAAATTTAGGCCAGAGCATAATATGAATGCGATTAAAGAATCTCTTATTAGGAAATTGGACAATAAATACTGTTTAATCGTGAGATTTCAACAAAGACAAAAGTATCAAATTTTACAAGCTTTAAACGTTCCCTAATTTCTCTGTGGAAAGAAATAAAGAGAAAAAAGAAAGAAACTTTCTTCCAGTCTAGTGAACATGAAGAAAAACAAGAGAGGCCAATGTGTAACGTACACAGGGTTAAAGAGTTCTTTTTCAAAGAAATGTAGAACTAAAATATTCCTAAAGGTCACATGCCACCTCTTCAGCCCATTTAAGGCCTCTGAAATGCCACTCTGAAGTAAAATAACTACCTCTCCCGAAGAGTCATTCCATTAGGGAGCCAACTAACATCAGCACAGAGATAAATGGGAGAACAGAAAATTGATTTTACACTTGTGCTGTAAGTGTGGTCAAATGTTACAGGCCAGCGCATCAAATGGGCTTCTGAAGAATTGCTGCGCCCGAGATATAACAATGGCAGAGGATGTGGTTAAATACAGCTTAATAAGGTGGCCAGATTAGCTGCCTTGTTGTGAAATATTTATTTACTCTATTTGTAATGTGACATGTTCATATATCTCTCTTCTTTTCATTAATAGATCTATCATCCCGATGTTCTTGCAGCTGATACTTTGGGTCCCCATTCACTGCTATCACACGGACCCAGAGACCGGAGGTGGGCGGTAGCAGCATTGGCTTAGGGTGTGCTTGATTTAAAATAGATTGTCTTAAAGTATTTTATTAAAACTTTTTTTGTCATCCCCAAGTCCAGACACAAACATTATCCAGAACAAACAAACAAACAGACAAACAAACAAAAAATAGTATTACTGTTACTAAAACTGCAGTAGTTCAGTGGACCCTCCGGAAGCACCGAGTGAGTATTTTCTTCCCATCCTTCTGTGGTTCCTTTACCTTTCCTGCCTCCGCGTAAGCTGCTCTGATGTTCAGTTGGGAACCGCCTTTCTATTCAGGTGTTTTAGGATAGCGCGTGGTTGAGCGCAGTCAGGTGTGATGAATGTTTCGGAGCGTATTCTTTCCTTACTGCCCTGACGAGCGAGTCTCCAGGGGTAAGTAGAAAGCCAGACAGTGACACTTTTAAAAGTCCCCGTGTGCTCTTGGTAGTTTAACAAGTAAGTCATAGATAATATTTTTCCCCCTGTTTTGGACAGCCAGGTCTGTTCGAGACCATGAAATGCTCTCTGCACATATTGCTGAGCAAGTGCTTAATTTCAGTGTGGACTGTCGGGAGAGTGAATAAACAACAGAGCAAGAAAAGATTAGAAAAAAAAACCAGAAAATTATTCTTTCTCAAAGGTGGTTCTACAGAGAATATCGAAGCCCTCTTTATCTCTTCCCTGTCCTTTCCTGTACAACTTGCTTGTTCTGTGTCTGTAGGTTTTACTATCTGGCCCACTCCTCACCACTCCGGTTTATTTCCTTGTGTCCTCCCTTAGGAGAAAGGAGATGTCTTAAGCCACGCAAACTTCCCGTGACCCCTTGCAGGACACAGGCTTCCCTATGGGATGTAACTCTGCTGTAGGAAAAAATAAATAACCTTGTCCAACTTCAAATGTCATTTTGAGAGAGATGGCACAGGGTCGCATCCTACGCATTGACCTGCTGGAAGTCCCGCTTCAAATGTGTTGCTTTGTTCCTTTCTGAAATCTAAGTATTTAAAACACAGCCTCATTTTGTTGGTTAGAGCACACAAAACTGTAAACATTAGGACAAAAACTGAATATTTTTTAAAGACAGGTGCTTTTGATAGTGAGCGTAGGATGGCGGAACCTGGGCTTTTTGCTGGGAACATGCACCTGAGGAATCGGTGGCTATGGAATCACAGCAGAATCACTGGCTCTCCACTCAGTCTAGTTTTTGTTGTCACTGCAGATTATAATGAGCCACGTTCTCCCGTCACCTGCTTGCAGCTTTAACCTTCGTGGCATGTCATTTGGAACTAAGGTCGGTGTAATCTCTGATGTCTGTTTTCAATGAAGTGTTCAATGCCCCCTTTCAGTGTAAAATATCCCTATAAGTTTCTCAAATACTTTTCTGTGGGAACTTCAACGGTGTCTTAAAATTTGAAGGAATTTGAGAGATAATTCACTTCAAATTATTTACTTGTAATCATGACTCAGAACTCCATTTCAGTTTTTTCTATTTTCTCCTACCCCTTCTCCTTTTCTCTGTTCTCTCCTCTTGCACCCTCTTCCCTCCTTCCTATGCCCATGTGACTTGTTTTCTTGGTTGTTTGGTTCATGTCAGTATTGTAATACTGAAGAGTAAGTAAGGTAGGTATAAAGCTCACATTGGAAGGTGCCTTTCTGAGGCCCACGGGTGAACTTTTTGCTCTGTGTTTCATCCCCTTTCAATCTGTACTGACAGTACATCCCCTTGGCTCTTACTGAGCACAAAGAACAATGGTACAACGTGTTGTCCCTGCTGTCCTTATCCAACCACCACAGCCAAGGGAAGATCAGACAGTAGCCATCCATTGCGGTTTCTGTAAGATGCTGTAATTGACACCACAGGTTTGCTTTAGTGCCAGGAAACTAAGATCATAGGTAGAAAGTCAAAAGTAGAGAGGTCACTTAAAAAGTATGGAAAAAAAACTTTTTAAAAAGTAAAAATATTGAGTCAACTTGCATTTACCTGTCATTTTCAAACATTAAATTTTAGAGGCAAAAGTATGGAAATATTCTCTACCATGTAGTAATTTATAATTGATATTAATTTTTGAAGGAAGAGAGGTATGAATTGTATCTAATACACAATCTTGTATTTGTATAGCTTTTATAATTTAAAAGAAATTTGTATATATATACAAATATATATATATATATAATATTTACATTGAACTTGAGTATTTTATGCACATATATACTGTGTCAAAATTTCAACTTCTTCTCCTTTCTCTTTTTGATGATCTTACACCCTCCCCGCCTCAAATTTGTATGTTATATTGTTTTATTTAGGTTTTACAAAAACTTGAAGAGGTAAAAGAAAAATCAATGTTTATTGTTCATGTTATAAAACTGAGAGGCAGATGGGCACTTGTAAAGCTAACTGCTTATTTGATCAGTATAAGCTAAGTAAACTACTACAACATATGCTACAGCTCGCTCAATCCCTCCTAGTCTAGTTACTGAGTCCAGTTGAGTCACAGCTGTGAGCTGGCTCCTAGCTCTATACAAACGAGGACTGCAAGGCACGTTGAAACTTCCAGGCTTTGGATCTGTAGCGAGACCTCTGATGTTACCTGAGTCGAAAACTGAAGGTTCGTAAATATGCGTGGCCTAGACACACGTTTTGCTTGGCTGATACTCCATTGACTCTTAAAGCGTGTCTTAAGTTCTTCAGCCACCTGTCTGCAGATCATCCAGAAGTCTTTACATATGGCCTCTCTTGCACACTTAGAATCCCTGCTAACACAGCCTGCTTCTTGGTTGGCAAAGAGCACTTGGAATAAGGATGGCAAACTTGGTCCCATGGCTACTCTGGCTTCTCATTAGTGGCTTTCTTCATTTACTTTACTTGTATTGCTGTTCCCCAAACAAGGAAGTTCAACTTTGCAAGCTTTTGAAAAATTCACACATTAATTCATGTCTTACATCACCTGGTATATATAGCCATTTTGAATAATATACTTACAGCTTCATTTTAAAAAAAATGATCAAGTTTTAATAATGTTGACCCTTGACAATGAACCCTTTTTGCTCTCTTATCTTTGGGGAAAAACTGTAATGTACATTTGTCTGTGTTATTTTATTGGCTGGTGTTGTATCTTTAAATCATTCACTGAAATTCATCCCAAAATTTCAAATATCTTTTAATGATCGTCTCTGTAAAATGATCCTAAATACTTCCCCTCATTTTCATCACCACATTTCAACTGCTGCTGGCTGTAATAACACTTTTATAGTGAGAGAATTGATAACAACTGTAGAATTTTTGGTATTAAATGTTCTTTTATATATTGTTTACAGGTCATTCTGAAGACTTAAAATAAAAAATAGCAGTAAGTGTATTCAGAGAAAAACCATTTTCTGCAACTGAACAGTCAGAGGAGGAAATGCAATCGATACCCTGTCAGGCAATCTCTACCATTCAATAGATACTGCTTCACTCTGCATAGTCAAATAGACTCACGTTTTTAAGTCTCATCAATGACTCGAAATTAAGCTCTTGGATTCAGAAAGTGTGGCTTTGTCAATTCCATGAGTTCATTTCATCTGGGAATGGGAAAAATACACACACAGGAGCCTATACAATTATGTGATAATTTGTGCCCAGATGTGTTGAGCAACAGATACTATTTGTAGAGATAAAATAGTGAGCGACTCTAAAGCGGTGGTCACAAGCGAAACAGAAATAAATGGGCGGCATGAAGATTTATTTTAAATCAGTGTTGTCCCGACTTCTTCTTTTCCTGGTATACCTTCAGAAAAAAGGAATTGTCTTGAGCCACATGTAATATACATAGTTAATGTACATAAGCAACCAAGCTATGCATTCATATGCTTTTTAAAAGATAATTTTATTTTATTAAGAATAATTTTATTATGGTAAAAAATTCACATCACTCAAAAACTAACATTTTTTGGTAAATATGTGAGTTCCAAATCCTATAACACATTAGGATTATGGGGTGCGGGGAATCAGTCTGCATCTATGGTCACCCTACTTCAGAGGTTAACCCTTTTCCTGGCTGACCACTGCCTCTCTTTCTACCCTATCTTCATGTTGGGGCCTTTTTATGTCATTATTTTTGTGCCTTTTCTAAGAGGGACACCCATCTATAGTTGGGGCAGAATAAAACAAGCTAAATATTTGGCCTTTTGGTTTGTGAAGTTCATGCACCAGACTCTGTGAGTTTGATGAATGTAGTTGTGATTCTCGTTAAGATCTCAAGGTGTGCAACAGACAGTTTCTTCCAGTTTTAGCCTTAGAGAATTTCTTCCTTGGAAATACTTGTTCACAAATATAGGTCCTGCCGAAAAGAAATAACTAAGAGAAATAACTAAGGCAAGCTTGTAAAGCAAGGCATATCTGGTTTTGAGAAGACAGGACTTGTAAAAGTCAAGTACAGGGACATGATCAAATTTTTCTTTATGTTGCGTGTTAGATCACCTCCATGCATTTCATTTTAAAATTGGCAGATATGTATTTATGTCAACTGAAAACAGAAGCATAATTGTGCCAAAATATTGTTTGGTTGGGGGACTTAAAATCTACTTTCAAATTATTGTTTCAAATAAAAAAAATCAAGGTGACATAATTTCAGGATCATGGTTAGCCAATGTGGTGAAAAGCATAAAATTATTTGCCTTCATTTATGCTTTTGGATAATTTTGGTTTGCTCTTATACTTTAAAACATTGTATTGATAAGTTGGGGTTTTTTCCCTTGAAGACACATGTTGAATTTATTAAAATAATCAATTTAATTCACTAAAAATATTCAATTTGCAGACCAGTTTTCATCACCAAGTTCTGGAACACATTTTGTTATTTATACCATAAAATGATTTGATTTTGTTTCATGAATCATATGATGTATTCGTAATTTTCCTTAACTTACCCATCTTACTTCAAAAAAAAATCATCCTGCCACAGTGAGCAAATTTATCTTTAAGGAATTCTTGAAAATTGTGATTATTCAGTCTCTTGGCTCTTTATAAATTCATAGCCCTGATGACGATTTGCATGCCATTATCGACTTTGAAAGGATTTGTATATAAATTTTCTTGTTGAGGTGTGCAATGATGCTTCATCAAATGTGGGTTTTGAGCAGTGGTTGTGTCAACCTGTGTTACTTTAACAAGTTTTCTCCTGTCCCCTTGTGGGACACCATCAGATGTATTCATAATGTACTTTAATGTACTTCTTTCTTTTCCACTGTTTTATCTAAGTCTCTTGGTTTAGTTTTTTTAAAATGGAACTAAGAAAGCTATTTAGAGCTCAACGGGCTAAGCCAACTAGAATTTTCAGGACAATGTACTGAAAAAGAGAGATCTTCACAGAGAAGAGAGAGCCTGGGAGATGTGCTAAAATGTGCCTTCAGATCTTTGGCTGAATATTGACCAGGCGGGGCGACTACCAAAGCTGGCAAAGGGAGGAACACAAAAATTGGCAGGGCAGCTGTTGCTGTGAAACAGGACCCAAAAGACTATGATTGCAAGTGGCTGGCATGTTATACACATGGCATGGGTCAAAACCATCAATAAACCACTATATGACTACATAATATAGAAAAATCATTGGCTGAAATTTAATGTTCACTTATGATATAATTTCTCAGGAACTATACTATATCTATCACCATAAAGAAAATCTTTATTCTGTATAATTAACATGCAGTCATAATAAAACTGATACTTAAGAAAATAAGATGTTGAACCATAAAATAAAAAAAAAAAAAAGTTAAGCTTACTTCTAGTGTACATAGAAGACATTTTCAGTTTTACAAGGTGGAGGCAAAGTCCAATAGAAATCGAATAAAATATGCAAGCCTATGTTCTACTATAGACGATGCATAGTTTGTGTTAGACGGAAAGTCATTAGCAGACCTGGAAGGTAGTGGCTGGGACTGCTGTAAAACTGAGGAGACATTGTTTTTCATCATCATCATCATCATCATTATTATTATTATTATTATTATTATTATTATTATTATTTTCGTTAGCCATAGGTATGAGCAGCACCTAAAAAAAGCAGTGGCATATTTTTCAGATAAAGATGGCGATTTTTTAATTTCCCGGCACTTTTACCTGACCAGGTGACTAGACAAAGGAGAAAGTGGGGAGGAGAGATAAAAGTCACACCCCAGTGACTGACTTGACACTGATCCAATGACATATATCTTATCGGGAACTGCCAATAGGTAAAAGGCAGGGGAGGAGCTTGTAGTCTAGAAATTTAAAATCTCCTTCCAACATATTTTCTGTGTGCCTTTCTTCACTTGCATGTGGGAAGGTCACCCCTTTTTGCAAAAAGATCATTAAAGCCTCCTATTTCTGTCCTCCATGCCTACCATGTCCTTTTTTGTTTGGATAATGAACTCATGCAAGCTGTTTCCAAAAATTTGGGAACAGAACAGGATTTAAATGCCTGCTAGAGGAGGACGCCCCAAGAAGAGGAGGAGGCACCTCATCTAGTTTTCAAAGTGGCTGACTCTAACTGGTGGGTCCAACGTCTTGTGGAGCTATGAAAAGTCTGAGATGGATTACATCTGGAGACAGTAAGGATGACGTTAAAAGAATAGAAAATCGTAGCTGGTCAGGAAAACTTCCGGTACCAAGGTCGGAAAGTTGAAGAATCTTAAACCTACTAGTATTGCCTTGGTACCCAGAGAATACCCTCGGTAATTGGGGGTAACCAGAGCTTGTGAGAAAACTCTAGTATGAGAGGTTGAACATTCTGCAGGAATAGTGGGAGTTTGGGAGAAACCTCCAACAGGAGGGAGGGGTGGGGACTGAGCATTCTTCGGCTAAAAGATTCAAAGTTAATTTGTGCGAAGATGAAAGGTAAAAATTCTAGGCTGATCAGTGAGAAAATGGACTCTCAGGAAAAAAAATCAGGATTCTCTTAAATTCCCTTGAAGTCCACTGGGGAGAATGTTAAAATTCCGGGAGGATCATTCTCGTACAAGGGGTAAGGCAGAACAAAAAGAAAAAAAATGATATAAGAAATCTGCAGTTTGGATAAACTGAATGGGCCTGCAATGGTGTGGCCAACATGTGCAGATGCCTTGAGGATAGACCTCCGCCTGTACCGACTCAAGGCAGAGGTATTGCAAATCCAAGCCCAGCATGGACTGTTTACCAACTTGTTGGGTCCTTGTCTCTAAATAGGGACATAGCTCCTTGCAAAGGTCATGGATTCGGTTCCTGGTACAGTAACAATCTCCACGATAATAACAACAGCAGAGCCAGTTCTGTTGGAATTACAGTGACTGCGTTTACTAAGAAAAATATGTAGCAGTGATGTTCTGATGAAAGATACCGGGAGGTGCAGGATAATGACCAGTGAATAAATGGAATAAATGAATAAAATGAGGTTATTAAAATTCTGTATTTGGATGGCGCTTCCCGAGGTTTGGAAGCTGAAGGATGTAATGAATATACAGTGCTAAATGAAAAAAAAAGATTAATTGTCATAGAAAAAGGGAGATTGCTTAAGAAGTCATCAGCACTTGGCCCTTAATCAGGCTTTAAAACTGCTTGCGGGCACTGAAGGGACCATTTATGCAGATTCAAGGTATGCTTTTGGAATAGTCCACACTTTCGGGAAGTTATAGTATGAAAGGGAAACTGGGTCCCGCCTGATGGCAGGAAGATGCTTAACAAACCTGTTATGAGAGAATTAATGACGATGTGACTGTGACGCCAGGGAAGTCACTGAGATCACAGGCTATGGGAAATAGACCCAGATCACATCTCTTATGGAACTTAAAACAAAAAACAAAGTGAAACAAGGGGGTAGGACAGGGAGGGAGGAGTGGGTAGGGGGAGGGACAAAGGGAGAGTGGGAAAGTCTCTGTCACGAGATACGTAGGTGCACAAAATGCTCAACTTTACTGTAAACCCTAAATTTTGCGCTTATACATATCAATACAATGGGGAAAAAGTCTATGGATATACAGGTATCTATACTTTAGCCAAATAGGTCTGTAAGGATTGTATTATCTGTCAGAAGATTGCTGAGATGTCTTCCACAGACTTTAGGGCAGCCTCCTGAGGGCATACCCATCCCACTCTTCTCTACTACCCTATTTTTGATGTAAAATTATGACAGAGTTCTTTGTCTGAAGGGAAAAGGATGATGAGAACTTTTCTTTGACTTAGCAAGCTGAATTACTTTTTGTGAGTTTGTACTCAAAATTAGGGATCTTCTAAAAAAATACCTAATATTCCCATATTCCAGTCTTCTCAGATTTTTAAAAAAATAAATATTTGGTATCTCTTGTCAAAGCCCAGGGACAGAGAGGAACAATGTTATCTTTGACCAAAAATTAGCACTGAACTGGTACTTGGTCAAAGGAAAAGGAAACAGACTCTGTAACCAGCGTTTGCCTTGTTTTCATAGAGTGGCAGTTTTTTTTTTTTTTTGAGTGAAACAATTTGATTATCTGAAGTGATGATACTTGAAAACACAGCTTTACTGTGACAAGATAACCTCTCTTCAAATCTCAGTGGCTGCCTTAGCTGAAATCAGTCAACATGTTCATTGGTGAAGAATAAAGATGTCAGCTAAGAAAATCCTGTGTGAGACAGATGAGGGGAGAGAGAATCTGTTTTTTCTACATATTCGATTCATGGCTTTATTTCACAGATTGGAATAAAGAATTTTTCTAGTGCCTAGTTTAACATTGAAGTAAATTCAAAAGGTGTACCTGGTGGTTCTTCAACCTCACACTTGGAGAATGGTTTTTGGGTAGGGGAGGCACTCATCACAAGTTTAATAAATAGGTTTCTGCATGGATTTGTTCTAGCAGTTAAAGAGTAGGAAGCCTATACTACGGTGTTTGTGAAGTCAGCTAACCAAATACTTTCTTCACTTGTTTATAAATAGGGTAAGTTCTTAATAATCTATTTGTCCTGAAGTGGCTTAATCCTTTTTAATATCACATTAGAGACCACTTTTTATTAGATTCACCCTGAAGGTGCTCGTGTTATTTTAAAAGACATGTATCTATGAACAACAGGAGAATTAGGGACAGGAGGAACTTATTATAAAACTGTTTCTCATGTAACAAGAGCAGGTGGTTTCATGGTGCAAGATTATCTGATGTTTCTTAGGTTTAAGTGGCTCAGGTGAGATAGAGGAAAATTTGGTAAGGTTAGAGAAGTGAAGAAAAGATTGATCCTTAAGTAGAAGACATAACTGTGTCCCAAGTGTAGAGAAGAGAAAGAATTGAATAAAATAAGTAAAAAATATTAACCATTTAGAGGCAATTTGGGCCTACTGATATAAGGTACCTAAAAACTAGCAACTCTTATTAGAAATGATGAGAGAAAGTTAATGAAAATCAATGACTATAAAATACAGGAAGGACATTGTTGTGGTTAGGATCTGGAGTGTCCCCCAAAAGTCTCATGTGTTTTAATGTTATGGATTGTCTATGGAGCCATGTAATGTTGGTGGATTGGGGTCTGGCCTGGAGGGGTGGATTGCAGTTGTTGGGATTAGGGGCGTGTGACTTAAGACTAAGGGCGTTTGAGTTAGGACTAAAGGTGTGTAGTGGCCACACCTTTGATACCCGGATGTATGAGAGACTAAGACTGGGACTTGGACTAGTCTCAATTAGTCTCACTTGCCTGTCTGTCTGTGATGTCCTGAGAAGCTGCCTCCACCTCTCTGCCTCTGCCATGTACTTCAGTTGCTGCCGGCCGCGCCTGAATGGGCTGTGGCCATCTGAAACTATAAGCTAAAATAAACCTTTCTTCCCCTAAATTTGTGCGTGTCAGGTATTGAGTCGCAGCAATGAAAAAGTAACTGAGACAGGCATCATGGATTCACTATACTTAATAACACAAATAATATATATGTTATGAAATTAATTTTTTATCCACAAGTTGAAAGTTCCTGTAATTCTGTTTGATTGACAATTCTAAATAAATTCTTGTACCTAGAAATGCTTTCTATAAATAAGTTATGAAATCTCCTAGTCATTTTGCCATGGTATTAGCATGACATCTGTTACAAATATGATGGAAATATATTGTTTATACACTTAGACAGTAAATTTGATATGACATTAAAATATGTATTTGAATGCCTCCGGTGTCAGTTCTAGCTCATTTAGACACTGTCTTTGAACAAATAAATAGCTGGTTGATGGCACCTTTTAATTTTTTTCTTCTAGTTGATTTTAATAGATTATTGCCTCTTTTAGAGCCATCTGAAACGTTTTTCTTCATTCATTTACAACATAAATTAGCGTGTCATTTTTCCCGTGAGTTTTGAAGGCAGATAGGATATTGACAATGCCTGTACAGTGTGCATCTGTATGCACACTTCAAGGCTTTAAATAAGTCATTTGAAGAAGAATAGGCCCTCATGAGCATCTGTCATTGCTATGTGATTATTGTGAGCTGAAATTGCAATATCGCTATTAGAAAATGAAACAATGCCAGGGTTATGGTAAAATAAAAGTCAATTCTGGAAATAGCAACTGCTGGCTATTGTTTAGTCTGCATATTCAGAAGCCGGAGGTTATCATTTGATCTTGAGAGGAAATTTTTTGTATTGATCAAGATGTTTCTTAGTCTTTTTATCATTTGAAAATTGCATTAACTTCTTTTTTATACTTAAGAATAAATATAATAAAATAAAAAAATATATGTAATCATTGAACTGTTGCACAGAAATGTGAACTTTTTTGGGTCAAGTTGTTAATTATACTCTGTGTGTTATTACTCCAAATCCTGACATTTGTCACATTATTGTGAAATATACATTAGTTGACCTCCTCTTTATCTAGTTTTTATGATTTCCATTATTCCATATTTTCATGATTATTATTCTATTTGACTCAGTAAAGCTTTGATGTTTCTACATCCTTGCTTTTTAATGATCTATTGTTGTGTAGAGAAAGACTACAGCGTTCAAACAGCAAGAAATCGCAGAACCGACCAATCAATACTTGCTATTATTTTACTTTTGTGCTTTTACTCTTCTGTTGTAGATATTTTAATAACTATACCTCAAGATGAATGCAGCTTGTGATCCTCTCTCTAGAAATGGACTTTATCGCTAGTCCTGGACTTTAAGACTTATCCAACTGAACCAACCAGCTTAATTCAAGTAGAATTAACATGATATTTTTGTAACAAATGTAATAAGTAAAATAAGATTGTAATAATACATAAGATTACATAATAAAAGCATGAATTTTATTTAGGTAATTCTATATAAAAAGATGCTGTTCAATTGTGTATATTCATTATATTGCTAATGATTTAAAATCATTGATATTTATTCCTTGTCTTATAAAAACTACAATTTCATATTAATTTAGTAACTTTCTCTTTAGAGGGACACAGTACTTACATCCACAACTTTAGGGAGGAAAGATTACAGTTTCAGAATGTTGTGATCCATTCACATGTGAGTGACTGGAAATAGTCTGACAGAGCAGGATCTGGACTCAGGTCCTGACTTCATAGCGAAAAAAAAAGCCAAGTTTGGGAGGAAGGGCAGAGCTACTCTTCCAGGTCACACCTCAGGCATGTACTTCTTCCAGGTAGGCCCCACCTCCCAACAAAATCCATTAGTACATGGGGGATACGCTGGATTCAAATTGTAACATATATGCAATATTTTCTAAATTAGATCAAAAAAGTATTTTTGAAATACTGTTTAATTTTTATCATTCAAATAGTTTATGTTATTTTTGAAACATTTTCTCAAATAATGTGTTTATGTACTCACAAGTATATAAATAAAATTGGGATTATATTCACTACTAACAGTAATGTGACTGAAGACATTATGTCAACTTTAAGGAGTCAGGAACCACACCTGGATTAGGGTTTGGGAACCAAACCTACAGTAGGAATTGAGAACCCACCTGGATTAGAGTGCGAGTGACTCGTGGGCCAGCGAATGAGGGAAGAGCACCCACCCAGATGTGGGAGGCCCAGCTGGAACTCCAACAAGGAACAAGGATGATTGTTACATTCCACAGATCTTCATCACAGATTTCTTCCAGTCTCGACTTGCCCCTGACTTCCTGTCGCTGATCTTGAGTCGCTGATCTTCAGGCTCCAGTCTTCACCATTGTTCTTGGAACAACAGAGATCTACAGCAGACTCTCACCTCACCGGATCTCCTGCAGTCCTGGACGGAAGATCTACTTCCCGGCTGAGCAGCCATCTTGGACTATCTCTAGCCTCGGATTAGTAAGCCTCCTTATAATTTTTTTTTTGTTATAAAATCTCTAAATTCTGCCTTTTAAAAGAACCCAAACTAACACAAATAACTAAAATGTGAAAGATGATGAAGTATCTATCAGCAGACTAAAGAATGCAAAATTGTGGAATATGTACAGGTCGGAGTACTGCGCTTCTATAAACTCCGATAAGTTTGAAGTTTTTGTAAGTATACGGATGCCACTTGAGACCATCAGGCTTAGTGAAGTGAGTCAGATGCAGAAGGTCAGATACCACATGGTTTCTCTAATGTGAGAAACCTGGAACACAGACATTTTACAGAACCAAATGGGTGTGATAGTGGGAATAGGGGGGATAAGGGATGGTGTTGGATGGCCAAAAAAGAGAGAGGAAGGGATTGTAATGTTGATGCTGCGTATATGTGCATGAAATACCCAAGCTCAATGTAACTATTTTCCCCCACATTTTATTGATATGTATACATGCAAAATTCAAGGTTTACAATGGGGTTGGGCATTTTGTGCACATTCGTATCTTGTCAATGTAACTACTGTGTACTGCGTTTTCCGTAGTAACATGAATGCATATACAACAAAGTAATTTATCACTCATGTGAATCCTTGTATCTTTCACAACATCTCTGGCATATGATAAATACTCAATGACAGATTTACTTTGAAGTGATTACGTGGAATGACTAATGTTGAGAACAATGGTGGTTGGCCAAATTTCAGAATCCTATACTCTCTTAACTTTCCCATAGTATATGTCTACTTTAAAAATTATTATTATTATTATTTTCACGAGTTGGATGGGTTGTTTTATGAAAGTTGTACTTCCTTTGCAGCGTGGACTGTCTGAAGTTGCTCTTCCCCCGGGAGTGGGAGCAGTACAGCTGTTCCCTCCTTCCCTTTTTTTTTCTGCCTCTGTTGTGGTCATAACCAATTTATAGATTTCCCTAATTCACATCTTATTACTGTATTGTTTTTGACAACATCATGGGGCATATATGACTCCGATGTCTCATCTAATTCAGTTAGGGCTTCTTGCAGGTGTAATTTTTGTTTTCATTACTATGGGGGTGCTGTGAGCCAAAGACTCAGCTCTCTCTGTGTCTTTCCTGTTTAAGTTAAGCTTCTTGATTTCTTGGGGCCACTTGCTTTCTCTTACTTGGGTGCCACAAAAATTTCCGCTGTTCTGACCTTTTTTGGGCTTGCGTTTCATTCACTACACTTTGCTTCTCATGGTAATTCATTTGGGGAAACTTTGGAACTGTATGTTTTATTCGATGCATTTCTCTTCCACATGATTTCTGCCCCAATACTCTGGACTGAAGTGGGTCGATGAACCTTTCCCTCTTCAAGTGACTCTTTTGTTACTGAACATGGAATTTGGTAGATGTGGCCTCTGCTCCACTGGCATTCTTAACCTAGAAATTCTACCTTCCGGTGTTAAAAGGAATTAAATTCTCAAGTGTTCTGGGCCTGTCATACTAAAAATGTCTCAGTGAGGAAAGGAGCTCTTGCTTTGGGAACTTAGATCTGCAGAGATGAGAGGTGCCAGAAGTCTTCCCTTCCTGTAGGAATACCGCAGCCACCGAAGAGGAGGAAAGAAGTCCTGCCATTTTACCATAACTGCCGTGATTAAAGCATTTGGAGCTGTAGGTAGGGTGAGAACGGAAGAAACATAACATATTTGTATTGCAGATTGTTGCTATTATTACAAAAATTTAGTAGATACTCTCCTGCCCCCATGCACCTATGATACACAATGGTTACATTGAGCTTGAGAATTTTGTGCACATATGTATGATGTCAACTACATGACAATGGTGGTTGTTGGCCAAATTTCTGAATGCCTCCCTCTTGCCCCTGACTCCCAAAACCTCACCTATTAGGCTTTTTTATTTATTTGTATTCTGAGTTTTTCATATTAGAGAAATTATGTAATATTTAATCTCTTCATGTGATTCACTTCTTTAAGTGTTATAGTCCTAGTTGTGTCCATTTACCAACAAATGAGTCAAATCTGTCTGTACTCCATTGTGTGCAACTACTACACTTTTCTTTATATCCATTGGTCTGTTAATGTATATTTCGGCAGCTTCTACAATCTGGCTATTGTTAGTATTATTAGTTGTGCTGATATAAACATGAGTGTACATGTATCTTTGCAATATGTTGTTTTCAAATCTTTGGGAAAGAACCCCAGAAGAGATATTACTGGATCAAATAGATGTTTTTCAGCTTTTTGAGAAATTCTCACACTGCTTGTTGCAGTGTTTGTACCAGCAGTATAAAAGGGTTCCTTCTTCCCTGCAACCTTGCCAGCATTAATTGCTCTCGGAGTCGGTGGTATACACCATTTTCACTTGGGTAAGATGACATCTTAGTGTTGCTTTGATTTGCATTTTTTTAGTGGCTAAGGATGTTGAACATTTTTCCATGCATATGCTGACCATTTGTACTTTATCTGAGAACTGTCCATTCATTTTAGTTGCCCACTTTTAAATTGGGTTTTTGATTTTGAGGGGCTTAATTTTCTTCAGTTCTTTGTATATTCTACATATTAGCCTTCTGTCCAAGTTATAATTGGTAATTTTTTCTCCATTTTGATGGTTCTCTCTTCACTCTTTTGATTGTTTCCTTTGCTGTGTCGATGTCTTTAGTTTGGCAAAATTTCATTTGCTATTCCTGGGAACCGGAATCGATTTCATTTGATGTCCTACTGAGGAAATCTATATCCATTCCAACATATTTAAGAGTTTTGCCTTTCTTCTCCTCCAGGAGGCTCAGTGTTTCCGTCTTAGTGTCTAGGTCTTTGGTCCACTTTGGTTTGGTTTTGGTACATTGCAATAGGTGTGTGTCAAGATTCGTTCTTCTGGAACCAGCCCTCCTAGCCCCATTTATTGCAGGCACCATGCTTCTCCTATGTATGCCTTTGGTCCTCTTGTCAAATGTCAGATAGGTAAGGCCACTTGAGGCTGTCTGTGCATTCTCAGTTCTGTTCCGTTGGACATCCTATCAGTTTTTGTGTCGCTACCACGTATATTTTTATTGCTTTGTAAGATAACTTACGTCTGGAATTGTAATTCCACCTACTTTTGTCTTGTTACTCAGGATTGCTTGGCTCTTCTGGGTCCCTTTTAGTTCTATATGAAATTTAAGATTATTTTTTCAAGTTCTGTGAAAAATGTTGGTATTGTTATAGGAATTGTGCTGAATCTGTATACCTGTTTCGGCAATATAGCCATTTTGACAATATAAATTATGTCTCTTCAGGAGCAATGGACATTATCTTAGCTTTTTTTTCATTCCTGTGACTCAATACCCCAAATCCACAAGGTTAAGAGAGAAAGGGCTTATTTTAGCTCACAGTTTCAGAAGCTCACAGTCCACTCAGGACTGGCCAGCAATAGTGAAAGTATATGGCAGAAGCAGAGATGGAGGCAGCTCCTCGATATTACAAACAGGTCAAGTCAAGTCTAGTCTCTTAAGGAAAGCAGGGAGCAGCTTTTATATGCTTCAGATCCATCCCAGTATGGAAAGTCTGGCAAAGGCCCACCACATGCGCGTAATCCAATCTACATACCTGTAATCCACCCCTGCAGTCCAGGCCCCTCTCTCCCGGCCACACATGATTCCATAGATAATCCACAACATCCAAATACATGAGACTTCTGGGGAGCAGTGCAGGTCCAAACCACAATAGATATCTTTACATTTTCTAATGTTCTCTTCTATTTCTTATGATATAGTTTTCATTGTAAAGGTCCATAATTTCTCTATTAGGTTTATTTCTCGGTATTTGATTTTTTGAGGAACTACTGAGAACAGGATTATTCTTCTCAGAGAGTTCATTGCTAGTGGAGGGATGCTACTGATTTATTTTCCCCCATTTTATTGATATGTATAAGTGCAAAATTTAAGGTTTACATTGAAGCTTAGCATTTTGTGCACCTACGTAGCTTGTCAAGGTGACAACTACTTTCCCACTCTCCTTTTGTCCCTCCCCTTACACACCCATCCATCCTTCCCCGCCCTACCCCCCTGTTTCCCAGATCACAACTCTTATGGAACTGAATTATTTTATAAATTTTGCATCCTGCAACTTGACAGAATTCGTTAATTAATTCTAGGAGTTTTTTTTTTTTTGGTAGAGTTTTTGGGCTCTTCTATGTGCAGAATTATCTCACCTGCAAATACAGATTGTTTAATCTAGTTCTTTCCCAAAACTTATTACCTTTATTTCATTCTCTTTCCTGATTGCTCTGCCTTGAGTTTTGAGTACTATGTTGATCAGGATTGGTAAGAGTGCACAGCCTTGTCATGTTCCTGATTTAAGAAAATGCTTTTAATTTTATCCATTTAGTGTAATATTCACAATAGGCTTAACAAAAATGGCTCCTATCAGCTTGAGGTAAGGTTATTATATACCTATTTTTCTCAGGGTTTTTTTTAAAAATTATGACTGGATGTTCAATTTTGCTAAAGACCTTTTTTTAACATATAATGAGATGATCATGTGATTTTTTTTGTTCTTGCTTTTAATTTACGTGGTGTACTACATTAATTGATTTACGTATGTTGAATCATCCTTGCATCCCAGAAATAAGGCCAATTTTTGTTTTTGTAGGATCTTAAGGTAATTCATTAAATTGCTTACTGGGGATAACTCAGGATTTTTAAAAATGTGTGCATCTATAGCTATTAATTTTCTTCTTAGCGCTGCTGTCATTATGTCCCACAGGTTCTAATATAATGTGGTTCAATCTCCATTTGACTCTAAGAAATTCTTGATTTCTTCCCTGCTTTTCTTTGGTGTAGTTGGTGCTGTTGGTCTCCCTATCTCTATGATTCTTGTAAGTACTTTCTGCAACACTAATCTAGTGGTTATGAATTTCCTTTAGTTTTCTTTATCATGAGAAATTTTAACTTCTCCCTCTATTTTTAAGGATGGCTTTGCTGGATATATCAAAACAGGTCTGGTTTGACATTTACGTCCTCTGTTCCCATGGATGATGCCATTCTATGATCTCCTGGCTTTTAAAGTCTGTGTTGAGAAGTCTGCAGTTATTCTCATGAGTTTGTCTCTGCAAATTACTCTTTGTTTTTCTCTTACAGCTTTTAATATGAGCATAATATATTTAATTGCTGTAGATATAATAAAAAAATGCTAAATTATAAAATCTTCTTTCCAGAGTTTCTTTGTGTTGATTTTACTGAGGCATATATCCATCCTACACATCTTGAATTTCAAATTTATTTTACCCACAAAGCATCCAGAGCTCTACCTAGCTCCTGTGCTACTCAGATGTCCTTTAGGATACTTTTAATAGCTCAGAATTTCATATTTTCAAACTCAGTTTATATATTTTCAAATATTTTGTAGGAAAAAGAACCATGCTGTACATTGGGCTTATTTCTTGTCACTCCTTTCTTTTCTCAGTCTATAGTTCCTTCATTCTTTGAAACAGTTAGATGTATATATTATAAGTTTTTCTCTGTCATATGACTTTTCTGAAAGCTAATCTTCTGAAAGACAGATTCTACCTATCTAATCAAAGAAATATAACTATTTCAATTTTAGTTTTTCATTTTAATCTTAGGAATGTATCCAATTATTATATTTGAAACTCCTGTTTATTATTATATATTTACGTCTTCTTTTGCATCATTTTAATGCCTTTCACTTTCTCTGTGATGACTGATAGAATTTATAATTTTTCTCTTTCACTAGCTGACTTCCTGGGGATGTATTCCGGTCTTTATTGTCATATCTGAGAATGTTAATTGATTTTTCTAGTTTCTATTTTTAAGTCATTTTAACCTTGTTTACCTTATTATTTCTGTATTGTTACAGTGTATTATTATTTTTTATTAAGAGAGCTTCCCTATGGATGTCTTATGTTTGAGATACCCTCCTCCTCTTGCCAAAAATTGTGATTACAGACCGTTTTCTCAACATTTTTTGATGTTTTTGAAACTTTTCCTACATTCAGTTAATTATTTCTCTCCTCAATATTCGGAAGAATCAAACTCCCCTTGTTTTTTTTCCAAGTTCATTTCGTATACTTCGCGTCTCGCATTCACTTAAGCACCGCTCTCTCTGGGTGTCATCCCCACCTCCACTGCCTACTTCTCTCTCATTTTGATCTACGGTATTCTGTGGAAAGCTATAATTCTTTTAAATCTTTGATTCCAGAGATTTTCTTTATCCCTTCACAACTACATTGCTGCATTTAAACTGAGCTCTTTTATAATTAAAATATTAGTTTGGCAATATCACATTGCTCAATAAACCACCACAATTTATTTCCTGCGTCCTCTGTTTTAGAGATGATGTTCTACGAATATAAACATATTCAAATATATGTATATATATATACTTTAAATTTGAAAGAGGTTTGGGGATGGGAAAGATGAGAGGGTGGAGAAAAGTGGAAATAGGAATGATTAAGATGTGGTGTGTATATGTACCACCTCCGCAAGTTGAATGTGTATCCAAAGCATAGAGTAATAAAAATAATAATTATTGGGAAATATTTGGGTTCCTTTCTTTGCAATTGCTTATCATATTGTAATTATCTCAGACTCTAGCATCTATTTCTTTGCTATTGAGACCCCATCATGTCTTACATTCTTGTAAATCACAACTTCTATTACCATATGTTTATCTTATGTACCCCGTTTCTTAAACTGAGTTCAGGTCAGAGATCCCAGCAAAACAATTATGTTGTCCCTTTCCCTCAGTAGTCTCTAAATATAGATTACAATCTTTTCATCTCTGTTTTTTAACTTAACAAAAAGCCATACTCTCAAGAAATGATCCAATCTATACATTGTGATATGGCTCAAACAATTTTCTCTAAATTTTTTTGTGTATTAAAAAGCAATGAATGGGAATCATAACATTTTAGCCTTCTTCTATTTCCTTCTTTTCCTTATAAATTTTTGTGTGCCACAGGCCAGAATTTTTACTTCAGTAGTCTGAAAAAAACAAGTTACAGAGAAAGCAAATGAAAAGCTGACTGAAATTTCCATCCAATTTATATGAATAATAAGCTTAGAGAAATTCAGATTAATCTTCATTTCCCCTTATGGCTTATATAAATGAAGTCACTAGACATTTAAATGGTGTCATTATCATAATAATGTATTGTTCTAATATACACAAGTAAATAGATTTTAGTTGTCGTTATTATAGGTCGATATTTTCTAATCCTTAGAAAATGTTAATAAGCATATCAGAAATAGCTTTCTCTTCTCCTGCTATTCTATCTATTAAATACAGAATGGATTTAAAACAATTATATGAAACATTTATCTCTTCAAAGCCAAAGTCATAGATAAGTTCTCTTTTGTCAGATTATGAAATGAGTCAGTATTTAACTATTAATTTTAAAAAAGTGAGTTATATAACAGATGCTTCCAAATTTATATAGTAATTCTTACTGTTTTCTATTCTTGAGAGGGACTGCCTCTGCAGTCCACACTGGTCCTGAATTCAGTATGTAGCCCAGTCCCAGCTCTTACTTGGTGCTGGGGGATTGAACTCCGGATCTTGTGTTTCCTGGGCAAGTGCTCTAATCACTGAGCTCCAGCCCTCTCTTACACATTCAAACTTTCAGAGGCATATTTCAAAAAAGTTGATACACTTAAAATTTACTTCTAGAGTATATGCCAATTCTAGTAGCAGAATGAAAAACGTAATTGATAAAATAACAATATATCTTTCCAGAAAACTGCCAGTCTTTTTAGTATCTGAAGTGTGGTATTTTGAAATCAATGACTATATTTAAGAGATGAATATTCAAGTATTTGAAATAAAGGTTAGGTTTTGAGCAACCTTCATCATTTGAAAAGGATGGCATTTCCTACACTACACATGATTTGTCTTAAATTGCTTGTGCCATCCTACCTGTAGAGTTCATTAAGTAGTAAAAAATTATTCACTCTCAAATTTCTGAAGGAAACATTCCCACAAAAGTTTTTTCTAGCCAAGTTTAAAGGAAAAAGAATTTTCATTAATTACCTCAGAGATTCTCAAGGGTCCAAAGTGATGATACAATTTCAAGAGAACTCAATGGCTTATCTGATCCTTCAGAAAGATCAGACGTCTTAAGTATGAGAACGATTCATTCATCCACACATTGCTCATTTGATATCTTTGAAAACCAAGAGTAAGGAAGAAGAAAGTGATTATTGTAAGATGGCCAAATTAATTCCACATGTATTTTAGTGTTGATCTGGAACCATTCGTTCATCAATCACAAATTACTTATTGGTTATCAACAATTCTAATCAGTTTCAATAAGTATGATATACCAGATTTTAAATGTATTCAGTATGGCCATTTTGACAATGTTAATTTTGTCCATTCAGTAACATGGGATGTCTTTCAGTTTCCTAAATCCTGTTCAATATCTTCCTTCAGAATTGTATAGTTTTCTCTGTAGAGGTGTGTCATATCTTTGGAATGCTTTATTCCTAAGTAATTTTTTCATTTGTCATTATTGTCAATACGTTTCTTGGATTTCTTTTTCTGATTGGGTTCTTTGTTGGTGTATAGGATGCAATTAATTTGTGACTATTGATTTTGTTACTAGATACTTTGCTGAATTTGTTTATTAGTGTCAAGAGAATTCTGGTAGCTTTCTTTGGGTCTTCAATGTAGTGGTAGTTTAGTTAACATAAGTTTTCAAGCAGTATTCAGTTACTTTCTAGCTCCTCCAACTGGGGGAAGGTGGGTCTTGGTGGGGTGAGTCAGGGGAGGGTCTGGGATAGGGCTTCCTGCACTGTGTATGTAAATTCTATGTGTTATAGTCTGTGAATGGTTGTGATTCCTGCCAACTCGTCCCCTTCCTTACCCAGAGCCATCACTCACAGGTTCTAGCTGTCCTTTGAGCATTCCTCAGTTCCCCACGTGGTTCCTTACCATAGGCTACTGGTTTATGGGCTATGACGGATTTTGATGACCAGGAACAGACTGGGACTACCAGTTGTCAACTGTCTTCTGTCTCTTCTGCCAACAGAGGCTCTTTCTTACCTGCGATTACCATGATTTTTTCTATCTGTTTGATAGAGTTGCCGTGTTCTTAAACAGTGTTCATCACAGCTTCACAGTTTCTACAGTCTGGTTTCTTGTTGACCTTATTTTAGAAAATCTGTAGTGGTTTCCAAAGATGTGCCAACTTCTGTTGCTGTTGGGATCTGGAATATGCCCCAAAGCCTCATGTATTTAGATGTTATGAGTTATCTATAGAACCCTGTGTGGTCTGGTAAGGCAGAGTGGATTATGGGCATGTAGTGGATTACAGGCACATGATGGATTATACATTATGCATGTGTGATTAATTGAGGGCATGTAGTGGATTAAGGGTCTGTGACACCACTGGGCATGTGACCTGGAGGGGGGGGAGTGAACAACTGAAACCCAAAGAGGGCTGAACACTGAGGCTTGTCCAGGAAAGTGCCATTTGTTTGGAGACAACCTAGAGCTAATTCTGCTCTTGCTCCTGGACTTGATTTCCTGACCATGATCCCATGAATAGATCCTCTGTCTTGATCTTGCTATGAGCTTCCACCATCGCCAGATGCTTATAAATGGACTCAGAAGATCTGAATCTGTGAGTGAACATAAATCTTTTACTCCTTAATTAGTGGATTCCAGGTATTTTGTCTCAGACATGAAAAAGTAACTATGACAACTTCTCTGAGCGAAACATGGAAAAATTGTTCAATTTCATACACACTGAACTTTTATAATAATCGTAAGTCCACACTGTCTCCGCAGGCGTTAGAATTGGCTTGTTTTTCTTTCCTTCTTTTCTTCTTTTATTGACTTAGTGAAGAGTCAAGGAATCATGACTTGGCTTAAAAACCTAAAAGCACTTAAAGACATCAAAAATCTCTTTCCATGAAGGGAAATTTGAAGTCTTATGTTTCCGAGAGTTGAGGCATTTTAAAAACTTCTATTATTTTATCTTAAAAAATTCTGAGTCCATTGGTTGATAGGTAGAATAGTTGATAACATTGGTTTATTGACTAAATAGCTGCACCCCTTTCTCCTCTGACCCTTGCCTACTGTCAGGGTTGGCAAGATTTACTTGCTTTTAGAGTCTTTCTTTACACAATGGATGGCCAAAAGATTAGTGCTGGTCGAAAATTTGTAAAAAGAAGTCACTTGTGGGAAGTTTCTGGGAATCTTTTTCTCTTGTTAAAAAGAACAGATGCATTCGGCAACTACTTTCTGTCTTCTTGCTCAGAATTTTTTTTTCAATAATCATATCATTATCAGCCATATTGCTGCACTGATGTTCAGAGAAATATTGGCCTTGATATTACTGAGTTGCTGAACAATGCTTAACTCATATTTTAAAAACTATTCTTAAAAGTGTTGTTTTTATTTCAATTAAAGCTTTTTTTTTGTTTTTGGGTTAGTTTTTGGTGCGGAGAATGGAACACAGGGTCTAATAGAGGCTAACTAATATAATTAGGCATTGCAAGTAAGTACACAATATTACTGAAATTATTTGTGTCAAAAACAAAAACAAGAGGATTAAATTAGTATGATAATGCAAAATTCCTATAAGCATTTTTCACTAGAAAAAAATTTATATCTTGGACTTAGTAACCATACAATTGCAAATATGATCCACTACAATTTGTCACTGAGTCTATTTGATACATTGATTTTGAAGTATATTGATGAGCATCATAGAGTGATGTCTAGTAATCAGTACTCATATATGCACGGATACAAGTTGATAGTTCAGAAAGAAGATGAAAACTAAGCTGCAAATCTCAATTTGAGATTCAAAAAATGACTCTCAGTGAATCTTCAGAAGTAGTTGAGTCTGTACAAAGACAGAGTGTAGCTTCAGAAGGAAATGAAAGTGTGCTTGTTAAGGACCCTGAGTAACTTCATCATTTAAAAGGTAGACATAGAAATGGACTTCCCCCCATATAAAATTAAACTGATTAGATAGTAAGCAAAGGAATGAAAGCCAAGGTCTTAAACTTATTTAGGGAAACATGTCAAAAAATAGAAATCATGCTGAGCATTCATAAAAAAATACTAAATTATTTCTAGAGAATTTTTAAACTGAAAGGATATCGATAATGTAATTGATGTCAGAGTGAATAGAGAGACAACAATGAGAAATTTTAACAATGAATAGAAGAAGTATTAGCTAGGGAGATAAATATAGAGTGGACGCAATATAAAATGTTATATTGTGGTACATTTGTATCTATAAAAATGAAGATGAATTGAGCGATTGAAAATATAAAAGGAAGTAGGGTTCATTAATGGAGAATATCCAAAGATACAGAAGAATGTAATTTTATAAAGAAAGATATGAGGCTTTTGATCAAAATGGGGCCACCTTGAGTCATTATGCTCAATGAAATGGACCAAGCACAAAAGATGAACTGTAGACAGGTGTCCTTTTTATGAAACACATAAAAATAATGACATAAAAAGGCCCCAACATGAGTGACAGGGTAAGAAGAGAGGAAATGGTCAGCTAGGAAAGGGGTGAACCTCTGAAAAAAGGGTGGGAGTAAGTGCTCACTAATCCCTCTGCACAAACCTAATCCATAATGTCTGTAATTCACTTCTGGTTTTATAGGTATTCTACAGCATTCAAATACATGAGGCTTTTGGAGGACATTCCAGATCCAAACTGTAACACTCTGCCCCTGCTCTCCAAAACACTCACGCCTACCTCTTTATGCAAAATGCATTTAGTCCTTCTCTAAGATTTGCTGAAGCCTTAACAGATCTAACAGTACTAAAATACCCAAGTCCAAAGTCTCCTCTGAGACTCAAGGCAGACTCTCAGTTCTGAGCCCCTGTGAAAAATCAAGGAAAAGTAAAACACTGCCAACATATAATAGCACAGAGTAAACATTCCCATTCCAAAAGGAAGGAATAGGAGGATAGAAAGAAATCGGACTGAAACAAGCTCTAAACTAAGCAGGCCAAGGGCTAAATTCTGTAGCTGTGTTAAATCCTGCATCTCTGTGTTGAGCACTTGTGGTAAACTGTGACAAGGTGTGAATTCCAAAGGCCTTGAGCATCCCGGGTCTTGTGGCATTGCTGCCTACTCCAAAATTCATGTTTCCTCTTGTGGGTTGGCTTTGCTCATGGCCTGTGCCCTTCCTCTGCAGACAATCTGCATTCTGTTTTGCAAAATTTTGGGGATCTCCATTGTACCCTCAGCCTCACCTTCACAACTTCATACACTGCCCTTTCAGGGGCAGACTGTTTGGCCTCAAAGACCTCCTTCTGAAATCTGGTGGAAACCTCCACGGCCCCACAGCCCATGCACTCTGCATGCCCGTGAAACCAATACCATGTGGATGAAGCCAAGGTCTGCTGCTGGCGTGAGCTAGAGTTTGGTCCTCTTGGACAATACCTGTAGCAGCCTCTAGGTGCCTGGATGATTGAAATCCAGGCAGCTGAACCCTGGCAAATACTTCCCTCTTTGGCCTTACAGATAGCTATGGAGTACTGTTCTCAGATCAAAGTCTTTTGTTTTTCCACTGTTGAATTTATAAAAGGTAGCATCTTGCCGATTCCTGAGACTTTGGAGAATATTCCAGATCTAAATCATAACAGAGATGGAGAGGGGAAATGCATGCAGATCCATATATCAGATGTGCTAAATAAGACGCAAGTTAAAAGGAAGGTTTTAGAAGGATTCGGAGTTTCTAACATAGGTGTGTTTATGAAAACAATAATTGGAAAGAATTTGAGTGTGAATTAATTTGTTTGATTTTTAGACTTAATTTTGAATGGATATAAAAAGTTCATGAAGAAAAATTACACTGAAAAGCCAGAGTAAGAAAGTAGGTGGGCATCAAATGTTGGTTTAACCTGAAGATAGAACAGGCATTGCGATAGTCACTGGAACAGTGTTGCATTTATGTGGTGAAATCAGGTACAGAGAGATATGCGAACCTGTAGAACAATTATACTTACAGTCAAATGACAAAAGAAACATTTTTAAAAATGAAAGTTCTACTCCAGGGTAAAAACTGGAGCTAAGAAAACAATTAAGTCATTTCAAAATGTCCATTCAATTTGCTAGAGAAGTTACTTGCGATCCGAAGCAAAACATTTTAGTTGCATGATGAAGGGAACACCAGATCAGAGAACAGCTTTGCCACTAACAGCAGTTGAGTAACCGCAGGCAGACTGCAAGCCATTCCTGGGTTAATGAAGTAAATGAAGGGGGACTTAGGAACTGGAGAGGAGTTACCGCCTACTTGCCTACGTCATTTCTCAAGAGGTTGTGGTAGTGTGCGTGGTTACTGTTTCCAGTTAAAAAAAACACGGGCATCAATAACAGGTTAATGATACTTCATATTTGTGCTTTTCTCTTAGGATCCATGTTTCGAGGATTTAATAATAAGAAATTACAGTTTTTAATGTAATGGTCTAATGAGAAGAGCCAAGTGAGGAGAGGTTTAAGTGGTGTGTCTTACAACACATTGGATTCTATTGGTGGTAGAGATTTGTAACTTTCTTCAGGGTTTTCTTTGTACTCACATAGATAACTTAATGCTTTTACGCTAAACAAGATTGAATATTTTAATAAAGTCTTGAGTAGTGCTAAGTACGTTGTGATGAGAACATTTAAGAAGTATCAGTTTTATCACAGGAAATGATGAGTGTGCTGTAATTACTTGTTTTCATCAGTATCTTATTATTTCTTGTTGTTGCTTAATTTCATCTGCATTTTATTATTTCTGCTTATATTAGTAATTATTTTAGCTGAGTTTTTCTTTCAAGTTAAGCTTCAGAATTTTATTTTTTGCCGAATAGCGAAAGCTAGATCTTTCCTTCTGAGGGCTGACTTTGAATACGCCAGCTGCAGAATTTATTCTTGATTATGAACCCAGTGCTTTTCAACCAGATTGTGTCTTGAGACCTTTGCTGTTCTTTTAAATGCCAAAACCTCATGATAGTGAAAATATTATGCTATTCTCATATTTTAGACTTATTATCTACATATTCATTTTAATCACTACTCAAAACTGGTACTGCCTTTAATAAAAAAGTAGGTTAAAATACTTCTCTAGGAAACAGATTTCAAATGTGGCCCATGTATATACATTATCCTAATTTATTCTGTGTCCCTATAACAATATCTGATTCTGGATACTGTATAAAAAAGAAGTCTTGTTTATCTACTGTTTATGGGCTGCAACTGGCAGCCTCGCCTTGCTGTCCTGTGGCTAGGGGCTTCTGGCTTCGTCATGGGGAAAGAGAAACAGGGATACTGGAAATGAAAGGCCAGTGAGAATGTAGATTTGCTGCTTGGTAACAACTCATTTTTGAGATCAGTCTAATTCCACGCTATCTGACTAAATGACACTAATCCATTCATGAAGATGGAAACCTCACGATCTACTTATGTTCCTGTAGGCCCCAATTGTTAAAGATGCCACTACTTGAACCTCCCCACACTTAGAGTAAGCTTCAAGTTATGTGAAATATTTGAAACATATCATAGCATACATGTATTGCTTATTTATACACTGTTTATATTCTATCAATTAAATATGAAATGCATGGTGTATGTGAAAGTGTTTGATAAAAATATGTTCACATATGACAAAGACATGTACCTGCATCAATAGTAAAAGAAAAAATAAAAATAATAAAGGATAAATTCATAAGCCCTTTGCTTACATAGTGACTACTGCTTCTGAATATTAACTATTTCTTTCTGTATAATTTTCTTCTCTGAAAGGAAAATTCCTCAGCTTTCTAACTTTTCAAGTCTTGTAGCAAGGAAAGAGTATATATTTCTTTTTTCCTTTTTATAATATTGGCAATGTGTTTCCAAGACTGTAGTGTAAGATCTTCATAAGGGAAGAAAGAGTTAATACAAGGGTATGCCCGAGTTCCCAGCTACACATGTATTAAACTCTAATTATTAAGTAATTTGAATGTAAAATGATGAACACTTCGGTGCTTGTCAGCTGATGTTTTACTCGTAACCTAAGCATAGAATGCCTCAAATCTTTCTAATGAATACAATCCTATTTGTTCAAGCTCATATACTATGCTTTACCTAACAAAATGAAATCATGACCCTTATGAAGTACACGGTGTTCACATTTTCAGTCACATCATACTTGATAAGCGTGCTTTATTTACTGTACAAGCTGTAGAGAAAAACTGAAGGTCATCATCTGGTGGAGAGTAAAAATCTACACATATATGTGCATAGTAAGGAGACATACACACTTCCTTTAAATTTGTCATACATTGTTTCTAAACTTTTTATTACTTAACAAAACTGTATTTTTCAATGCTCCATATTTATTACATTTTAAGACACTTTGTCAAAGTCATTGTTAAAATTACAGTGCACAGAGTTTGCTGTATGACCCTGATCTGTTAATATAATTAACATCGAGAGGAATATGGGTAATTTTAGTATATCACAATTTTTAAACTTTGACTTTATTATAACAGTTTCCTGGCGTTGGAGGAATGGCTCAGTGGTTAAAATGCTTGCCTAACCAGCCCTACGTACTTGAGTTCATTTCCCCAGCACTGTATAACCTGGACTTCGTGGTGCACACCTATAATGCCAGCACTCAGAAGGCTAAGGGAGGAGGATTGCTCTGAGTCCAAGGCCAGCCTGTGCTGCACAGTGAGTTCAGGACCAGCCTGGGCTACAGAATGAGACCTTGTCTCAAAAAAAAAGTTTCTTGAAAATTCTGTTAGGTAGATAGCATTTAAAAAATTTTTCAGACAAATGAAACTCAAATTTATTTCTGTAATAAATGCCCATGTTATAATTACTTTAAATTTTATTATGAGTACTTAGCAAAGCACACGTATGATTACTTAGCAAATGAAAGATGAAAGTATGCATGTATATATGCTTGTAGATCAAATGACATACCTAAAGGAGATAAAATAAAAATTCACACCTATCCTTAACACGTACAGGCATAATGACATTACTGGTTCTCCAACTTTATCTTCCTGGGTAACAGGAAGGCGAATGTGTGTGAAGGGACCTTCTATTTCAATACATTCATATAGAGCTAGAAAATCTTGTTACCAAAGTTTTCATTGGCCAGGTGACCTTCAGTCCTGAAGCCTGTGAAAAGCCCTGCAATCTTAACTAGGAAGGAAATCGTCTTCTGGTATTACTTTTTTAGTTTTTTGTCTATTCATGTTGGCTTGCCAAGGCCAACTCGGACCCATAACAGATAATGACACTAATAATATTTATAAACCAAGAGAAACCACAGGAGAAGGTGAGCAAAGATCAGGTAGAAAATGTGAACAAAGCGCATTCTAAAATAGACTGAAGACATCATTTAGTCAGTCAGTCTGGTCTTCACTGTCTCACATTGTTCAAGCTTGCTTCCCAGGCTTTCAGTTAAGTTTTCATTATCTGGAATTTCAGCTTGATTTCTTTTCAGATTTTGTGTTTCTGTACCAAATGTTCCTTCATGTTTTGCATTGCCTTATTCACCTTAGCCAACTTTTTTTGGAATCCGATAAATTCTTTATTGTAGGTCCTGTGAATTTTATTTTATCTTATCTCCCCCATGTTTTTGATATGTATAGGTGCAAGATTTGAGGATTACATTGATCTTGAGCATTTTGTGCACATACGTATCTCGTCAAGGTCACGAGGCCTTCCCTGCTCTCCTTTTGACCCTCTCCCTAGGCACCCCCTGCACCCTCCCAGCCCCACCCCCCTTTCTTTTTCACTTTTAGTTCCATGAGATAATTGTGATCTGGGTTTCTCATATCAAAGAGACTAGTTGATATTTCACCTCCTGCTTCTGACTGACTTCACTAAGCATGATGGTCTCAAGTTTCCTCTATTTGCCTGTAAAAGCCTGCACGCTGTTGGACTTTATAGATGCACAGTATTCCATTGTGTATCAATACCACAGTTTGTGGATCCATTGGTCTGTTCGTGGGCATTTCGGTGTCTTCCACATTCTAGTAGTTCGCTCACAAAGAAGTTCAAATGGCTAATGAATACGTGAAGAGATGTTCAACATCCCTAGCCATAAGAGAAAAGTGAATCAAAACATCGTTAAGATACCATCTCACTCCAGAGAGAATGGCCTATATCAACGAGTCAAATAGTCATCAGTGCTGGCGAGGTTGTGGGGAGAAAGGAACCCTCCTGCATGGCTGGTGGGAATGTAAATTGGTGCAACCACTTTGGAAAACAGTATGGAGATTTCTCAAAAGATTGGAAATAAATATCCCCTTTGATCCAGTGACACCCCTCCTGGGAATATTCCCAAAAGAGCTCAAAACAACACATAACAGAGGTACATGTATAGCCATGTTCACAGCAGCACAACTAACATTAGGCGGCTTTTTATTTGCGTTTTCTATAAGCTCACTGAACATTGTTATCAATCAAGATTGTTACCGATTTGATACATTTCTCTTTAAGCTTTCTAAATATCTCTTGCATTTGGGTTAGTATGTCTTATTTCAGCTGATTATCCATACTTGATTTTTTTTTTTGTATTTTCTGTAAATTCCACTACTCCAGGGCCCATAGACACTGGCTTCTGAGAAGGTAGGCATTTTAGAAGGTATCATGCTGCTTTGATTTCTCATGAACCTGTCGCTAAGGATCATCCCACAACTCCTGACCCTGGTGCTGCTTTTTTATTTCTTTCCTATCCCGTGTTCTCAGAAATATTTGATCTCGCATCGTACGCCTGTTGGAGAAACTCAGACCCAAGTTTAAAAAGTCTTGAGCTGTACGATGTGAATTGCATTGAGGAAAAACGTATAGAGGGCCTAGTTGATTTTGTTTTGGTTTTTAGGACTTAATAGTGGGTAAAATATTAATCAGAAAAGAGATGAGCTAAACTGAGGAGAATTTGGTCTGAAATGCTTGGTGAAAGGTCAATATTCAATTGCAAACTTTCATTGTTGCTTTTACACATGGGTCTTTAAAGCTGGGTGAAAGAGATTCACCAGCTACAGGCTTAAAGAAAAGGGTCGCCTTGGAAAAAGGGAAAAGACCCTAAGCTGTGCCCCTTTCAACTGTCTTTAAAATTAAAGTGAGGATCAGCAGATACCTTGAAGAAAGATATTAAATTGCAGATCTTGCAGTTTTGTTGTGCCTGCAATTTCCCAATGTTGCTAGCGAGAAGCTGAGGGGGCCCTTAAAAGCCTTGGTGCTTGGCACCTGCAGAAATCTAATTTCTGATGAATAGGGCCCTAATTGGGTCAATTATTCTATTATACTCCACGAGAGCACTCCAAACTGCTGCTTCAGTAAAGAGAGTCGCTTTAGTTTCCCTGTTGGTTTTCAGCTCCGACAGAACTCAGAATTCTGCATTTAACTTTTCCCATGCCAGGGTCAGTCATGCAGCTGTGTCTTTCCCGGCTTAGCTTAGATTATAGAAGTCAACTTGTGAACAAAAAGGAAATCCTCTTTGCATCTTCTGAGACAACGTAACGAAGGAGAAGTTTTTGACTACCTTAAAAATTGATTTTCATTTACTTGTGAAAATATAAGGGAACATTCTAGTGTATCTTATTCAAAGTGAATATTCTTTTGATTGGTAAATATGTTTGGGGCAGGAAGAACAGAAAGAGGGTCAAAGGTTTGCATTTTATTTATAGCTTCTGTTACAATTTTGCATATATATGACTCATTCCATTTATTATTTAAAACAATTGCATCAGTTTCTTCTTCATAACCACTCATGTGACAGAAGAGTAATAAATATTAAATACTATGTGAGTTAGGAAGGAAAATAGAATTTTGAAGGTTTCCTAAGATATGATGACACTTGCAGAGTCGTTATTCTAATGAGAATTATTTCTTAGACATTCCCCTTATGCTAAATGTTCTAATTTGTAACTTAAAATAGCAATTGCTTTAATTAATATGAGCACTTTCATTCATGAGTTGGTCTGTGGTTCAGACTTCATTTGGGAGAAGATAAAATTATGTCTCAATTGTTAACTACTACTGCACTAACTTGTGCTCTGGAAACAAACTTTGGTTTGGGCTTGGGCACAGCCAGGAGAACTTTGTCTTGGCCTTGGTAAGAGGCCAAAAAAGAGCCACAGCTCTTCAATAATATTGAATTTAACAAAACATAATTTTAATAAAATTTCAAGCTTAGTTGCTAGCACATATTAAAGACTCAAAGACTTAATTTTTTTGAACTTGAGTTATGTCAGGGATTGGCTCCTTAATACGAAATAAAACAGTGGGAATATGACTAAGGCACAGTCCTTATTTTCAATATGGTCTGTAGTCTTAAGAAGAGATAAAGAATTCCATGTTTAATACCAAAATGAAGTAGTCTACAATGAATGTCATCAGAAAAGCTACAAAATGCTGTGTGGGCTTGTTATCATTGTTACTCAAAATATTCTCCTAACATTTATTTCTTTTGCAGCCCATTGGCTTTTTGGAAGTAAATAGATTAAAAGAGGCCTGGCTTCAGCAGGAGATTAAAGCATTGGTAAAGTGGGATGACAATGAGATGCCGTTGGTGGGACGTGGTAGAAACCGGAGGCAGCCTGGTGAATGGAGTAGGTTAGGGAGATGTGACTTAGGGAAGTTACTCATTAAAATAACAAATTAGAAAAATATATAATAAAATACTTTTCACTTTCTCTCATATAGATACTAACATCTTTATTTCCAGATAAAAAATTTAAACTATATTTTGTCATTTTCCTCATCATATGTAATAATTTTCTACGTATATTACTTGATTTCATAGCTCTTTTAAGATACTGTCTTTTTAGTACTTTTATTACATCACTGATCATGAATTTAAACAAATGTTAAAATATTGGTTATATCTGCCGCTGAGATAAAAACGCAAGACATTATTTATGACAACTATATGTTACCAAATTTGAGGTGCTATAGATACATAATTTCATTATATCTTCATGAATTTTTTGCAGAAGATTACAATATGCCTAATTCAAAGATAAATTGAGACAGAGAAGTTAATTACTTGTTCATATTCATATAGTTAATAAGTGACTATATTCATTCCATTTGAATTGAAATCCTAAGTTATCGCTGACATTTTACTCAGATTCAGTGCCCAAGTCACCTTCCAGTATGATATCTGCTTATGGAATCACACACTTTCAGAAACTTCAAAATACTTTACTGAAGAATTTCCTCTGAATATTCATTCCCACAAATGGAGAAGGGGTGGCCTAAAGATTAACTTTCCCCCATCATTTTTAAAGCTCAAACTTCCATGTAATGTTGCTCTCAAAATAAGTGGAACAGATGCGTCTTTGATCATAAAATATGTTTCTTTGAAGATATAAAGTAAGAGGCAGGATGCCTCCTGGAGGCGAAGAATCCTCTCTCACAGTTCAGGGTAGAGCTGAAATGATTGGGTCAAACATGCTGTAGGCTTAAAATTCTCCTATCTGGACTTCAGATGCTACTCCCACTCCATCATCTCCTCTGCCTTCAGCCTGTCAGTCAGCGATTCCAGGAGAGAGGAAACGGTTTTTGCCCTCAGGGAGCTCTTAATCTGCGAGGCAAGGCCGGGAATGCAAACGGATTCTCCTAGAACAGGATGTAAAAGATGTTCAAGAATCACAAGATGGCTAACGTGAAATACGAGAAGCAGGAGAAGGTTTCCTAAATGGAACACTCTCTCATCTTTCTTGACTGTAAATGTCACGGGAGCGGGAACCGAGTGTGCTTAGTCATTGGTACGTCTGCTGCGTATTGCCTGGTCCCTGGCACGTAGGGACTGACAATAGAATATTAGTTAAATGCATACATTGTCCATCATGTGCCCTCATACTGTCTAGGAAAGTGAGGAAGTACAATCTCACAGAAAATTATTCATGCACGCCGAGGCCACAGAAACTGTATGATGTGTCCTTCCTTTCCTCATCAAGTGCCCAGTGTTTGCATAGAGTTCATCTCAGGTAAGTATTTCTGTGTCTCCCTTCTCTCAGGGAGGGACAACAACATTAGATGATTCTTGTGGAGGACTGATGTGTTTCAAATTGCTTGTACATTACTATCTGTCAAAGCAAATCTCAGATGAGCTATTAGAGGAATAGAATGGTGTGTTTGGGGTGTGTGTGTGTGTGTGTGTGTGTGTGTGTGTGTGCGCGCGCGCGCGCACACGCGCACGTGCGCAAGAGCTCCTCCTAGAATGAGAGACAGACTGAGGAGGAGTATGTGTAGCCTGGGGGAATGAGAGTGATGCCTTCCACAAATGAGTCATAGAAGGGGAGGGATTTTTGGCAGAATAAAAAGGGCTTAATCCGGAGATAAAAGGGGTGATGCACATAGGTCATTGTCTTAATTAATTACCTTATTGCTGTGGCAAAATACCTGTCATCTGCAATTTAAAGGAGGGAAGATTTATTTGGCTCACAGTGTCAGAAGGTCTCACACAGTCCATTCATGGTGTAGCCAACAGCAGTGAAGGCACGTGGCAGAGACAGGCTGGAGAAGCAACTCACCCCTTTGCAAACTGAAGCCAAGAGAAGAGCCAAGCGCATGTCGAGAGATTCAGGCAAGTTAGAGCTTTCCCAAGAAGGATCTATAGCCGTGCTTCTTAATCCTTCTTTTAATTATTTCAAGCTGCCAGTTGCCCTCTCTACTCCGCCCCTAGGGTAGTTGCCCCTCCTTCGCTTCCTGGCCCAAAAGTCAACACCACACACCCGAAGGCTTTGCCCTGGGAAACCCCTGATCTCAACAAGTCGACGCAAACTTTTCAAGTCAAACGCCAAGCATTTGCACCTTCCAGCCAAGCACCACTGACTTCCCAGGAGCAAGAGTTTCCATGGTTATCCCACTACATTCACGTGCACGAGGCTTTTGAGGGAAAATCCAAGTGCAAACCACCACAATCATGATTGGTAGTGCCCACAAACATTCTATGGGCACTCAGTGTGAGCCCACGTTAGTCATGGCTCTTATCTGGTGTCCCAAAACAATTTGGGAAGCAAGTGACATGGGGTCCTGAGTAGCAAGAGATATTGAACAAGAGAAAAAAGAGATGGGTTACAGACAAAGGCGCACGTGCTCCTGAGAGTTCCCTTTCTGTGCCTCTTGGACTTGTTCACTGTAAACCTTATTCCCCCTCAAGGGGAGCACTGGCTGTTCATACTCCTGGTGGTGCTACTAGGTTATTTGACATTTGCTCTGGAGTGCATGCACGTTCCACAATTCACCTGATTTTAATCATATTCATGAACTTCCATGCTTGCATAGGATATCTTAGTGGTATTACACCAAGAAGAGATCAGTTAAGAATATCTTGTCTTCCACGGTGTGCTGTGCTAGACTCGAGAATGCCCAGTCTCTGAGATTTGCAGTCTGCATGTACAAGACTTTGGCCACTTTCTTAAAGTTGATAAGTAAACTGAAATGGAATACTTATGTAATTGACATTGCAAACAATATTATGAGATATATGAGTGTTTTTAAATTAAACGCCTTATAGATTTATAACTAAACTTTAATGATGTAATCATTTTCTTAATAAAAGAAAAGCTATTTTAAAACCAAAAGGTTTTGCAAACACTTAACATGTAAAAGGTGTAAAGAAAAACTATAAATATTAATGCTACATTGCTCCTAGTATCTTATATCTAGACTTTTTATTGGGTTAGAAAACTAACTGAAAGATTTACAAAAAACGAAAAGATTAGCCCAGGAAACACCAAGGAGCCTAAGATAAATGGAGAAACAAGATACATTTAATCAAGAAAAGTAATGTTTTTCAAGAAGGATTTATTTAATTTCCATCATTCTATTACCTCTATCACAGTTTAGGTTAGAGATGGAGTTTATTCACTAGTGAAATGAGAATCAGATTTAGGGGAAGTTATTTTTCTGCTAAATGGCTTATAGCCACCGAGATTACACATACAGTGGCATCATTGACTCAATTGTGAATATTTTCTCTATCAAGTTGTATAGTAAGTAATCTTTTTAGAAACTCAGTATTTGGGGTTCACAGGTAGACTTTTAAATTAAGTAAGAGTTACATGCTATTGATGTACACCGAAGCTAATAAAAACTCAGAGTTTCTCAGCTTCAATTATTGCGTAAATGACAGAATCACCTGAAAGCAGGTGTTCTGGTGGTACATCATGAGAGACATTCCAAAGGAAATATCATGTGCAGACATTCATTAATCATAAGAACTGTAAGTTACTCTCCATAAAAACCATTGTTTACATGTAAATGCATGGTTTGACGTTTTTATGCTATACAAGCAATACATCAAAACAAATATTTTCAGGGGGAAATCAAATCATTTTCCTGCAAAAAAAATGCTAGATTAGGCTTCAGGAAGCAAATGTGTGTTTGATCCTTAAATTCCCCCCAGCAGGTGGTTACTATTCAAACCATGGTCTAGGCTTCTGGAAACTATCTTAAAAGCAGGATTCTCTTTTCAGCGGGTAGAGAGAATACTTTGCATAACATATGCTGCCCTGGTATCAATACTGGTTTTGTAAAAAGTATCACTGCTTTCACTACTTTTGCTATCTAAACCAAAGTTTTCCAAAAGAGAAATTTTCAAGTGAACAAACAAGTTTTCTTTAATATAATAATAGTTTTTTTTTTAAAAAGATGCAAATACATGGAAAAAAGTTTTCACTAAGTCACATGCTGAAAACTCAATCAAATACTGGACTAATATAAACTCCCAAAGAAAATGACATTTAGCACATACCACCCAAATGAATCACATTGGGGTTTGGCAAAGTGAAGCCCATAGAGAATCTTCTCCCTGACACACTCAATTTTTTTTTTCAATTACAAACTCGGCAACCATACTGCATTTGATAATGTTTGATGGATTTTTTTCAGGCTTTATCTATGACTGTTCTTTCTTTGATCTCTTTTAACCCCAGCACGTCAAAACTAGCCCAGTAGAAGAATCATTGAACTATACATTTTACATTGATTAGTACTAATGAAAAGTCAAATCAGTCTAGGTAGGTTAAGTAATTCCCTTCATTTCCCCTTCTTTCCTCCCTTGCTTCTTCCTTCCTGCCTTCTGTCCTGACTGTCTTGCTTTCTTTCTCCCTTCTTCCAGTCTGCCTGCTTTCTCTCTTCCTTCTTCATTCCCTCCATGTCTTCTTTCCTTCCCTCATTATATGTTTGTGCCTCAATTCTACAATAATTGCTGATGCGTAATTTTATCCCAACTTACTGCACTTTCACACATGGACTAGCTAGGATGCTGGGTCCAAACTTCACATTTGACCTTGTAGGGCATGCTTTGGATTCACTTTTTTTTGGATGCTTTAACTGGGCACAAAAATAACAAACACAACTTTCTGTCATTTAAACAAGACATCACATAAACAAAAATGCCCAAACAAAAATCCAAAACTTTTTATACTACAAATTCTGTAACCCTCAGCAAAATAAGCTCAGATTTCTTTCCTTCTTTCCTTTCTTTCTTCTTTTCTTTCATCCATTTATTCTTTATTTCTTTCTGCTTTCTTTTGCTTCTTCTTCTTCTTCTTTCTTCTTCTTCTTCTTTTTGATGGTATTAAGAACCCAACCAACAACAGGGGAGTAGGGTGGGGAGGGAGGGAGGGAGGGGTGGGTCGGGAGAGGGACAAAAGGAGAGTGGGAAAGTTCTTGTCACCTTGACAAGATACCTATGTGCACAATGCTCAACTTCATCGTAAACCTTAAATTTTGTTCTTATACATATCAGTAAAATAGGGAAAGACAGCAAAAAAAGAACCTAACCCAGGACTCTGAGCATGCTAGGCACGTGATCCACTGCGCCTCCTCTTCAGCTTTAAAACTCCTCTTTTTTTGGTGGTGGTGGGGGGGTGCTGTTTGCTCCTTGATTACTAAAGACTGTGGCAGCCAATAACTAGAAAGAACATCAAATAGATAATAAGCTGAAGTAGCTCAACTTCTAGTCTTTATGACTTTAATTATTTTTGATTAGTGAAACTGTAATTGATGCAGTTACAAGCCCACTACACAGAATTATTCAAGATAATTATTTATCAGGTGATACAAATATGTGTTGAAAAGTTCTTTCAATTGCAAGTCAAGTATTTTAGTATGGCACAAGGGAATGATGAATACATGGAAATAGGGATGAGAGATAAATAAACAACGACACATGGAAGGAATGATATGAATACAGTTATAGATGCAGAAACAACGCTAAGAGAGAAATGGCATATTGCTGAGTATTCCTGGAGTATGCATTTGGCCTTTAAAGATAAGTTAAGGATAATTTTTGTAGGTAAGACTTAGTGTACACAGGAAAATTCAGTCTACTCAACATAAACAGAAAGATAATTAAGCAGATGATTGAATATCATAGCATTCCTAGCCTTTTTACTCTCACGACACATTAATACCTCCACACACAACGTGAATCTACCTTAAAATATTTCCTCTTAATCAAAATTTTGCTCTTTAAAAGATTTAAAACTACATTTTGTATTTGCTTTTTTTATAAATTCTAATGCTCTTTATTGTTTTCTGTAGATGTGAATTGTCAGTTGGCATTCTTTTTCTTCAAAAAACTTTCTTTAGAATTTTCTGCAATGCAAGATAACCATTAGTACACTTTCTTAGTTTTTATCCAAAAATATCTTTGCCTTTTCTTCTTCTTAGAAAACAATTTCAGTGACTATGTAATTCTGCATAGGCAGTATCTTTTACATTTTTTCTTTCAATTTAAAGATGTTCCATTGCCCTTCTGTCAATAGTATTCCTAGTGGGAATTCAGCAATAATTAAAATTGCTGTTCTGAGTATATACTAGATGATTTCTCCATGGCTTCTTTTGAAATTTTTTGCATTGTTCTTTAATTTTTAGTCAGAGAATCTTTTGAGCCTAGATGTCATTTTCTGTGGATTTTTGTTTTGATTTTGGTTAGGGATTTCTGGAATATTTATATTTAGCTTCTACGAACATGAGAAATTTTAACAATTATTTCCTCAAATGTTTTGTCTTCTTTTTTGTTCTTCTTTTCCAATTCTAAATTCATGTCTATTATATCTTAAAATTTAGCTAAGATATGTAAACTGTGTTAGTTTTTGGAAAAAAAACTTTAATGTTTGGAAAAATTATTACTTTATGTCTAAGTTGCAAGGCATTTTAACAACATTTATATAAAATTCATGCAGTTTCTTCCATTAGAAATGTCTTATGTTACCTTCGTACATTTATTAAAACTAAAAAGTAACACTGGCATATGAATGATAGTGACTCACAGACTGATTATATTTTATCATTTTTTAATTCAGTGTCCTTTTTCTGTCTGAAATTTACTGCAAGTTGCCTTGGATAACTTTTGCTGTTGGTAACTTGTTTAGATTCAAACAATTACATTGCTCTTAGTTGACCACACTCTCAGATCTCCTTTGTTCTGTGACAATTTCTTAGTGTAGAATGACTGACAATTTTTAGTAGAAGAGGTAAAATTTTTGTGAAATATTTCTTAATTTGGATTTTTATGATTAAAATTGAGTTTTTGGTGTTTGAAGAGAATATTAAAGAAGCGAGTTATCGTTCTACCACATCATATCAGGAATAAAATGTTCTTCACACGATATCACTGATGAGGTTAACTTCATCAAGTGAGCAAAGTAATGTTAGCAGATTTTCCTCCACAGTAAATTTTTTTTCTTCTTACCCTAGAATCATGATGTCTAGTAGCTATGGCAGCCTCTGTGCGTATCTACAAGTGTTCTTCAGGAAAACTAGTTTGAGAGTTGGTACGTTAGTAAGGTGAGACAAACATGGAAACAAATACTATGAGGACAACTAGAAATATTTTGAATATCACCAATGGTTCTCCAACCTCAAGGCAAAGTACTAACAGTACTAGTCTGGACCGTGGCCTTGGAAGAAGTCTGGTGAGCAGAATGTGAACAGGAAGTGAAGCTCAGCCTCCTTCCGGTGTTGTTACCCCTAGTTGGTTCTAATGTCAGTGATGGATGGGCAGAAGGTGGAGCTTTGCTCCTGCTTCTTGCTATTTTGTTCATTACAGATGTGAGGAAATGTACCTGAGATGCAGAAATACTCTTTGCTCAAGGAATCCCTGGCAAGTGGTGGATGAATCTTGGTGAAAATAGGCCATCTGTGGAGGATATCCTACAACACAGAGGCGCACAGCTCCCATCCGAATCTTGCACCATCAAATATGCACCAATATTCCATCAACTTCCTGTTTGTCAAATATCTTTTCCAATCTGGTCTTAAACTACAGTGAATCTTGACTATTTGGATACTTATAATTTACATAATATCATTTTACTGCCATTAAGTGTGAGCTGTCTTATAAACAGTTTCTAGCTTTTGTTTGTTTGTTTAAGAAGCCTCAAGCACTTGCATCAGCTAGTACCTTACACACAGCAGCATCTGGCGGCAGGCTTTCAGAATTCAGCACCTTCTAGTCTGGCATGGCTCACCTATTATTTTATTTAACCTGCTGTCCATGTCAGTGCTGCTAAGCCAGTAAGCTAACTCCAGCCAGGAGGAGTAAAAGCCAAACATCACTGAACAGTGTCTTTGAAAACGAGTTGATACGCAAAGATGAAACAGGAAAAAATCTTAAGTGCCAACCAAAAAGAAAGCAGAATTTAAGATAAAATAATAAGAGTCCTACTTAATTGTGGGAGTCATTGTCATGGGTGATTCCCATTCTCCAAGTGCACCCTGTATGGGTGGGGAGCAGCTACCCCACAAAGCCGTGAAAATCGCTTAGCCTCACAGAGACCAAGCATCTTGCATTAAAATAAAAGCCCTAAGAGGAAGTTTTTAAAAAAGAAAACAACAACATGAGCATGAAGCACAGAAGTAATTATCTGCAGCCACCTCATCAAGGCATCGGCACTGAACACATCACTGGTACTCAGCCCCTAACCACATTGCTAAAGCTAAGAGGCCCTTTGCTATTGGCGACGAGTTGATTCTGTTTGCTTCTAAGAACATTGCGTGAGAACATTTGGAAGAGGCTGCAGCTCAAGAGGTGCCACATAGTTCTCTTTCAGCTAGCACAGTAACAGGGAGGACTGACGAGAGAACAGAGGCTATTGAGGCACCGTTGTCATGAGAGAATTAAAAGTGTTACCACAGTACACGCTACTGGAAGATGACTCCACCAATCTTACAACAAGGTAATGAGGCTTCCTTTTGTATATTTTTTTTCCCAGAGGGTGTGCATAAGCTTACCATAAAACACTACAATTACAGAACCACTTCAGTCTTTGAATGATCACATGTCAAGAAAACTGAACTGGCCGTTGTGTGTCAGTATAAGCACAGACGGAGAAGCCACCGACTGGGTGGGTTCCTAGTACTACTGCTTGGGGCAAGGAGCTTGCTTCTGGATATCAGTCTACATACCATGGCATCCATGGAGAAATTCTGGCTAGCTGGAAAATGCCACCAGAACCTAACAGCATTTTGTAGGACATGATTAAAATTATCAACCACAGTAAAGTATATGCTCTTCGCTCATGTCTGCATAGCTCTGTGAAGAGAAGGAAGCAGAAGGCACACACACACACACACACACACACACACACACACACACACACAACTTCTTTTACATACAAACAAGACAGCTTCCTAAAGGAAAATCACTGTCCAGAGGTTCTGAGTTATGAGAGCTCCTCCAGAGAGTTCTTGTAGAAAAGCAATCACCAAAGACAGCAGATTTTGGTGATAAAAAAGTGGGTTACAAAACTTGCTTACTTATGTGACATTTTTGACCTGCTCAATGAACTCAATTTGTCACTTGAGGGGCGAATGACAACTGTGTTTAAGTCAGCAGATAAAGTGGGTGAGTTGAAAACCAAGCTAGAATTAGGAGAGAAACGAGTGAACATTGAGACTTCACAACTTTCCGACATGAACTAATATTTTGAAAGCGACTGAGCCAGAGTCTTCTCTCTCTCAATCTGGGCGTGGTCACTTAGCTCGGCTTTCAAAAGTGTCTGAGAATTACTTCCCAAAGGAAAGGGTGCCAGAACTGAGAAAGGATGGGTCCACGATCCATCTGTGAATAAGCCAAGCGAATCGAGTTTATCCATGCTAGCTGAGGATCAATTGCTTGAGATGGTAAGTAATGGTAGCCTTAGAAGTATGCTGGAGACCACTTCAAATCCCCACACCTTCTGAGTTAAAGTAAGGGCGGAATATCTTGAGATAGCCAAGAAGCACTGAAAAGCCCGCTTTCATTTCCAATATTCTATGTTTGAGAAGCAGGCTCTTCTACTATGACAGCGATCAAAACAAGATCAGCCAGTAAATTAGACGTAAGAAGCACACTTTGAGCGCCATTGTTTCCCATTATCCCACGGTGAGATGGTCTAGTTGCAAGAAAATAAACACAGGGTTCTCACCGAAACTGCATTTTAGTGAGTTGCGTTTGTATTGTTATTCTTTATATATTACAGAGCAATGATAGCAGAAGTAAAGAGAACAGTATAGGCGACGAACTAAATTCAAATCTGTCATCCAACCGCCTACTGCACAAGGACCTCCCCACAGGCTTACTGTAGCATTGGGCACTGATTCTGTGCATTAGGGACTTCCGCCATGATGTAACATGCTACTGCTTAATATTACATAAGGCCGTGTTAACTTTTACGTGGTGAATAAATCTCCCTTTTGTTTTTTCAGAAACATGAAACATTTCTATGTGTGGTTTTTGCAACAGTGGGATATGTTTTTTTCCTCAGTATTCCCTAACAGAGAATCAAATCTAACCATAATTGATATCCTTTTTTTCTAAACCATAAACAATCTTAACTTATGGCAGGAAGTATATTTGTAAGGGAAGAAAATTGTTCCTCCAACGGAGATCTCTCTTTCTCCTCTCACGTCTTACAGCGTTTTCCAGATTTTGCTCTTAGTGATATATTTCCAAACTTTGCTTTGCAATACACCAAGTAATTTCGTTGTCCCTCTTAACACAAGGTAATTTCTTAAACTCTTCTCAGCAGCATTGCTTCCAACTAGACAAAACCCACCCTGCTTCTTCCATAAAATAGTGATAAATGAGTATAGCAGTGACCTTTTGTAATGAGAAATATCACAAGACTGCCTTTCTCACAGTATTTCAAGTGCATTTCCTCCTAAAAGATCGTAAGAAACTGCCTTTTATGTTCTGCTCGCCATAAAATTGGCCAGCTCTTGGATTTGGGGAAGATTTTTTCATATATTAAATCAGATGGGAAAAAATTGTCCATATTCTATTAAAATAACCAAAAGCTTCAGATAGCATTCTTTTCTGAGTTAAATGGAAAGAATTGCATAAGTAATGTGATATTAGCTGAAATATATTTGTGAAGCATAGTTAATATTTTCTTGTATTTTGGACTTCAGACTTACAAAATTTCATCCTAAATACCTTAAGAGTTTAAGAACAGTAAGAATATTACAATCAATTGGATCTCTGCTAATATGGGCTTCTGTTTCCTCCAGCATAAAACAACTTTGTATTAGATTATAGTTTTAAAAGTTTTTATTAGTATATGTTTGTGAGATGTAATAATTACATTCATTTTGGGCAACTGCTAAGTATACGTTGAGCATCTTAGTAATTTTTTCCTTCCCTCTTTCCGTCCTCATTTCCCGTCCTCTTCTCTTCTTCCCCGAAACTCTCACCTGCACAGAGTCCACGTTTCAGCTTCTTATCATCATTCTTTTATTTGGCTCCTTAAACTATAATTTTTGGTAACTTACCCAAGAGAAACCATGAGATTTGATACCCTTGGTGTCTGATTTTTTCACTTAACATTAAGGATCTCAAGATTCACTCATTTCCCTACCAATGACTCAAATTTATTCTTCGGAGTGTGCTTTATCGTGCATATACGCCATACTTTCTTTGCACACTCATTTGTTGATGGGAATAGGATCATTTTCCACAATTTAGCTTTTGCAAACCGTGCGGCCATCAACATGGGTATGTGTGTATCACTGAAATACAATGATTTTAACTCCTCCAGGAAGATGCCCTGTCAAGAGGTATCACTGGGCCAAATGGAATGTCTTCTTTCAATGTTTTTAGGAAACTCCACTCTGATTTAGATAACTGCCGTATTAGTTTACATTCCCACCAACAATGTAGAAGGGCTCCTTCTTTCTCACGACCTTCCTGGCATCTGCTATTTATCGAGTCCTTGAAGATAACCATTCCTTCTCAGATAAGATGGAATCTTGGAGTTGTTTTGATTTATATTTTTCTAATGACCAAAAATGCTGAACACCTTTTTCATGTATTTATGAGCTATTTGTACTTGTTCTTTTGAGGAATTTCTATTGATTTCAATTGCCATTGTTTTCCTTAGGTCTTTGATTTGGGGAGGTCTATATTAGTGTCTCTGTGAGGAGTAACTAGTGAAGTTTTCCCCCCACTTTGTAGATTGTCTCTTCATTCTGTTGGTTGCTACATTTGCAATGCAGATGCCTTTCAATTTATTATAATCCTACTTGTTGATTCTTGATATTAAATGTGCGATCTGGGTTTCATTCAGTAAGGCCTTGCCTTTGTCTTCAAGAGTTTTATCTATTTTTTCTTTGAGCATATTCAACATTATTCTCAATAGTGATTTGTTTATTTTTCTATCTCCTTCGATAATGCAAACTCCTTATGTGGAAAGTCTGTCTGTTGTCACCTGCTCATTTAGAAGGCAGGAGCGATTCTTTGTAGAAACTTATACATCAAAAAGATGATAGGTTGCGGATGCTCCTCGGGAAATAGAGGAAAAGTTCACCGACATACCAACAATCACAGAGTTAACACATCTTTGTTTAAAACTCCATTCAAATATATCAGCTGAGCCATAAAATCAGGTTATCAGTCTCACTACATTCTTTTCTTGGACTTTAAGCCATATGAGGCATTTATGACTGATTTTTGAAACACTTAATAGATGGTTATTACTGGCTATAGAAAACTACAGAAAATGGGAAATCTGGAGAGATTGGGTTGAAATTTGAAGTGAACTCATATTTTTTCCCTCTTTAATTTCTGTTTTCTTTAGATCCCAGAACTATGGGTTGAAATATTTCCTAGAATATTTCTTGAATACTTTCCTCATTTATTTTTTATTTTTATAGTTTCATTGTTTTTAGTTTAAGAAATGATGTATACTTATTGCAACAAGTAAAATAATTTAGAAATATTTAATTTTTTAGAATTTTATGTATTCAATTTTACTATTATATCTTTTAATGCCCTAGTACCTTTCTATAATTAGCATGATATGATTAAGTAGATTCTTTATGGTCTTAAATGATTATATGCATATCTATTTATCAAAACTCAATTATAATCTGTATGCTACTCTACAAAGTAGTATTTTCATTTAATTATATAATATAGTCACATTTTTGATAGAGAAATATAAAATTATCTCTTATTTAAAAGCAAATACTATTTTTCATGGATATACTGTCATTCATTAACTATTATTTATTTTATAGTCATTTTAGTTGATTCTAGAGTTATTTTTATCCTTACAAAGATATTTACTGTATGTGCTGTGCATATATATTACACTACACACACACCCACATAAATCACATATCTATCTATCTATCTACATGAATGTCTTTTTTTCCTGTATAATGAATTTCCAAAATTGGGATTACCAGATCGAAAATTCTGTGTACATCTAGCCTGAAATAATAATGAGAGATTGTTTTCCAAAAGAATTGCAAAATTAAATATTTATCTTGCTTTGGATTTATAAGTCACATCTAGAGATGCTGGGCTTCTTGTTGTTTTATTATGAATTTTAGATGATTCAGCCATAATCTTCAATTCTAAAAATTATTTACTGATATTAATAAGCTTTGGCATTATAAAAGCATATGCAACTATCCCTACAGATATATGCTTTTCAAGTGATACTGAATCACCTGAAACCAAATTATTTTATTAATAGTTTGTTGGAGTTTAAACTACATGGATTTTCCTAAGCCAATGCCTTCAGTTTTTCTCCATGGAAAAATTTCTGATCAAAACAAAAATTAGAAGCAAAGAAAATGAATATATAAACTTCCTTTCTCATGTTATCAGAAACAGATAAATAGGATGTGATAAATATTAGTGCACAAAAGTCATTGAGAGAATGCTTAGCAAGGTAGCAGAATATGTCAAAAAGTTATGCAAATCTTTCTTCCCATAAGACTATTCCCCCTTTAGGATGTCTTATTGCTTCCCTTAATATGGTATAACTGAGATTAAGTCACAGGATATCTATGTCATAACCAGGGACTAAAAGAAGATGATACTAATATAAACAATTTGTATCCCAAAGAAACTACACATTTAGACTCGGGATGCAAAGGATTACATGCAAGCACCTGAGAATGTTTTATCAAAGGAATTATGAAAATATCAGACAAGAGAGAATTTATTGATCCCTGAAACGCTGGTTTTAATATTGTGCCAAAGATTACAGGACACAAGGGCAAATGTACTATGGCCACAAAATTTTCATGTATTTATGTCAGATAGTTAAAAAAGAATAAAAAATTCAAGAAATGTGTTTTTCTACAGTGAAAATATTTTGTTGATGTTGGAAATTTTGCAATGAAAATACTAAATAATTTTGAAAAATCTGCCAGATTACTATGTCCTATGGCTATGTCTTGAAGATAAATCCACTGTTTACTAGGGCATAAGTCTAGAACTCATATGACTGGTCCTTGAGTCACTAACAGGTGCATTGACTCTTACCTGTTGCTCAGTCCATAACCTTGGTAGGTTCGTTTGAAGAGACAAGGTTTATGGGTCCAGACGGAGGATCCCCATCGGGTGGACATAGCTTGACTTTCCAGAGTTCTGAAGACACAGCTATTGTGAATTACTGAAATCAAAGAAGGTCTCACACACAGATCATTACAGAGATTGTTAATAGAGCAAGAGGATCTTGGGGGAAAAACAATGAGCAAGAGAAGAGCGCAGTTACCAAACAACTTGGAATCTCAGAAGATTTAAGAGTCAGAAGCCCAAGGAGGCATTTTTCACAGTAGAAAGCCACAATCCCTGGCTAGCTCTGTACGCAGCCAATTTTTGTAACGAGAACCTACTAACTGAAGAAGGAAAACACCTCCAGGAGAAATGGTTCTGCAGTGTTATATCAGACACGTGTAGTCATGCCTCCTCACATGATTTCCTGAAAGAACCTATAAAAATTCTCTAATAATGGGATATTGAATGATCCTGGGAACAAGGACACATTTTTAACCCTACTGTTTTTATTAATATACAAATGTAACACATGGTATTTACAATGAATTTGGGTGTTTTGTACATCTATGTATCATATCGACTTTACAATCCCTTCCCATTTATTGTCCTCCCACCCTCTCCCTATCCCTTCCCCTGGCTCTGGCTGTCACTTCATATGGTTCCAAAGAATGTCTGTGTTCTGGGTTTTCCAAGTCCGAGAAACCATACAGTGCTTAACATATTAATCTTCCACGCCTAAATCATTTCACTTAAGTCACCACTCTAATTCAGCTTCCTATTCCTCTAATGGGTCGCAGTAGTTAAATCACAAGGACACATTTTAAGGATTCTTGGACATAAAGTCCACGTTGACATTCATACCCAGAGATTCTGATACTTGCCACTATCTCCTTTAAATGAAGGCATGTAAGTGGCAGGTAACAATGAGGTAGTGGCCAAGGTTTAACTCAAGCTGGTCTACGTGGATTCGTTCTGTAACAAGTACTATACTATTTTTCTGGTACTTGGTTATATAATTGGGACAGACATACATTGTTGTTGGCACAAACCCGTAGAGGCCTTTTGACTTGTGCGATGTTGTGATTTGGATCTGGAATGTTCCCCAAAAGTCCCATGTACCTGAATGCTATAGATTGTCTATGGAACCATTTGCTGTTGGGAGATTGGAATATAGTCTGGAGGGGTGGATTACAAGCACCTAAATTGGATCATAGGCATGTAGTTGGGGTTTCCCACACCTTCCACACCTGGATCCAGAAGGGACTGATCACTGGAATGAGATCTTAAAGAATATATAAGCTGCTTCCTGCTTTCCTTGAAGAACTAGTATCAACTTGCCTTTCTGTTTGTGACATCGTGAAAAGATGCCTACACCTCTGCCAAGTACTTCCATTGCTGCCAGCTGCCCCTGAATGGACTGTGACCTTCTGAAACTGTGAGCTAAAATAAACCTTTTCTCTCCTCAATTTGTGGATGTTGGGTATTGAGTCACAGCATCAAAAAAGTAACTAAGACATGTAGTAACAGCTGTGATAATATATCAATATAAGGGTAAGTGTAATCTTTTGAAATTGACTCAACTGTGGTCAACGACATTTATTAAAACACTACCCAGGTGGACTCTTGGAGATTAGATCTAGGTACAAAGTTCCAGGGCACATGATTGTGCCTTTCATTCACAATTTCATTTAATTCACCAGTCTTATCTCTTGAAGTCTGAAGGATTCTAGGAAATATCTCAGCAATTGATAATAAATTATCAATAAAGAAATAGAATGATTACATATGTTGTTTGAGAAAATATTTTTTTAAAAAAAGAGCTAAATTTATGTAATGAGAGGAGGGTATGTGTCAGGAAAAACTGACCCAGATCATCATAAATTAGTCTGACATTCTAAACCATTGTAAACCAGTGTAACATTCTGTAGTGAAATTATGGAACGCTAGGACACAAAAATATTTTAGCTTTCAAAGAAAAATATTAAATCTCCTGTAAAGCCAAAAAGTCAGACTGTAGTAAAATTTCTTCTAGCTATGTCCAACATCAGCAAACGATGGCTGAGAACATGTAGACACTGAGAAGTGAAGCACATGCTGAGTGTGCACCTAGGAGGCATCAGCATCAGGTCAAGCACTCAGAAAGGTCATTTCAGTGGACACGGAGTATGCAAGAGTTGGGTAGATGCTGGCACTTGAGTTTTTCTTGAGAAATCGCTAAAGCATCTGTTTTAAGTGACTAAGAAATGAGTGAAGACGCTATGGCTAGAGGACCCGCAATGAACATTTATAATGTCCTATTATAGAAATACAAACTGGAGTGAGTGGATTGGGAAGATGGAAAAGAATGTAAATGTTCTATATCTTAACAAGGTAAAGATGACATCTACCGTTATTTGGCAGAGAGGGGCTAAGAAGGCAAAAATTAAGTAGCTTCTCTGACTGGTTCATTTGTAATAGCTAAAATTCAAAATTTGTGGTCTTAATTTGACAAATCAAATAATGTAAATATGAATATCCTCAAAATTACCTTGGTACTGATAAGAAAGAAAATGTTATTAATGTACAGCAGTGATAAAATTTAGGAGGCGTACTTATGCAATTTTATTACTGTAAATATTAATATAAAATTATTTTTTTCTGTAAATAGAGAACTAAAGTCATCATACAAAATTATAAATGCATTAGAACAACAAAAAATGCTTTATAAATATGGGATTCACACAGGAGAGGGAAGAAGCAACAGAACAGACTGGAATGAAGAAAACTATGCAAACACAAATTAAATAAAACAAACTGCTAAAATCAGAAGTGTTTGTCATGTAATGCAATGTAAATTCTCTCAAGTCATTTATTAAAACACAAATAATTCAAACTGGACTTCAATGAGAAAGTGAATTCTGAGCTAAATAGAAGAAAACAGAGACAAGAGTGAACGTGACGTTCACTCAATATTAGAGGAAGAGGAAGTTGGGTCTGAAAGCTATGAGTGAATTTCAGTTTCTGCCTATGAAGATTAATTGCTATGGTAATTGTTTTCCATTATAAATTGCTAGAAAACTGGACACATATGTGAAATAGATAAATAATGGTTTTCAAGCAAGGGGCAGTGGTGCCGTGTGGGGTAGGAACTGTAATCTCTGAAAGAAGACACAAAACCGGAGTAAGTGTCCAAAAAGGTTAAGTACAAGTGATTCGCTTATTTCCTTGTGAAGAACCAACACAAATTTCAGTTAAATGTAAAGTATAGAAATCAAATTTCTGAGAAGCTGGGAGGCCTAGAATTTGGAAGTCTTAAATGTGAATGACAGGAGCTGGGTGAGACAAAAATGGGAGGGAGGGACAAAAAGTGTTGGGGATGGGCCCACGCTGGAGAACTGCAGAGGGCACCATTTGACTCTTGGCTGATCATGCCTATATGTGTATGCCTGCGTGGGCTGAAATACACCAACATAGAAGAGAGAACTACAGAGAAGTCTAAACAAAACCAATTCACAAGGCTCTTTCTGCGATGAAAATGCCCTGTGTTTCCTGATCTCGAGTAAAGAAACTCTAAAGCAGGAGGCTCTGGGAGGAGTCCTCACAGGGCCTCTTAAAATCCACTGTAACGAAGCTGAAGATCGTGTCTTGAAGGAGAACCCACTCAGGACCACTCCGAGATAGCGACGGCTTTCACTCCTCTATCTTTTGTTTCCAAAGAAAGATCTGTTGTCCTGCATTTTGAAGAAAAAAAATCTTGAATGATCAATTAGACTTACAAATAATTTAAGTGTGCTTAATACAAAAGCCAACACATTTTAGAGGAATGCGTGAAAATCCAGGGCCAGAAAATGTAAAATCACGATTCGGTAAAAACTGACAGGCAAACATACACCAAAAATATTACAATACACAATCAAACAAAAAGAAAATAAAATACCAAAAAAATGGAAATGATAGGTATTATGGAATCTGTTGACAAGGACAATAATAATCTATAAATATATTCAAATATTATCATCTCTACAATGATAACAGCAGTGGCTAGGACTTTAGCTTCTTCCAGTTTTAAGATCTTATATATTTAATATTCTTTTCTGGCTGGTTGGTTTGTTGGCATTTATTTTTCTCTTTTGAGGCTGGATCTTGTACTGTAGGGCAAGCTAGTCCTGAACTCACTACATAATCCAGGCTGGCTTCAAACTCACGGCAATCTGCCTACTTCAACCTCCCAAATGCTGGGATTATAGTCATGTATGAGCATGCCCAGATATTTATTATTTTTTAGAAAGAATGGAAAGAAGTGAACCCATGTCTGAAATTACTGTGTCCTAAGTATGTCTTCTTGTCATTTATTAATTACAGATTGTGTGTACATACAGCTTATTTCTGTGACGTGTCCACATGGCACTTTCCCCAACATCTCCCTTCTATATATAGCAAAGATTTGATACCTCAATGTGATTGAAACCTTTCTTCTTTCACTTTTCCCCTCCAGATCCGAAAGCGCTTTGGCGCTCAGGTCCCCGAGGGTCTACCTTCAAACCCCTCCTTAATCCGTTTTCTCCCCATCATGCTTGTTGAGTGCGTGCTATGATTCTGTTATGTATAGTTTCCCTCCACTTTCTCTTTAAATACTTCATCTATGTTTATGGTCTTTTATATGAAATTGTGTTTATCAAAATGTTCTTTTAGTGTGTTCTTTGCAGAGTAATTACAGTAGGCGGCAAACTGTCCAAGCTTTCCATTTTGTACTTTGTTATAAAATTATCCTGTTTCAAGGTGGAGCTACATTTCTCAGTGTTCCAAACACTAAGTTACTTTGTTATATTTTTGCTCAGGTGTAAAATGGAGAACAAAGCGTTTCTTTGATAGGACGCCTTTTCAAATTTTAGTTGATATTTCATTTGGGCTATACTATAGCTTATTTTCCTTTAGGAAAAAATAAAAAGAGGAAGAAGCCTGTGGCCTTCTTCAGGGAGTCGAACATTTTATGCTTCAAATTAAGTTGTAAATATTTACTGCTCTTTATGCATATTATAAAGTTACATGATTTTGCTTACATGTTTTTGACATTAACTGCAAATGGCATATAGAAAGGGTTTGCTTTGGCCACCTTCCTCCTTCAGCCTCACTGGCCGTGTGGCTTCTGTCATTCTCCGTCAGGTTAGACACTTGGCAGTTAATACTCTAGCTTTCATGATCTATGTAGTTTCTGTTATTGGGTCACATTATTGTTTGTGTTATCCTCTGATATAGAAACATTATAATCTGGTTTATTTTTTTTAATCAAGCAGGTAAAGTGTACTATTTCCATGGCTAGAGCTATTGAAACTCCTTTATAATTATTAACATTAATTATTACAGTAGGATGCAATAGATACTGTCATTAATGACATTAAAAAATAAAACACTAGAAGGAGAGTAAGTTAAGTGAGTATAGCAAAATGAGGTCGATAATGGGAAAACTGAGATCTGGATCTGGACTTTCTGGTTCTAGAGGTGAACTTCTTACCCACAATTTTATGCTACCTTTTAAAGACATTTTTTTTTCTGAAAAAAATCAATACAAATTCTAAGAAAGTGTCTGAAGTAATGGAAATTCCACGCGTTTTGTCCAAGCATGACTGATTTCTCTTTTATAAATCTCAAAGCAAAGCTTTCAAAAGAAATGAATGCCGAGCTCCTGACTACCTTTGTCATAAGTGATTTTGCCATTTTATTTTATGAATACCTATCCTTTCAGTACTGAATAGTGCACATTTTAAATAGTAAGGAGTCCTATTATAAAATACTCCTGAATTGATTTTTTGAAGCTGTAGAATTTTTTCAATGCTTCACAAGCAGGAGAAATGTTTAAAGAAGGTGATTGTCTTAGTAAATAGCCTCAGGGTGTATCAAGTACAACCCAAAGCTGTCTGTGAAAGGAAGAGAAATAAATTGTGTCACTAAAACACACTGGAAATTAATCTCAAATTTTAAAGTAAAATCAGGAGTTTTCATATTTGAAAGTTCATGTTCATCAGATAGGAGTAAGGAAACTGTTGAAGATATGGGCAATTTTGACCTTAGTTGTCTTTTAAATAAGTATTACTGCAACAGGGATGGAAGGTAAGGGCAACAGAAAACCAACAGGTAGTGAAAAGCAGAATAAAATATGGCAGCTATGCCTTCGTTTGATTTCTTCCTTTTAATCTTAGAGCTTGGGGCAGGTTTTGCTCTACTGTGCCCCATAGATAGGTAGTTCTCCTAAAGAGTGACTTTGCTGCAAGGTTATTAGTTCTAACTGTACTATGTTATCTCAGCCTCCTTCAGAACCAAGAACACCTAGATAAGAGAAAATTACTAAAACAACAATCAGAATTTTCAGGGTCATGTAATTGCTGAGTTTGCCATGTCGTGTTTCAGAAGCCCTCAATGGATGTTTAGATGTTTGGAGTCCTTGTCTTAAACCTGCAGCAACCTAGATTTCAAGAAAAGTAGAGGCGTGCAGATCACCACCTGATGAATTCATTTCCCAGTTTCCCAGAAGTGGAAATAATTTGAAGTTATTTTTCTCTCTACAATGATTGTCGCTTCATAGCAGAAATGGAATTTCTCTCTAAAACTATAATGGCTCTCCCAAGATTTCATAGAACCAGTTTTAAGTTACTGGTCACTCAGTTAAAGGACAGCCTGGGCTCCATAGTGAGTTCAGGACCAGCCTGGACTACAGGAGAAGACCCTGCCTCAAAACAATTTTAAAAAAAGGATACTAGCTATTAAGACCTGACTTTACTGGGATTTTCTATCCTGCTGGTTTTGCAGGTTTTGGAAAACTCTTCCGTTAGACAAGCCCAGACAAGCCATTCCCCTTTTTATATAAAACTAACAGCTTCTGCCGTGCCGGTTCAAGCTTCTTTCCCACCATTCGCCATCGCTCTTGTCCTTGACTGACATTATGGGATAGGTGGTTGGCCAAGTATGATCTTTTGGGGGTCCCAGGGTGAGGGCCTTTGCCCTAAGACTTCAGTATAAAAGGCTGATACAGAGGTCGAGTTGCACGGAAACGAAAGAAAAGAGTGAGCATAAGACAAGCCGATCAAAGTTTTATTTATGTATTTATTTATTTATGTATTGCTTTGGTTTTTCCATGCTGGAGATTGAACACAGAGCCTTCGCACTGACCTACACCCTAGCCTGCTTTTTTTTTTTTAACTCATTTTATTTTGACACAGGGATTCACTCAGTTGCTCAGGCTAGGCTTAACTTGAAATCCTCCTGCTTTAGCCTCTTAGTGGTAGGATTATATGTGTGCACCATCGCCCTGATCTGTCTTTGTCACAGTCTTTGCATTGTTATAAAAATCTGTATTTACTAAAATCATCTAGTTTCATCCCAACCAGCCAATTAAGGGGCATTCTCCAGGACTATCAGTACTTATATTCAAGTAATGATTGGTGTATCCTACTCCTAACTACACTAACAAGAGAAATTATTTATATCCATTTGAACAGATTCACTAGTCACCACAGTAATTTCTGTTTTTTTCCCCACATCTAATATCAATTTTTCGCAAGGTACCATATTTACCATAATTTTCCCATTTGAGTTCTCAATGAACATCTATATGGCAGTGTAGCATGTTGGCCATTTGGTTATGTTGATGTTTTAGCTAAAGAGCAACAGAAGTATGTGTTTTATGAGCTCCACTGGTTTATTTATTTGGAAGAGACTTTCTCAAATTTGCTGATCTTAAGGGTTGTTACTATTGAGAAAGTCAAAGAGCTCTTTAGTTAAATAAGTGGGTTATATCTATACTTAGTTGTCAATTAAGAAATTAAAAGAGATATTTTTAGTTATTTGTTTATACTGGTACATTCATTTTAAGTAAAAATAACAAATATATATATAATAGAAACAACAAATATCAATGTATAACTAAATATTAATTTAAACATCTTTTCACATGTTAACCTAGATAAAATTGTATATATTTATATAATATATTTGAAACATTTAGAAGAAAAATATCATTGTGTCATCTTCCCTGCAAATATCTTTAACATTTGACTTAGTAAATTAACTCGTCTTTCATAACTGTGTGTGCACTCAAACAAAACTAGTACAATACTAGTTAGCATGTGGCCTCTGAAAAAGTCATCATATAATCATAAAAGGACAAGAATGAAAAAGTTAAATAACACTGCAAAGATTTTATGACCACACAGAGTCCTTAAAAGGCTCCTGAATACCTTCAGAGGTCTTTATACTATATTTTGAATAATATAGTTCTAGAGAAAAAAATAGAACAATCTTATAGATTGAAAAAAAGTTAACATATTCCTTACCTAAACATTTTGAATGTTTTCATGATGAAACATTCAAAATCCTTTCAGTTATTTTGAAATAGCCAATACATTATTGATCTCATCACCCTCACATGCAATAAAACACGAGTAATTAAAATCATCGATGGATAGAAGGAACAGATATCTAATGGCCTCCTTCCTATGCGGATCTAAAAACATTGAACTCATAAATGTGAACACAAGATGCTGGGGACAGCACAGGAAGAATGGACATGAATGAAGGTTGGTCACCGATACGGTTATACGCTCCCATCAGGTCGCTTATTCTTAAATACAGAAGCTTGGGGAAGAAAAAATATTTCCAATAATATTTTATAAAAAGGTTGTAAGATTTTTAAAGAATATTTATATTTAAATAATTGTTTCCTAAGCAAACACAATTGTGTTGTTGTTACCAGAAAGCAGGTGTATCTTTTACACTGTCAAAAAGTAGAAGATATTAACATAGAGAACAGGCTTCTTCCCAAAAAAAGGAAAAATCTATAAAATCAAGGATTTTCCAAATAGCTCCAGTTAGCTCTTTGCAAGAATATTAAGATTGTTCCATGGTAATTCATGAAGAGATTTCCTTGGAAGCCATACATTCACTTTACTTCAATATGATAATATAGTTTTTTCTAATGCAGAATTGATTTAGATGAACAAACCTAGATGATTTTGCCCGGGTCTCCAGTTATGGTCTGGAGCTAGGTTATTCACCCAAAGCCTTATGTGTCTGGAATGCTATTGGACCTTGGAGATTAATTGAATCAGGTGAATGCATTGATGGTTTCACTTGCTGTTGGGAGCTGAGGCCTGGCCAGGCACGGCGGATCACTGGGGCTAGGCCTGGAGGGATTTATTTCTGCCTCTAATGTGGGGACAGAAGGAAAAGGGAAAGACAGGATGTTTAAATAGCCCGATACAATGGTGACCATGGCCGTGCACTTTCTAACTGCCTTATATGAACTTCCTTCTCAATCTCCCGGCTCTGCATTTCATGGATTGTTCTATTGGTCTTCCTAGTTGCCTTATGCAACACGTACTGTGGTTTCTGATTTGATGGCACTGAGCCATTAGACTAACAGTGCCGACATAGAGAGGCAGAAATTAAGACAGGCAGGAATAAAGCATGACTTTGGCCCCAGAAGTTTCTTGTGCTTTCTTTCAGTTTGTGCCAGGCCCCGAACACTCTAGCCTGGTTGAGGAACTCGGATCTGACGCACAAAGTCTGGACTTCCTGAAGTGGCCGGCTTTTGTCCTCATGCTATTTGGGTGTAAACTTGCACCCATGTAACTTCAGCTGAGAGCCTGATACCCAGCTCTTTCTCAATGGGACTCTGTTGCCTGGCCAGAATGAAATGAACAGCCTTTCTCTACTTAGGGTTTCTACAAGCCCTTCCATTATTGCTGGCCAGACATGAATGGATCGAGGCCTCTTAAAGTTGAGCTATAATAAAATTTTCCTTCCTCGACTGTCAGGTGTTGTGTTTCAGGAACAAGGAAGTGACTGGAACAGGACTCCAGTTCCATACGTCAAAGCATCGTTGGTATAGAGTAATAAAAGTAATAATTACTGCTTTTACTTAACAACAGCAGACATAACACGTGGACAAAGCTTGTGGCCTTTCTCAGTATAAATAGGGAGGCGGTTTGTTTATAATTGGTTGCTGCTCACACATTAAAAAATGTATTAGCGGATTGATGTACACACTCTCTAATTGGGTATCATGTTGCTTAGAGAAATACATTTCTATGACAAAAGATATAATATTGCACATAAATTGTAAAGAAGCTGAACAATTACTCAATTAGCTTTTTTATCCTAGAATATCAAAGGTTAAATATATACTTATGAATCCGTAAGGCTATCACATCTCAGAAAGTGATTTATTGGATAAAGATTAACCTCAGCATATAACAGGACCTTTCACATGTTATTTCTCTGGAAGTATCTGTACTCTCTCATTTACAAGTGTTTATTTCACCACACTTTCTTATTTGTGTCTGGAAATTCTAGTAAAAATGGGGCCACATTTCCTTCATCTTTGTAAAGCAGTATCTGAGCAGAGAGATTAATATGGAGTCAACTATCCATAGCTATTTTATTTGTTAAATTAGAAAATAAATTCATTCACATTTGCTGTAGCATAAGCCTAATAACTTTCTCAAATTCATATACCTACCCAATAACAAACCTAGGGTTCACAATCTCTGAAAAACAATATTTTGTGTTTTCTCTCTCACGTTCTGTCAGCACATATGTTACTGTTGGACCCTTTTGGAGCTGTCTGTGTTTGATATGCAGAAGTAGACAGAAAATCACAAGATTCCTAAATTCTCTTCCAATACCAAATGATCAGTATTTGTTCTGTACATAGTTAGATATTTCTTGAAGACAGCGAAAGTTGTACTCTCAAATCCTTGCAAGGTTTTATCAAATTGATGATATACACTATTACTTGAGAAAATCATAATAATGGCAAAAATACTAAGTGATTCTTACTGCAAATGAATTTTTACTAGAGTTTTAAAGCAGAAGCTCTGGCTCTGAACATGCCCATGCCATCAGGCAAAGAGAAGAAATAAGGAAAAACAGGAAAGGACTTTCAATCAGATTGTCCATATTGGGATGTAAAGCAGTTCAAGATCTATCTTCAAGGGGCAACGAGAAGCTTTGCAGTTTAATAGAAAGTAGAACAAAGTAAAGGCTGGGGAGGGTGGTATGTGTCATATAGAATGCAGCGCAGGTTTCTACGATGAAATGATACCTCCTCCTTAGGGAGGGCGGTGCCCTTATTTCTTAACACAGTGCAATGTTCCAGTTTGGGGAAGGGGAACCTCATAATGGGCTACCATTCCAGGCATTCTTTTCCTGAGAATCCCTGGTAAATGCAAGTTTAGGACAATGACTCCATACTTGTAGGCATTGCTCCAGGGGATCTGGAATTGGACATGGTAAACTTCTGAATTCTGTGTCGTTGCAAATTCTAGAAATGACTTATTGGTCTCCCTTTGGCCTCCTTGGTCTTGGAGGAGGGTGAGATTGTCTGGGTAAATTAAGGGCCAGTAAATCTATAACACAGCTATTCCCTAAGTGATTAACGGGCCTACGTGTAAATCTGATCAGGGAACTTCTCAGCGATGTGAGGTAATAATAGAAGCAGAAAATGAAAGCAAGGATGTCATGCTTCATGTTACTGTTAGTTACTGGTTGGTAGCATGCAGGTCTAGCCTCTGTGTCCTTGTAACTCTTCCACATCTACAAATTTATGTTGAGTAATTTGGAATATGTTACAATTTTTTTCTAACATACCCAAAGTATGCGTGATGAAATCAAAGTACACAAACTGGTTATATATTCAAATGAGAAAAAATTTAATATAAAATATTATTATTAGAAAGATTTAGGTTTGTTACTTGCTATCAGTAGAAAAGTATAGGAACTAGAAAATAAGGGAGATTTTAAAAGATTTGTCCTTGAGGCAACCAGACGAATTGGATAGAAAGAAAGTACATTACAAGACTCTAAGAAAAATATCAGTTTTTATTTATTTGTTGCAATACAAGGAAAATTATAAAGGATGAATAAAATTATATATTAAAAGTGACACCCAAATAAGAAAAGTACTGAAAGGTCATATATTTCTTGTTGGCTGCGGACATAAAAGATTACTTAAAGCAGTTATTTAAAAATAGTATTCATCAATTAGATTCACGCATGAGGGAAAAATATTCTTTAAACATTTGTAAGATAGATGTTATTGATGTTTGGGTAAAAAAAAGGCCAGTCGCTGAGAAAACTGTGAACCTAATGTTACTTAATATCACAAGGTTTAATAAAAAGGAAGATACCTTGTTCAGTGTCTTTTGATGTTGGAAAAAACCCTACTTCTCCTTGCTCCTGGTTTTTCTTTCAAAAGGATATTGCCTGGTGAAATTCCTAAGCTCCTTTTTCCTCATCTTCTACTTTGAAATGTTTCTTTATGTGTTAAAAAGGACTGGATGCAGCCTATTCCTTCATGTTAAATGTAATTATTATGTATTAGAATTAAATACTAATGAAAAAGAAGAAATTTGGTTAAAAAGGCATAATAGGGCATATCTCCAAAAACAAAACAAAATAAATAAAAAAGATAACAGCAAAAAAATGAAATAGGTTTCATAATAGTCCAAAGCACTTATTTTTGACATTCAGATTTTGAAGGTAAACTATATCTTTTAATAACACAAACTAACAGTTAAAGAAAGTGTCCAAGATTTCTGTAGATTTTGTGATGATAAGATTTTTAGTTTGGTAAAATACACTGAAAACTCATTTTACTGTTATTGGTGTCACATTTGTTGTTATACAGACAGACCACTGGGTACTTCCTGACATGGAAAATCATTTATGTAATTAAAGAGTGATGATCCTCTAAATTCAGGGTGATTCTTTACACAACAAGATTATTATTAGGTAATTCAAGTAGATTTAAAAAATCTTCTTGATCAAAATATTGGCTGCAATAGTTTAAAATACTTTTTTAATTGTACCGAGAAAATTCTTATTAAAAAGAAATAATGCTTTGTGTCCGTTTCTAGGATGCATTACAAAATTACTGTCCATCATCGTGAATGAATAATGAGGTTGGATGAGATTTTAACACCATATGCTTCCCTAACATGGTTTCCAAAAATCACATCAAGTTTCTCTATTTTTGCTACCAGGAATTTTTGTATCTCCCGAGGCAATATACTGCTTTAGGGGTTTGGGTTCACATCGAAACAGAGAAGGATGAGAGAGAGAGGAAAAAAACCAAAAGAATCAACTTTGACTGATGAGATTACCTCAGTGTAAAAATGTATAAAAATTGTATATTAAACTCATACTGACTGAATCTGATCAATAACCTATGTGAATGAAAACAAAATATTGTTACATTAAGCAAAAATGCATTTCATGTTAATTAAGGATTTTATTTCAAAAAGAATAATCACATTCAATGTTTTAAAAATGAGCAAATTTGATTAGGAGGAAAGTTACTACACGTTTTATTCTTCAGTGGAAAGTAGATTTTACTGTGCCTAACTGCTATGGAGGAAGGATCAAATGTTCTAAAGCTAGTGAAAGTATTCACGGAAATAACCTAGACATAAGAAAGTAACCAGATTGTGCATTTAAGCTTTCACCCATTGATTTTATAAGAAATTATTTTAATAATGTGTGTAGAATTATTAAAAAAATTCTTGAGCCAGATTTGAACAAAGAAATGTAAGGCTGCTGGGTATTAAAATTGAAGATTGGATTGAATCTCCCCTGGTCCTGACAATAATCTGGACTGCCTGTCAGTGCATCCTCTTTTAAGTGCCTGGTGTTTTATTAATATCTTCACTTTATTTCACTCAGTTTTTAAAAAATATCACCATTTGTTTACTCAGTTGTGTTTTCTTCCTTTTTAACTTGCATGTTGTGTATGTCAAGCTTCTTAAATTCCACCTAAAATCTTAGTCCATCACTGCTGAGATATATCAGGCCTGGGAAATGGAAGACAGAAAAAACAAAACATTGAAAAATAAAAAAATAAAAACAAAGCAATCTTCAAGCAATGCTTAAGACAGTAAGATGCATGACCCCTGCTGCTGCTGCTGGTTTCTTTGGACTTGGTGCCGTTTTAGATTTCATTGAATGGAATCTTGGCTCTGTGTTCACTAGACATGCAACCCTGAGGAGGCTGTGACCTACCTGAGGGACCTTTTATTCTGTCTAAATGAGGACTATGTTTCCAACTTCACAATAGTAGTGTAACAAGTTAACTATGAACTAGCATAATGCACATAATCAGCAAGCATCAGTTTTTTTTGTTTGGATTTGGAATATCTCCCCCAAACCTTAGCATATTGTGGATTATATATGGATTTCATGTGTTGTTAGGAGGTGAGGCTTAGTTGAAAAAGGCCGATCACAGGGTCTTAATCCAGAAGGGGTGGATCAGTGGGGCTTCACCTAGATAGATATTCGGTAGCTCTGTCCCTCCAAAGTCTCTTGGTTCCCGTTGGCCATTCTGTGAATAGCTTCTCTAGCTAGGCCTGTGCCATGTGCTTCCGGTCATTGCCAGCTGCCCACGAATGGACTGAGACCTTGTGAAACAGTGAGCTACAGTAAACCTTTACTGCCTTACGTTCTGGATGTCAGGAACTGTGTCCCAGCAACAGAAAACGCAACAACAACAGAAATTGAGACCAGAGAAATGGGGTTGTTGCTGTGATGTTACCTGAACCTGTGATTTAGATGCGTCTGGAACCGGGTCACAGAGGAGTTTGGAAAGGGTTACAGATTCGGGTAGAAGAATCCTTAGAACGCAGTGAGTTGAGTTGCGCTTCCTGGGGGTTGTGGTTGGTAGTCAGAAGACCAGAATACTTGAAGTAGTGTAGAGTGAAAAGGCCAGGCCCGAGAGGTGTCAGATGGAAAAAGGACTCTGTCGGAAATTGGTCAGGGAGCCTCACATGCTATCCATTCACAAAACATGCGTCAGAATTTTGCTCCAGTTCTGGCGCTTTACCTGAAACCAAGTGAACTAATTAATCTGGCCGTGAAAAATTCAGAACGGCGTGCTATTCAAGATCTCAAACGGGTCCTGCTCACAGCTTTGGCCACCTGGGCACTGGAAAACACGAAAAACCTGCCGAATAGAAAGTTTGCCGTTGTTTTAGAAGAAAGTAAACGTGAACCTGCGGCAGATGAGCACGTGGCTGTTGAAGGGGTTAGCATCAAAAAGAAATTAAGTTCTCCACCTCAGAGCCTTAAAGAAGATGCCTTGAGGGAATCTCAGGGAGCATCCGGAATGCACCCTTCACCCATTTGTGGGTGCAATGACAGAAGGCTCCTTTGCAAAGGGCACCAGGGCATCCCACCGAGCAGTTTGGGAAAGCGAACCCTGGAGGACTTCAGCCAACTAAGAACTCAGAAGCTTCTGCAGGCGTGCTCAAGGCGGCCAGAGCACTGCGCCAGCCAGCAGCAGACCGTGGCGTCATTCCCATCGTGTTGCCTTCACAGGCATGCGGATGCGGAAGTCATGTGATCAGTAAGGCTTCCCCTCAGCTTTCTAAGAAGCCTCGGAGCTCATGCAGTGAGCCGTCGACGGGCAGTGCATGAAGTTTGAAGGTGCACGGGAGACCCCAGCAATTTGGACATGTCAGAAATGTGAATTGTCTCCTGAGGAAGGCCACAGGTTGTGGGTAGAGCCAGCCCGGAGAGAAGCCCGAGAGGTGACAGCCACAGGGGCAGAGCCATCCAAGACTTTCGAAGGTCCTGCAGGTCATGAAGGCCATGAGGCTGCAGGGTTTGGTGAAGCCGCAGGGTTTAATGATGCTGAAGAGTTTGGTGCTCGCCATGCTGGGTTTCGTGACTGCTTTCGTCTGTTGGCTTTCTCTCGTCCTATTCCTCCTTTCTGAAATAGGAATATTTGTATGTTGGAAATTCTTAATTACTCTTCGATTATCACAGAGGCTCACAACTAAGAGTTTGCCTTGGATCTCAGAGGAAACATTGGACCTGGGCTTTGTAGCAGTGCTGGAACTGTTAAAATTTTGGAATTCTTAGAGAAGGCCTAAATGCGTTTGATACAAGCAGGTGGTCATGTGTTTTTTTTTGGGGAGCGAAGGGTGGAATGTTATAGTTTGGATGTGAAATGTCCCCAAATTCTCATGTACTTAGATGTTTTGAAACTTTTATGGATTCCATGTGTTTTTAAGAAGTGAGACCTGGTTGGAAGGGGAGGATCACTGAGGCTTGGCCCGGAAGGGGCAGAGCACTGGGTCTTGGCTTGAAAGGCACCCATCACTGGACTGTGACCTAGAAGGATATATGCTACCTCTGCTCTTCCTTCTTTTCTTCCTCTAAACTGAATCTCTAAGTGCTCTCTCTCTCTCTCTCTCTCTCTCTCTCTCTCTCTCTCTCTCTCTCTCTCTCTGTTTCTGTCTCTGCGTGCTGTCTGTGAACAGCTTCTTTGCATTTAGGCCTCTTCCACTGTTTCCTCCACTACCAGCTGCCCATTAGTGAATTGAGACTTTATAAAACTGTGAGCTAAAGTACACATTTCCTTCCTTAAATTGTGGGTATCAGGCAGTGTATCCCAGCAACAAATAATGACTAATAGATGACGCTTTTTTTTAAACAAACATAAGGTCCTTTTCTCACTTTTTTATAGAACTAATTTATTTTTTTTCTTATCCCAGTGCTGTGTGCTAACATCCCCTACCATGAGCCACATCCTCAGTCTCCTAAGGACAAGTCTAATTTTCAGAATTGTCACTTTCGTCCCTGGTTTCGTGCTACATTTCTGATTAGTAGAAAATCTTGCCCCTCAACATTCTTCCATTTTTTTCCTTCCTTCAATCTTTCTATGGGATTGGAAGTGAAACATTTTTAGTTTAAGGCCAGTCAGCACCATTGATCAGTTGCATGTTTTTAGATGAATGATTTTTAACCTTGTTACATGGTACAGCCACTTATGGGTTTTGCTTAAAGTTAAAATATGGGGACCATTAACCGAGAAGTTGTAATAACTAGCTCTGTGTGAAAGAATTTATAAGTTTTATTATGTTTTGTTTTTAATATACATATGGGAGATACTGGTTCAGAGACAAGACTCAGAGCTATTGCCTAATTCTCTTAAAATTTATTGAGTAAATTATGACTAAAATCCTAAGTTAACCACTGAGTATACAATATTTAATACTGCACAACTCCTTGTTTTCCGCTGCCTAGACAGGTGAAAGCTTAGGGCTATATGCATTTGACAGGAAAATGTGTTAAAATATTTGATTTATAGTTCATGTTTAAATAATATCCACTAAGGAATTTTATAGTAGGTCCTATTTTTGTGTCTATAAAATAATTTTAGAGTAGTATGTGTCAAAAAGTTTCAGACACACTAAGAGTTCTAAAATAAAAACAAAACACCATGACAATAACATAAAAACTGAAAATTAACAGTAGCATTTTTTAGAAATTTGCAATGTATGCCAGTATGCTAACTGCACTGAACTATCCCGAATTAAGTAACTTACTCAGTTATAAAATTCTGAGGTTCAAAACATTGTTTTTATTGGGATCTAACAGGATAGTGTTTTATGTATCACGAATGTAGGAAATACAGATTCTTATAACTTTATCTGTCTCTGCTCTGAAGCCTAAAGGAAAGATTATGATATTGGAGAAATCAACCATCAAAATCCTTGTATCCCAGCGGCAATGTCTGAAAGCGAAGGTATAGAATAATGATTAGGAATGTTAAAGTAGATATTTGAAGTATCAGATGAGCACAATCTTGTGGAAACTGGATAAGGGGCTGCACGTTACTCTGTAGCTTCTCTGTCTTGAGTTGATACTAGACAATTAGCTTCACTCAATCAATTTTAATGAAGAAATATTAGGTAAAGAAAATATTTACAGCTGAAACTTAAATTCCTTTATACAACGCAGGATTTGCAAACTGATGCGAAGCCAATGTTTCCTTAAAAAATGTACTTGACCTCTTGCTCACATTGCACATGACACTAGAAAATTAACTCCATAACACTTATTCCCCTGTATTTCATTCATTATCAGATTTAAGGCATCTGTGTTTGCTTTGCCTGAAGTGGAGACATCTGAGGTGAGTGAAATACAATGCATAGTCTTTACCAATAACAGGAACAGCAACACACCTTCAGTAAATAGCCTGGCCCTGCGGCCACTCACCTTAACACCAGAAAGAAAAGAATCACTTTCCATGACAAGAAACTAAACAAAATGAATTCAACCTTACACAGATGATACATTAACCATTTTTCTCTGCAGTCAACTGGTAAGAACGAGACAGAGACCCACTATCTCATACACAAAGAGCCCCTGGAGGTGGTGAGGACCATATTGGGATGCTCCTACTGTTCCTGTCTTACCCCAGTCCATATTGCATATCTTTTTTCATCTCAGAGAAATATTGAAATTCTGTACAAGCTTGGGTGGCAGGAGGGCTGGGGAGCATCTCTACAGAGAGAGGAGAGAAAACACGCCAGGCACTGGGAATTGTCTGCCAGTAAACAGAGAACCTTCCTTGAGCTCCTTGTGTTTTAAATAAGTATACCTGTACAGAAATGATCAGAATGTCACTTTTATTTTTTTCCAGCTGGCAGTGACAGCTGGCAGTCTACCACTTGGTGAAAGAGCTGAACTCTACAAACTGTAAGTACCTATTTTCTTTAAATTGCTCACTTTACTTGACCAAACAGGTTTTGGGTAGCAATTGTTGCATTTTCTTTTCTTTCTTGTAATACCTAATTCCCTTCTGAGCTTTGAGTTTTTCTTTCTTTCTTTTTTTTTTTTGGTGAGGGAACAGCAGTAATAATTTCAGATGAAGTTATTTAGTCACACTGCTGTTGACTATTAGCTGAATATTTTTAAGGAAATGAATGGTGGCATTGAAAGATACTTCATCATCCACCACGGGTTCCTCAGTCCTAAAAAGCCCTTTAACATGCTGCTACTTCTTGGGGCAGCTGATTTCTATATTTTGGTCTATTCTGAATATGAGAAAAGAAGGTATTACTTAAAGTGTTCAGTTTAAAAGTGCCAGAAAATAAATACTTCTCATAACTTTATTTTCAAGCATTATTGTTTGTGAGCCAGGGAGGAAAACCCTAAAAGTCAATGTGTTCTCACAACGAATTGTAAATTTTTTCTTTTCTTTGCTTTACAGATTATCTTCAAAGTGGTTTTAACATGAGCAACATTAACACAAATATAGGCAATTTACCTTTTCACATTTCCAGATAAAGTGAAATTCTGTGTCTGTATACTGATATTTTGTTTAAATACATCTAAATAGTTTGTGATGAAGTTCATCTTCGTGTGCGTGATGTCAAGAAATAGTGTTAAAAACATCAAGGTTTTGATTTAAACGTGGATAAATGCCGTTCTAAGAAAATCAGACACTATAATTCGTCTTTTCTTTCTTTTTCTTTCCCTCCCTCTCCTTCCTTCCTTCCTTCCTTCCTTCCTTCCTTCCTTCCTTCCTTCATTTCTTTCCTTCTTCATTTCTCTCTTTCTTTGCATTGCTGAGGATTGAAGCCAGGCATTCACACTGAACTACAGCCAGCCAAATTTTTATTTCGAGATGGGGTCTCATGAATTCCCCACATTTGTGACCTTATTGTCCGGTGTCTCAGGGTGCTGAGATTACAGGATTATACAATACAAAAGTTCATGTATGCAGATTGGCTAGCAGACAATATTACATCTGATACTCTTCTCAATCTAATACAGCCATTAGTCTGAGTTTAGTGGCCAATTACATTTGTGTTCAAGAGGAATACCCCTCAAAAGTAAATACCTTCTCATTCTTAATTGTAATTTTTGTCTTGCTTTCTTTGCTTTACATATTACCTTCAAAGTGATTCATGACCTCTTAATTATTTTTTCTCAATTTGCACACACACACACACACACACACACACACACACACACACACACAATAGAGACTGGTTACACTGAGCTTGAGAATTTTGTTTCCATATTGAATTCCGTCTACCTTATAATTCCTCCCCCCCTTTCTGCCCTCTCATTCCTCCCTCAATTGCTCTGACACCCAAATCTCATGCATTTGACTCTATTATTTGTTTTTTGTTGAGCATTTTTCATATTCTTACTGGCTATTTGTATGATTGACAAATGTTTATTTAGTTCTTTGGTTTTGTTTGATTTGGTTTTATTTTGAGATACAATTTTGCTCTGTAGTTGTGGCTGGTCCTGAACTCACTGGGCAGCCCAGACTGGCCTTGAACTCATGGCAGTTCTCTTGCCTGAGCCTCCTGAGCACTAGGATCACTGGTGCACATCACCACACCTAGCCAATTATTTATTTGGTTCTATTTTCCATTTTTAAACTAGATAGTTTAAATTTCTCTTGCTATTTACTTGAATTTCTTAAACATTGTGGATATTATCTGCTTGCCAGCTGTATAATTATCAAATATTTTCTCCCACTCTATAGATTCTGACATTAATGTGTAGATTGTTTCCTTGACTGTGCAAAAGGTATTTAGTTTAATATGAACACCTGTCAGGTTTTGCTTTTGCTTCTTACAGGATGATCTTTAAAGATGATGAAACAATGTAAGGCACAAAAGGGAACAATAGACTTCATAGAGGATTGAGCTATTGCAATATGGCCCAGGAAACATTGCCGTGGGCGTTGGGAGGTGGAGGCTTTAGGCCATACAAAGATAACAGAACAAGATTGTGCAAGTGATTTGCAAGTGGAAGAGGTTTTCCTATAGAATCCTTGTTTTAAACCTTAACTTGAATCAAATTAACTAGCTTATACTACTTTTATACTACTTGAAAATTTTCCAGGATAGCTGTAGCTTCAACATGAAATGACCAGTCGTTAAAATATAAAGAGAAAAGGATTATGAAAGTATTTTGGCTTGTTTATCCTTCCATTCTTACATAAACTGGAAACTATGGTAGAGTATCAAGAACTTGGGTTGTAAAGAATTGGCTAGTAATTTAGAGAGAACACTTAGGGGTCAAGCAGGAGTTTCGATCAATAATTTTGATGGTCTTTGAATTTCAGTGGAGTCTAGTAATTGGACAATTAAGTCACTGCATCACCAAGGCATCTCAGGTCTGCCATCAAAATAGTTCTTCTATGAATTTAGACATCTAGTTACATCTTAGTATGTCATAACCGAATCTTTTATGAATATCATTCAGTTTAAAAGGTTCTACTACCATATCTTTGGGGAAATGGCGCTTTGAGAGTGACCAAGAATTTCATTTACTGTAAAAAATTTCCTTAAACAGAAAAGAAATTTTCTAGTTCCCCTCATTTTATCAACACTTGCTAATTTTGTAATAATGTTTACATTTATTATACCATTCTAATGCTACTGGCTCATGTGGTGGGGTTTAATACTGGACTTAGACATCCTGGAGATCAAATATTGTACTTCACTTTTCTCTATTAAATAGAGAAAATGGAATAAGCATGGAATAGGCACTCCTATCTGTTAATATCGATTAACTCAATCCACATGAGCTGTCCTCAAAATTAATATATCATTTTAATAATTAAAATTAAATTTAATAACATTTAGGGGAAATCACTTACATGAAAACTTAATTATTTTTAAATACTACAACAATTATTGGATTTAAGTTTTAAAATGCTTTTGAATAAAATAGAACATGTTTCTGTAAAATCGTTATGATGTTATATTTTATGAACACTATGGAATGCAAATAAATGTGTATGCATAGATATGTGCTTCATTTTTAACACCTTTATATAATTGATACATAAGGTAGATATTAGTGCACATGCTATTTATCATATATATCTTGTCAGTGGCTAGAATAGTGTATTATTTAAAATATCTTTATATCCATTGTCTGCAACTTTGATATTAAAGTGATCAGGAAATTAGAAATAGAGCATCTTTTATAACAGAAAAGGCAGACGTAGGAAGCTTCAAACTTTGAACAATCCAGCATTCTAATTTGCTTCTCCCCACATTTTCACAACGTTTTCTCTTCATTTTAGCCCTCCATTTCTCCTCTCCCTCAGTTCCTAAAAGGGCTTCTGATAGGAGCCTCAATATGGAAGTCCCCAAGCGCTCCCTCATTCCTCTTCAAGGAGAGGAGTAAACCTTCCTCTTACTCCTGAAGGAAAAAATTGGTTCTCTTCTTTTGATGAAATACTTTAAGTTATTTCCATTCCTTTGTGTCAATAAAATATTTTGGGGGAAATCCGAAGCACTTATTGACTTCATGCTAGATTCCTGACCTCATCTATGTTTGGATAATTTACGGGCTTGTTGTAATTACTTTAGACATTTTAGTCCATCACCCAAAAGCTGAGGAGATAGCCAGCATTCGTGAATCGCATAATTACAAGACTGAAGGGTTGACTCCTGAACAAAAACTACACTGTTCTTGAGGGCAAAAAAAGAATGCTGGGAAGACAACACGCCCAGTATCAGTAGTATTCAGGTTTTTAAAGTACGTAATAAAAATTAGTAGGCTTGTGAGACACTGACGTATAAGATGGAAGAACTAAAGTTTTCATAATTTTAGAAGATGCTGGGCACTGGAAATAAATAGTCTGTGGCATTGTTTTTCCTTGTCTAATTCATTAAATTCAAAGCCTGTTACATATTGTGTCTAATAAAGATCAATATTCCATTCCTTGTTCAAATCCTTATATATTTTTTTCCATTGCGCTGAGGATAGCCACAGAGTTCACAACAGCCTACACGTCCCCTTTGCGCTGGTGTCCACTGCTTCTCTGACCTCATCCGTCCTTATTTTCCCCTATGTTCTTACAATCCAAGCTGCGAGGTTTCCTCACTGTTCTTCAAATTCGCCCAAAGTGCTCTATCTCCGGGCATTTATTCTTGCTTTTTCTCTTTGCCCAGAGTTCATTTCCCTCAAGCAACTGCACGGTCAGTTGTCCTTTCTCCTTTGGGTCTGTACAGATTATCAGGGAATCTTAATTTTCACTTTCATTGTATTAACAGCCTCCTGGATAGTGACGGGGTTTTAGAGATGCTATATACCACTGATTGATCCACTGAGGTTCACAGGTGAATGTGTGTCACGAGGTGGGTGCCAGGTGGAAATGGGCATCTGGGCCTCTCCCATTGGGTGATGCGCTTCCCACTGGTGTGCTAAGAGTGCTTCACTTTCCAGCTCTCATAAAGTGAGCAGACATTCTCCACTACGTGGTTCCACACGATGTCCCTGCCTTTAATCCAGCCAACCATGAACTGAACCTTTGAAACTATAGGACAATAAACCATTTCTTTTTTTTTTCCCAGTTGTGCATGTCAGAGATTTGTCCCAGCACAAAAAGGCTGATAAACACACCACCTAAAATTCTCATGGCAGCCATCGTAGCATAGATATAGTTGAGCCATAGGTTAGTTGGATCGTAAACACTGGTTACGGAAGAGAGCCCTGTCAACACTGAGATATTTAAGGTCACTTATTGACAAACATGTCTTAACAAGCTTTGTAACTGAAAATATATAAAAAGATTTAATCTGAGAAAATACCTACTTACAATATGTGAATATGCAATAAGAGGAAATACTTCTAATCATCGTTCCATTTTAGTCATTTGCTCTTTTTCTTTAATACTGATCGGATTCTATTCAGCTGTCTCCCATTCTTCTAACAGATCACCTGCTTTTTCTACTAGATTTTCTAACTACGCAACATTTATTTTATTAAAAGACCCTTAAAACTGTAAGATTGGAAATGCCACATAAACAGAAAATATGGGGATGGGTGATATTTCAGTATTTTCAATGTTAACTTAGGCCTTACAAGGGCGTTCCAAGTGTTGCTGTATGTATACAAATATTAAAAATATACTATAATTCAATATAGAAATTGATTACTCAGAATAATATCTGATATAAAATTAATGCCATGAGAAAAATTATGCAAGCACTAATTTTAATACACAGGGTGTGTCCTAAAATTTGCTACACCCTTGAAATATCGGGTATGGCTTATAAATCTTTTAAGCATTGCTTTTCACAGTAACTATTAGAAAAGGTTAGTATTTTGCTAGAGTACTCTGATTCAACTGCTATTCCATTTTCTCTCACTGTTTGACCTTAACAGTAACTTCAGGGAGAATTTTTTAAAAAAGATTTACTACAATTTCACCCAGTGTAGAAATATTTAATAGACTACAAATTTTAACCTGGATTTTAATTTGGTACTAACCCAACTTGTACTCCATTAAATGTTTCTGAACAGTACGAAATTGTTGTAAATAATTAAAATATAATTAAAAATCTATGAAAAGATAGTTCCAGAGACTTGGTGAGGTTATTTAATGCAGTTTGTGACACTAAATTTCATTTTAACATACCTGGGAGGTGAAAGCCAGAAAAATTCACCCTTTAATGCTCCAAAAATGTTATATGACCTTGGAGTTCAAAATTAACTCTGTCATGTGACCTCTCAAACTTAGCTCCGTCTTTCCCTTGTTAGAAACGATGCAGTTTATGTACGACCTTGTGTACTGTATTTGCAACGGTAGTTGCTCAAGCGTATCATGTATTTGCTTTCTCCCCATCATTCAAATCTCCCTTTAGCCATCATTAGGATACCTTAATTTTCCTTTATATATTCTTTCTATCTTAGTACCAAAGACTAGTTGTTTTGGAACTTCACTGGTACACTTTTGTGGCTGTACTATTGATTTTCTGGCTCATTAAAGTCCAGAAGAGACTGTGTCACATGAGAGCAGGCCATCCCTGGTGTTAGCATGCAACGCACAGTGCCCTCCCAGAGGGGTTACTGAGAAGTGGGCAGAGGAACGCGTTCGTCCGCCCGGTGCTCGCCTCTGGCCAGCGGAAGAAATAGTAAAGGCTCTAAATTGAAAATGCAGTTTTGAGGACGATGTTCTGTAAGGCCCTCTTCACAAATAATCATGAAGCAATGTCCCTTATGGGAAGTGAAAATCTGAATTGTCACAGAGGGGCCATTTTGATGTAAATATCTCTGACATCAATGTTGTTACAGTTTGTGTATGTGTGTCTGTGTGTGCACATGCACAAATTGTAACTTTATTATATATAATGTAATACAAAATTATATAGTTACAGTACTCAATCTATCTGTATGTATCTTATATTTAATTACTGACTTCACAGCAAATAATTTTGACATAGTTGTCCAGATTTTTCCAGTCACATTTTTCTTTTTCTTTTCTTTTTTTTTTTTTTTGGAGAAGCTAAGCTTTAGAATAAAAAAAAGTACAAGACATTTTCACTTAGCTTGTTAGAGTATCAAGAATTCAACCATGCTTGCATTGGGTATATTTTCTTACTACTTTGAAACACTGTTTTCTTTTCTCTTCTCATAATATTTGTGACATATTTACTTTATCGCTAGATAATAATCTTTCATCATTTTCTCATTTTGTAAGTGCATATTGGGATTTAGATTTCCCCATTACTACTATTTTGATATATTAATACATATGGAATCCTAAGAGTCTGAAGTATTTCAACATCTGGTTCTACCTAAGAAGGTCTGGGGGGGGTTTATATTAAGTATTTTCTTTCTTACTACCCTCCAGAAATATATAAATATAAAAATCTATAATAAAATATACAAAATATGTAAAATATATACATTATTTCCTCATTTGCTATCTTCTATCTATTTTCTTCGTCATGATCATCGTCTGTATCTTTTTCTGCCCAATTAAAACTGCCCAATATACTTGAAAGGAATCAAATCTATCATATAAGCTAAGTTTTTCTGAATATGCCATTAAAATTGCTGAAGCCAATCTTGAAAATGTACTTTAAAAAGTCTCAGAAATATAAATGACTGCTTTGGTGGCAGTGTTTTCCTCTGATGAAGTAATAATCTGCCAGTCTGCCTTCAAACTCTAATTGTTTATTTGGATTTTATTTTCTTCTCTAAATAAGGTAATGAGATTCTGGGATTGAAGGGCAGAAATTTAATTGACAATGCAGTAAGCAGCTAGCTAAAGGAAGCTTTCACAAAATGACACTAACACTCATTGGAAATTTCAGCTATATTCAGAATGAATATAAATGGTTACCTTTTGGAATGTTCTGTGAAATGTAGTACCCTGTGAGAATCCCTTTCAATCAGTATTAAGCAAAAGATTCTTTTAAAGGGAGTGAAGATTAACAATTATATTTTGTGATTTCCCAATACTACTTTAATATTTCTCCAGTGGGTTACAGGATATATCTGCAGACTTGAAGGTAAATTGACAAAATGTAATATAATCTAGCTATATCTTATTAGAAAAGTATGTAGCAGATATTTTTATAGCAAAAAGTAGTTTTTAATTTAGTACAAGTGTACTTTGCATTAGAAGATACTGTCATTTTGTGCTAATGTGACTCCTATTTGGATAACACACTTACATTTCTCATCAGTTGTTTATAACTGGCACAAAATAACCTTAAAATGTGAGGAGAAGTTTCTGTATAGTTCAAGTTGTGTGACAACAGAGACTCTTGTCATGAAATCTGGCCAGTTAATATAGCAGCATCCAATGATATGTAGTAAAATATTCTGTGAAATAAAATTTTACTGTATAAAACATTTGGCAAACATTTGAAATTTATTGCTAGGTGTTATAAGTGATGAAAACAATTTTACTGGAGAGACCAAGTTTGTTCATTTGTATGTTCTTGAATTTTATCTAAATTCCAACATAGTTTGTTTTCTGGTCTTAGTTTTTTGTTAGACATTTCAAATATGTACATATATATATATATAAAGGCATACATCAAACAACACACTAATATCTTATTTACATTGTTACGTTAATTATTTAACATTATTAAAGTTTAGTGCAGGTTTTTCAAGCCATCTGGTTCTTTATTTAAATAGAAGTCAACGTTAAGAGATAAGCTATTTAAATAAAGCATATCTGATGTATTTTGTTTGTAATCACACTGTCCATCTTTACACCAGATGGTGCCTTACTTATTAGTTTCACTAGGCCACTTTACTTTCAACAGCAAACATTTTAAATGACTAGATGATGTATATCATTCTGTTCTTCTACGTGAAATTTTCATACCTATTCAATCTGTAAATGTGATTCACTTGTGAGCTTGGCCAGCCTTGTTCGACAGAGGTAACAGAATGTGCTGACGGCTTTTGTGCTGGTTTGGAGAAGAGAAAGAAAACCGTCATCTGCCGCCGTATTAACACAATTCCAGAAGTGTGGATCTTTGTCACTAGTGCCTTTGTACAGAGCCACAACTGCTTACCTTGTAAGTCATGACAGTTACAGCTCCATACTGATTTTTCTTTCCAAAAGTACACACACAATCAGCAAATTGGATTTTATCGTGGGGAAGCAGATAATTCTGCTCTTCAGGAAAGACAAAACTGATATAATTTCATTTTTTTTATCAATTTCAATTTTTAGATATGGGCATTGCCCATGTACAGTAAGCAAATCACCTCATGCTATTGCATTATAACTTCATGATTGTTTTAACTTAAACTCACTCATAAGAATTAATTTAATTGAAATGTGTTCCTTTTCTCCCTCTTCTCAGTCTTTGGCCAATATTTAAGACAAGACGGTGTTTTTGTACTTTTGCTAGAATTCAGAGAGTTTTCATCAGATATTATGAGATTGAAAAGATAATTATAATAAGAATTTCATTTTTATTTATAATCCAAGACATTTACTATTGTTCTTCAAATACACACCAGTTGGAATTTATCTAGTCATTTTTCCTCATTTGGCTCTATTATGTTAAAAGAACAAATCACCTCATGCATAAAGCTGGCAGAAGCATTTATGTGTAGTTATGATTTGTGGAAAGGCTCTTTATTGTGGTCCTGATGTTTTATCATACGCATGTGGGGTACCGTTGGCTTGAGCAACAATAAAAAGCCAGGATCACACTCCAGGATCTTGCTGCCTGTAGGACGGTTAACAATAGATAAAACACATTTATTCTTGGCAGGCTTTGAAAAATACCTTGGAGAATTACTGCAGCATTATGTACTGTAAGATTCAATGAAACTGTTGACTAGAGTGTGATTTTCACAGGCCTATAGTATCCTGAATGTACCGTATGGTATTAAAGTAGCAAAGTTTTTTGTGTTTGGTATTTATGTGATTTCTGACCATGAGATAATGTAATATGGAGAAAATAGTGGAGTTTCATTAAGAAGGTATAGCTTGCTTAATATGTTTGTGAAGTAAAAAGTTTAGAATCATGAAATTTGTCTACCAGAAAGCTGAATTTTGTAACAGAACCTACACTGTTGATATATAGCATGACTTTTTAACTGCTATTGCATGGGCGTTTCTTTAAATTTTGTCAGTATTTTCTTTGTCATGACCAACCTCTTAAGTACACCTTGGTTGGCTCCTTCATCTACAATAAACTCCTACTGCTTACCGTCAGAAGTGCCACTTGTTCTGGATGTACTTAAATTGTAATGTCACCTGCTTTTGCCCTCTTCCTCTGGACTGCTTTCGCTATTCTGGGTCTCCTGGGTTCCATAAGAATTTAAGGATTCTTTTTTTCAGATTTTGTGTGGAAAAGTTGCTGGTATTTTGATATGAATTGCATTGAATCTGTATACCAATTTCTGCTGTGTAGTCATTTTGACTATATTAAATTTGCCTCTCCAAGAACACGAGGTGTCTTCCCATTTTCTAATGTCCTATTTGATGTATTGTTTCAGCATAACATAATTTTCTTTTTAGAGGTCCTTTGCTTTTTGTCAGTGTTAATATGATAATCAGCTTACTGGGAGTCTGGATCGGAAATGCAGTGAGCGTCCCCTCAGGCAGACTCATGGGAAGAAGTTGCGGATGGAACAGTTTACTTCTAAGAACAAGTTTTTTAGAGTCAGGAGAAAGCAAAAATATGTACTCATCAATGCATACTTTGGAGAATTTATATATGTGATTGACCTGCAGTAAGTATTTTAAAATCAAGTTAAATCACAACTTCTACTTATCTATTGGAGTTTACAGTTTATTTTCAGTGCCCTTGACCCGTGCACCTGACTCAAGAAAATTATGTAAAGTTACCTGTGTTTATGACCTTGTTGTTTCCACGCTGGTGGCTCATTCCACCTGCACAAAAGAATCCTTGGCAGCCTCTGCCTGAATTCATAGGTCATAAACAACCCCCTAATTTGCTTTTGAGTCAAGGAGCTTAATTCTGACCCAAGTCAAGGGGCTTCGTGTAAAACGGAGTTGTACATGATTTTCATCCCCTCGACTTTGCTGGTTAAGTTTATGCCCTAGTTTTAAAGGAGCCATTGAAAAAGAGGTTTTTCCTGTCAGTTCTTTTTCAGTCAGTTTATTATTATTGTAGAGGAATGCTATTGATTTTTAATATTAATTTTATAACCTGCGATTTGGCTAAATTTGTTAATTAGTTCTAAGAGTTTTGTGGTAGAGTTTTTGAGGTTTTCTATGTAGATAATCATGTCATCAGCAGGCCAAAAATAGTCTGGCAGATAGCCCAACGTGGCTGTTGAGCCACGAAGTAGATCTCCTGTCTGGGACTGCAGGACAGCCGGTGAGGTGCCAGTGTGCTGTAGATCTCCCGCGAAGACTGCAGCCTGAAGATCAGTGATCGAAGGGCAGCGATGGGCAGACTGGCACAAGTGGAGACTGGAGTGAATCTGTGATGAGTATTTGTGGTGTGCTGCGAAGGCGAGAGCTTTCCCAGAGGAAGAAGCCGTAACAATCTTCCTTCTTCCTTCCTTGTATACCCTTGGAACTCTAGCTGGCCCTCCCACATCTGGGCAGGTGCTCTTCCCTCATTGGCCAGCTCACAAATCACTCACACTCTAATCCAGGCTGGTACTCAATTCCCAATCTAGGCCTTCTTCCCAAACTCTAATCCTAATGGAGGAGTGGTTCCTAATTCGCCCAAATTGATGTAACTTCTTCAATGATCACACTTATCTATTTATTTTGCTGTGTGTCCTTAAGCAGTTGCGTTGGCATTAGGGATTATGTTTGGAATCTTGGAATAACCTAAGAGACATCAGAATCAGTTCTTTATGTTTTAGAGTGAAGAAGTTAAGATTTCTGGTCATGGGCTTTTCTCTGTTGATTCCATTTTATTACCTGTTACTTATCTATTTATGTATGTGCCTAGAAATATTTTTTGTTTCTTTGAGGTTATCAAAATTCTTTCCATTTAGTTTTTCACAGTAATCTGTAAAGATTTTTTATTTCTGTGGAATTAGTTGTAATATCTCACTTTTTCTCTCTGATTTTATTTGAGATGTTTATCTGGTTTTTATTTTTTGAAAAAACATTTGTGTTTTGTTGATATTTTGTACTTTATTAATTTTTTAATTTTAAAGTACTCAAAATTTTAATTTTGCTCTCATATTTATTTTTCTTTCCTTCTAGCATTTTGCTTTGTTCTGCCTTTGTTTTCCAAGAAATGTAAGTGTAGGTAGTTTTTAAAAAAATATATGTACCTTTTTGATGTTGGCATATATTACTGTGCTCTCCTCACTCAGTGGTAATTTTTCTGTATTTTGTAGGTTTTACCTTGTAGCCACTTTTATTTGTTTAAAGAAACTTTTACATTTTTTTCTTGATATCTTTCTTGAACCATTGGTTGCTTGAAAGTTACTTGCCGGATTTCCATGAATTGTTATAAGTTTCAAAGTTTTGCTTATTGTTTTGTATTCATTTACATTTTGTTGAGAAAATGTCCTCGTGTTATATCAGTTTTTTTTTTTTAAATTTTGTACGCGGTGTTCAGTTTCTCTGTGTCTTTTAATTGGGAAATTCAAGCCATTTACTCTAAAAAAACTATTGATAGATAAGGTCTTACTCTGACCACTTTGCAGCTTGCTGTCTACTTTTGTTATAATTCCTGTCTTTCTCTCTCTTACAGTCTTTCTGTGGTTAAGTGATTTTCTATTTTCCTTTTTTCTTTTGTCTTATTATTTTTGGTTTTCCATTATTGATTTTTTGCTTTGCGGTTACCAAGGGGCTACAAATTGCATCTTTTGATTAAAAAGAGCTATGTTAGAATGGTAGCAATTTAATATGATCTTAAAGATAAATGTTAGTAGGAAAAGAAACAAAAACATAGATTGGTAAATTTTACATTGGCACTTCATTCCTACATTCTGAGCTATTGATGTCCCACTTATACATCTTTCCGTATTACCTAGACTTAACATAGTAATGTAGTTATTATATTTTTTCATCTTTTTGTCTCCATAGTCAACGTATGCATAGATTATGTACCATGCTTCCAATATGGCATTTTAAATTCATGTGTATAATTATTATCATCAGTGAGCTTTCTTCCCCTCCAGTGTTTTCTATTTATTCATTAGTGCTCCTATTTTGGGGGAGCTGCAGACCGCCCTTTTGTAATTCTTATAGAATGGTAGAAATATATCCTCTTGGCTTCTGTAATCTGGAAATGATGTCAGTATTATCTCTTCATTTCTAAGGAATAGCTTTTCTGTGTACAGTATTCTCAGTGGGTAGTTCTTTTGTTGCTGTTGTTGTTTTCTGATTCCCTCAGCACCATGAAAATATTGCACCACTCTCTTCTGCCCTCCAGGCTGCCACTGAGCAGTTAGCGGCCAAGTGAGTCAGGACACACTTCTGTATAATTTGTGTGTTTTCTCTTGCGACTTTACAAATCTTCTCCATCTTTTATCTTTGAAAACATGATTCCAAGATACATGGGAGAAGACTGATTAGGAAGCTATCTTTAGGCCTCAGCTACCTCAGGGTCATGTATCAACCTAGTCGTGAAAGGCCATGTGCTTTTACTTAAAATTCATTTTATAATGTTACAATATAGAACTTTAGATGCATCATTATAAATTTTGACAAATATCTGCAGGCATGTAACCACCATCATGAGGATATTTGTATCACTCGAAAAAGTTTCCTCTTTTTCTTCTTTTTTCTCTAAATTATTCCTTTTATTAGCATATTTTTGTGTTACCTAATAATCGCATTCTCCTTGAGATTTTGATGCTTTTACATATCACATTTTGATTAGTTCTTCGTCTTTTTACCCTCATTCAACTCTCTTCAGTCCCAGCCCTGTAAAACCAAGGATTTCCATCCGTGTTTTCTGCAAATCCCCGACAGTATATGGAATGTTGAGCTTGACTTTTTATTTAACATGATGATGACATTGGGTCTGTCAGTAGTTAATTTCTATTATGTAGTAATTTATGTGGTAGAATATATCACAAAATCTATTGATTCACTATTTAATAGGCAGTATGGTTATTTCTTGTTTTATAATAATGAATATAGCTGCTAAAGGTGTTCATATATATCTTTTGTGTGGACATGAATTTTCATTTATCATTATTAAATACTTAAGAATGAGATTGCTGAGTCATTCAGTAAGTGCATATTTCAGAACTGCCAAACCGTTAAAGAGACTGAGCTTGTGAAGAGTTTCCCACAGGGCACTAGTTCCTCCAAACTCTTGTCACCCCTTGGTGTTGTTTCCCCCAACTTCAATAGAGATAAAGTGGTATCTCTTTGAGTTTTAGCGATCAATGATGCTGAGGCGCTTCTACTGTTTACATTTCAATTTGCATGTATTGTTTAATAGTGTGTTCGAATCTTTGCACATCTTAGGTAGTTTATTGCTGTTTTTGTTTTCTGAGCCTGGAGCCCTTGTGTGTACCAGTCATTTTCAAACATATTACTCATCCAAATACACTCATCCAAGCTGGGGCTACTCTTTGTTTTGCAATACCTTTTGATGAACATAAAATGTAATTTTAATGCCATGCAATTTATTGTTTTCTATGACTAATACTTTTCTATTCTTTCTGAGAAATCTTTATCTAACTGAACATCCAAGCTTTCTTTTTGTGATGCTAGGTTTTACTTTTTTGTTTATTGTCCATATCTTGGGATATGATAGGGCATGTGAGCCATAATAAGTCTCTTGAAAAGCAAAAGCAATGTGTTCTGTTTAATATTTGCATCTTGGGGCTGACAGAATGGTTCAGTGGTTAAAGCACTTGCCTAGCAAGTGCTAAGTCGAGCACTAAGTACAGGAGCTGGGTTCCCCAGCACCACACAAGCCAGGCATGGTGGCACACACCTGTAATCCCAGAACTTGGGAAGTTGAGGCAGGAGGATTGTATGAGTCCAAGGTCAGCCTAGGCTTCATAGTGAGTTCAGGACCAGCCTGGGCTACCGAGGGAGACCCTGTATCAAAAAACAGAACAAAACCAAAACAAAAATCCTCCGATCTTATTTTATGTCTTTAAATACAATGACAAATTAGGAAATATCTTGCATATTAGAACTTTATGGATGCAATTTGGAATCAATTAACATCTTTGTATAAGTATTCCATTGTGATTCTTCATACAGTTTTATCCATATAAAAACAGATATATTTAATTATGAAGTCTAACAAAGTCCATATATATATATATATATATATATTTCCAGGTGAATTTCTTCAATTACTTGTAAATTAATTTGATTCCAAATATTTTTATTCTGTTTTGAAAGTATTAATGATCTAGGTCAAAGAGAAAAGATATTTGAGCTACTCTGATAACTGGCACACCTATTTATTCCTTGGGTTACTATGTAATCTATTTCCCTTTAGTGAGAAGTAAAATAGAAATATAAAAAAGTGATCTGAAAAAGACATGAATAGGAGAATTGTGGCTGTAGGTATAAAATTTCTTGCTTAATTGCTAACCGTCCTGAGCCAAATTTAGGGTGTCCATTCGGCAGGTGCTCCTGCAAATTTGAATCTCCTGTGTAGCTCACAGACTTCTGGTAAGTAGTTCATTCTCAGTGTCCACAAATGACGGCCATCTGCTCTTTCTTCTATTTTACCCAACTTCAGGTTGTTTTATTCTTGTCCTCTCATACCTCAATAGTATTTTTTTTTCTATCTGGGCATGCTCAGTCGTTGTCACTGCTTATCACAATATGGCTTTCCTGAAACTGCAGAATCAAAGCAAAAGACCCATTGAAGTAGATGTCATAGATTTTGGAGGTTTCTCGAAGGGGCCTATAACTGATAAAAAGAGCTACATGATTATGGTAAGAATCAGTAAAATTTTCGAAGGATTCATTGATATTTTCAACTTTTTGGACTGCCTTATAATTTTGTGTATATTTTTGTCACATCTGTCAATGTGAGTTAATGGTTGCATTTTCCAAATGATCTATAAACTTTTGGTAAAGTAGCACATGCTGCAAAGTTCTATTCTCTTTCTGTCTTTTGTGTTTTAGAATTCTGCACAGCTTGAGAATATATATATATATCTTTTCAAGACATTCATCTTAAGCTAAATTTTCTTCCTTATATCCTGTTTTGACTGATCCTGAAAAAGATCTCTATTTCAATAATAGGTCTCTGACAATAACACACACTCAAAAAATAGAACTATGGCTTATCAGAAAGTATTGTATTCCCAGCTGAAAAGCTATTTGTAACGGTATGTATAAATATTTCAATCATTTAAAATACCACGTAGAAAACTGACTGTGAAATCAATACCTGTCGAAGACTCTAGCAAACTCTTTGTGTGAAAGTCATCATTTGCTACACATATTGTAACATATTGTGTCGCAGAACCTGTGTCTAGTACCCACAAAGTTCCAATGTGTATGGATTTTATGTCAAATGAAAGCAGTGATGTTGCTGACAGGTAATAGAATTATGCCATGTTGGCAGAAAAGCGAGGGCAGGATGAAAATAATTCACTGACATGAGCAATGTAGCATCACCACTGTCCCCATGAAATCATTTCCGATTTTATTTTACGTACTTTTTTCATCTCTTTCTCAGTCTTCTTCACCACTCCTTTAAATTCTCCTTCATTGAGAATACATGAACCGCACTTAACACCTAAACTCTGAGCTACATAGTGAGCGCATGGCCTTGATATGTGTGCACACAAAATACTCAAGATCAATGTGAATTTTATGTATTGTACTTATCCATATTAACAAAATGGGGGAAAATGCATTTGCGAAGCGAGGCTATGAATTGTACAAAATATTTTGAATTGTACAAAATATTTTCAGTCATTTCATTCAAATTCAAATTTAATGGCTATTCATATTGACCTCTATGTTAGAAGGCTGAGGATGAGAGAGAGAGAGAGAGAGAGAGAGAGAGAGAGAGAGAGAGAGAGAGAGAAGAAAAAAACAGAGCCAAGCCTAATTAATTGCTATTGTGATTTTTAGGTCACAGATTGATCTCACTGATCTCATATGCTTTATACGCTACGTATTTTACACGCAACATTTCTGAAAAGACGCCACAATTAACTTTGCTTACCTGCATCGAAGAAAAGACTTCTGTTTTTCTACTATAAAATTCAGAAAGCCTCGAGATTTCTTACGTGCTCACTGAGTGAGTACATCCTTAGGACATCGAAGATTAATAGAGGCTGGAAGCCCTTTCTTATATGAAGAAAAGCGTAGAGAGAGACATGCTTTCTGGGGTCTTCGCTGCAAAAATGTAACGTGCAATTGAAAAGCGTAGTCACGCTTCGTTAAGAACTTTCCACCACTGAATCCAAATCTCCGAGAAGAGATCTCCATTCCACGTGAGAAACTAATAGTTTTAGATGTTCAAACCAACTCGCAGCAACTTTGCAATGGGAGGGAGGGATGTGAAAACTTTGTCATTCAATAGTTCTTTAACTGCTCAGTGTTAATGTCTCAGAAATACAACTTTGCCTTTAATAGACACACTATTGAGCGCTCAGGTGATATTTGATTTTAAGGAGAGTGAAATCTAAAACACCTGCTTCTCAAAAACTTCCTCTTTACTGAAAGAGTCAGAGATGGATTCTGTTTACACTAATTTGATCAGTTGAGTAACGTTTATTTTCTTCAGTATATAGTGAACCATACAGGGACATGGGGTCAGTTCATTCTGTGGAGGGCTCACGGAAGGCCTTCGATGATCTGAAGGGCTTGGACATCAAGGTAGGAAATGGAAGGACAATTCTGTAGAATCAAGTAGGCTGAAGGGAGAGAAAAAGAATGACTCCCAGAGTGATGACTTACTCAGAAAAGGGACTAGGGATATTGTGGAGCAATTAGCAGGTGCACAATGAGACAATTTTATTTATTTACTGTTTTGATTGACATTCTGTAGTTTTATTCAGCCTTAATTCTTTTCACTAGAAGACTGAATCTTAAAAAAATATAATACTGATGTATTGTGAGACTGGAAAAATTCAATTTGTCAGGTGAAAATATATGTTTACCCATTTCAAAAACTAATTTCAGAGCCTCTATCCTATTTGAAAGCTTGCTTATTCTCTAAGCATGCTAGTTTTGTTTTATTTTGTTTTTGTTTCCTGGGCCAGGTTATTTCAGCATTTTCACAAAAAAAGCATATGCCGTAATTACATTGAGATTTAATTCTTAATGTCAGTTGGATGAATTTAAAGCTTAGAATGTCAGTCATTGAGCATTTCAAAATGTCATTGCAGGCTCCCTCGCTTGTCCAATAGCTTGAGAAATATGTCCTAGGAATACAGTACTTATTTTACCATGGACTATAACCATGAAGATAAAGTTCCAGCTTTCTTTTATTGGTAAGAAAATACACGGACGCTGTCAGTAAGTAAAGTTGTGATTCATTATGTTTTGCCTTATGCTATTCATTCTGTCGGGTTTAAGTTCACTAACAATTATATTTAACTTTTGAAAACACTTGGAAATGTGATGTTCTTTGCTGCAGATACATCTGTAATGTGTCTGCCTTGGCCACATGCAGAGGAACCTGGCACTTCAGATGAAGAATAGATATGGTAGAAATTGCGCAGGTCGTAGAGCACACGTGACACTCGAGTTGCGCATAATGAGAGACACTGAACATTTATCTTAACTTCTTGCAGTATTCTTTTTTGTTTAGGTTGACATTTCAGAGGAGTTGAAACTTCTAAAAACAAAATGCTGACAGTTGTGTGTTTGCCTGCAGTCATGGTCTCATTGAAAAGTGATTTAATTCCGTGCGCAAAACTCTCCAACGTAGCCCCAAACAAGCTCTTTTGGGTTATCAGTTGCTTAGTGAAATAATTACAGTAAGAGCTTAAAAAGATTTTGGATACTTTCTTTTTGAAGTAGTAAGCCGTGTACACAGCTGCAATCTGAGTCACAACACTTCTGCGTCTGTGAGGGCGGAGTTTCCTAACCTTTGCTTGAGTGCTAAACACTCAGGGGACTGCATTACTGTACTTAAGAAAACATGCACAACGACGGTTATTCAGCTGAGTAAGATATGGTAACTGCCCAGGAGCTTCTCGCAATCCAGGAAGAGAGGCAGACTCACATATATACAATTCTTCTGTGAGGCGAGGTGTAATTACTTGTAGGAGGAGAGCTGTAGTGGGGTTTCCTTAGACTTCTCCCACCTGCCTGGATCAGCCAACGTCTTGCTCAATATGTTAAGCAGCGTTTCCGTTCTGTCACATATTATACTGATTTACGGATTTTTTGTCAGCTTGAAATCGCTCTCTCTATTTTTGCATCTTGACCTCATCCACTACTTCATGAGTGACTTGGGAGGCTTCTCTTGGAATCAGGTTCCCTAAGCAATCTGGCCACGATGACTCAGAAAGCACACATAAACGTCCTTTCACCAACACGCTGGACCCTAAACACAAAGAATCAGAAATTATCCCTCATACTGGTTGTGACAAAGTGTTTCTGGTTATTTTTCTCTTCAACGACATGCTCACTGGGGTCAGACTCTACGTGGGGCAGTCATGCGGTGATCTTCCACCAGCCACACAAAGATCATGTCTGCGATGGTGTTTACTATTTGCTTGCCCTCAGTTCTACGTGGCTCCCATATCAGTCTTTCGTATTCAGCTCCAGGCAGAATGAAACATCTTCAAAGACACACTCTGTTAGATAAATCTGCGGAAAGCTCCGCTGTGGTACGTACATGTACCGTAGATGAATATAAGACCTAAAAGAACTTTCTTCTCATGTGTGAAATAAAATTTTCTAGCTAATCCTTGCCGTATCATTGCGTTAGAGTGCATAAGAGCTTTATGTTTTATTTTTCAAATTTTTGAACAAAAATGAGAGAGAACATAAACACGCAACTCTAGGATTAACATTACTATAATCGAGTAATAAAATTTTAGTGTTCATTCTGGAGGTCAACACTGAAAGCAAACTACTAGAAAGTAATAAATATATTAATTACCAAAGAGATGCGTTGTATACCCAGCCATATGTTCGAAAAGCTTTCCCATGAGGATTATTATGTAAGGGAGAGTGGTCACCGGCAGTTTTATTGCAAATGTAAAAATAGGTTCCACGTGAGAATTTTGGGAGACAAAATTAAGACAATAAATATATCAAAGTCAAAGTGCTTTTAAAAACAAAGCCAGGTTATCAGAACCCTGTAATATCTGAAATTTAATCACCTTCCTTTCCAAAGAAAGAGTAATTATCAGAAAGTCAAATAACTTATGCATTTATATAACTTTTTCATCGCCATATTTTTAAATACATACACTTTAAAATTATTATTTGTACTGAATAGAGAATTAGCTTACCTTGATGTTTATAAATCAACAGGTCTAGCAGATAGTTTTTATTATTAAAGAATAAACAAGCAAAATAATTATAACATGGTATCTTCATTTATTGTATGAAATGTTACAATGATACCCTCTAAGCTGTTAAGTATGCTTAAAACTTCACATAAGGTCACTAAGTTTTAAAAGTCTTTGACATGACACCCCGATTACTCATAGGACACACCTGCTTACACATGGCTCTTATTTTATTGTCTCACCAGTGATTCTTTTTTAAAATAATTTTATCGTGGTACAAATTTTACATAATACAAAATTTCATTTTTTTTCTAAAGGCATGAATTCCAAATTCTGTAACACATTAGAACCCTGGGGTTTGGGGAATCAGTGAATGTCTATGCCCACCCCTTTTTCAGAGATTCACCCCTTTCCTATCTGACCACTGCCTCTCTTTCTACCCTGCCATTTGTGTTGGGGCCTTTTTATGTTATTATTTTTGTGCATTTCATAAAAGGGACACGCACCTATAGTAAATCTTTTTTTCTGGGTCTATTTCATTGAACATTATTGACTCCAGGTGGGCCTATTTTATTCAAAAGTTTCATATTTGTCTTATTATAGCTGCATAGTATCCCGTTGTGTAGAGAGACCACATCTTTAACCATTCTTTTTTGAATGGACAAGCAAGTTGTTTCTAGGATTTGGCTATTTATGAATTGTGCTGTTATAACCATGGACATGCATGTGTCTTTTTGGTATGGTGACTTTATTTCTTTTAGGAGCATGCCCAGTAGAGCAGTAGCTGGATCAAAAGGAATTTCCATTCTCAGCTTTCTAAGAAATCTCCAGACTGTTTTTCACAATAGTTGCACCAGATTGCATTCTCACCCAAAGTGGAGTAGAGTTCCTTTTTTCACATCCTTGCCAACAATTGTTTTTTGAGTTCTTGGTGTAGGCCACTCCAAATGTTGTGAGATGAAACCTCCACATTGCTTTTATTTGCATTTCTCTAATAGCCAATGAAAAAGATCACTTTTTTCATGTGCTTGTTGGCCATTTGTACGTCTTCTTCTATGCAATTTCTTTTCATTTCTGTTGCCCACTTCTTGATGGGATTATTTATTTCAGGGGAGTTTATATTTTTGAGTTTCTTGTATATTGTAGGTATTAGTTCCTTGTCTGAAGTGTTACTGGCGAATATCTTTTCCCACTCTATGGCTTGCCTTCTCACTTTGCCAATTGTGTCTTTTGGTGTGCAAAGCTTTTCAATTAAATGTAGTCCCAATTGTTGATTCTTGCTGACATTTCTTGTGCAGTTGATGATCTGTTCAGAATTCCATTCCTGTCCCTGTGTTTTCCAGGGTTTTACCTATTTTGTCTTCCAATAAGCTCGGTGTTTCTGTTTTGATGTCCAGTTCTTTGGTTCACTTTGATCCGATTTTAGTATGTGCAGACAGGTATGGGTTTCATTCTCCTGCACGTGGAGATCCGGTTTCCCCAGCACCATCTGTTGAAGATGCTGTCTTTTCTCCTATACATTGTTTTGGCCCATTTGTTAAAGACTGGTTAACTAAGGGCATTTGGGTTTGTTTCAGTATCCTCAATTTTGTTCCACTGGTCTTCTTGTCTGTTCTCATACTAGTACCTTGTAGATATAATCACTGTTGGTTTGTAGTATTTTTGAAGTCTGGGATTGTGATTTCTCCAGCTTTTCCCTTGTTACTCAGAATTGCTTTAGAGATTCTGGGTCTTTTCTGGTTCCATATAAATTTTGAGTTTTTTTTCTAGTTCCATGAAGAATATAGTTGGTATTTGTATTTTGATTGGTATTGCATTGAATCTGTAAAGTAGCTTTGAGAGTGTGGTCATTATGAGAATAATAGTTATTCCTATCCAGGGGTCTTTCCATTTTCTAAAGTCCTGTTCAATCTCTTTCTTTAGGGAATTGTAGTTTTCTTTGTATCGGTCTTTCACCCCTTCAGTGAGGTTTACTCCTAAGTATCATTTGTTGCTGTTGTTTTATTCCTGTTTTTGTTTCTATTATGATGGGAGTTGTTTTTTTTTTTTTTGATTTCTTTCTTTTGGATTTGTTGTTGGTGTACAGGAATGCTACTGATTTGTATGTATTGATTTTTTAACTTGCTACTTCACAGAATCTATTAGTTCTGAGAGGCTTTGGGTGGAATTTTTGGGTCTTTTATGTAGAGTATAATGTCATCTGTAAATTGGAATATTTTTGCTTCTTCTCTTCCAATGCATATTTCTTTTATTTCTTGGTCTTGCCTGATGGCTCTTGTCAAAATTTTAAGCACTATGTTAAACAGTAAAGGGTGACAGTGGGTACCCTTGTCTTGTTTCTGCATTTAGTGTGGATGCTTTCGGTCTTTTTCCATTTAGGGTTATATTGGCTGAAGGACTGTTATAAATTGCTTGAATTATATTGATATAGAGTCCCTCTATTCCTCTTTTCTTCAGTCTTTGTCAAAAATTGGTTCTGGAATTTGTCAAATGCTTTCTCTGCGTCTATTACGATAATCATGTGATATTTTTCTTTGGATCTGTTAATGTGGTGTTTTATATTTATTGATTTGCATATGTTGAGCCATCCCTGCATTTTTGGGATGACGCTTATTAGGTCATGGTGTATAATTTTTTTATGATTTGCTTCATTCTGTTGGCAAGGATTTTATTGAAGATTTTTTTATCTATATTCATTAGGGATATTGGCCTGTATGTTTTCGTTGTTGTCGTTGTTGGGTCTTTGTTGGGTTTGGAATTAGAGTTATACTTACTTCAAGAAATGAGTTGGGCAATTTCTCTTCCTTTTCAATTTCTTGAAAAAGTCTGGCGAGCATAGGTACTAAATCTTCCCTAATTTTTTTAAATAGAATTTTGTTGAGAGTCCATCAAGTCCTGGGATATTCTTGGTTGGAAGTGTTTTCATTAATTCCCCAATTTCATAGGTGGACATTGGCTTATTCAGATACTTAATTTCTTCTTCATTCAGTTTTGTGGTTGATATATCTTTAGGACCTCATCCATTTCTCTTATGTTTGTAAATTTTTTGGAGTGCAAATTTTCAAAGTGAATTCTTATTATCCTTTGAATTTTCTTCTTATATGTTGTAATTTTGCCTTTTTCATTCCTGGTTTTGTTGATGGAGATTTTCTCAATCTTTTGGGTGAATTTAGTAAGGGATTTATACATCTTGTTTATCTCTTCAAAAATCCAATTTTGTTTCATTAATTTTTTGTATTGTTTTTTCACCTTCTATTTTATTGATTTGTGCTGTGATCTTTATAATTTCATTTTTTTCTGGTAGAAAAAAGCAAAAGGAGAGAAAAAGAAAGGGAAAAAGAATGCAATAAGAAAGAGAAGCCTAAAGAGAACTTGATCAGTTGCAGGAAAGGGAAGGAGTTAAACTTAAAAATGAGAAATCATAGACCATACATCTTGTTCTCCATTTCTGGTTTGCTTACCACCGTGCTTTGAGAATAACGATTGTATGCGTAAGGTTTAACAACATAGTTACTTCTGTCTTTACCAATGAATTTAGCAAAGCAGCTTTCAGAAGCCTATATTTGGAGCCAAGGAGCACTGTAACATGTCTGTGGTGAGGAGTGGGAGTAGAGTAAGGCTTCTGATGAAATGCGCTCCACTAGACTATGAGAATAGGAAAACAATCCCGGAAACGGGTCCACAGTGAAGAGAATAGAACCTGGCTGCAAACAGAGGTTGCTAAACAAATGAGTCCCTGTACAATTAGAAGAGCGCAAATTCAGTGTCAAAAATCACAGGCTCCGTGGAAAATGACATTATAGAGAGGTTGACTTGGAAAGTTTGCACACACGATAGACTTCCTTTCAGTTACACAAACCATATATTTTCACCAGGCTTCATGTGATCGATATACAAGTGATTGAGAAAAAGAAGTCTTTTTTAGATTTCAGACACAAAATCAAGTACAACTTTTTCCTTAGTAAGACAAATCCAAACCCTCTTAAATTAATTCCTACTAGAATTTTCTTCCACATCTTAAGGATTGATATAATTCTCCCTTGTTGTAGTTATGAATTTTTATTAAACATTTATAGGTCGCTATTTTTTTTAACAATCTGTTTTTCAAATACTTATCCTCACTGGAAACTAAAAAGACATAATTAAATATAAAAGTACATATTATTACTTTTCCTTAGATACGTATTCTGTACATGTGTTCTTCGTGTTTCACAATTATCTCAGTATTATAGTTTCATAGTTTCATACCTCTGAGTTTTCAGTCTGCCAAAACTCTGCTTCAGTGTGTATATGTGCACAGAAGAGACAGAGAGAGGCAGAGCGAGAGAGAGAGAGAGAGAGAGAGAAAGAGAGAGAGAGATGCATTTTATTATAATCACTGTCTGATTTTAAGAAAGGTGTGTCCTAACAGCCTTCAAACTCATTTATTCTGATCACTTTGATAATTTAAATATTGACGTGTGGGATCAGAAGTTAAAGTAAAGTAAAAGATTCTGCTCATAATAGTGGAAGTCGAGGAACAGAACTGGCAGAGAAGAGACTGATACAATTTATTAAGACTGGATGCTTCACCGGAGAATCTGCACTCTAGTGAACGCAGAGGAGAATACAAATTTTTTTCTTTTTCTTTTTTTAAACCTTATGTATTTTCAAATGCATGTATACATAGAGAAAATTTGCATGCATGAAGAATGCATAGGAATAATTTTGGAGAATGCCGACATCTAATGAGATTTAAAAGTGTTAATCTCTCTGTTGGGTATTGAATAGCACTCCTCTGTATCTGCTTTGAAATCCTCAGTATGGTCTATCTCGATTACTTACATACTATCTTTGGAAACATGAGCCACTGTTTTAAAAACTCAACCTTTTCCCATTAAAAGTGAAGTACTTAATTTGTCAGAGTGATTTATCTTGAGTCTTCTTTTGGGATCTGTATCTATCTCACACCATCGTATGTCTCCCTGACCAAGGACTAGTGCCCAAACTCTCTTACTATCTCACTAACACGAAAGAGACCATCTTTAGTGGCTGTTCAAAAAATGATTTAACCATGAACTTTTATTCAGCGACCATCAGAGAGGTAAGAGCTTTGAAAAATTGTAAAATGACTGAGAAAATTTTGGCAAAAAGAATACTAAAAGGTCCAGTAGCTGTTCAGACTTGAAACAGAAAAACATCAGCCCAAGACAGTAAGCCACAACCAAATCACCAAACGGAAATGAAGTCCGTTCACCTCATTAAAAAAAAAAAAAAGTCTCAACTTGCTTCAAAGGCAAAACTTGAGTTTTTAAGATCTTTATTCAGACATTTTGTTTCCTGGTTCTATTCCCAAATTATTTTCCTTTCATGGTTTAAAACATTGCCTTATTTTTACTTTAAATCATGGAATATTGCATCCATTTCTTTTTCTAGAAACCCTCATTACATTTTTAAATTCTTTGATCACTTCTAATATATATGAAGTAGCCTAAAGCCTTTGCTTTTTAAAATCTGTGTAATTCTGCATAGTTGTTGTGTATATATGCTTACCTCCTGTGCTCGTGTCATTTTTATTTTAAAATCTCCTATACCATTAGCTGTGTTTCTGTTGGAACATGTATCCTGGTTATTCTGTTTAGTTCACGTTTTTTTAATACCTTAGACTACCGTGCATTAAACACTGACACTTTTTTATGAGAAAAATTAATAAGATCCACTTGAAAAGTTTAGAAAGACCATTTCGTCAGTCTAGAATTTCTGAGTTTTGTTACCTTATTTTTAATACAATGATAATCAACTGTAAAGGAATCAGCTAAGCACCAGAGTAAAGATATAAAAGCAAATGAGAAGTGTGGGCTCTATTAACAGACATATATCATCCAGTGCATGTAATGACGTGTTATATTTGGTACAGGATGCACTAAGAACTCACATTACAGAACGGTCTGCCATTGCAAAGCAAAAGAAGTTACATTTGAAAGAAAAGACTTAAGGATTTAGGAAATGTTTCCCATGTTAGAACAAAGAAAATCTTATTTGAAGACTTTAGAGCACCAAAGAAAATCATCTCGGCTTGGGACACACTGATTTATTCTATTTTATGACTTACTGAGTTTTTTACTTTGTTTTATATGTTTCCACATGGCAACTACCTAGAGGAAGGGAGGCACGTGCCATATTTGTTACTGTTAGAAACAAGGGAACGTAAATCATTTCAGCATTTTTTTCTGTTACGCTTGCCAATTAGCTCCCACATGAATATCTACATGTTTGAAGCTGTTTTAAACCAGTTCGGCATTTTTCTCTCAAAAGTGCAGGTGTCAGTTGTCTAACATTTAAATATTACTTAGCCTGAAGCTGGAAATAAACCACAGTGCAACTGAAATGACATTTGGAATGACTGTGCTTGATTTTATCAACATTCATATTAGGTTCGCCACTAAATGTAGACACAAAATACTTACTAAAATAAAGTCTTTTTTTTCTGTAGACCTAAATATGCCCAATTAGACACCTTTCTGTTCTGGGTTTACTAGCAATTCTTTTGCCTTATGGGTATCTTTGAAAGGACAAAGAGTCATCATTTTGTGCCCTTTGTACCATAAGAGCCTGGGAGAGAGGAAAAGTGGTCATGATAATCTAAAATAGCTTTCTGGTCATTGGACTACTGAGATTATATCACTCAGCAAGAGCTTTTCCTTAACAGGGAGAATGAACTATGGACAGCGTTTATGAAGTCATCTAGGCATGAACAAAGACAGTTTTCAATGACTAATTATAGCTTAAGGGAATAGCAAATGGCTAGCAAAAGTATCTACCAGAAGAGTTAATTTGTACAGAGATGAGTGCTGTTTCAAAGCAGTTTTATAAATTCCAAGCATGACTACTTGTATTCATAAAACAGCTTCAATTTAAATAAAAGACTTTAATGACAGAACATTGGCCATTTGGAAAAAAATGATGTTCATTTTATAGCTATGGTATCTTTAGTTGGATAAGATACACTAAGAAGTCAGAAAGATTACTTTGGGGAGCTATTGTAAGGATATCATAGTCTATAGTCAAAATATATTGTTAAAACTCTCTTCCATGCTCTCAGATTTATAATCTTTTCCCCCATTTTGTTGATATGTATAAGCGCAAAATTTAAGTTTTACAATGAGGTTGAGAATTTTGTGCACATACATATCTTGTCAAGGTGACAAGTACTGACCCACTCTCCTTTTGTCCCTCCCCTTAGCCACACCTCCATCCTTCACACCCTACACCTCTGCTTCACTTTGTTTTTTGTTTTAAGCTTCATGAGATTACTGTGATCTGGGTCTCTCATATCAGAGAAACCATTTGATGTTTCACCTTCTGCCTCTGACTCACTTCACTAAGCATGATGTTCCCAAGTTTCTTCCATTTGCCTGCAAAAGCCTCCACGCTGTTGGACTTTATAGATGCATCGTATTCCATTGTGTAGAAATACCACAGTTTGTGTATCCATCGGTTTGTTGATGGGTATTTTGGTGTCTTCCATATTTTAGCTATTGTTAGCTGTGCTGCTATGAACATGGGTATACATGTATCTCTATCTTTTAAAGATAATTTTTGAAACTTTAAAGAAATTAGATGTCAACCTGTGATATTGAGTCATTTTATTGAAATCACAAAATTTTGCAACCTATTTTAATTGATAAATATTATATTTTAAACTAGCAAATCTTAGTTATACTGAACGAATTTAAAACATAACAAAGAACTTGACTTTGTTAAATGATGATTGAGGAATATAAAAAGAAAAGTTTGCCTAAATCCTTCACCTATATTTAAGTTACTTTTAATATTAAAATGTAATCAAAATGAGGAAATTCCAAAGCTCAGAGGACAATCTCACCCTGAAAATGGATGATTATCTTTAGCAAAACTAGCCACAACAATTCCACTAAGTAATTTACCTGGTTTATATGCAAAGTAGAACATTAAGGAGTCAGTCATCTCTTATTTAGAATAATCCACTAGCCTTCCAACTAATCTACTGCTTCAGTCTTGAAAGCCAGAGCAATGCTTAATGCTTGTGTGAAATCAGAGAAACTATAGAGAATAATATGAACCCTTGGACTAGAAAAAAGATGAGATCACTACAAAGGGAAACCAACATCTATGGCGACTATAACAGTACAAATTTGGAGTGCCTTGTGTCTTTGGAGAAAGAGCTGTGAGAACAAAGTTGGATTGTAAAGCAAGACTAAAACGTAAAAGGAGGCTCAAGCCCTGGTGAAGGATTTGAGAATTATCAAAGCGTTTTAAGAGGGAGTGCAAGATAAAATTAATATTTATGAATACCATGTGGTAATCAGATGGGAAGGTACGATGTGAATTTGAGACCGTTAGTGGCCCTTGAAGAAGTCAAGGTAACGAACATTCTTCCCGAAGTGATGGCTTGATTAATCAGAGATGAGATAGAAATCCAAGAATGCTTAAAAGGAAACGGAGGTAAGCACTAGGGATCTACTAACACATTGCCATGAGAAACAGGAAATGTTAGAATGACTGTAGTATCGAGGACTCCTGTAATTTCTCTGTGACATATACTGACATGAAAACATCTCAACAACAGGATCCACACTTGTCATCCTGGCGATGGTTGACCACAGTGCTTTCCCAGTGTCGGCACAGATGTCATTGCATTGTTGCCAATATTCTTTCTTGTTCATTCAAAGCAGATCCACACGGTAACAAATATCCCATTATCAAAGTTTCAAGTGTTTAAATTAGTATACTCTCCTCCATTCACCTGTGTGTGCAGTACAAAATACATGAGTGACAATCAGAAATGATATCTATGCATTCAATTAAGCTGTACGTACAACCACTGCGAGAGCCTCAGTCTATAAAATGAAATGCACAAAGATACACACACACACACACACACACACACACACACACACACACACACACACACACACATATATATATATATATATATATATATATATATATATATATATGAATGAGCAATTCCTATACCACGCCTCCATTTATTAGGATAAATGGACTTGATACTTGAATGTTCTCTGTATCTCCCAAAGTGTACCAGATCAGCTCTGGTGAAGTTAGACAATACCAGGAATTAGGACTAACACCCTTGGTAGGTCTTTGAGCCTTGTTAGTGACTAGTAAAATGTTCTCTGTCTTCCTTTCTCCCATTTCATGTCCTGAGTCCTACTGCCTGCACGTGTTCTAGCTGCTAGTACACAAACGTGTGCTTGTGGGAATCAGAGTTCTTCTATACCAACACTCAGACTTAGACAGTTTCTTCTCAGGTGGCTATCATCCTTACTGGAGTTTAATAAGAACGTTACTATTAGAGAAATTTGGTATTGGAATAAAACTTTTCTTTTTCTTTTCCCTGCTCTTTAAGAAAAACCTAAACAAATGGAAGTTTTAGAGGCTCTATAATTTCAGAAGTGGTCATTCAGCTCATCAAGAAGTAGTTGATTATCCATAAACTGTCTTGAACTTTTCTCTGGGGAGCTAGTAATTAGCAAACGTACGAAATTCCTACCCTCGTGAAGCTGCTATTCTATGGAAGAAACAGAAAATAAACAATTCCACAAAGATCCTATTTTCAAATTATCCTATTCTTAAACGCAAACAAAGCATCAAAAAGGAATAATGCTGATCAGCTCTCTGAAAAGATGACGGTTGAGCAGATATATGAACAAATAAGAAGCTGGGAAAGAAAAATTTGGAAGTGCAATGATCCTGATACAGGCTGGAGGTGGCTAAGTTCAGAAACAGCAAGCAGGTCTGTGTAATTGGAAGTGAAAGGGCCAGGGAGGATAGTCACGGGAGAGTAGCAGTGAGGACCCACGACTTTCCGTTTCTTTGCAACTTGCAAAGAAAAGAATCTAAAATGGAAAGGAAAAGGAATAGAAATAATAAATGTATTTAAATTTAAAATAAAATAGAAACTAATATCTCCAATGTTTCATTGGCCCAAAAAGAACTTCTACAAATTTTCAAACCTAGATAAAAGTATCAGTCAAAATCTTGGGATATTTTTCTGATGGTAAGACTACTTGTATTTTTTTCTCTGTTGACTCTCCTCACATACTGGTGGAATAGTCATTGTTTCCCATGAAATTTTTACTAATTGTATATGCTTACCTTTCGAGTATGATGAATTTAACTGCGATCAGCTGTCATATAAACTTTTTTAGGTAATATTAATCTGTTAGCAATAAACTAAAATGAAATTGTTACTCTAATTGATACAATAGAGATTTTGCAGGGACCGACACATGCTTGTGCAAAAATGTACTCTTTGTTTGCTGGTTTGGCTATTTCATATAGAAAGAGAGGTAAGGTTTTGATGTTCAGGTCCTTTAGCTAATAATATTGGGCCTCATTAGTAAGAATTGAAATATGATTAATAATTTTTAAAATTTAAAGTAAATTTTTATGTTGTTAAGGGAAATTTACAACACAGTAATCAAATTCTTTGAGGACTCGGTCAGTGACCATCTGCATATATGTAAAACACAAAAGAAACCGTATTTCTTATCTTTGAGTAAATTCTCATGAACACTTGTGCCCACCCACCGTTTAGATCAAGCACTGTTTTTAATGTGGTTGATACTCTTTGAAGAAACAATCACCACAGTGAAGTTCTCTTTTGAACTTAAGCCTGCTGAATTATGTGAGTCATTATCAAAGTCTATTTTTAAGTTTTTGGCTATTTATAGTAATAGAGTTCTAATTTGAATAGTAATTATTTTCATCTCCATTGAAAACATATAATTTTGTGAGCATATATTTAGACTGAGTGTTTATTAAAACATAAACATTAGATACTCTAAGAGCAGAGTAAGCTCTAAACCCAATTATAATGACTAATGTAGCATTATAAATGACTTAAATATTAACTTGAATAACTGTCAAGACTATTCACCAAGTTTTCTCTGGCACTTGTTAAACTTGTTTCATGGTTGCCCTGAAGAATATGGTCTACAGAACGCTTATGAAGAGTCTCTTTCAGACTTAAATTTGAAGAATGAATTTTGATATGATTAATTTTTGTATCTAATTTAAGCACTATGCAATGTGTACATGCATCATAACATCACATGGTACATTGATATTCTATGTACTTTATGTCTTTATATATCAGTTAAAGTAAATTTTATTTAAATTTGAAATAATAGATGTGAATTAAAAAGTATGATACGGATAGAGATGTAGACTTCTTATGCAGCGTGCATAACAATAAACAAATTCAGAAATGACAAGAATATGATATTTGTGTCATACAAAAATGATTAAAGTGTCTGTCATCTGCCATATTGTAAGCATCTATTATCTTGAAGATGGTATTAAATATTAGTGGAGATTTATTCACATTATTTCTGCAGTACTGTGAGCTTGCTCACTCACTTTTGGTTGCCAGTTTGGCTATTTAATATAGAAAGTGAGGTAAAGTTTTGGTGCTTGAGTACTTTAGTGAATAATTTTAGGCCTCATTAGTAAGATTTGCAATAACAATTAGTAATTTGTAAAAATAAAAGTAAAATTTTATGTTGTTAAGAAAAGTGTACAACACAGTACTCAATTGAATTGCAAGTCAACTATAAAAAATACTATGTCTTTCTGTAATATGTTGTTTTTAACTCTTTTGAAAAGATAAGCAGAAGAGTTGTCACTGGATTAAACAGAGTATCTATTTTTAGTCTTTTGATGGATGTCCATGCTACTTTTCATAGTGGCTGTACCAGTTCACATCCTTTTCTCCCACAACATCACCAGCATCCATCACTATTTGAAGTCTTGATAGAGCCATCTCACTGGGGTAAGATGGTAGGTCAATGTTGTCATGATTTGCATTTCTGTAATCGCTACGGATGTTGAATATTTCTTCATGTATTTGCTGGCCAGTTGTACTTCTTCACCTGAGAACTATCTTCTCATTTCAATTGTCCATTTTTGATTGGATCTTTCATTTTGAGGAGTCTATTTTTCTTCAGTGCTTACCATGCTGTAGTTACTACCACTTGTCCAAGGTGTAGGTGGTAAATAAAACTTTTTGATTCAATATAATTTCAGTTTTTGATTCTGGGGTTCTTTTGCATTAAAGATCCTATTGAGAAAATCTTTGACCACATATATATCTTCAATTACCTACTTTGTTCCTCAGTAGGTTCAGTGTTCCCATTTTAATATCTAGATCTCTGACCCACTGTGATTTGATTTTGGTACAGGGCAATAGGTGTGGGCCTAGATTCATTCTTCTGGATATGACTAACTAGATCTCCCAGTGTCATGTATTGAAGAGTTTATACTTTTTCCTGTGTGTGTTTTTGACCTCTTTGTCAAAGATCAAATGATTGAGGTACTTGACCTTGTCTCTGCATCTTCAACTCACTTCATTAGTCATCCTGTCTGTTTTTGTGCCAATGCCATACAGTTTGTATCACTGTTTCTTTGCAACATAACTCGAGGTCTGGAATAATGATGCTAGTTGCTTTTGTCTAGCAACACAACTGACAATAGCTAAGCTATGGAAGATGTGAAATATTCACCAATGTTTCAATACATACAGAAAAAATGTGGTATATGAACTCAATGGAGTACTACTCTGCCATAAAAACAGATAAATTTGGATCATTTGTGGGTGAATGTATACAGCCTGAGACTACCATGCTTAGTGTAGTAAGGCTCAGAAGTTTAAATATTACATGGCTTCTCTAAGATGAGAAACCTAGAAATAAATCATAGAATCAATTAGGTGAGATGTTGAGATGAAGGGGGGGTGGGTAAGAGAGAAGGGAAAGGTGAAGAAGGTGGATGGAGAGGGAACGAGAAGTTGATGCAATGTACGTGTGTACCTAATTCTGAAGCACAATGTAACTATTGTGCTTTGCAAACACATGGATATATACTCATAAAATTGATATTGTCTCCTGACATTTATTGAAAACATGCATATTTACTGTAAATTACACATGGGATGTCCTGCAGAAATTCAGTTTTTATTTCTTAAAGAAAATCATATCTGTACTTAACTTTATTCTCTTTTGATTAAAACCAATATCATTAAAATTGAGTTGAATGGATATCAAAAGTTGGTACTAGTCACTGATATTAGAGGATAAAATTGTATTTGTGTGTTGTTTCTTTCTCTATAACCTCAAAAATGGTTTAAAGCATATTTTAAAATACAGACTTCACACTTAGAATATTTGAATCCCAGTATATGTTTAAAATTTTTATCACTTACAGTTATTGCAGTGCAATAAACAAAAACTAGTCTATAGTTTTTATAACTTGATCATCCCTTGAAGAAACAGAGAAAGAAATTATAAGGACTGGGTAAGAGAAGACATTTATGAACTCTATATTTTTCAGAGACCTCCAAAATTCCAACAGACTCATCATGGAGTGAAAGCCGAGGTAGCTGTGGGAGGGGCTTGGCAACGTGAGGCACAGAAGGGAAACAGATTCGCAACCCTCAATCTGCCCTATGGGAAAGCTCTGTGGGCCTGACACAGAGGCCCAGATGCCACTGTGAGTTCTCTACCTCTTAAGAGAGCTGCAGAAATCTAGAGAGAATAATTTTCAATAATTAGAGCAGCTTCTGTGAAGTTGCACAAGATTAATATTTTGGATGTTTATGATGGATTAAAGTGACAGATGAACAATCTTCTCTTAATTCACTTTGAGTATATCAATAGTTTACTTAATATAACACAAATGTGGCATTTTTCATCTAGCAAATAGAGTTTAAAAAGAAGAAAAGTCTCAAATTAATAATCTAAACACCTACCACAATAAAACACAAAAGATGAAGAAAGTGAGCCAAAATTAAACGTAAGACAGGACATCAGAGATTAGTAAAATTAAAATAGAAAAAGAAAATTAATAAAACATGACCTTTTTCTTTGAAATGATCAATAAAATCGTAAAACCTACAAGTCTGAAAAATAGAACAGAAAACATAAATTAACAATGTAAGAATAAAATACACCCTTCTGACACCAAAATGATAGTAAGAGAATATTGTAAATAGCTTGTGAATTTTATGGCCTAGAAGAAAAGAACCAATTTTTAAAAAATATACCAGCTACCACAACTCTTCTAATATGAAATACATCATTTGAATAGCCCTCTAGTTCTTAAGAAAATTGAATTTGTAATTTAGAGCTTTCCCTGAAACTATCACCAGACCCAGATGGTTTCATTGAAGAATTCAATCCCAGCTTAAATAACACTGTCTCTATATACTCTCTTCCAGAAAACAGGACAGGAAAACACATTCATAATTCATTCTTGAAGCTTGTTATTACCCAGATACAAAAGCCAGAAAACAGGGTAAAATAGAAAACAATAGCACAATATCTATTATACATATAGGTATAAAAATTCTTAACAAATGAAAGCGTTTAGAATTCTGTAATACATGGAAAGAATTAAGCACTGTTATCAACCATGGTTTATTCCATTAAAGTAAGGTTGATGCCAAAATTGTATATCAACCAAAGAGCCTATCATTTTAGCAGGGTAAGGGTGACAATCACACCATCATATCTTATTAGTGAAGTAAAACTAATAGGCAAATTTCAACATTCACAATAAGACATTCAAAAAATTAGAATGAACTTTCTTAGATAAAGGCACCAATCAAAAACCTTGCAATTAACATTGTACTTAATGGCTAAGGACTGAGTTCTTTCCCGTGGGAGTGAGAACAAGGCAAAAACTGATTATTCTTGTTCACCTAGCCAGGCTAGGAAGGACATGGCAACTCTCTCTGTTTGAAAATGACATGATTCTCAAGGGTTTGATTAATAAATATCAAGAACTGCTAAGTATATTCAATAAGATCATAGAGTAGAAATTATGTGTGTGTGTGTGTGTGTGTGTGTGTGTGTGTGTGTGTGTGTGTGTTTTCCTAAATGGTATCAGTGAATACATGAATACTGAAATTAACAATGCAATGCCACTTAGGATTCTAGCAAAAGAAGGAAAGAAAGTAGAAGGAAAAAGAAGGAAAAATAGTTGCGCACAAATCTATAGAAAATATATATGAGATATATAAGATGTAAATGGCAAAATTCTAATGGAGCCAAAAATAAATTAGATGAAGTGACCTCTGTACCCATTTTCACAAGCTGGAACTTTGAATAAAAGAAAGACGTTTGTGGGCTTAAATTAAAATTAAAGTGTGATGTAAGTTATGTCAAAACTCCAGCAGGCATTTTTGCAGATACAGAATGAAGTATTCTAAAATTTACTCCACACGTAAAAGAATCCGAATAGCTAAAACCATGACATACAAACCCAGTGGGAGGAATCAGTTTCCTGTATCTCGTAACACAGAGCTGGAGCTACCACGATTGCGCTCATTGCTGGACAGATGTGCACGTAGATCGATGGAATGAAAAAAGAATCAAGAAACACACTCAGCATGGACAGCTGATTTTGGCGAAGGTGCAAAAGCAATCAATGAAAGAATAACAGCTTCTATAATAAATGGCATTCTAAGCTGGAACGTTTAAATATTGTAAGTGAAGAAAACACACACGGGAAAATTAATTATTCAAATTGTTCATAGATTTAATGTAAAAGTGTAACACTTGTAGAAAAAAAATGAAGTCGGGATGTAGGACTTTTAAAAGGATTTATTAGAAGAACATATCACAAGCTATAAAAGATAAAAAAAGTTCAATTGCACCCCGTCAAAACAAAACAAAATTCTTTGCTGTGTGAATGACTTCAAGAGGATGAAAAACAGGGGAGAAATATTTTCAGTGCTTGTCCAAAAAGAGACACTAGCCCGTAGAATTCACAAAGAACTCTCAAAACTCCACATACTGTATATCAAAAGATCCAATTAGAAAATGGCTAAAGAAAAAAAGATTTCACCAAAGAGAATATGGTACATCTGAAAAGTTGCTAGACATCATATGCTACCAAGGAGGTGTACATTAATGCTACACTGTCCTATCACCCCAGACCTGTTAGAGTGACTTATTGATAGAAAACAGTGACAACAAAAACGATAGATAATCCATACCTTAGTGACAAGTAAAAGTTGGTCATTTCATATAAACACAAACATACCACGAACATACAAAAGAGCGATTCTTTGGCATTTATACCAAAGAAATAAAAACAGATGGTCTTATAACAACTTGTACACAGATGTTATAGAGTCTTTGTTTATTGTAATTATAAATTGACAAACGACAAAATTGTAGAGATAGACAATAGATTAGCTGTTGGGGAAGAAAGGGAAATGGGCGGGAAGGAAATGGGTTCTCCTGTAGAAGAGCAATTGGAGAGATTTTTGTTTTGACACACGTGTTCTGTGTTTTATGCTTGTCGACGTCAGTATTCCTGGCCGGATATTTTACCATGATTTTGTAATTTCTTGTCCTTGGGGGCACACCAGACAGAGAGCATTTGAGACTTCTCTGCATTATTTGTAACAACTGTACACGAATCTATGATGATCTCAAAATGTTTCAAAATTACAGAGAGAAAATCTATACATACAAATAAATTACTAGTCTCATATATTTTTAAAACCTCAAATTAATCAAAATGGCTTTTCCGTGCTGCACAAAAGCCTCAGTCACACCTAGACAATCACATGCCAACAAGACGTGATAATCTAATTGTGCAGGATAATTACACTATGAAAGATTATATAAATATTTTTTCTTTAAGTCCCTGCCTCTAGAATTCATTTTCTCAGGCACTAAAGTTTTAGCAAATTGTTTTTACTATATTTTTCATCAGTTAAATAACAATCTGTGTCATTTTAATTTATATCATTTTCCTTAATGGTTATGGTACTGGAGATTGAACCCAGGGCTTTGCATTTGCAAAGCGTGGGCTTTACCGTCCAGTTACGTTTCCAAAACTCTACCTTTGTTTTTAAACATATGACAAACGAAATAACATCCGACATAAAATATATAATATTGATAACTTTTTCTGTACCACAGAACTTGTTTGTGTAAAAAAGGAGCAATATATCTCTAGTAACGGTTGTCATACATATTTGCTTTTCTATTTTGAGGAATTTGTGTATGTGTAGGTACGTGTGTGTGCATGTGTGAGTGTGCGCGTGTGTGTGCACGCGTGTGTGTGTCCGTTTGTGTGTGTGTGCGTGTGTGTGCGTGCGCGTGTGTGCGTGCTGCAGCGAGAACTTGGTTTCTTTGCTCTGAGCTGAGTGATGTTCTCAGCCCTGTTCTCCTATCCTCCCCCATATTATATTCTTAATTTTGAGCCAGGGTCTCCCTAAAGTGCTAAGCAACCCAGGTTGTGTTCAGTTCGGGGTCCTGCTTCAGCTTCCTGAGTTCTAGATAAAGGAGGGTCACAAGGTCTAGCTCCGATATTTAGTTTCATTTTAAATATTTTAAAGATTAATAAGCTGAGGAATGAATGAAGGCTAAACATGCATCAGTCCGTCATAGATATGTGGAATTCGGAGAGTAGGGAGAAGACTTTCTGCTGTTTTATTTCATACTTTGGAAATCTTTAGAAACAAGAAATACCTCCGAAAATGAACACTTTAGATTATTATAATCTTCAGTCAAGAAAACCCTTTTCTACTTAAAATAAGCAAATCTAAGAGAATTGATGTGATAATGACACTGTCTTACAGAGAAAATAATGTGCATGTGTGTGTATACACACATATATTTTCTACAAAAAACCTCTGCTCATTATTGTGCAATCTTTCGTTCTGTTGCTTCAGCGGACACCATCCCACTATTGAGATTGAGAACAAGTACAACTCTATAAAGAATCGCTTTGATATCGAGGCCCTTTTAGCCCCTCAAGCAGAAGACCGTGGTTGGACTAAGATGGCTTCGCCACTCAAGCAAAGGCCTTCACATTTGTCTATATCCATAGTTCTCTTTAGGGAAGAAAGAATCTTTTCTTTCACAATGGAAGTGATGCACGTGACAGTATTATTCAGAAATTATTCCTGACAGAGCAAAAATTTGTATTAGTATTCTACAAAGTTTTGATAGAAGAGAAAATTGATAATATGAAGGCAAATGCAGGGTGAGAAAAAAGGAGAGTGTGTGCTTATAGGGCCAGTATCATCTGGAAACATCAGTTAGATTCCCATATAAAATCGGATTTCTGAATTCTATCTTCAAATGCTCTGGTTTATTATATTGTTTAGGGTTCCACAATTCACTGCAACTCCCAAGCACCGAGCAAACTCTGTCGTTAGATTTGTCATGGGTTATGAGCACCATGCCGAGAGATTGGTAGGGGGAGGAGGACCCACAGGTAGAACCATTTTGGCACCAGGATCAACAGAGGAGGACAGGCTACTTGCCCTATATGGCAGCTGATATAAAAGAGAGTCAGTCTTCACAAAGGATCATTAATGAGGGAGCAATTCATACAACCCTTGCATACCATAATGCATCTTTCTTAAGTAGAAAATGGATTCAGTCTTTTTTTTTTTTCTTTTTGAGACCAGGTCTCACTCTGTAGTCTGGGCTGGTCCTGAACTCACTATGTAGTCCAGGTTAGGTTTGGACTCATGGCAATCCTCCTGCCTCAGCCTCCCGGAGTGTTGGGTATACAGGCATGTACCACCATGCCCAATTTCTGTGGATCTGGGTAATTGAACTCCAGGCCTCGCTCTTGCTAGGCACCATTGTGCCACTCTTCCAGCTCCTCCTCCTCCCCCCTAATTTAAGTCTACTCTTAACCGCTGACCTTTGTATATCTATGTGCCCAGGCAATTTTAGGTATTTCCATATATTGAACTAGTCATCATTACAATAAATTATTAAGTTGGAATTCACACCACACTTATCTTCTCATGGCAAATGAAGAAACAGAAACATGGAGAAGCTGCAGTGGCTCATGGGTAACTAAGCACTCACCATTTGTTTGATCTTTCGTGCTGAAGTCTTGATCAGTTTACTCCTCAAAATAACTACATATGGGAGATAGATTCTAGTGTGTGTGTGCATGTGTGTGTGTGTGCATGTGTGTGTGTGTGTGCCTATAAATATGTGTGTGTCCTGGGAGACATATACATACATATATATACACTCGGAAATGATGTACACACACACATACAAGCACACATAAAAAGAAACCTATGACTTGTAACCCGAAGTACCAAATCTATCAGATATTGATTCCGTGATATATTATATCATAGGGTAGTTGCCTTCAATAGCAGCCCTAACAGGAACCAAGGCCTGCGAGCTGTGCGGCGTGTGCGATGTGATTATGCACCGGGAGAGGCAATAGACAGTGTAAAACCCACTCACTGCCGTTCTGTTAATGAGAATGAAAAGCAGAAGAAGAACAAATAAAGAGATAATGGAAGGACTTAAGATATTCCTAAAAATACCACTCACGGGGCAGCAAATGTAATGGGATTCAATGGTCTCAATACAGATGCAGTAAAGATTGGTAAAGGCTCTTTTGTTCTTTGCCAAAGCAGTAAGTGGATAGGTAGATTAAAAATAGGAGCAAAAGGAATCAGCAAACTGGTATAATTGTTCCGCAAATGTACGGCATGAAAGAATCTCTATAATTGCTACAATACTTTCCAGTTAGGTGCACTGTATCAAGGGCCTTAGAAAGTTACTATGTGTTTTCTCATGTCTTTTACTAATTTGTGTCATTTTCAAATAGTTGGAGGTCTGTGGGATAGGTTAATTCTAACAGTTAGAATTTCTATGTAAGAAAATTTTCATTAACTAATGAAGAATCTGTGTTTTAAACTCTTCACATTAATACACACTAAAGAACAATACTTAGTCACTGGATGGGTTTCTCATCACTGTGACTACATAAACCTACCCTAATTTTCTCTCTGATAACAAAATGAATTCTCTAATTTTTCAGAAGTGACAGGGCAGTGCATAAATTCTCACCCTCCCTGTCAAAGCCGGCCTCGTGTTTTCAAGATAACAGTGGGCTTTGTTAAACAGGTGGCAGGTACTGGGCATGTGTCACAAAATATTCCACATCCTATTTCCACTACATATGTATATGAAACTTGAGACCATTATGTTATAAAATAAATATTTGGATCTTTAAATGTTGAATATAATTATTTTACAAAAAGAATTAAACTCCCCATAAGGTATCAGATAGCATTAGGATATTTTTTAGGAGGCAAATTTATCCTTTTGATTTATATTCTTTTGAGAAAGTCATTATACATTCTTCGCACAAGATCATTCAGTTACAAATACTATGGGAATCATGATGTTACTGAAACTCAAAGTTCCTAGAAAGTTGACAACAAAAACACTTACCCCTCCGAGAATGGGAACCAAACATTTCTTTAGTAGAGTCCACCTTAACCTGTAATCTTTTAATTCCAAAGTATCACCGAAGAAAGATTTTCATCTAATTACTGTAGACAAAAATGGCAGGACTGTGGGAGGCTGGCCCTGAACCCCACTGTCCTTCACTACCTGTTAATCAAGAGTCAGGTTTCCTCACTTCTAGGATTCACATACTACTGATTATCAGTTAAGTACATTAATTGGATACGCTGTAATTTCCGGCTAGACTCATATGAACAAAGGACTGTTCCTGGTGACCCATTCGCAGTTTTACTCCCTTTTGTGCAGTTGGCCAAGAGAGATTCCCTCCAGATTTCTCTCTCATCACCTACACAGCTCTCCCACCGGCTATAAAATACTGCAGCAGCTTGTAGGTAATTGATCAGGCAAGTGAACTGTAAAATATTCATTTTCTACTTCAACAGCCAGATAAATCTCTTGGGAAGAGGATGAAAATATTGCTTATGCACATCAGGGTCGGTCGAATAATAGCAAGGTTGCTGATAAGCGGGGGTCCACTCCAGAGCTAATACTTAATTCGGTGCCATGCCAGAGACACTGCGAGCAGCTCAGTTTGCCTGAAGCCAGGAGTCTCATTACATACCCAACCCGAGGCATCAACATCAGTGCTCCAGTCATGTGACTCAAAGGATGGAGCTTCCTCTTTTAATTAATCAGGTGTATCTTGGCATAACGCGTCAAATAGCCAATTAACACTTAGCTACTGTAACCAACATGCTAAACACTAATTGCTAATGAAATGAGAATGGACCGAAAGGTGAAAAGAAAGAGTCGGAGGATGGAGGGAATACAGGTTGGATTTTTTTTTGCACTGATTTTTTTTTCTTTCCTTCCACATTCAGCTTCTCTCCTCTCTGTCATATTTTCTGATAATCATAAGGCCGCTTTCATTGGAAGTTGTTGGAAGGAGAGTATCCTCCGACTAGTGAAGCTACAGAAAACAAATCGTACTTAATCTTGTCCTGTGGTTTCAAAAATAAAAGTGGCTAAGAGACATTTGCCTTGATCTTACTTCTAGTTCTTTCTGTAACCGGCATCTCAAGGATTGTCAGTCAAGGTATTATAAGCCTGAAAAAGTTACTTTTCTACTGTCACCATTTTTACCAAGTTTTTATATATTTTCCTTTTATGGTCTGTCGTGGAATCTTGGGCAGATTTTAAAATCAGTCCAGTTATATGATCATTAAAACCAGTGGTGCTGTATAACTTAAAACTGCGATCTGAAGCCTCATCTGTTCCTCTTTTTGTAACAAACACTTGGCGCTATATTCTCCTCTTTTCAAGCCTGGCTTCTCGGGTGTGAGTAAATTGGGAAAAGAAGGAGGAAAACATAGAAACAAAAAAAGCGGGTTCCGTCTCAGCTGTCCTCCGGCCTCCAACGGATGTTGCATTTTCTTGGATTTGTCCTGATGACATGTTGATTATCTTAAAAGAAAGAAAAGGACTTGATTGTACTCAGTTATCATAGATTCTTATTTGGGTTGGACTTCTTTTAAAAAATTGATTGACACCATCACCAGATCAAAAATATCCCCCCCCCATACCGAAGACTATTAACATGAGCATTTTATGCATAGATGAGAAAGACTCAGAAATGACTTTGAATTCCAGCTTATATAACATCTCCAAAAAAATTGTAAGTGTTGTGGCTGGGAATGTGACTGATTGGCCTAGCAATGTGTAAGGCCTGGGGCTGGACTCCCCAGTGCTGCCCTCCAAAAATAATAAATTAATAGGTAGGGGTGGATAAGGTAAATGGGAAAGAGTTTGAGTGTTCAGTAAGCAACAAGTTATAGAAAGATAAATAAGTAGCACACCATGTTTAGAAAATAAAGTTTTTTTTTATGTAACCATTTCAGATGTCATCTCCAGACCACCAGGGATCTGAGGTTGTCCTCTGTGACTAAACTTTATTCTCAAAGCAGAGAAAAAGAACAATACTTTTTTTTTCTGTCTTTCAAAATGCGTGTCTTGCCTTTCCACAAAAAGAAGGAAGAGAGAGCTTTTTGATTTCTGCCTCCTCATAATTGCCTCCGGGGCAAAGCAAGCCTGGTGTCAAAAGGCACATTTGGGGCAGTGTCTACAGTCTTCTGCGCAATCTTTCTGCCAAGCCACTAAAAGTTTCACTGTACCTACTACTACTCTCCATTTCTTCTCTACCTTGTTCCCACAGGTATCAGGGTCGATTTTTAAGCAGACCGTCCAGACAGAAAGGGACAGTCTTCCCTCTCTCACACATTCCTAAGCTCTTCGCTCCCCAAGTCATTGCCTAAGAACTTCTGTGCTCTATTGCCTTGGAGTGGAAAAGGGAATACCTGTCTCCTGGCCACAGAGTAAGTTGTTTAGTAAGAACCCTACATGGATGTGTTTGTGAGCCTTTTCCGGCACAATCCTCCCTCATCTTCTTGCGAAGTTAGGAAGCTTGGTCGGGGAGAGGAAGGGAGTGAGAAATTTTCTTTAGCTTTTTGTTTCCCCAAGTTATTCATTTATTAGTATATATTTATGATATAAGATAATTAAATTCCTCTTGAGGAACTGATGCACATGCATACTGCATCTGCGTTTTTGCTTCCCTAACCTTTCCCAGACTCTTGATAGAGTCATTAAACATCCCGGTCACAATTTTTGGCAATAGTCTGAAGTTTGTGGGGTACTGTCTTTTTGTTGTAAGTTTATTTTATTTTTAAGTAACGGATCTCTCTGATAATCCTGGGACACAAAGAAAATCATTAGTGTGTGTCCTACTATGTATCTACTCTGTGCTAAGAATCTTAAAGAAAAACCAAAAACATTCAGAAAATGCTTGCCCATATTTACGTTTCTTTCCTTTCAGTTTTCTGTTTTGTTGTTGAATACAGTATTTATGCATCACTCTTATAATATAAAAATATCAACGAGGTAGAGTTGGATGTATCTATAATCCCAAAATTCTGGGAGGCTTTGGCAGGAGGATTACAAATTCAATCTCAGCCAGAACAGTGAAGTGACTCAGTAAAACCATGCCTGAAAAACACAAAACAAAACAAAAAAGTCAAACAATTTAAAAAGGGCTGGGAATGTAGCTCATTGTAAACTCACTGGACTTAATTCCTATGTACTACAAAAAAGTCCTAGGTTAATAAAATACATTTTTGAAGTTCACACACAAATAAATCCAGAATACTAAAATGGCTAGAAGAAGCTGTACAAGTGGTTTTTATGTTCTTATTTTAATCCATTTTAAAATTATTTTTTCAATTATTTTATAACAAATGTGGAGATATTTTCTACGAGGAAGTTAACTAGTATCAAACTTTATATTTTCTTTAGTAGATCTCAATGTGAATAAAGTGTAATCACATTTTGCAGGTTTGTGAAGAGGGCACAGGGTCCGCCTAAGATGAACCTTGGAATGGCGATTGTCACGGTCTTGGAGTCAACAGCATCATGGCTTCCTGGGGAAAACAAATTGAACACCGCAGGTTTTTAATACTAAAGCAATTATATTAGAAAGGGACACGACGTTAGTGCTGCACAATAAAGTGAATCAAAGTTCTCAGCGCAGACCGGTCACTCAGTTGGAAAGCTAACTTGCAAATCTCCTCTAATACACAACCTACATCCCATGAGACTGATTTTCTTTCCAACTACACATTTTTTAAAACAAAATTACCTTGAAAGAAGACAACATTTTAATTGTTCCTATTGTTCACATCTACTATTATTACACATTTAAAAATTTTAATGACATCTGTGGGGTATGCAAGATGGAAATAAAAATAACACAAAGAACCATTTTTCCCTCCTAACTTAAAAATATGGAAGGTTGACAATATGCAATTCCTTTCTTCATGCTTGCTTTATTCTCTTTAATTCCTTTCACTCTAATACAGCTGGTCGCTATTCAGGAGAGGAGGTAAGCTACATTTTCATGGTGTGCTTCTGGGAAGGAGTGAGAAGGGGAGAGAGATCTTTATACCTCTGTCATTTTTCTCAAATGCCTAAGTGACACATTTTTGAGCCATTTGTCTTGATTCTGATTAATCATTACATTCATGAAAATCTTCTAAAGTTGTCTTTCAAAAATTTTAATTTCACTTTCTTGTACTTGTCTACCCATTAATGTATAGTTGATAGATCATGAGAATTTAATACTGTTTTTTCCCCTAATGATAACCATTTTTTCCAAAGCTATTTCATGTTTACCCACATCTGAACTGCTGTTCCTCATGGGTGTACCCTCCAGTCCAGCCCTGTCAAGAGCCATGTTTCCTTACACCAAAGAATGCATTTCTAAACTCTTCATTCCTTTTGACACTTTTTCATGTTTTGCACAGATGTAAGATTGTTTTACAAATATTCAAGAAGAAGAGGCAGAAGCCAGAAGGCTCCTCTGAGAGGCCTCACGAGTAAAAGAATATCTTGAAATGGGTCACCCATTTATAACATACCAGTTGACATGCTCATGTTGACTGTGTTGCTGGTATCTTACCTTGTACCAGCTCTTTCATCCCATTTTATATGACAATCAATTTTGGTTCTCAGCTTGACTGGATTAAGAGCTTAGTAAAATATTATGAGGTGTGTTTACAGGGATGTTTCCAATCATGAACGGCGTGCGTAGGCAGCAAGCTGAAGGGGCAGTCCAACCCTGACTGGGGGTGTGATCACCCTGATGCTTGCAGCCCAGACGAAACAGTAAGAGGCGGAAGGAGGAAGCAGTTGGCCGGTGTTTGCGAGTGTGGTTCTGTTTGAGCGATGCATCTTTTTGTTGTGGACATTAGGCTTCCGATTCTTGGGCTTTTCAACACAGACTCACGACAAGGAGTCTCCAAGGAACTCTAGGTCTGTAGCTACGGGCTGGCTTGCACACCTCTTCTTTGAGTTTTTCCCTTCTCACGCTGCCCATCTACTGCATCTTCTGAGTGTCCAGCATGCCGATGGCCTGTGTGGACCATCTGGTCTCTGTTCCGGAGTTATTCTCATAAATACTTTAATCTATTTATCTCTTTTTCTGTTTATAAAAGGTATATCTATATATTCATATATGTAACACATTTATATATTTCATATATTATATATTTATTTAATTTTTACTTTAATATATTAGGTATATTAGATATGTATCATCTAATAAATATAATATATAGAGAGAGCCTTGATTCCTACATTGCTGAATCTGAAAAATCTTGTTAATGTACAAAGTAAATATCACTACAATATCCTTTCTTCACATTTTCCTCATTATTTCACTTATATAGCTATTTTATATATTATTTACAATTAAAATTTCAATGTGAATTGATTGAATTGATTTTTTTTTGTTTTCACTGAAATTGAAGATCTATTTAGGAAAAATATTTACCATGATAGAATTCTCAACATATTTATCTTGCTGCATTCAAGAAAATTAATGACCTTTTTAAAAACAAAAGTTATGTACATCCTGCTTAAAAAGATATATTTTAATATTTTGATTATCATCTTTTCCTTTTATTTTAATTTTAACTTGTATATGTAATTTCTAACATAATCTTTTGCAACATCTTACTAAAATTTGCTATAATTCTAATGTGATTTGTTTCGAAAATGTTTGTTTGAGTTTCTGGAAAGTTCATGCAATGGGCTGCCTTAGAAAATGGGGCGTTCCTGGAGTGATTTTGTCATTGGGGCACCATCCAACATGAACGAGATTGGTGTCCTAATAAAAGGAATCTAAGACATCTCTTCCATCTCGTTTTTGTCAGATTTTATTGATGTGCCAAATACGTGATATGACCAACTTGCAAAGAGAAAGAGTGTATTTTGGCTATAAGCTTTCGAAGTTTTAGTCCATAATCAGTCCCATTGCTTAGATGAAACAGAAGACACTTTGGGACCACGTGGTCAAGTAGAGCACCTCACCAGGTGGTCGGAAAGTCAGAGAAGGGAAGAGATCAGGCTTTGCCGTATCCTTTGAAGGCAGCCTCCTGATAAAACCTCTCCCTCAGCCATATTCTAGAGCTTTCACCACTATGCACCGAGCTGGGTCTGGACTTTTGAGAGACATTTAAGGTCCAAAGAACAGGATGGATGAAAACAATGAGAAACTCATAACCTGCAGTCTTGGAGAAGGGTCTTCAGCAGACACCAAAAAATGGTGGTGTTCACTTTTGGCCTTCTAAGCCTCAGACACTGAAAAATAAATTCCCGTTTATATAAACAACCGCCAGTTTGTGATATTGTTTTACAAATCAGCCTAAACACACTGTCAAGGCTAAATATATAAAGTCAACTAATAAAAAATTATTTCCATCCTGACTCTTTTAATTTCTTAGCACAATGCATAGTCTATGACCTATAGAGTTCATAATAGAAGTCATCAATGCCCCCCCACCTGAATTTCCTCATTATTAAATAAATTGTTAGTCTACTTCTTTGTGTCTCTTTATACTCTTATTTTATTTCTCCTCTGTCCTTTCCTCCTCCCTTTCCTTCTTGGTATCTTCTACCTGCAGTGTATTGGTAATTTTTTTTTTTTTTTGAAACAGGGTCTTCCTCTGTAGTCCAGGCTGGCCTTAGATGCGTCCACAAATTTGCCACGTAATAATTACTTTGCCTATATCTTCTCGCATGCAATGTGTGATATTCCACTAAATCAAATTTTACATCAAGATAATCATGCTCCTTTAATGATATTAGTATTGTAATGTCACTAGCAATATAGTTTTTGTTCAAGCCATTGAGTGTAGAATTATAAATCATATAAAATAGATAAGTTTTCAAAATCAAATTACACCTAAACTCCATCAGTGTTATTTTCAGAGGGTTTGTTAGTGAACAGCAAAAATGTTGCTTACAACCAAAATATTAGAACCACAAGGCTTATGCATTACATCTTACTTTAAACAAGCAAAATAAAAATCGAAAATGTTTAAAATTTTTTCTTATCTCTAAACACATAATAAAGTAAAACATGATGTATTTAATATGCATTAATTATTATATCTGTCATTCTTTCAACTGATGATATTAATGAAATGCAGAAAAGACTCTCCTAAAATGAGCAAATGTCTAATGGAAGAAAGATTTTTAAAAAAATGTCTCTGTAACTGATACAAGAACTTGCCTGAGGGTATTCTTTGAAAAATGAGAAACATTAAAATAGTATCAGGAAAAAAAAATCTCTCTCTTTGTCTGTATTTGTACTTTGAGAAACATGTTTGAAAATCGTTTCATCATTTTCAGTTATAATCAATGTATTTCAAAAATCCAGTGTGAATAAAAATAGTTACATTTAGATTTTCATTAATATAAAAGTCTACATTTTAAATGAAAATTTAAAACACATAGTCCTACAAGAGACTTCAGAGAACCCGCTCACCACTACCAGTAGGCTGTAACCCGCTGATCTTACCTTGTGGCTTTAAAATATTAGTTCATTAAGCTACAAACTCTACCGTAATTCTCCAGCTTATATCCCTGCAGCCTGTGGACCTGACTTCTCTGACAATGAGTCCTCTCTTTCTCTGAGATTTTTAAATTCCATTTTTGTTTCATGGCAAATAAATCCCCAGGTCGCTTTAAGCTTTTGACAATATTCTAAGTACATCTCATGAATTTGGTTGAAATTTGGATTTCCCTGAAGATACTTACTGGCTTATTCAATCTTCTTGTCTTATTTTTGCTGAGGTATAGGAGGAGATTGGGGAGGGGTCTGTCCTTCCTCCACACCACCTTCCCTGGATGCAGGGCTACAGTTCTCTGCTAAGTAAGACTCTCACCACAGGGCGGCTAGGTGCTTCCACTGACTGCCCTCTCCCATCCTCCAGCACCTCCTCCATCGCAACGACGTGGACACCTGGTCCACAGAGGTTGTCCTTGGTCTGAATCTCATGAGAACAGAGACTGCAAATGGCTCCAGGCGCATGACTTGTCTAAGGTGTACCTGCCACTTCCTCTTTATTTTATTCCCCCAGGAATTCTGTAATCTCTCTTTGTTATGTAGCAAATCCTCCAATGTTTCATCTCCCGGCTTTCTTCAACTGTATTTGTTGCTGCATGATTGGGATGTTTCCTTCTGGAGGGAAGGGGAGGTTTGTGAGACTTGGGGAAATCCCAGGTGGGCAAAATTGATGTGGCCAGGTGGAGCCTTTAGGGTCAGAAACTCTGCCTTTGCCACACGGTGCTTAGGAGGATACAGGTGCAGTTTATGCCCCAAGTCCACGGGTCTGCCTGAGATGTACTTGACTTAAGGGTTCTGAGGCTACAGGACAATGGGAGTGGTGACCTGCACAACAGGTGCTACAACCTAAGAAATCCTTATCCACATATTCTTCCTGAAGCCCTTCTGTTTGAATCTCGGTGGTTCAAATAATTGTTCTGTGAACTCTGCTCTAGGAATTTGCATTCATTTTCATTCTAGGAATCACTTTCACTTTTTCTATTTTTAGATTTTCTAGATTCCGAAACATGCATGTTTCTCTTTTCATGTTCATACTTTCACATCTTGTGGTATTCTGGGATGTCTTAAGTGGAAAATGTAGTGAAGATAAATTTTAAGAGGATGTACTCAAGTGCCATATGCTTATATTACAATTTGGTCATGAATAAAGTATGTGTGGAAATAAATTTCTGTCAGTTTTTTTTTAAAAAGAGGAATTATTCCAATGTCTTCGTTGTGTTTTGGAACATACATTTTTGTTAACTTTCCACCAATGTAGCTCAACAACCAAGATTAAATATGTATAAAGTTGATTTTTAAAAAATTCCTGGTTTCCTTCAGTCCGTGGTCAAGGGACTGCTGTTCTTGAGACTTTGATGAATCAGAAAATCATTTGAGGGAGTATGTGGTGAAATAAGTCATATTACCACATGGTAGCCAGAAAGGGAAAAGCACACCGAGAGAGGGACTAGGGACACAGCGTCTCTCTGAGTGAAGCTAGGATGACGTGCACACCTGTAGTGTTAGTATTTCGGAGGCTGAGGCAGGGGAACTGCCATGAATTTAAGGCCAACTGGGGCTATGTAGTGAGTTCATGACCCGAGTGGACCAGGGAGCAAGACCCTGTCTAAAATAAATAAATAAATAAATAAATAAATAAATAAATAAATAAATAAAGTCTGTTGTGGGGCTGGTAACTAGTGCAATTGCTAAACATAAGTAACACGAGATATCTAAAGTATCTGGCAAATTTAAAACATCGTAATTGAGTGACATCGGAAAAAAACAAGTTTTTCACATTTGGAAGTGAAAACCACATACACACTTTCTTTTTCTTTCTTTCTTTTTTTTTTTTTACAAACGGTAAGATTCTCTGCCTCTTCTTTTTTGTCTGAGATGGGAGAGCTGAGATTTTTACCAGAATTAAGAGGAGAGGTGGCATTATTGAAGGTTAGTTACGAAGGGAAAAAGTCAAGAACAGATATTGTACAATGAGGACTAATTAGAAAAAATATTTTTAAAATTCCTTATTGTTGCCAATGTAGTGAGTTGCAAATGAACATATACAAGAAGCTGGTAGAAGCTAAGTCGCAGACATAAAAGTGACGGCGAGGATTTGAAAGTCAGCGTGTTGGAAGGATGTGATTCTGTATCTGAGTGATAGGTCATTGTTGAAATTTTCTGACTTTTTCCCCTGATTTTAAACTTTCTTAACTTATGCAGTAACCTTTCTAACTTCTCGATGTTTTTAACTTTAAAATAAAGAGTATTTCTTTCCCAAAGTTTCAAAGAGTAAATAAATGTTCATAATATTCATCTTTAGTGCTTAGAACAATGTAAGCATCAAGGAAATTAAGTTCTTATTGTTTGTATTATTAGTAAGTTTATGAAAACTGCAAGCCTTTTTGTATGTGGTGACACAGTAGTTCAACAGGAAAATAGAAAACTAGAATAATTATACCTCTTGAAATGACAAATGTCCCGTGATGTTTGCTGAGTTCTAGTTCCCAGTCTAAATTAGTTAATCCTTTTTCCCCTTAGGATTTCTAACTTCTATCACAACGAATAGGTATTTGCTGATTTTTTTTTGCCTGTGCAAATAGTTCAATTTCATTACCTTAAACCCTGCTTAAAGCTATTTTTACCGAACCTATGGTCCCGGACTCAGCTTCATTAAGATTAGAATTCAGTACATTGAGCACAATAGATAACAGTATCTTAAAAATACAGAAAGCGGTTTCTAAACCCTTGTTGTCTCTGTTAGATCCCGACTATCGTGTAGTGACTATGATTTTTAACAATCATCCAGCCTCTCTGATCTTCGGTTTCCTTTGTAAAATGAGAGCGAGAGAGAGAGAGTTCCTTCTGGAAGTAATGGCGAGTGATGAAATGGAGAGTAATTACTAAAGTACCCGCCACCGTGAGTGCCATTTGTACTATTAATAGTGGCATTAAACTGAGGGACCATTTAAGTAACCATAATTGATTGAATGAAAGATTCTTATATTCACAGTTGACTTCAGATCCAGTGTACTTGGTGAACTCTTCCTACTGGGGCCATGCGACAGTTACGTAGCTCTGGGTCATAGACATGAGTGTTAAAATCAGGATTATTCTTCCTCTGTCCATCAAGTACGGGTTTATTTTGTTTTAACCGGAAGGAAACGATGGAAACTTCTTACTCCTCTTTTATTCTAGTTCACATACATTTTGAATTTTAGCCAGTTTGTTAGCTTCATGTACCGTCCAAGCTCAGTAGCTTTGAGTTAGACAAGGTTATGCGATGTGTAAAATGCATATAGTTACTTGAATCAGTTTCTCTAGCGAGCAGGAGAGGATTAGGTGTGCGATCTGCACCTCAGCATTCAGTTTAAATACAATGGAAAGAGAAAGTAACAAAGTCAAGGAGGAAATGCAGCTTGCCCAGTTGCCTGTAGATTCAGCAAATGTGAAAAGGTAGTTTAAATACTTAATTATATTGATCTTCCCCAAGGGTTTCTTTGTAGCTAGCTTAATTAGTGTTTATTAACCATTCTCCTCCAAATACTTGTCTAATATCCAAGAAGGCTACTTCAGCATCTATAATCTCTACCAGGCTTAAAAAAATGCCGCCCTGACAAGCCTGCTACAGTAGAACAATACGTATTATGCTTACCTAACAATCTAACAAGGAGACAAAAAATAAGAGATATGCCAATTAGGTGCCTTGTGTGTTTATATTAAATCAAACAAAATAACTACTGTTCTTTTACTGAAATGAATTTTTTAAATGGTGGATATTTGAGTACAATTTTTTTCAAGTTCTGATGAGAACACTTTCTTGGGAAAATTCTAGAAGGGGAAAGAAGGATAGAAAAGGAATGAAGCCTGGTAAATCTGCCAACCCAGACACGTGGGCTGCCCACTGAGCATAATTTTGATGATAGGAGAATGGGAAATATTTTAATTTGCTTGTAATGGTTTTTAAGTAATTTGCTATAATCCACACAAAGATGAGTCTGGAAATTAAAGATGAGTCATAAATGACTGTATTCAGATCCAATACCAGCAGACATTCATTGATGAGATAGAGATGAACTCTTAACTTTACCGTGTTTTATAGGTCTTAGAGCTGTTATTGCCTATTAATAATATTCATAAAGTGGAAAAAAGGAGAAGGAATGGAAGACAGGAAGAAATAGAGAAAAAAGAGGAAGAAAATTTGGAAAAGCAAAGATTGTGCTGTGTCTGTTATTTTATTTCAGGTTCTTCTGGTGTCCTCCCTGTCTTGAGGAAGACTGGAGATGTCTGAGATTCTCCACATCCAGAAAGTTTGGCTAAGCAGGCAAAGATCAGTGAGGAACATAAGTTAAAAAAAAAAAAAAAAACCAGTGGCAGCCGCAGGAAGAAACTAATGTATTAATTACTGTGCGTCACATGAGGAAGCATTTTCCCCATTTTATTAATAGGTATGTATGCCATACATAATGTTTACATTAAACTTCTGTATTTTGTGTACATATATATCTCATCTGAATTACAAACTCCTCCCCTGTCCCTTTTGACCCTTTATACCTCTCTCTCCCTCCTAAGTCTCACCTTGCCCCATTTAATTCTATGATATGACTATGCTCTGGGTTTCTCATATGAGAGAAACCATTGGATATTTAACCTGCTGCATCTGACTCAGTTCACTGAGCATGATGGTCTCGAGTTCATCCATTTACCTACAAAAGCCTCAAAATTATCTGTCTTTACAGATGTGTACATACACCACATTTCATGTATCTACTGGTCTGTTGCTGGGTATTTTGTTATCTTCCACAGTTTAGCTATAGTCAGATAAACTTCTATGAGGATGGGTATACACGAATCTCCACTTTATGATGCTTTTGACTATTTTGGAAAGATCCCCCAAATAAGTATTGCTGGTTCAAAGGGGATATCTATTTTTAGTCTTTTGAGGAATTCCCACGCTGCTCTCAGTAGTGATTGTGCCAATTTACAAACCTACCAGCTGTCTAAGTGGGCTGCTTTCTTCCCCACAACCATGCCGGCATTGATTGTTGCTCAAATTCTTAATGTTTACCGGTTTCACATTCCTTTACTCACACTTATTTGAGTAGATAGGTAGCACTATAAAAATAAATTGAGGGCTAGAGAAGTTATCAAGGTCTCATATTTTTTATGTAAGAAGTAAAGAAACTGAAGACATATCATATTGACTTTAAAATAGTCCTCATTATAATACATGGTATTGTGTAGAAAAAGGAATTTGCTTCAACTTCCCAGTTTCTTTCTCATAGCCTGGTTAATCTGTACTTTATCTAGCATCAATTTCTGCTCTCAGACAACTCCAATTTTCCCAGCCAGTTTTTACCTCAGAACAGGAGCTGGAATATGCAGCAACTAAATCAATAAGCGAACTAATTTGATCATTAAAGTAGCTGTTACGATTGATGTGCATTGAGTGACAATGCTAACAACTAAATTAATTAATTGACTTGATTACATGCTTAAGAATTTCCTTCTGAGATGGCCATACACACATTCTTCACAATTCTGCTGGTCATATGGCAACGCATTGACGGCTCAACGTTTAACATCCTTTTTCTCCATGTGTTCATTCATTCTTTTAGTCAATTTTATAACCTCTATTCCAAGATCATGGTAGTTAGTGTTCGATACACCTGGCCTAGTCTTTTGGCTGAAGGATGTTACAGCTAAGAATATACACAGATACTAAAACCCATGACTTCAAATGATGACACAAAGACACCGATAGAGTTACACAAAAAATAACTGGAAGTTTTCCACAACTTTACAAAGTAATCAGATAACATGTTCACGAGAAAATAATTCTGAAAGATGATTCATATAGAAAAGATGAATGCAAAATGTTTCATTATCTAGAAGAAAGAATGTATGCAAAGATGTCTATGAGAAAGTTACACAAAGGTTTTAAGAAATGGCAAGCAGTTTGATACTTTTGGAGGCTGACCATAGGAAAAGAAAGCCAAAATACAGAAACAGACCAATACGATGAACCTCTAAAGAAATTATCCAAATTACAAAAAAATTAACACTATATTTATGTACAAGTCTAAGAGATGATAATCTTTTTTGAATGAATTGAAACAAATCCCATTTTTCAGTTTTAAATAGTTTTGCAAGAGCAAGAATATAACCGGGTGATTTATTTCTGCTCAGACCACTAAAGTTGTTAAGAAAGCATCCTGGAATAAATCAATAGAGTTTCAAATTGAGAAAATAACTGAATTCAGCAAAATTTAGGAGATTTCCCTCTGGGCTGTAGTTTTTAAGTGAGTTTTCAGAAACCAAAGTCCTATTGGCCTGGAGAAAAAAGTCTTTGTAAGTGCTTGTTAATCCATTACCAAGAATATTAAAAATTAAATGTGCTTAATTTTGCATGACCAAATATTATTAAATAAAGGTTCTTTGTCAAAATGTGTTCCAAATAAGGCAAGCATGAGAGATAAAATTGTTTGAGGAAATTAATAGGCAGAGACTCAAAACTAATGTAGCGCATTGCTTGCCTATCTCTTCACAAAAATATTCCCAATATCTGTGCACTGCATTCCATTTATCTATATATGAAGTGTCAGATTTTTAATGCTCAATTTGCAAGTGCATACAGTGATTCTGGCTACAAGCAAAGTGGATACTTAAATATAAAATATCCTGGGGTGAACTTGAATGCTGTTACTGAAGTTTAAAAAGTCAAACTTCTGAACCCTGCAAATGGTTAGCTCAGTTATAAGACAGAGCCTAAGAACTAGGTTTTAGGACACTCAAATTTCAGCTATCCAAACTTTGCTAATTTGTTGAAAACAGGACTAGAAACATATTTGATGTCTGAACTTAAGTGACCTTGTCTGTAACGCTAGATTCAGTCTTGAACTTTGAAATTTGAAACACTTTAAGACACAGATTTACCATTCATAAAAGGGAATGGGTGTTAACAAGATCGGATATTCGGGTTTTGCTCATCTCTCTAGATTTTTCCTGGTTCTGCTTCCTGGTCAAAAATTTAGCCATTAGACAGTATCACAGACTGCATAGTAAACATGCACTTTCCACTGTTCCCAAAATAACCATTTTCCTGAAATGGGCAAAGTAGGGTTGTCTCTGTCTGGTGAAAGGACCAATGAGTGAGAGTGTGAGTTGTTGGCACTCTATGATACTCAAGATAGTTTTTTTTGGGGAGAAAAGGAAGACTTTACTGATGGTAGAGATCTCATGGTTTGCAAGAACTATATTGTGAGTAGAATTCTAAGAGTAGAAATATCCACACAAGATGTGATTTTTTCTTTACCAAAAATGATTATTGTTTCTTTTACTATTGTGTATATGGCAGGATAAAACCGTGTGCAAATACGGAATTATTTTATAAAATGCTAATACATTTCTATGTTAATTAAGTAAACTTGGATTTTCTTACGGCTCTGATAAAATACGCTTTTTCTAGTCATTTAAGCTTCCAGTGGCGTAGACTACTTTTTCTAGAATTTCTCTTTTTATTCCTTAGATTCAGCTTTCCTGTTACAGGTGAATACAACATGATCAGTCTGGAAGAGAGCAAGCTCTTAGGTTTTTGTCTGTATCTGATTATGTGTAATTTTCAAAAGAACACAAAATTTTGAGAATTTTGTCATCTACAATTTTATGAAGCATATCAACCACTTTATTGTGTTACAAATAATTTAAAACAAATCCTATTGCAGAGACTCGTTGATTGGCCAAAGTTTATTCAGGGTTGTAAACTTGGTGATGCGATAATATCAGTTCCAAGTTACCTTTTACAACTTTTATTAATTAAATAATTGTATTTTCCTAAGTTAGTATTTGTTTTGAGCTGTGCCCGTTAAAACACAATGCCATTCATGGGGTTGCTGTTAAAGAAAAAAAAATACAATATTCAATAATACAGGTTAAAGCATGCCAAAGCAAATTAAGCTGAGACCATAGGGAGAGGGATAGTGACCTTGGCAAAAAGCCCTTGCAGAAAGGGACTAACCTGGACTCAACTTCACTTACAGCATGGGCAAGTGGGAATCTATAGTCAAGGCACAGAAGGGCTGATGAATGAAGTATTTCTGCAAAGAAACACCAGGGATAAAGTGATTTTAGCTAAAGAGACTGTAGACTTTTTTTTTTTTTTTGAGACAAGGTCTCACTCTGTCATCCAGGCTGGTCCCAAACTCACGTCAGAGCCCAGGCTGGCCTTGGACTCACTGCAATCCTCCTGCCTCAGCCTCCCAAGTGCTGGGATTACAGTGGTGGCATATGCCACCACTCCCAGCTTATGTGGTGCTGGGGAATTGAACTAGGATACTTAGCTCTTGCTAGGCAAGCACTTTAACCGCTGAGCCATTCTTCCAGCCCCTTCGTAGAATTTTTGAAAAACGTCGGCCAGAATAATGAGACATCTAGGACATGGTGGGGAATGACAATCCTGAACAGACATTGAAAGTGACCAAACGTCAAACATAGGTGGATTCTGGCTAAACTCACTTGGTAGGATCCTCTTAATAAAAATGGATTTTACAAGTAAGTACACACATAGGTCTGGGGGAAGGTCTAGAAGCTAGAGAAAACTTTCACCAATTAAAGAATCTTTATCTTGGCTTGAACGATAGATATTTATTGCACAAGTTCTGGAGGCTGGGAAGCTAACGGAAGAGAGAGCACAATTTGTTGTTGGTAGAGTCTTCATCCTGACTGAAGTGACGACTCTCTTGGGGGGGTGCTCACCTGCCCTTTCTCAGTGCAGAGAGCGACCCCTGGTGGCTATTCCTCTTCTTGTGCGCAGCATAACTCTATCATGAGGCTTCCTCTCGAACTCATCTAAACCAACCATTAGCCAAAGCCCCACCTCCACATGTACATCAGAGTTAGGGCTTCTTCCAGGGATTTTGAGAGTGGACTGACCATCTGTAGCAGTCAGAACAGGGTTAACACTGCTATTATTTTTTTTTTTTGACTAGAACTATAAGTAATCAGGCAAAGTTTATTACATTTCTAATTATTTATGATTAAGTTAATTAAGTCGCCTTGGTAAAATAGAAGATTAATAAAATCATAGAGTTGATCTGACCATTGTAAGACTCTGAATACCGGTATAATATTGATCATAATTTTCATATAAATTTTTTTCAAGTAGTGTCAGCTCTATGTTAAAGTGAGTAAATGGATACACATAGATTTTCACTATGCTAGAGCCTACCGATGAACAGGATCTAGAAGAAAGAGTAAACGAAACTAGATGTCGCTAAAGTTGGAGGTTATTTAAATCTAGATGTGCTAGTTGTGTTTATCTGAAAAGAGGGAGGACTTTTGGGCTGATTGATGCTATGTTTCAGTTGAAGGAGAAACATGCTTTGTTTTCAGCAAGTATTATATGAAAATGTCCTAAAATTTTTATTTAACATAAAGTTTAATTAAGATTACATTGATCTTAACTGTACCTATTTTCATAATTAACTTATGTAAGTACATTTGTGACAAATTTAAAAGTTTGAAAAAAATCAACTTTTTATCAAAATAAAAATGAAAAGGTCATGCCCTCAAAGTATGACAAAGGAAAATTCTAGATATAGAATATTATTTTTTTTAGATTAAGTTGAAGTGAAATAACTTTGTAGCATGAAAAAAAAAACAAGTTTTTTGACCGCTGTGAAATATATAAATTTGCCAAATGAATGTAGAGATAGAAAAAATATACAAATTAAAGATAGATGTTAATTGTGTAGGATGGGTGTCTTAGTTACATTTTCGTTGCTGTGACTCAATACCCAATACCCACAAATTTAGGAAAGGAAAGGTTTATTTTAGCTCACAGTTTCAGAAGGTCACAGTCCATTCACGGGCAGCCTGCAGTAATGGAAGCACATGGCAGAGGCAGAGGTGGAGGCAGCTCCCCAGGACATCACACACAGGAAGCCGAGTCAAGGCAAGTTGAGACTAGTCCTTCAAGGAAGGCAGGAAGCAGTTGATATATCCTTCCAGGTCTCATCCCAGTGATCAGCCCCTCCTGGTTCCAGGTGTGGAAGGTGTGGTAAACCCCCACTACAGGCCTGTAATCCAATTTATGTGCCTGTAATCCACCCTCCAGACCAGGCCCCAATCTCCTAACAGCAATCTGTAACATTCAAATACATGAGACTATTGGGGGACATTCCAGATCCAAACCACAATAATGGGGAAGAAATAAAAATATGACAGATTTGAAGAAACATTAGAGATATGATAGAGTTAAATACAAAGCTTTATTTAACCTTATGAGAAAAAAGAAATTGCTCACAAACACATGTACATCTGGTCTTAGCCTGGAATTCAAGATAAAATTGATAACTAGGCACAGAACTGATATGATTCTGTAGTATATCTGGTCCCCTGAGAAGTCACAAGCAGTAACACCCTTCTTTTCCAGATGTACATCCCTCTTCTACACTCTGCTAGCTTTCTGTTGTTGCTCTGAGATGGCAGCTTACACAGCTCTGGGCAGCTATAATTGTTGCTTTTACCATAATAAGAGATAATTGAGCTTTGCAGCTCTGCCCGGTGGCCCTAGTTTATCATTACAATACAGAGGAGCTTCCCATCTTCCTGAAGAGTACTCTTCAAATCTTGATTGTGGTTTTTATGTTTCTGTAGTTTGACTTTTTCTTTCAGTAGCACAAAGGACTGTCTCAGTCTGTTTGGGCTGCCAGGACAATTACCATAAACTGAGAAAGTTATAAACAATAAAGAATTATTTGTGACAGTTTTGGAGTCTAGAAATCTGATTTCAGGAGAAAACTTCCCGATTCAGACTCTATAAAATCTTTCTGTTGTACTCTCATCATTTTTTTTCTTCTTAATGAGGGAACCGATTGCTTTAATAAGGAATTTCATAGTGGCACCGTCCCATACACACTGTTCCCCAGCGCTATTATTAGGAGTTGGAATTTCAACACGAAGGCTTTGGGCAGGGTAACACAACATTCGAAACCAGCAACACTTGCGATGATTTTTTTTCAACGTGTTATTATTTCCTTCATTGCCCAAATGTCTTCTCAGAGTCAATGCCTTTTTTTTAAGAGTATGCCAAAGAGAAATTAACCCACTATTCTGGATAAGATCCAACCACATCAGTCCATAACGCTATTTGTTTTCTTGTTCAAGCCATCATTTGGAAAACTTACTTTGAATTTGTGGAGAAATAAAGTCACCGCAAGTCACAGTAAAATAAATCCCTGCTAATTTAAATGCTAAGGTGAAGGATATATGGAAAGCTAGCAATTTATTTCTGTGCCTAAATTTAAAATTATTTTCATTAGAACCATGCTTTTGCCTTTCTTTTCATGTCATAGAATAACTTATTCTTTATCTACACCTTAACTGTCCTTCTCAATATGGACTCCTATGGCTTGTATATTACGTAGCCATAGCATTTTTCACATCCTTCTTCAGTGCCAAGGAACAAAAAAAATTCTAGAGACATTTCTCCATATTGAGATCAATCCATTGTTTGACACTTTAGGAGTTTAGGTATTAAATGGGCTACGAAATTCAATTCACATTATTTAACTTGTGGACTTAGAGATATACTTAAAAACTGACAAATGTTTGCATTGAACCCAAGCTGATACGCTTTTCTAATACAATAAATCATAATAAAGGAGATGGATTCTTTAAATAGATATTTATAAGAAGCTCATACTAGCACTAAATAGACATTCCCTTTGCTTTATTTCAGTAGTCCTAGATTGTTGTCTGTGGCACACCTAATGCTGCCCTATTAACCCGGCTCAAGATTTGTCTGAATAAGGACCAGAGAGACAGCTTGTGAGTCATACATTTTGGGCTATTTCTCGCCTTTGTAGGCAGTCACAGTAATGAAATCATCATGAAGCAGCAGGACAGGGAGAGGCAAGTGAATTCAGGTCTTGCCCTCCAGAATCCTCGCCTTACTTTGTTTAGTTAATTCTTTACATTATACCACTGAATCTTTAGGGTATGAAAAAACTGATGCTTGTCATTCCACAGCTTAAGCGATTGAGTCAGGATTAAATCAAGCTAGGCCTCACTCCGGAACTCTACTGTTTCAGCCACGTGCAGATCTTTGCTTGTTTCTTTGTGAAACGAGGAGGATGCAACCGACGGTACCTAAGACTCCTGCAACATGCAGCCCTCGGCTCAATTTTGTTCTTAATAACAATGGTGAGATAAGCCATGCGTATCTGTAGACAGCACTACTTCTGAATTTGCCCTGTTGCGTGACCAAATGTCAAGGATGTGGAGTTCTCTCTCCTCCCTTTCTATCTCTACTCGAGACTAGGCATTTTAAAAATCAAGTGGAAATGGTAGAAAACTCCACACTGGGTTACATTTCCAAAACAATGTAGCCACTTTGAAATGTAAATTCGATAAGTAAACGTATTACTAATACAGTTACTGTACGCCTGGCAGAGCCTTAAGCAGGTGCAAATGGGTTCACTTTGTGATAAGAACCTGCACCTGTTGGAGAGCAGCATTTGGAAGTGGCCTGCTAGCAAATTCAAAGATATCTGAAATGAGAAGGACATATTAAATGGAGAAGGGAGATTCAAAGCGATAGCTTCCTACTGACGCACATCTGTAATCATAGTTAAAGTCCGTATGACCTAAGGAGTTCCTGCTAGCTTTATTTACTGTTGTTAGCTCTCCAGTCATTACCTGTACCGGCAGAATTTCCTTGTTACAGATGTCCTCTATCTGGTCCCCTCGTGGTGCTGTACATGGAAACTCTCAATATGATCGGAGACCAGATTCTAACTATTCTTATGCTTAAATAATTATTCGCCAATTACGTATATCTTGGTAGTAGAGTTTGAGTTTCCTAAAACAGTTTAAGCAACTATTTTGAATGAAATATTTAAAATCCAGTTTTAACTTAGCCTACTTGATATATGGAAAAGAACATCCAAGTACATAATTGTTTGACATCGTTCTGTGCTGTGTTTCCTAATTTCTCTTTAATAAGGAAAGCGGTGCCTGCGATTCTGCACATTCTATGGGAGTGAGAAAGAGGGAAGGAATAACATTTAGAGTCCAGTTTTGAGTTAGGTATCTCAGAAAGAACACTGCTCTTTTTGTAATGCTACAGCATAAAACACTTTTGGATGTCTTTAAAAGAATATATTAAATCAATTTAATGAGTTATTGATTGTGCTTTGTTAAGCACGGGCCCTATCATAGAGCGGTGTGGGTGTTGAACCTAATGTTTTTTCTACACTTTTCTAGTTAAAAAACAAACAAACAAACAAACAAACCCAGAATTTCTAAGGCTAGAAGCCTGATCAATGTGTAACCAGAAAATGGCATTTTCTATACCACGTGAGGTCATCCAATAACTAAAGGAAAGATCTAGGTTCCAGTGAAATATTGCATGCATAGGTTATTTTGTGTCACGAAATATATCATTTTTCTTTAACCTGGACTTGTCAGTTACTTTATATAGCATAAGGTTTATCTCCTTCTTCACTCGTCTTTTACACCGATACAATACCCTACATGAGAATTAAGACTCCACTCTATATAAATCTTGGACCATTTTCTTCATAAATTCCTGTCCTACACATTCATTTTATATTTCCCATGTTTGAGTCAAAATAATGTTATAACATTAAATGAAGCAAAGGTTGCAGAGAAGACCTGCAACATTATCGCGTCAGTATTCTATTTTTTTCAAATGCACTTAGTAGATATGGTGAGGAAAAAAAATTGGTTCTTTTGTGTTCACTTGGCTGATGTGGGAAGTTTGCTCTTACAAAATTGTGATGTATTTCAATGTATGCTGGCAGAAGACAGGCTATGGTTGAACCTACTAAATGTTTTTAAATTAACTATTTTAACCACATAACCATTTTTTCCTTGGTCCATTTACTAACCTCTGTTTCCTGTTTTTCCTTCTCCTTCCCTTTCTCCACAATTAAATGATTTCCCCAGTGATGCACCCATCAAGTATATCCATAGGTGTACAATCCGGCAGGAAAAACATAGATCTTTCTTCATGAACATACATTAAAGTGGACAGAAATATCTCCCCTCCTCATAACTGCCAGTATTTAATATCTAAAACACTGAGCTATTTACTTCCAGGCTCTTTGTTTAAAACAACAACAAAAAAGTTAATATTCTCCTAGCATTGGTGACCTGTCAGTAGTATAATACTTCCTAGACTCACAACTATCTGTCCTTAGAATTGGAATCCCAGGCCATCATGGGAAAGACCTAAGGAAGGAAAATATATATGCTTCATTTGCAATTTTGAGGATTTTATATATTTTTTTCTTGAAAAGAAAAATTATAGCTCAAACTCAAGAGAATATTAATTCAAATAAAAGGATTAAACCTATCTCTTAATTACTTTTAAGGATGACTGAACTCGGCTGTATTTCGAGTTTATTGAGTATCTCAAATATTTTTCCAAGGAAGAGTTTTCTTTTTTTCTTTTCCCTTTTTAAAATAAGTCCTCTCAGCTACTTTTGCTCTACAGATCTTGTGTAATTTATGGTAAACCCAAATGAAAACATTTGAATTTGATTTGCAGCTAAGAAAACATTCAGGATTCAGATTTTTCCTATGAGTGTGTGAGATTTCACTTTAAGCAAAGTTTAATTTTTGCAGTTTTATGTGTTACAACATATCATTTACTTTCAGAAAATCAATAGTTTTTGCTATATGAATCTCATATTTACCTTACAAGCAAGGAAGAAAATTTGTCTTGCTGATATTATTTTAAATATAGTCTGTTGATTTGATTGATGGCATCGCAGTCTTGCCAAGCATTCTGTGGTTGCAGCAATATTAATGAAATAAAGCCTAATAAATAAGAGCTTATTTAAGTTAATTTTCCTTTTTTATCAACATTTTGGAAACATTATTTTATTTCACGATTTCTGATTTTTTGAACTGTTAACCAAGTGATTTTTGTAAATGTATATATTTGACTTGAACTGTATTAAATTTAATATAATGATCATTTTAAGTAAAACCATAAGAACCCTTGAATCCAAAGTATTCATTAGAAACCACAAATATCGACACAGGAACGATTTTACGAACTCATTTTTATTCATTTCTTACCAGTGTATCTTGTGGTGTTTGACCCACACTAGTATTTTTTCAGAAGGAACATATTATGCTTCATCTAAAAACGCATTTTAATCTTTGGGAACATCAAAAATCTCACATCTATAAGACTAGTTGGTGAATATATTTTAGAGGTCAAAAACAATCTTTTTTCTTTTCTTTCTTTCTTTTTTTTTGCCCTTCATTGGGGATCATTATCTATTCAACATCTACAGGAAGCATCCTTGGCGCTGGTGTTAAGGTGGTTTCATGAAAGCAGATTTCCTCAGACATAGTCTGCCGTTTAAACATAGCAGCCAACTCTCAGATCTGCTATGAATGGACTACGGTGTAAGATTTCCAAAGTCTATTTTTAAGGTGTTCTTTCATCCCCCCAGAGAAAATACACATGAGGCTACCACTGAGCTGCCTTCTTTAACAGATTAGAAATCCAGAGTCGCCTGAAGAAAGCTAGCAGAGTACTTCTGACTGTACTTTTAAAAAAGTACATATTTCATTACATTTTGAGCAGATAACCATATTATTTTGTTCAAATACATCTCTTACATTTTTGTGTTATTTCCATACAGTTGGTTTTTAAGAAATTAATCTTAAATTTCTTTGTGTGTTGATGTGTTGGTAATGTCCTTATTTTTGCTTTCTTTTTCTTTTTCTTACGGGACAAAGTTGCTATGTAAAGCAAAAACAGAAGCTTTGAAGATGTTAGTTGCATGTTCACAGCTCCGTAATGTACAGGAGCCTTGAAGAATTATCCTCAATGTCTCTGATACGTGGACTATTAAAAAACATCCATTAAAATGCTATGCTGATATTTGACCTGCATTATATTAACTTTCCTCATTTTATAAAATCTGCTCTTTCATCGCACCTTTGTGTTAGAGTCTTAGATCCTCTTACTTATGACAATTTCTTTATCCTTCTGTATGCTGTAATTTTTGAGTTAGCTTTCAGTTCCTGAATTTAAGACGTCATGATATCTCTCGCTTCTTTTCCGGAAGGTATATTTTACACGGCCACATGCTGTTCAAGATAGGCACAATGAAATGAATGTGGGGCTGCTGAGAATATTTACTGATCTTTGATTGCTATTTGCAGTTGGAGGTAACTGTCTCCTTACATCCCTTTCCCACTCAACTCGATGCAAATTAAAATTGACAGAAACAATTTCTGGAAAGAAAGTGGAAAAAATGAACCAAGGAGTTGAAAACACATATCTCTTTTCTTACAATAAGCCTTCTGTGTGTTGGTATAAGATTGTTTCCACTTTAAGGATATTTCAAATGCATAAAGTGCACCTGTTTGAATTACAGAAAGAAAATCACATAAAGCTCCTTATTTTGAATGATAAGACAAAAACTCTTTGGGATAGTTCATTATATACTGAGTAAAAGGGAGCCAATTGATTCTCAAAAGTATAGTGACAGGTGGTAAAATTAATGGGCATAAATTGAATTGAAAAATCTCTAAGGTCACAATACATCAAAACCAACAAATACCTTGTTTTGTCCTGATTTTGCTAATGGTGTAAGTCAAATATGCAAACTAAAAAAATAAGGTAACGTAATGGTTTTCTCCTGATAACTGCTCCGTGAGTTTTCCTTTAAAAGACTTGGCGAGCCAAAAAGCAATTTAGGGGTGAATCTTCTCCCCCTTCCCAGTTTCACGTCCAGATGTTGTTTCTTCCATTAACTTGGAGTTTGTAAAGTGGAAACTACCAGGACAGTCTATAGTAAAATTTTGTCTTTGCCAATTGGTGATATATAACTTACTAACATTTAGGAAATATGACTCTTTTTTTCTGGACATTTGGTACTGCTCGAATAAAGCAATGGCAGCTCTCGATTCTCACTCTTCCAAGACAACAGTGGCTACTGTCAAGGGGATTTGCCTTCTTTTCATTGAGTATGTTCTTTATTAAATCTGAAGTGACCCCATCCCTGTACCCTGCTTATTCTTTTACAGCTGACTGACTTCACTCATATCAGCTGGCTGATCTTCCAAGCATTTCATGTTTAATCTCTTGTATAAAAGATCTGGCACTACCAAAGTCTGTCACTTTGAATTCTATTGGGAATGTCAGGTAATTCTGAGTCCTACGGGGTAGTCGATTCCCACATGATCTCAAGATAGTGTGTTCAGAGAAATGGATTTGAACTCAGATTGCATTCAGTGCCCTCTCCTTTTGCTTGTGTTTTATAATATCCATTTTCCATAGATGGAATGAAAATTCTGGAAAGCAGAACCTACATGTGTATATAATTAAAAATATATCATGGAACTTTAGACGAAAGACAAAGCGAAAGAGGGGAACAGGGTGGGGCAGGAGGGAGGGAAAGGACGGTGGGGGAGGGACAAAAGGAGAGGGGAAAGCCCTTGTCACCTTGACAAGGTATCTATGTGCACAAAATGCTCAACTCCATTGTAAACCTTAAATTCTGCACTTGTACGTATCAATAAGATGGGGAAACATATATATATATATATATATATATATATATATATACTTCCTTCTGTACTACAAAGAGAAAGGGAAAGGTGGGACACAAATGCTTGGCTAAGGTTTTATTTGGGAACAGAATGAAGCCATCTGTCGTCCACGTCTAGACTGTGAGTGTGAAAGTTCTGAGTGCGGATGGGGGCAAAGATGTAGCTTTGATGACTGCAGTGGCAACAGAGTTCGGAGCTCAGAAACGGAATTTTTTGATATAGTAAAAATGGGAAAGACACAATATGTTTGTACACCCATTTCCTAAATTGAATGCAATGTAATTGTCTAAATATCAATGAAAAATTGGGTGAAGAAGGACTCTTGTTTGGCAAACAACAGCAAAAAGACAATTCTTTTGCATATGGCGAGTTCACTTGGCCAAACACAATCAAAACCATGCAAATACTGATTTATGCAGGTGTGCCAAGTGAGTGAAGTCTCTCCCAGACTGGGCTCCGGGGACAGTCGTGCCTCATTGTTTATGTGAAGGCACATTTTATCTGGGAGAGCTTACAAAGTCAAATGCCACTAGGAAAATGCCTTTATGCTAATGACTTTTCTATTCATGGGGACATAGTTGACCCAATCATACCAAGTCCTGCCTAATAAAGTAAATGACAAGAATGCTTTCCAGTCATTCTAACTAAGACAAAATAATTTATTTCCAAAGTGTCTCTTTGACCTCAGAGGAGAAATCATTTTCTAAGGTAAACAGCTTTCTAGAATTCCTCAGCATGTACCACCTGGATGCTAAATAATTTTGTTGCTTAAGTTTAAATGTAAAAATCTGAATTCAGTTTAGAGAAAGAACCTTTTTCATGTTTATATAGTTTAGAAAATTTTACATATCAATGCATTTTGCACAAACATGGCATTCTTTTAATGAAATGATGTGAAATATTTTTTCTCAAATTATTTTCAAATTTTGGAAGTCTTTTAGCACCAGGGGATGATAACAATTAAGACAATCTTGCAAAATTTATAGATTTTGTGTTTAATAATAGACTCATGGAATAACCATGTATTCTCATAATTCTATAGTTATTATTAGTAATCGACATTCACCATTTGTTTCTCATGGATATTGGGAAGTCATTCGCTCCTTACAGTCTTTGAATCCGGTGAAAGTGCCCTAGGATACAGTGTAGCGTTGTAACGCCTTCATCCTTCTCTAAGCTGTTGGTTGTCAATTCATCTCGGGAAAGGTGCTCTAAAAGTGTTTTGCAGAGAATCACAAAAGGCGTTACCCTAAGTGTCTGAAACCGGTCTCCATGAACACAGGGTAAATTGGGTTTCTTTGGAATGACAGTCCATTCATTTGCAGGTCCCAGGACGCAGTCATTTTAACGACTTAGCTTTAGCATTTGCAGTCAGCCCCCAGCTGTGGTGCAAAACTCAATAACCTCATTATTGTGTCTGAACTGAGCTGTGTCCTGAGCGAGGAGAGGCCGAGTCAGAGGCAGATTGAGGCCTTCCGGTTCATCTGCGCTTTGGGTTGGTGCAGCGGCAAGCGCGGGACCCCGGGGCTGATAGCATCGGCTCTTCCGTGAGGAAGCTCGGGGTCCTCTGCCCTTTGAGGCGCGCAGAATTCTTTTGAGCTGCTGTTGGAATCAGGGATCACGGGATCCGCTTGACTCCTAGAGGCAGGATGTGTTCATTCGAGGCAGCAGCCTTGGCGGCCGAAGGGGATTGTCGGAGCCTCTTTCCTTTTAGCTGCAGAAGTAAGCACTGTAACGGAACAGGGCTCAGGGAGCCTGCATGATGCGTCAACAGTGTGTAATCCACCGAACGTGCTGGGACTGAGGCGACCGAGGGAACAGGGGCGCGATTCTGTGGTTACTGCCTTGCGTGGGGAATACCTCCGCGCGGTGTAGACGACTGCTGGCTGAAGATTTTTTTTTTTAAAGTAACATGTGATGTGCATACAGAGATTCCTTTCCTTCATTATAAATTTAATCCGCATATTTTCCCCCTTTCGGAAAAAAATTAAGATTCTCCCCCTGAATTCTAAACTGATACATTTCTTTCTTTACACTATCAAATCGTGCCATTTATTAAATATATTAAACTGTTTAGAAAACAACAGAGAGGAGAGATTGTGGCTTAACACCTCAAATCCACACAGGGCTCTTGATCACGAAAGGGATCCCCTGGGAGTGACAAGGTGGCCTGTGTGGTAGGGCATCAAGATGGGCCGCAGTGAAACGAGTATACTGTGAGACGCTAAATGTCGTCCTGGTGACTCCTATTATAGCCAGGATTTGACTCTGAATAGACTTGAAAACACTCTGGGCAGGCGTTAATAAAGTAGACTGCCATCAATCATTGGGCATTTGTGCTAAGAAGGGCTGCTTTCTCCTTTCCCTGTCATTTGTTTAATGGGCCACGCAGCATGACTCCTGCAGGCTGTGGCGCCAAGCCCTGGAGGCATATGCCCCCCCCCCCCCCCTTCTCCCCGTGCTAATTTATCAGCAGGATTCAGAAGAAGGAAGGGAAACTTAGAAAATAGCAATGGTCACAGGAAGGGCTTGGCCCAGCATAATCCTCGCAGCTGCGTTTCCGTTTCTGGGAGAGCTCTGATTTGCTGCTGCTTCCGGCAGCCTTTTCAGGAAGGCAAGGTTTGGCACAGATTTCCACACGGCTTCCTTCCTGTGGAGGAAAAGAAATGGCAGGAACCCCATTAGTGCATTTTTAAAATGCCCTCTTATTTCCCATTGAAAGGGAATGATTTTAGGCTATTTCACAGGATAATAAAATAATGAACAGTAATTAGTCAAATCTCCTGGAAGAAGAAAAGAAAAGAATGCTTCCTAGTATGCTAACATTTGCCAGCACAATGGTATCATTTAGGTAGAGAGAGGCAGTCACTGACTGCTGTGGCTGGAGTTTTCCACTCCTAGACATTAATAAGAAAACTGCATTCTTGTAAAGTCCATCTCCGTTTTAGAAGCAAAAGAAAATATTCAACTGCAAATTGTTATAATGTTTGAGTTTATCAATATGTTTTTGACATTTTTTGCTATCATACTTATTTTATTCACAAAATTTATGGAAGTGATTTTGACATATGTCTATTCTGTGCATTGTGAACTTAAATTCTATCTGAGCGGTCAGTAATTTTTTAAATGCTCATATGTCATGAAGATTCGAATTTGCATACAGATTCTGAAGGAACGTGAACTTCTAGACTTTGGTGACCCACTTCCCAGGGAACTGAATAAGAAAATTTGCCTCCGGTGGTTGCCACCTATCACTTGGTTGCTTTTGAGTTCTCAAAGTCGAGGTAAGGACAAAGATGAATTTTACAAGACTTGACCCCAAGAAAGTATCAGTAAGTGATGAATGGAGAAAACATACTCTTGAATCATGAATGCAGAAGTGTGATTCCATTTAAGAGAAGTCTAAGACTCCTACTGTCTATGCAAAAACACAGCTCTCATTTCATAGGATAAGAGTTAATTTATCAGTGAACACAGGTCAGGAATGTATATTCAAGTTTCCCCAAATGCCACGTTTCGGCAATTTAGCAGTTACATGCAGAATTTATAATTACAGAACAGTGAAAGTCGTAAGTCCAAACCTCTTTTAAAAAATTAGTGGAAGCGTCAAGTATGTGGGTTACAGCTCCCTGGGTGGTGAGGACTGAGCAACCTCGCTCAAAGGGGTTAAGTGGCAGTCACAGGAATGTTGCATCACACACAGAGGGAAGTGACATTGTTGTCATAAGGGGGAGCTAAACAGACCCAAAGAGAATGACCATGAAACATGCTATTCCTTCCACTATCAGTATATTTTGTAAGATCAGAGATGCTGCTGACTTTTTCTGGGAACTTCCTTCCCCACTAGTGTACTTCATTTACGGACTTTAAGTCTACACTGTGTGCCAAAAAGTCATCTAATGTTCTACACCTAGCTTCTCTTTCTTCCTGTGTAGCTGGTCCTAAATACAATTAAGTTTTGTTGAATGATCCTTTGTTGAAGTTTTGGTGAACATATATTGTGTCAAAAAAGTATTTGTTACATGCTACAAGGGCAAAAAGGCCTCTCTGTCAGGCATGTAGTAAGTGGTAGGTGGGAAAGCAGAAAATCTTTGCTCAATTATAATAGTACAAGTAGGGACTGTCCCACGAGTAACCAAAGAAAGGCTTCAAATTCCCACTACTTTAATTTTAGAAGGCTCTACAAAGCAATTGGCATTCAAATTAGCCCTAGCACAGTGATCGAAATTTCCATAAACTGACAGGAACCATGAGAGAAGGTCCTAGCTATTAAAACTCACAACAGTTGCTAAAATGTGAAAGGCACAAAATATCTATCAATAGATATATAAATATCTAATAGATATATAAATACCAATAGATATATAAATTGTACTATTTACACATAATGGGATACTACTCATCTATAAAGACAGATAGGTTGGAGGCTTTTATAGGTAAATGGAGGCAACTTGAGACCATCATGTTTAGTGAATTGATTCAGAAACAGAAGGTGAAATATCGAATGATTTTTCTGATATGAGAAACCTAGATCACATTTATTTCATAGAAGTTAATGTGATAAACAATGGGAACTGGAGGAGAAGGGGAGAGGGTGGGAGGGTCAAACGAGAGAAGGGAAGGATTTTTAAGTCTGCCATGATATGCGTGTGCAAAAAATACTCAAGATCAATGTAAACTTTATGTATTGCATTATACATATCAATGAAATAGGGGAAAAGCTCACATTAGGGTCTAGAAAGTCTCTGGAATGTATGGAAATAATAATAAGAGGAAAAGTAAGCTTGAGTTAATCGATCAATAAGTATCAGTGACATCTAAGTTAGAGCACTCCATATCTGGTAGTTAAAATGCATTTTGGGAGACAATAGGACCAAAGAAAAATCAGTCAGTTTACTACGAATTTTTTTCTAATCACGTTTGTTATTTTAAAGGGTGGTTTTCCCCTTACCTTACCTCTGAGTTCATGCTACACTCATGGGCTACGATGCCGTCACACACGTGGAAGGCTGGTTTTTATGGTCCAGTGGCTGTGGCAATGTTTGAGGCTCTCAGAAGCAAAGATGTCAGGAAATTAGCCTGCACAGCATGCTGTTCTAAACTCCAGCTAGGATAGAGCACCTGTTAATCAGGAAATGGACGCACATCCTGAAAGTGCCCAAGGGTCTTCAGGGAAGACTCGTCAGTAACATTCCGTTTGCATTTAACTACAGCCAACATGGGAATGCATTCAAGTTACATAAAACAATAGTATTAAAACGGAAGAAGCATGTTTGGATGAATCCTTCCTTATTTCTTCCCACCACTCCTCTCTCTCTCTCTCTACCATCAATATCTTTGCACGTGAAATTTGTTAATGCTGTAGGGCACAATCGTGCTTTTTATTTTTTTAGTATGACTCCTAAGAAGACCATCACCCTTGATATCATGATGATATTTCAGAAATTATATAGCCTCTTTCCAGAAATGCAGTTGAGCATTTCAGGCTCATTAATAATTAATATCCATGTGGAAGTCACTGGTTAGAAAGAACCTGTAAGATTTTTCTTTATTAGCTTTTAAGTAAATGTTCCCCAATCTCCTCTGCATTTAAAAAAATGAATGTTGCTTATCTTTTGATAAAACCTAAAGAGTTAAACACCTAACAAAATACTACATGACAATATTTTTGCATTATACCAAGTATGAAAATCTGCCTGCAAAGGTATGAGTCACTGGTTTCTCATTTCTTTAATTTCTGCATTAATTGGTACTCGAGGCAATAAACCGTAACATATAACTCTGGCTTCAGATAAGCTTTAATGAGAGTCAGCCTTGACTTGGATACTTTTCTGCCAGTGAAAGCGTTCAAGACAACCTTGGACCCCAAAGTTATGAGATAAATGTTCTGAGCACTGCTTTATCTCACCCCTAGCTGATTATTGGGATTTGTCACCGAGATTGGGAAGAAAATTATACTCTATTTTGTCCACTTCAGTGGAAGTTTAAATAGTATTAGTGTAATGTCTTTAGTTCATTATCTCACATGTGGAAAGAAACTGAAGTTAAGAGGTCAGTAAAAGGTGGGCCAATGGCCTAAAATTTGTTGTGAAAATAGTTACAGAACAATCCTTAGAAGGGCTTAGTTCTAAATTGCCTTTTGATGCTGTTTGGCACATGGAAACCAGTGCTTAAGCTCTTTTGTTATTGAGCCATCCAATTGCAGGCACAGAGGTGTCCTGTAACTCAAGCATTGGGAAGAAGTACAACTTAAAAAGGGAAGCAGAAGCGCTAGAGGTGCTCAGCTGGAGGCTTATGGAAAAATGCTTTCAATTCCAATAGGAAGCAAGCTTCACTTTGGGCAGGCATGAAATTCTGTCCTGTGTCAGACTAAAAATCCTAGTCTCTCTCTCTCTCTCTCTCTCTCTCTCTCTCTCTCTCTCTCTCTCTCTCTGTGTGTGTGTGTGTGTGTGTGTGTGTGTGTGTGTCAGAGTGAACAAAGTTGGTGTATGGCTTTCTGTAATTTTCTGGAAGTTGTCAAAAGTTAGCTTATGAGTTAAAGATGAGACACGTGGGAAGTAGTTGAAGCTATTAAGGACAAGACAGACAGAAAGGTCATTTAATAATTTGCTCTCAAAATTTCAGAGGCTTTGATTATGAAATAACTGATATAAGGAAGGTAAGAAACATGTCTATTTACGAGTTAGCATAGTAATGCCATCCTCCCTCCTCTGCCTAAATGCACACAAACATGTGGGTATGCACACACACACACACACACACACACACACACACACACACACACGCAGTTTTGCAGCTTGATAGAATTTCCTGGCAGTTAACTCAAAGTAAAGAAAGTCAATAATAAATCTTCATCCTATTTAACACACAACCCCTGGAGAGAATTTTTGTGCACGGCAGAAATCTAGCCAGGATAGACCTATTTGCCCAACACTGTAGTATATACAAAATAGTTGTGTAAGTTTCCAGTTAAACATATATAGTCAAAGGCCTGTAAAAACATAAGGAAGTCAGCAGCAAGCCAGGAAACATTTAGTTAAACCAGTAAACTGAACCCCAAGACACTTACAATGCAAGGAACATAAAAAGAAAGGTTGAAATCCATATATGCTCATATATTTAACAATATATTAGAAAACTAAAATAACAAAGTGCTATATCAAGTAAACAAATGTTAGAAAAAACTTGTTATGAAGCAAGGTGACAGAACAGGGTTAAAATTTAAGCAGAGAATAAGACACAATCGCACAGGAGAAAAACAGAGCAAGAGTAGTGTTTGGAACACATTACTATTTTCACAATTAATTTTTTTGTTAGTTGTTTGGCATTAGGCATGAGTCCGAGAGCTACAGTTCCTTTCTTTGTAACGACGAAGAAACTTTTTTCATCAAAAATACAATAAATAAGCAAACCTAAACTGACATAAAACAACAGTAGAAACATAATTATGTAAGAATAAGGATCAAGTTTGTATTAAAGTTTCTTAGGAATTAGTATGTAAAGTGGCACTGCCTGAAGCCCCGTTAAAACCCCAAATATCATTGCAAAGAAGGTACAATTGTGTTCAATCTATCATTCATCAGGGAACTGAAGAGAAAAATGATGACGAGACACCATTTTATGTGAAGTCGATTCATTAAAAGATCTAAAATGCCTCGATAATATCAAATGTCTGTGGAAAGCCAAGTGGCATGAACTGTTTTACGGTAATGGCTTAAATTCAATTTGACTCAATCATATTTTGAAGATAATTGTTATTATCTTATAAAGTTGAAGTTGCGCATATTTGAAAATAGAGCATTTTTTTCTAGTATGTTTAAATTAGTGGAGTATTCTTAAACTATGGGTCTTAACTGCAATGGTCTTACAAATACTTTTAAAAGTAAAACAATTTACACAGTGAAACAATGGATATTCTATATAACAATACATAAAATATAACATAGAACTATAATATAAAATAGTAGGATACTTCTTAAGTAGATAAAGATAATTTGAGGAGACTTGTCTCAGTTTTATTTTGTGAGTGCCCATGTAAATAAAATATGCTAACACTGGGCTTCATAGTGAGTTCAGGACCAATCTAGACTATGGAGCAAGATCCTTCTCAAAAAACTACCTACCTACCTAACTAACTAACTAAAAATAAACTATACTAAATGTAAACTACCTTATTTTAGCTTGTAGCCCACAGTATTAAAAAAACATGACTAGGAAAACATTTTCAAACTGAACAGAAAGCCTATACAGAAATGTTCATGGTGGTATTTCTATTAATAGAAAAAAGAATGACTTATAAATGACAAAAATATCTGTTGACAGAAAGAATAGATACCTAAGTCAGGGTGCACTGATATAATGAAATATTACTCAGCTGTGGACAATGACATAGACACAATAAACTCCCGATGGTTACATGAACATATCACAAAGAATATCCATAGTAATGATTTTATCGTATAAAACTTGAAAATCTGTTGGGCCATATAATGTTTCATCGTGTCTTCGTACACTGCAGTATGACTGCATTTATGAAATTTTCTAATAAAAATATAAATGAAAGTGTTTGATGGCTTAATATTCTTTTATAGGAGTAAATTTTAACACAAATAATAATAGGTATTCATGGAATAGAACAATTTGAGCTAAGTATCTTTTCCAGTTTAAAGATCTTGAGGGAGGGAAACAAGAAGTTTATCTACATAAAGGTGGCGAGGCATCTTTCTCGTGCCCACAGAATTAGTAAAATAGAGTTCTTCTTCTCCAATAGAAAAACTACTTCCTGCTGAAAACAGCGACACAAATTATGTCACCAGTGATCTTTCTCTAATACAAGAGACAGAGGGAATTAAACAGAAATGAAAAGCTTTTCAGGAAACTCAAGACGCAAAAGTGTGGAAAGCATGTTCAATATTTGATCCATGGCTCTCATATGACTCTGTATGGCTTGTAAAACTAGTAAGGTGGCCTCGCAAGATTATTGACTTTTAATTTGTCATTTAATTTTTAGCGGTATCTTCATGACTTGATTGCACGGTGCTTGAAAACAGACAGCATAGGAGACAAACGAACAACGGGACAAGGCGCTGGCTCTGCTACCTCCACTCGGCCCTTCCCCTTGTGGTCTGGGGAAATATAAACCGCACGCATCAGAGGGTAGATTCCCTTTGGGACATGGAAAGAAAACACAGCAATCACCAAGACCAGTATCTCAATCTAAATACATGCTTGCGTACCTGAAGCGGTATTTGTTGTCATTAAGAAAACATGTACATTTTTTATTTAATTACTAAACTTTGGCTTGAGTATCTTTTCAATATTCTAATAAAATATAAAAATTAGAAATATTTGCTATCTAATACACATCAAATACATTGGATATTCTATATGCAGCTCAAGACAATGAAGCCCAGGCAAGTCACAAGGTTAGACACCCATAACTGAGACTATTTCACTTGCTGAATAGTGGCAGAAAGTTCGTTTTCAGAGTGTGTAAAGAAAAACACAGTTTAACGAGGCTGTTGTTTTTATTGAGACTGGATTGGTTAAGGTGCATACTATTGTGTTTCTTTAAATGTTGGTCTAAATTTGTGTCCATTGATCATGTCAACTTGATGAAAGTAAGACGCACACCTCCGCTGGTATTGGGATTTATTAACCACCCTAGACTGGGGCTTAAGAACTTATCGGGATTGGAGTTTGAGTCATTTGTGGGCTGGCCAATGAGAGAGGAGTGCCCTTCCAGATGTGGGAGGGCCAACTGGAACTCCAATGGTGTAAAAAGGAGGAGGAGGGACAATTGCAGGGGCTCTTCCTGTGGGGAAGCTCTCGCCTTCGCCATTGTCTATGAACACTTCAGATTGTCAGCACAGGTTTGCTCCCGTCTCGACTTGGGCCTGTCTGTTGCTGCCCTTCAGTCACCATTAATCTTCAGCCGCTGATCTCACCTGAGATCTACAGCAGACTCTCACCTCACCGGCTGCTCTGCAGTCCTGGACGGGAGATCTACTGCTTGGCTGAGCAGCCATCTTGGACCACCTCTATCATTGGACTTGTAGGCCTTCCTAATAGCCCCTTTGTGCTAAGACGTGTAAATTCTGTCTTTTGAAAGAAACCCAAACTAATACGAAATTTTTTGTTAATTTAACTTTAAAAAGACAAATATTGAGAGTGGGTTTGACAATTCAGTTATGTTTATGGGAAACTAATGAAGGGTTATCTTAACTGAAATATTTATATTTGAGAAATATTTTTAGCCCATATTTGACTGGAGTTGTCCTAAAGTGATTCTTTTCTTTTGTTCAAAGTTTTGAAAATTTAGTGTATTTTCTCTATCCTACTAGATGGGATTTGAACCTTTCCAGTTTAGCATAAAATGAACAATACTTATGGTAGGTGTTAAAGACCAGAATCTGGTGAGGAGGGTGACCTTAAAACTGACCTTAAAATTTGATGCCTCAGAATTTAAGACAGTGTGAGACTGTGTACTTAATAACTGTACATTTTTATAAATTATATAATTATTACATATATATATATACACACACACACACAAAAGTCTTATACGTATACATAGTTTTTATGCATTAGATACAAAACATTTTGATATAACTTTGGCTGTAAAAACAAATCTAAATTCTGATATTTTTTATTTGTCCCAAGGAATCACCTTGCATTCTTCCTGGAAAGTATAAGTTATATTTTCTAAATGCAAAATTATCTCCTGACCTCATAGAGATGTTTATTTTCCCCCGAAGCTATGTTTTTGCTATAATCAGTATGGATCCTCTAGGACTGGATCTATAACCAAAGTAATAATATTTTCAATATTAAAAATAATATTGTAATAATCAGTCACTGGTTAAAGCCTATTAATTTCACATTTCTGCTTGATTAATAGAAAATACTTGAAAATAAGGCTAGAAAAATGTATGAGGATAGAAGCAGAATGATAATGACAAATAGCATAAGATGTTCTAATACAAATTTAGTATTAAAAAGAAAAAAAGGACTATTTATTTCTTAAATAGCTGCAAATTAAGTTATATTTATTGATCAGGTCAAGGAGCAGAAAGCTAGAATATCTGGTTTTGAGACTCTGAAATATTTTTGCCCACTTGAGTATTACTGTTTGGTCATATCAGTATCCCCCACTCCTCCAAAGTGGTAAGAGTCTCCCCACGCTGGACGGTAGCCAAGCAAACTAACCACATACTCTGAGGTGGAGCAAGCCATTCTCCAACACTCACATTTACACTTGTCGCTGTGTGTGGTCCAGGTGTTCTGCTGAAACAAGAGGCATGGAAGTGAGAATTCATTTTTATCTTGCTCTACAAAGAATTCCGAAGAGGCGGTGTAGTAGGGCCTGGATTTGACCCTACCAGAACAGAGAAATGCAGACAGCTGCAAAGCGCGCGCGCACGCACACACACACACACACACACACACACTTTAGCATCACCTTACTGCTTCAAGCTTCGCCCTGTAACTTTAGACTGTAACTTAGTGGTACTTCCCAGCAACATTAAAGTAGCTCATCACAATGATCTGTTACCAAAAAGGAGACAGAAAGTTAAAAAAAAAGTTAAAAAAAACTTCAAAAATATTCATACTTCGAGCTCAGATTTGGAATACTAACTCCCTTGGGCCAGTGCCAGAACTAATAAAGCCACCTCCTGCAGAAATCTTGGTGCCCCTCTTTGTCCATCTTGATTAGGAGGACGGGTACAATGATTTATTTACCCTATAAAATGTATTATGCAATTTAATATGGAAATAGCTATTATCCGTTTTAGCTGTGAATGAGCTTTTATTTTTTTCTCTTACACTGGCTATACACTATACCTCATGAATTGCTTCAAAGGAGCAGAAAAACAATGAATCTGATATATTAATTTTTCACTGTTTATCATTGAGGTATTAAATGCAATGAATTAAGCTTAACACTCATTTTGAAAAATCATTAAACATTTCTCTGAAGAGTATCTCAGAGGACCATATTCTTAAATATTGTTGAATATAGAGTGGGATAAAACTGAAACCAGGACTCAGTAGCAATATTAATATCTGAAGCTGGGGAGAAAGAACGCATTTGACTGGATTCGTTGTGGCAAGAATTTTGGCAAAGTTAGCGCTGAGTAAAAATGGGGAATTCATCTCTAATTGATTTATTGTGGCAACAGTAGATCATCTAGTGGTAAAATAAATTGGAGTCCCTGTGGCACTTGCTTTAGTTAAGAGTGAGAAGATGTTGCCACGCCACAGGTTTTGGACTGAACTGCAGAAATGGGAATTAATGAGGCTCATTTCCACAGCGGACTGCCCTGAGTCCTGCAGGAGTCAGAGGGCACTGGAAGTATATAATTACTTGTGTTAAAGAAAAGTGGCCATGGGATCTAGCTTGGTTACAGTGTGATTTAAAAGGGAAGACTTTGCACATATTTAATTTGATGTAACTGACTTTTGGAAGGGGCGGGAGCTGGTAGAGAGTGCTCTCTGTGAAACGCACCTACTGGGTATAAATGGAAGTGATCCAGCCTTCTTCCCACAATCTAAGTCCAGCAATTGATTTGTGAAAAGTTTTATAAGATCAGAAAATTTTTTCTTTTAGTTCATAATGCATACAACATGAATATTGTTTTCTATTTTACTTTGTCTAACAAAGTTCTTTGTAGTATTTCATATAATTTTAACCTAAATTTAAGGAATGTGGGGAATGATCCCACATATATATTCCCTATGCGTTCTTTACTTGAGATATTGACTGACAAAATCTAACAATATTTATTTATTAAACATTTATATTTTATTTGTTCACTTTTGATGTTCATTCGTGTGTTGTGGGATACTGAGTACTTTCTGGCTGGCTATCTTTCTAATTTTCACTTAAATATTGAAAGAATTAAGTTCTCCAACGTAGTGTGTATTCCATAAACAGGGACTAGGTGTCTGCAGTTCCTGGAAAATTGTGGAACATAACAACTACCAAGTAATTTTTTTTAAAAAAAAGTGCCCAAAATAAAGAAAAAATAGTGAGAATCTGAGGAAAACAATGCTATCTGTGCATAGGAGAGGGCATAAACTTGTATCAGCAATTTAGCGAGTAAATGTATTTATAGACAGTAAACACTCACAGATTGCTGATCCAGAAATTATACATTAGAAATGTATCGAACATAAAAATATGTGCTCAACTATAAAACAATTATTGTGTTTTGGATCTGAAATGTCCCCCACAAGTCTCATTTATTTAGATGTTACGGACTGTCTATGGAAGCACGTGCTATTAAAAGACTGGGGCCTGTTCTGGAGAGGTAGATTATGAGCATGAGGTGGAAGACAGGTGTGTGGTGTGTTATAGAGTAGAGGCATGTGAATTAGATTATAGGCATATGGTGGGGGCTTAATCCTGGAAGGGATGGAACTCTGCGGCTGGACCAAGAAGAGGTGGATCATTGGAGTAGGTCCTAGAAGGATATATGGATATATGCTCCTTCCTTCCTTTCTTTATTTTTTCCTTCCTTCTTTCCTCCCTTCCTTCCTTCCTTCCTTCCTTCCTTCTTCCTTCCTTCCTTCCTCCCAAGACTTGAGTTGGCTTCCTATTTAAAATGTCATGAGAAGCTGCCTCTACCTCTCCTCTGCCGTGTTCTACAGCTGCTGGCTGCCCATGAATAGACCTCTGAAGCTGTGAGATAGGGCTTGTTGAGTCACAGTAACAAAAAAAATTAACTAGGATAGAAATGCATTTTGCATGAGGAGATGGACATGAGTCTTTTGGTGACAAAGGTTAAAATAGTGTGGTTTGGATCTGGAATGTTCCCCAAAAGTCTCATGTATTTAGATACCATGGGTTACCCTGGAGCCATGTGCTATAGGAAATGGGGCCTGGCCTAGAGGGGTAGATTATGAGTATGTGGTGGATTACAGGTGTGTAGTGGAGGACAGGGGTGGGGTGGACTATAGATTACAGGTGTAGTAGATTATAGATTCCAGGTATGTGGTGGTGGGTTAAACCTGGAAGGGCCAGAGCACTGAGGCTGGACCCAGAAGGGGCAGATCACAGAGAAAGGACCTGGAGGGATATATCAGCTACTCCCTTCCTTCCTTCTGGGACTTGACCTGGTTTCCTGTTTGGAATGCTGAGAGGATCTGCCTCCACCTCTGCCCATTCCATATGCTTCCAGTGTTGCTGGCCACCACACAAGGACTAAGACCTTCTGTGTGAGCTGAAAGGAACTCTTCTGCCCCTAATTTTTGTATGTCAAATATGGAGTCACAGCAAGGAAAGACTAAGAAAATGATTCTTACAATTCTATACACATACAGTATGCTTGGTGCAAAAGTTCGTAATATTTTTTTTAATCAACTCAACAGTCCAATAAAAGGGGGAAAAGAGGAATGAAGAACAAAAACAATGCTCTGTAACTTTTTTTTGGGGGGTGGGTTCAATCACTCATGCCTTACTAGAGCATGAAGTTGATATTTTATTTATTATTTATTTTTATTGCAAAGTAAGTTCCCAGTCAGAATTTGTTCCTGAAGAAGTTGAACTTTCATATCTGCTCCAAGTAATAGAAAAAAAGAAAAGAAATAGAAAGAAGAAGAAAGCAGATAGGGTCACACAAGAACCTCTAAGCCTATAGGCTTGCAAATTAGAGGCGTATTATTTTCTGTCTCTATACTTCTATTAAAATAATTCATGCCTCCTGTTAAACACATCATTTGCCTTACAAAACTGTTATTTTTGAATTTCAAAAAGTTTGTTGCTCTGAAATTTTTCCTTTTTTTGTTCAAAGGAATCCATGCATTGGAGATTAGAAATTATTTCTGCTGACTTGGGTACCATGGAAATCACTGATTCTGTGACAATGAATGTGGCTAACATTCACTGCAAACCTTTTGAGGGCAGTGTAGGAGTTATTTTTTAGGTTTTTTTTTAACATATTTTCCCTTTTATGCCCATCAATATAAACTTTAAAAAAATATACAACACTTATGGAGGCTCGCATTGCTTTTTTTCCCCATTTTTTGTTTCTTCATTCGGATCAAATAATTTTGATAGAAAAAGAATCAGTACCATTGTTTCTTTCCTTGAAAGCTACTGCAATTTCTTGGGCTTAATTTCTCTCCCTAAGGCTATTAAGAAGACATGGCCTTTTTCTTCATCTGAGGTCTTTTACTTTCATTTCTATGTGTGTGTTTGTGTGTGTGTGTGTGTGCGTGTGTGTGCTCAAGAATGTGCGTGTGTGTGCGCGAAAGTGTTGCATATGTGTGTGCAGGGCCAACCTTTAGGATTATGGCTTTTGGAACATTTTCTTACTTTAATATAGAACAGAATTCAGTAATTAGCAACATCTCTAAAAATCTACCCCATTTCCCCTCCTTAGTCAGTGACACTTGATGTATTCGGACGCTTCTGTGTTCAACTCATAAGACGTTGCCAGATTTCAAGGTTAAGAAGCAAGGAAACTGGTGATCAACCCTCTGTGTTTGCCATACGGAGAAGCCAAGGGCTTTCATCACACAAGAGGTTACCAGGTGCCACAGCGGGGGTCAGATCCTGGGGGGCACTAGGTCATTCCCTCTCTCCAACTTTACCTGAGCCTTGCCTGATGCATTATAACTATTTTTAACCTTTGTGCCATGCTGACTTTTTCTTCAAAGTGTGTCAACATTCCTTAAAAATAAAAAGTTGGTATTTTAATTGTCTTCATATTTCATAGCAACATTTTGTACTACTTTGTGTGAAAAGGATATTTTTGTTCTAAACCATCACTATATGTATGTATTTATCATTATGTTGAATTTTAGGAACGCCACCGTCAAAACATACTGAGGTAAGAGGCATCAATTAGATTTAATTATAGGTAGACTAGAATCTGCTCTCCTAAATTACCTTTCTTGGACACTGACGAGATTTTTTACATTTTACTTTTGAGTGGTAATTGTCAAAACAAGGAACGTACATCACAAGGTTTCTGGGACACACAGAATAATAAGACATGGTTTGTTTTTGTTTGAAAACACCTTTCCTCCTTGTGGCACAAAGTGACTTTCATCAATTTGTCTTCTTTCCTGGAGTAAACTCAAGTGCTTCAATCAGGGGATGAAAATATTCATTCCAATATATCAGTGTATTGCAGCAGAAGGAATAAAAATGAGATGATTTCATATTCATTCCAATAGAAATAGGTAATATTGAGGAATGAAATAAGTAATGTAATATTTATTAATATTTATGGAGTCTTTTTTTCCCTGTTCCAGGTGACCTTCTAATAGATTCTGAGCTATTTTTTTCTTTTAGAAGACAAAATGATTTACAGAGATTAAATAATTTGCTAGAAATCATGCAGGTATTTAATATAACCCACTTTGAATTTTACCAATTTTTCCCTAAGGACCACAGTACTAGTGACTTCTGCTAATCCTTTTAAAACACTTGCTTGAAAAATGTGAAAAATAGTTCCTAGTTCACAGGTAATTTGTGAATTTATAACAATTGAAACAGGCAATAAAAACAAACTTTTACTTAAGCGTATACCACAAAATTTAAAATATAAAGGTAAATGCACATTTATAATAATATATGATATATATAATGCATATATTATTATAAATTACTTACATATGTATTTTATTCTGATATTAAGTTACTAACAGGTTTTATACCGTCTGTAGAAACATCATCATTCACCTTGTTTACAAGAAATATTAGTTAGATTATCTTTAAAAAGTGTTTCAGAATACATATAAAATAGGAATATTTAGATAAGACCATATTTTTACAGTTTAATATCTTAACATATAGAGATTATTCTTTTCTACACTTTAATATAAGTCAAATCAAGAGGATAATTTTTATTTTTATTTCAACATCTTTGATAATATGTACTCATAGAAGTATTTTATTACATAATATGATGTATGTTGAATTTAGACTTATGGAATTGAAATTATCAATTCTTCCTTGTTAATAAAATTAATATGCTAGTCTAAATCATATTTTCTTTTTGCCTACCATCTTATATATGAGTCTGCGACAATCATAAAGATCATCATCCCCATGACATGTCTCCACATGAAACATGCGACTCTGACAGTTATAAACATTTAAAAACAACAAAAAATTCCAAAATAGTCTGTTTTAAGATTTTTTAATGGAAGTGTTTCATGACAATTTCCAATATTATTAAGTTGTAAGTGAGTGTATTCTTTTTCACTACTAAGAATTTAGTTTTATTTAATTTATTTTGATTCTATAGCCAACTATTTACTAAAGTAGTGTAGGATATGTTAACTGAAACATTTGTGTGTGTGTGCGTGTGCGTGTGTGTGTGTGTATGTGTGTGTGTGAAAGACTCTACATGCACTCCATTTATTTCTTTTGCAGGTGATACATCATTAAAAACAACATGTCATCTTTCTTGTATTGAATACCCAAAAAGCAAATGTGGACATAAGAAAAAGACAGAAACAATATGTGTCAGTCATGTAGAAAGACTGAAATCCAGCTTATAGAGCAAAAATTAAATGGCTAAAAATATCTAATCAGCAGTGACATTTCGAGTACCAGCTGTGCAGTGTGGCAGGATTTGTCTTCGTCTGCAAGACAGCCTCTGTGGCTCATCAGACCCTCGTGAGTTAAGTATAGAACCCGAAGTCAGGAAATACGTTGAGAGTCCGATTTTTGGCACCCAATTCAGGAATACATCCAAAAATATTCATCTGTTTAAAGCGGATGCTGGTAACTGTGAGCACAACATTTATGAAGAAATGTAAACTAATAACTTTATAGACGTTTAGCTCGGAAAGCTGAGTGCCACTGGTGTGTCACAGATGTGTATTTCAACATGATCCAAAATGTATTTGCTTCTGTGACAGAAAAGTTCACTAATAGCTTTTGTAATTTGTATAAATAAAAGCAAACTTACCTAATTTTCTAATCCACAATAAGTGCTAATATTTTGGGCATACTCGTGTGAAGAAAATATGGGATCAACATTTGTGTGGATGGTGATTTTAATATCAGTGGCTTAAATAAAAGCAATCATGATATGAACACGTTTACATTTTAGTAAATGGAAGATTTTCTGGGAATTGTTATTGGATGATGACTAATTTTTGGCGTAAATATTCTTATTGGTATATAATATGGCCATTTGCCTCTGCCACAGCACTTGTTACTTTAGATGTCATCTTGAAAGAACAAATTCAAGCATAGATATACTTCAGTATAAAGAATTATTCAAAAGGGATTTTCAGAACTGAAATTGCTGAGTGGAAGGGACTATGGACTATTTATCTTCAGGTTTTACTACAAAAATAGTTTTTCAAATAATATTTGAATAAGACTGCTTCTTTACCACATGTGCATCAACATTTGGCTTTCTGGTTATTCCTAAAATTTTAATAATTTTATAGGTTTAAAAGTATAAAGTTCACTTTTAAAAGCTTAGCTTTATCAAATTAAGAATTGTCTAATATGCTTATAAATATTTCTTTTTATTATTTGAAACAGGATCTCACTAAATTGTTAAGTTGCCCTGACTGGGATTAAATTTGTGATCTTTCTGCCTTAACTTCCCAACGTGTTGGGGTTACAGGCCTGCATCACCTGACCCGGCCACTGGATTTCACTAAAGCATGAGTTACAGGTTATTTTTTCTTCAATTGAATGTTGAATTGTAAAAGTGACTTATACTTGTGTTTGAGGAATTTTACTGTTTAAAATCAAAGAAGAAAGCCTGATAAAGAAGGCGGAAAGAAGTTTTCTGCATGTAGGAGAAAATAAGAGAATGTTTAAATCCTACAAAATAAGAAAGACTTGCAAAAAAGGAACTTGGTCTTTTGAAAGAAAATTATAATCATTTTGTCAGAATTTTACCCAGAATTGGATTATCTTCATAAGTACTGCTAAGACAATGATAATTTCTGTTGGATTCAATGTGAGAACATCATGGGGAAGTTTGACAAAAGTCCTTACGGATTTTTTGGCTTATTACTACTATATAATTATTTCAACTACTGGTCTTCGAAGTCTAATTTATTATTTATTTTCCCTTTATTTTAACATGCATAGCATAAAATTCTTTGGTATGGTTTATGTTTATCAAGTAATATTTTGTTATTTTTAATATAGAAAGAATCCTCATCACACTAAACTCTTTCTCCAGCTTAGAATTTACTTTAAAACCTATGTCTTCATGTGTAAGGGCTGCCCCCAAAGCCCAAAGCCACTGGTTATGTGTTTTGTTAATTATTTGTCACTACAGCTCTCAGGGACTGGTTTAAATCCATCTAAATGCTGATTTTGAAAAAGCTTCCAAAAATATGAGGAAAAGTTAAATTTTTTTGTAGAGAATGAAGGGAACATATATATGATATCTTGTAATCTACATATAAAGTTTGTCACTTCTCTTTGCCTGCTTAGTTAATTTTTTAAAAACTGATTTGCAAACAGAGTATGACTAGTATTTCTGCTTAAGGAATTCACTCATCCTTTTCTTTAAAAGTAATCTATAAACCCTTGTTGGGGGTCTTCAGAGCCCATGGCGGGCCTAGTTGGCTACCGATGAGCAGCAAATTCTTGGGGAGCAGCTTCTTGAGCAGCTGTGATGCAAGAACTTCCAGGAGGGTGAATCAGTGTCACAGCTCATTTATTGTCCATGGGAGCCAGGATTATGAGCAGTTGGAGGGAGGAGGGTTAGCCAGGGTTGTAAGGCCTGGGTCATTCGCTGATGGAGGAAGTTTGAGATCGCAAAGTGATCATGAGATGTCTGGTACAGGTTTTAGGGCAGGGGAAAATTGGGAATTTGAATAGAGTGAAACCTGAGCTGCGGGCCATCCTGGACCTGGGATAGGAGGAAGTCCCTCCCCCCCTCCCACCCCCGCAGGTCTGGAGATGAGATTGTCAGGGCCGAGGCTACGTTCTACATTCTGTTATTCCAGCCCACTTAGGGTCCCTCACTCCATAATCCATCCTAATCAAAATCCTAGACATTCAATATTAAGAGAGAGCTCTAAAAGTTGCAAGACACAGAAAGTAGTCTACAATGACAAACCCCTCAGAATAATTGTGGATTTCTCAAAACAAACCTTAAAAGGCAAAAGGTCATAGAATTAAATCATTCCAGCTCTAAAAGAAAGTAAATACCAACTCAGACTTCAATACTTGGTAAAGATTTACTTCAAAATTTAGAGGTAAAAATTTCCATGACGAAGAAAACCTACAGAAATTTATGACCACCAAACCAGCATTGCAGAAAACACTTAAAGGAAACTTAGAGATAGGAATAAATCAGCACAAAAGAACCAGAGAAAAGATAATGACTAAAAGAAAAGAATGATCTAATAATAGACAAGATTAAATAATCAACAATGATGCCATATGTGTGGTAGCAGAACATGGAAGATTGAAAAAAAAGGAAAAAAGCAGTTTATTGCTTTCCAGAGATATAGTTTACAAATAAACAAGCATGGCATGTAAATAAAATGATTCAATTTAATATTTCATGCAACTGAACCCCGGAACTAAGAAACCAGCAGAAGTAGCCATACTGTTCCAAGACACTACAGACTTCAAGCCGAAACATATCAGAAAACACAATGATAGACATTCTATAATTGTTAAGGGAAAAATCTAACAGGAAGAAGTCAAACTTATAAAATACTCAACATTAGAAACCCTATATCGTAGAATAAAAACCACTGGACATGAAAGGACAAATGGACCCTATAGGGAATTTCAACACTCTACTATCACAAATAGATAAGTTAACTAGAAAAAGACTGATGAAGAAATGCTAGAGTTAAATGACACTATGGAGAAATTGGACTTATATTTAGAGAGACTTCCATCTATATCAACTAGATATACTTTTTCTCAGCAGTGCAAGGGGCTTTTTATTGAAATGGACTATATCATAGGCCATAAAGCATGAACTGAATATAAAAAAGTGAAATAACTCCTTGCATACTTTTAAGTTATAATGAAGTAAAACTAGAAAGTAATAATAAAAGAACTACAGAAACTACATAAATATTGGAGACTAAGTAACACTATTGTACAAATGATGGGTCAGAGAAGAAGTTATAAACTTCCCTGGTGTTAAAAGACAATAAAAGCACATCATACAATAATCGATAGGACACAATGAAAGTGGTACTAAGAGTAAAATTTATATCAATGAATGCATACATGTAAAATTAGAGCAATTTAAACAATTTAATGATGCACCTCAAAGTTCTAGAGAAGCAAGAACACTCCAAATCCAAAAAATAGCAGAAAAAAGACATTATAAGAACCTGAACAGAAAGTAATGAAATTGAAACAAAAAAACCAAAAGATCATGAATCAAAGAGTTAGTTCTTTGAAAGAATAAATAAGACTAAAATACTTGAAGCCAAACTAACCAATTGAAGGAAAAGAAAAATCCCCATCAGTGAATTAGATATAAAAAAGGTGAAATCACAACAGATACTGATAAAATTCAGAGAATTATAAGAAACTATTTTGAAAACTTACACTCCAACAATTTGAAGAGTTTGGAAATAAGGGATAAATTCCTAAGTACATATAAGACATCAAAATTTAACCAATAAGATATAAAATCTTTGAGCATACCAATAACAATTGTTGAAATTGTGGCAGCAGTAAAGTCTCTACCTATAAAAGGGAAGTCAAGGATTAGACCAGTACAGTGCAGAATTTTAATTGTACTTATAGAGAAGAGTACACTGATCCTTCTGAAATTGTTCCATTGAAAGAGAAAAAATATTAACAAGCTTGTTTCTGGAAGCTAGCATTACCCTAATGCCAAAATCAAAGACTAAGTAAGGAAGAAAAGTGTAAGTTGATTTCCTTGTTGAACATAGATGAAAAAATCCTCACCAAAATACTGTCAAACAGATTTCAATAAATCATTAAATCTATCATACACCACGATCAAGTTGGTTTCGTCCCTGGGATACAAGGATGGATCATAAGCGAAAGAAAGGACAAAAAAAATCCCATGATCATCTCAATAAATACAGAAAAAGCCTTTGGCAAAATTCGACACCTAACCATGATAGAAACTTTGATGAAAACAGGTGTAGAAGAATCTTCCCTCAAGGTCATAGAAGGTATTTATTTCAGATGTGCTGCTAAGGGGGTAAATTGAAAGCATTTCCTCTTACATCAGGATCAAGAAAAGCTGTCCACCCTCACTGCTCCTGTTCAGTGTAGTACTTGAAACCCTAGCAATGAGGTAAGAGAATGAAATAAAGGGAACGCAAACTGGAAAGAAAAATTTCAACTACTCTTATTTGCAGATGACAGGATTCTCTGCACCAAAGACCATTAAACACTTTCCCAGAAGACTGTTAGGATTAATTAACAAATGGATCAAATTGCAGGATATGAATTTGATACAAAAACCAATAGCATTTTTCTATGCTAATAATAAACTCAATAAGAGAAGAGATGAGAAAAGCCATCCTATTCTCAAGAGATTTCCTAACAAAACTGAATACCTAAGAAAAACCTAACCAAGAAATTAAAAGACCTCTTTAATGAAATGTATGCTATGCTGAAAAAAGAAATTGAGTGGGACATGAGATAATGGAAAGACATCTCATGTTCAAAGTGTAGCAGAACTAATATTGTCATAATGGCCATGCTACCAAAACTGAAATCTGGATTCAACACAATGCCTATCACAAAATAACATTTTCACAGAACTTGAAAATTACAAACCTAAAATTCACGTGAGATAAAACAAGACGGAATAATCAAAGCGATCTTGAGTAATAAGACAAAAGAGAGTGCCATCATGACTCCAGACATCGAGTTATAATACAAAGCAATGACGATTTCTTTAAGTTAAAAAAAAAAACGTTATACTGGCACAAAAACAGAAAGTTTGACCAGTGGAATATAGAACTGAAGCTGCAGAGACAATCTCAAAAAATTCTCAGTCATCTGGTCTTCAATAAACGGGCCAAAAATTTACCCTGGAGAGGGGACAGCCTCTTTTATAAGTGGTGCTGTGGGAACGTGCGATCTACATGTAAGAATGAACCTAAACACACACCTATTACCGTGTACTAAAATCAAATCAAAGTGGATCAAAGATCTAGATAGCAAAGCAGAAACACCAAGCCTCCTGCTGGTCAAAATATGAAAAGTCTTAAATATATGTTCTTGCAAAAGGCATCAATAGAAGCAAAAGAAGCAACAAGAATCAACAAATGGAATTATATCAAATCAAAAAACTTTTGCATCAAAAAACAGTCAACAGAGTCAAGAGAGAATTGAAAGAATGGCATATAATTTTTACCACCTCCTTCTTGAACAGGGGGCTAATAAGCAGAGTACACAAACAACTAAAGAAAGATGAGCTCGAAAATAAAAAAATAAAAAAATAATAACGAGCAATTAAATATATAGACAGTTCTTAGAACAAGAAATATAAATGGCCAAAAATACATGAAAAAAGTGTTTCAGCATCTTTAAACAGTAGAGAAATGCAAATACAGCGAGACACTGCCTTAACTGTAGGAGAAATGGCTTTTATCAAAAACTCAAAAAAATAGATACTGGGGAAGGTGTAGGGGAAAAGGAACCATTTTACATTGCTTGTGAAGCTATCAACTGGTACAACCATGATGGAAAGCAGTATGAAGACTTCTCAAAACCTGAAAACAGATGTCTCACTTGACCCAGCAACACTTCTAGGTATATTTCCAAAAGAGTTAAAAGCAACATGTAACACAGATGTGTGCATACCCATGCTTATAACTAAACTGTAACCATGTTAATAACTAAATCATGGAAGATGTCAAAAAAGCCATCAACAGACTTAACAAAGTGTGGTATAAATCCTACTCTATCATCAAGACAGATTTGTGTAATTTATACGAATGTGGATACAACTTATGACCATCATGCTTAGTGAAGTAAATCATACTCAGAAGATTAATCATACTCAGATGAGTTGTCTGATAGGAGAATCCAGGAGTATAAAGCAGCAGTGGAATTAAAACAGGTGAGATGTTGGGAGTCAGGGAAAAGGAGGGAGTGGAAGGAGGATAAGGGGAGAGGCAGGGCGTGTGAAGCGCATGTGATGTGCGTGTGCACTGAATTCTCAAGTTCAATATAACCACTATGTATCAAAAATACATTGTAATTAAATGGAGAAAAAAATTGTGTTCTTAGGGCTGATATTGATGTCGCCTTAAATTTAGAACTGTGATACAGCGCCCTAAGGATCATTTGAACAGAGAACATTTAAGCATCAACTGATGCAAATGATATTTTCTTTGAATTTCATTTGCCTGACTAAAAATAAACCTTTGGAGAGAGAGAGAGACTCAGAACTTAGTTGTAAATTTCCATGGAAGCTTTTATTCATGAGGGAAGTTTGACCCTTATCAAAGGACAATAAACAAGTATAAATTATTAACTTTATATCTATTCTCTTTAAAATTGTCTTCTGCACGTGAAATTAAAAATTGATAGATCTGAATGTTTTTTCTTTTGTTGTCATTTTACATCTTCCCCCCAAGCCATTTCCTTGGGACAGGAGAGGAAACTTTGTCCCTTTTCCACAGAGCCTCTTCTGTAAAGTTTTTCTGATAGCTTCACAAAGTCCGAGTTGCTTATTTTTTGCCTTGACATTTATACTCTGTACCTGCCTATTCTCAAGAGTAGGTCAGTTCCTTCCGGTGCAAGGGAGGAAACTCTCCTTTCTCCTACCTATTAACGACATGCTGCGGAGCAGAAGCCCCTGTAAGAACCAACAAGTGAATCTCAGTAAGGCAACAAATCATCCAATGTAAGTTCTACCATATATTAAAATAAGCATACTGGGAGCATTCAACAGGAGACGAACGCCTGAATAAATGGTTACGTGTTAGATTTTTTTTTTATGCTACATTTGAAAAAAGAAAGAAAGCCATGGTGAAATACAATAGGAAAATGAAACGATATATAATAATACAGTAGAACTTTAGCAAAATCTATTCAGACTTTTCTATACCTCCTCCCGTCTCGGCCCTCATGTTTTCAGAGATAAGTATGTTTTTTTTCCTCTGAGTATGTTTAGGGTTCTATTAGGGTTTGATAACCTGCTTCAAGACCTGTCCAGAAAAACCTTCCTGGTTTTCGTCACCTGCCTCAGGATAGATGGGCTGGAAAGGATGAGCAGAGTCCGTAGTCCTGTGGTTCCTTCAGGTGCCTGCAAATTAAAGAATTCGGGGTAGTGTGATTTTTCCTCATCAACAGCGTTTCAACTTGTCCTTCCTAGAAAGGCAGGAGATGTCCTGTGCTCTCCTATGTAAATGTCAAGCTTCTGCCCTTCTGCCATTTGCTAGGTGTGTACTAATAACTGCATGAACTGATCAGGGTACTAATTACAGTCAATATATGCATTTTTCCCTTGAGCTCATTGGAAAAAGCCCTTATCACCTACGTGGACTTCAAGGGCTGGCTCAGATCTGAGCTCCTATCTCAGAGAATTTCCAAACTGCCTCAAGGAAGAATTGGAAATAATGACATATCACACAATTAATTTTATTAAATCCTCATTGTAGATTCCCCCTTTATTTAAAAAATCATATCCTGCCCACTTTTCATTCTCTGTTACCCTCTGTTATGTCCACAGGCTTCTTTAAATTTTCTTTTTCTTTTAGCTTGTTAGACTCTGCCTTCCATCAAACATAGCTCATGCTGAAAAGCAAACACCTTAGAAGATGAAACCTTCAAAAGTAGTTATTCAAATCAGCTGGCAAAATGGGCAACTGTAACTTGCACCAATGTAAGCAGTGACAAAACACGCCTTCTGGGGGAAAAATGACACAAAAAGTAAGGTGATTTTTAAAATTTTATGTAAATCGATAAATTTCAAGTAGATTAGCAGTCCACCATTTAACTGATATGCATACATTTTTATATAATCAATAATTCTTTTCTAGTACAAATAACTATCATTAACTTACCCAAATTAAAATTTGGATTTGCTTAATAAAATATTTTGTAATAACATATTTTCATTATTTATGTTATTTTTAAAATAAATATTTTATTATTTTATAAGATATTTTGGCTTCATTTGACTCTTAAAAGCGATTTCCAAAGGATAGATCTCTGAAGAATTAGGTCAATACCTAGATTTTAGTTCATGCCTCTGTACTAAATAAATAAGATTTGCCATATGGAAAAATTCAAGAATGATGAATGAAAATAAAAATAAAAGGTCATTTGTCTTTAGCTACTTCTAAATTAATTCTCTTGATAATTTTTCCCAAGTATTTTATTTTCCTCTATTTTCTGTGCTATTTTGAAAGCGATTGTTTTATATTTCTAAGAACAATGATAAACCGAATTAGGCACTTATTGACAGCACAAATTTCAGTACTTTCAATATACTAGCAGTACAGTTGCGTGACATGAGACCCTGTTAGCATGTCAGTGCGCACACATCTCTTGGTTTTACTCTGGATGTGTTAGTCCCAGTCCCCGCTGCTGTCGCGCCTGATGAAACGCCACTGGGGGCAACTGGATGCTCTGCGGTTCTTGGTTCACTCAACTTTCTCATAAGTACCTCAGAAAGTTCTGGTTCTTTTTGTTTCTTCAATAGCAGCCAAACGTTCGCCCAGTGCCACATTATTGGCAATCAAGATATGTGAGCGTGAGTTGTAAAACAACAGTAATAATAATAAGAAGTGTGTGACCACTGAGTTTATGTATGTTAGTTATAATCTGAGCTCAAGACATGGCTTTCGCTGGAGGAATGGCTCAGCAGTTAAAGCGCTTGAGTAAGCGCTAAGGCAAGCGCTAAGTACCCGAGTTCGATTCCCCAGCACCACATAAACTGGGCGTGGTGGTGCACGCCTGTAATCCCAGCACTCGGGAGGCTGAGACAGGAGGATTGCCGTGAGTCCAAGGCCAGCCTGAGCTCTGAAGTGAATTCAGGACCAGCCTGGACCACAGAGCGAGACCTCGTGTCAAAAAAAGAAAGAAAGAAATAGCTTTCCAGGAATCAGCTGTTGCTATATGACTTCTTAACCCAAAAGTTTAAATTGATTTTCTCATTGAGTTTTTTATTTCTGTATGTTTTTCTACCTACTTTTAAAAATAATTTTGTGATAATCATTAGATATAATGCATATTGCGATAATGAGAGATGATGTTTTGGGTGAATTCAATGAGAATATTTTAAACATCGTGAGCTACAAAACAAAATATCTGAGCTCCTATATTCTTTTACATTTTTACCTTGAGAATATTAACTAATTTATATTATGTTTTAGCTTATGTGTAATTTATCCAAAATGATACAAATTCAAGTTAGGTTTAATAAATTCTCATCATAGAATAGTCAATAACAGTTCAGATGACAGGGTGAAAGCATTTTTAAAAACCTACATTATATTTTAATATTTATGTTTCTCAGAAAGAGAGACTTCTTGAACACTTCCACTCTTTCTGAATTTCTTAAGATTTTGATCTTTTTAGGGGAAAGGATTACCCATTAATGGGATGATTTGTGAAGTTTAAGAAAAAGTGACACTCTAGAAAAGGAGAAATAGCAGTTTAATTCAACGGAGATTAGAAAACAGAATGGTAGCTATCCTTCATAGTGGGTATTTCATTTGGACATTGGATTTATCATTCTTCTGACAGCTTTCTCCCAGTTATCTCAGTGAAGGTAACATTTTTGCATTCCCCATGAATATTTGCTTGTGGATAAAGACAGCATTTGTAGGTATGTCAGGCTCGGGCCGAGTGTGTTTAAAGAAGCGTTTTTATGATTGGCAGTAAACTTGGGTATCAGGAACACGCTTCATTCTAATCTACTCCAGTATCTTCTACTGTGTCTGGCACACAAATAGGATACAATGAATTTACTTTTTGGGGTCAAAGATGTATTTACGGCTACTTTCTGTGTCTGTCTTTAGATATTCAAGGGGAAAATAATCAATTTTGCAGACTGTCTTGCGAGCCTCAATCACAATGCTAATGAAGAAATAAGACAGTGTGTGCATGTGCGTGTGTTTTTCGTCTCCAACATTTACAATTTTTGTGATATTGGTCCCATTATTCCATCTCTAAATAATCATCACTATTCGCTTGTCAGAGAGAGAAAATGACAATCATATTTAGAGTACTATAGGAATAGAAAAAAATTTTGAAAATGGGACATCATAGATAATCAATGTAATTGCTGTTGTTTTCTGTATCATTCCGCTAGGACACTTAAATTTTCCTCATGAAAGAAGTGCTAACAATAGTTTAATCAATTATTATCGAGTGCACCTGAGATTCAAAGAAATTTGAAAAGAATGAGAATGACAGTTGGCACTGTAAAGAGCTCTACTAATTTGCTTTTCCAAGGAAGCTATCACAGTTTGGCATGCTGTTTCAATATGTACTGTGACACTGAAACCCTCTGAATGTGACGGGAAGTTCCTTTTTTAGCCTTAGAAGCAATTGACAGACTCAAGATGTTGAAACACAAAGCACTAGAGGATCAGGCCATCAACACAAGACGCGACTTAAAGGAGCACGGCACCTTACTTCCCTCTTCTCATTGCACAGTAAGGTTGCTGAGGCAAGCTCCGAAGCTGGGATTGGTGTTCTGGATTTAAGTGAGAAAAGTCTATTAGAGTGCAGGCATGGGAGAACAGAAGAATACTAATGAATGAGAAAAATAGAATCAACCCTCCCCCCGGCTTTTGCAAGTGTGTGTTACAACATTGTAGGATGAGAATAAGGAAGAGTCAGCTGTAGGCATTGTAGAAGTTTGCTATGTCTCAACCCATCTGGAAAGTGGGATCAAAACAACAAACAGACGGAGTGGAGAGAAGCCAAGGAGCTGGTGAACACTTACTATAGACATGGGAGTTACTCTAGATATGCTAATCTAAAATATTCTATTTTGTTCTTGTTTGGTAAGAAAATGATGTATTTTGTTTGGTGCAGTCCAATATATGAAAAAGAGCAAGCAAAACTGTTTTGCATTAAAGTAATATAAGGTTCTAAGAAAGATGATATCAAACCAATCTCTTCTCTATCAAAATGTTTTGTCATATAACATTAGGATGTACTCCACCTGAACGGAGAAGACTTTGTCACCTTTTTAAATACTCTTGATAGAGACCATATGACTTTTCATGGCCAATCTGATGACAGTAGCCATTACCAATGGGTTTGTGCCTTAAAATCTAGCATTCTCCCTCTACTCTTGTCATCATAATTGACAGATATATATGAAATAGCTTGCAAGAGTCTGGAAAATAAGAAGTAGATGGGATTGAGATTTTACAAGACCAGCCCAGAGCAGGTGACAGCTAGCTATCTTGCAGCTACACAGCCCCTCTGGACAGATCCACTTAACTGAGGACCAGTCTCTAGACTGAGGAGCAATAAACACCTACTATTTCATGCTACGGAGTATGTAGTGTTGTTGTAGCAGCAATTAACAAATACAGGACTCTCCGGTTTCGTATACTCATTTCTCCTATCCTTCCAGTGGCCCTATGTAAATTGAAAGGAACCACCATAGCCTAAGAAAGCATAATTTGAAAATTGCTACTATAGAGTAGACTCCTAGGGAGGGAGAAATTCAAGACAGTTTTTCTCAACACAGATTTATTGAAGTTGGAGTAAATCAACTTTACTCAAATTTTACAACTAACATATGGCTTATTTTTTCAATATCATCTATTGCAAAGTATATGCATTGGCTGTCATAAAAGGATTTGCTTTTGATCTAATAGAGAAAAGGAATTCAGAGACCACAGTCCTTCAGAGGTCCAATAGTTTATCTAGTCCTTCATTGTAAATAGCAGCATAACGAAATTATGACTCATCTAGAACCAGAGGATTTCTAGGTACTAAAAGAAAGTTTTTTTTTTCTATTTCTGGCAATAATAGCCAAAAATATGCTAGGCCATGTGGTAATCAAATCATAAATTATGGACACTTAAATATTTTATAATGCTCTTTTTGATATGTAATAAATTAGCATGCTTGTATTTCCAAAAAAAAACTAAACTAAAAATGTAAGTGGCAATGGGTTCACATTTTCATTATTTTATCTTGTTTTTTTGCTCTTGGTTCAACCTCTATTATTTGTGACTGCATTGCACCATCAATTTGTTGACATGCTCATACTTAAATTAACATGTGTTGCGTTTCCTTTATCCTAGTCTTTCTCCCATTTCTTCCCAATCCATTCTGCTGACAGAAGTATAGTACAAGATTACATGCAGTGAAACATTACATCCAAATGGACAAATGGAATTAGTGGATCATGTACATATGTAGGCATTTTGTCTATCTACAGATTGTACATGAGGGAAAACTCTTGGTTTACATGATTTAAAGATTCTCTCAGTGGTGGAACACAGCTCATCAAACTGGGATCCAAGAAAGTAAGAACATTTTCAAACGTCTCTGAAGGAGAGAATCCTGCCATGTAGGCCTACACGGACAGTTTATTGCAAACTACAGTGGTAGAAGGCAATGTATGCATGGCTGGCAGTAAGGTTTTCTCAGTTTGGAACACTTCCTATCCATTGACTAAATTCTGTAATTTTTCATGAGTTGTGGAGCAGTAGGTTGTCTGTCTCTGCTACATGGCTGACCCTGGGGCAATGAGGGACATGCTTCTCAGTAGCGCTTCTGAGTGAGACTCTGACAAGTAAATTGGCCAGAGGATGGAGTTAACTACTCAAGAAAAAAAAAAAAACTTGGTTTTTAGCTAAAATGCTAAAGCAGTTTGATCAAATACAACACAATACAAAATGGCAACAAAAACTGTGTAACATTTGCAAATACATTCTCAATAATTTTTAGGAGTAATTCAAAAGACTATGAAGTCAGAGAACACACTTATTGATCTTTGCCTCACAGGTTGCAAACACTAACTTGGAAATACCAAGTCTTAGCTGAGCTCTGGTCCTTCTGCAAACAGAATTTCAGGAAAACAAATTGCCAATGAGACAGGCTTAGTTAATAAAACAAACAAACAAAAACCCTTGGAGTCTGTGTACAACAAGGAAACGCCATTAATGATCACTGATAGGGGAAGAGCAGGCTACTGACGGAACACAGAAGCAGGATACTTTATCTAAACCTCCTGGAAAATAATGATGGACAGCTTCCCGAGAAAGTGATTCAAAGCTGAGACTGGGATGGAGAAGCACACAAGTTGGCAAACGTAGTTCTCAACCTATAATAAGCATACTCGGTGTGTAAATACATAAATTTTTAATGGAGTTTTTCTTTTCCCTTTTCCTTTTTCTTCTTTTTCAGTTGTGTTTAGAAAAAAAATTAATTTTGATTTTCCAGACTTTACTAAACCAATGCAGTATTTGAAGTATATGACAAACTTTTAGACATCCTCTCAGTTAACAGTTGGAGTCATGAAGATATTTTTCACTCTTCAGAATAATATACTACATTGAAGAAGCATTTTGCGACTTCTAAGGCACAGTCAAATAAGACAAAGCTGTTTCTCTCAAGTTTACTGGAAATGATTGCTTTATGGAAATTATTTAGCATTTTTTTTTCAGAATGCAGCTGCACAGTGTGAGAAATTCATGTTGAAAAATATGAAGAGAAGCTCTGGCTAACAGTTTCAAGTTTTGGCCTTCAAATTATTCTTGCCCAATCCCCAGAGTATGTGAGTGAAGAAGTTTCTAGATCATTTTAGGCTATACCTATTTACGCAACCTCCAGGCATTTGAATTTTTCATCTGTGTTATGAGACCAGAAGTAAGCCATCTCTGCAGTATTCTGCCCAAATTCATAAAGAGCTAAGCCAAAGTGTGTTTTTTTGTATAGGAGTTGGATTTCGTGGGTGTAGTTTGGTGACATAATGGTCAAGTAGAGAATTATTTTAGGAATTTAGGTGAAAGTTGGAAGATGTTTTACAAAAGTGGCATTGTACTTGAAAGAAAGGTCACTTATCAAATGGATATTTGTAAGGCAGAATAGCAGAAAATACTAATATATTAATTATAGGAGTTGGCTCAGAAAGAAAAGTCAGGAATGATGACTGAGTAGATGAGAGTTGTCAGGCTGGAGAGGAACAAATGATTATACCTGGAGTGGAAAAAAACGGTAAGATAGAAAGTAAAGTATGACATTGCATTGTCCAGCCAGGTCTAATCTCACATTAGTGTCCCCCAATGAATGGCTTCAAGTACTGTTGTCTCACCTTTGGACTTGGTGACATGATTCACTTGGGTATGGTGGCAGAAACAGAGGCTTGACAAAGTGCTTATTTATTTCCATGTCCTCTCTTAGATTTCCACGGCCATCTTCAAAACGAAGCCTCCACTAGCCCTCTGAGGGATTTGGAGGACGAGCAGAGTCACATTGGCTTGGCATTTGAGGCCATCCTAGACCCAGTGAATCCCTGCAACTCAACTGACCAGCTAATTGCTGGAGAGAGAGAATGTCTACTTGTCGTAACTTCAGCGTGATCCAGGTCTGTTTCATTGCTCACAGACTTATAAATATTTACTTCAGACCGTTAAGTCTTGGAACAATTTTCAATGTAGCAATAATGAACTAAAAGTCCTGTTTTTGAGGAACGCGCAGTTGGATTATAAGACTAGAACACAGTTAAGAAGGTCTGGCCAATAGAAATAAGGGCTTTTAAGTTTCCAAGTGTCCAGCGTAACACTCGAAGGTGGACTTTGACTTCTTATTGTAGTGCTGTGACCATTAATTGTAATTGTCAACTTGACTGGATTAAGAAACACCTACCGGAGTAACAAATCCTATTTTCATATGCATCCTTGGGATGTAGGCTAGCAAACTAAAAGAGAAAGACTCACTTGACTTTGAGTTATGTCATCCAATAGAGTTTCAGAGGACAGAATGAAAAAGGAGGAAGGAGGAAGGAAGGAAGAGGAGAGGAAGAGAGGAATTTGTCCTGCATTTGAAAAGCTCCATTAGGCTTGAGTGAGTGCATCTTTTGCTGCTGCCATTGTCTGTGGAAATTGGGCTCCAACTTCCTCAGCCTTTCAAGACAGACTCGTACTACATCCTCCAGGGAGCTGCCAGGCCTGACACTGTGTACTTGATCTGTCCTGTCCATCATCTTCTGGACCTGAGCAGCTATGTGTCCTTTGGCTGTCAGCATGAACATATCATTGTGGATTGTGCTGCCTCTGATCCTGAAAGTCTAATGAATCCCTATACATATTATATGTACATGCATTACATTATATACAAAATAAAATGTAATTATAATACACTTACTCCCATCAGTCATATATTAATTATAAACTGTATTATATATTAAATTATACAATCACTATATAATATAATGCATAAGCCTATTTTATAACTAGAATCAATACAACATATATACAAATATTTTTGAATAATTATATATTATATATTAATTTATTCTGTTTCTCTCTTCCCCCAACCAATATAGGTATGTACTTTTTTTTATAGTTCTGAAAGTAAACACAAACTTCAGAATCTAATTGTGTATAGCTAGAAAGGAAAATAACAAACTGATAGCAGAATTATTAAGAAAAAGTGTTTAAGACATGCACAAATAATGAAAGAAGAACAAAATTGGGGGCGGAGCACACAGCAAGGTAACTAGAAACCTCAAGATGGTGCTCATTGAAGCCATAGAAAAAAAGAATGTTCCAAAGAAAGCTATGATGTAAGATGCTACTGACAAGTCAAAGCTGTGCCGGATGAACTGATGCATCGACTCTGAGGTCATCAGTGACCTTGAAAGGGCCAGCTTCACACAGTGGTAAGTGATGGTACCGGGCCCATTGCGATTCCTTGAACATCATCAATGTTTCTTTTCTTTTCTTTTTTTTTCTAATTGAAAATACTGTCCTATGAGTAGGTTGAATTAATTAGAAATTTGTCTCCTGTGATCAGTCAGATGCTCTAAATGTGCATTAATTAGAAAAGAGTGAGCTGATATCTAAAAAAGAACAATACTTTAATATGCGTGGCACCACCTAGTGATGGGAGGCACAGTGAGCCTTGCCAAGCAGAGTGTATTAAAAAAGCCTCACGTCCAGAACTCATCCACATCCTCTCAACTCTAACCTGATTACAAGGGGATTTTGTTGTTGTGAGGAATAATGAATGCAGCACACTTTAACAGCACTGTGCCAAATTTGAGTTAAATAGCTTCTCCGTTGATGTTATAGAAGGCAATAGCAATGTTGTATATTTGCCAATTATTTTTTCCCAATCTTCATATCTTTCCTTTAATTTGTGGCTAACTTAAAGAGGAAGAGTTTTCTGTCAAAAGAAGCAAGTAGTCATTAGTTTGTAGTCAGTGTGCCTCAAGATTAGATGATATGAAAAGATTTACTTTATGTTTTGCAGATTATGAAATAAGATGTTTTATAATCTCAGATGAGATAGATATCATTAGAGAAAATGTTTCATCGCCCCTTTAAAATGACTGAAAATGATTTAAAATACAAAAGTAGAAGTGCTTGAGAGCACAACAGATATTTTAAAATAATTTCGTCTTATGATTTATTTCTGGGATTATAAAATATATTGTGCATTATTGAACACCTGTAATAAAGAGCACGTATTCTGTTTGCCAGCATGTATACAGTTTATGTGGATATAAACTGCCCATATAAAACTTGGTGCTTGCACTCTGGAATATAGTAGTCTTCGAAGAGATCATCATACTCAAATATAAATTATAGCACCACAGTATTGTTGAACAGAATATGCAACCCAATGACAAAACATTTCTCATTGCCTACACGTAATATTCAACATCCACAACTTAAGGGGAGAAGATTTATTTTACCTCAGTTTAGCGAGGTCACAGTCCCTTTAGGGTAGGCAGAGGGAAAGGGTTAAATCACGTGGTGTGGCCAGAACTGGGAACAGAAATTCACAGGCCTCCAGGGCAAGCCCGAGAGTCTGCCCCCTTCCGGCCAGGCTACACCTCTGGATATCGGTACAAGATATCTGTAGGTATGTGAGCCTTTTGTGGGATACTCCAGAACCACTGGTACTTTAAAGAATTAGTTTATCTGTTTTTAGTGAACTTGAGTTTCTTTATGGCAATGAAACTTTACAGCATTCTCACCAGAAATTTTTTCTCACCAGTGTGGGTTAACCCTAAATGTGATGGTCTTTATGTATAACTTAAAAGAACAAACAGAAGAAGAAAGTAAATAAACATTACTCAAAATGTAGATAGCTATCATTAGTAGTTTGCTTTTCTGAACTGAAATATTTTACTATAAACATTTTAATTGTACATTTTAACTACATAATAATTTTCTAGGGCATGTCTTTCTTTAAAAACGCTATTTTTCTGCTGCCTTATCATCAATTGGTTGACTGCAACTAGATCTTATACTTGGTTATTCCTCGTTATGGGGATGCATGTACATTTCTGCTCTGTGAAAACATTGGTAATCAAATAAAAAGATGAGTTATAGAACTGTAGAACTATGCAAAAATTTTGAATGTCACAAAGACACGGATACACATCATAAGAACTGTAAAAACTCAACAGTGAAAACAATTACCAAAAAGAATAAATGAAAAAGAAGCAGATATGTGAGAAGATACATTGCTGGAAAAGGTGCAGACGGTTTGTAAGAATGTTATCAGTGTTAAGATGCTTAGCATCATGGGTCTCTGGGGAAGGGCAAACTCAAACAACAAAATGCCACCTAAATATGTATTAAAATGGCTAAAAAATAGTTCTAAGTGCTGGCAAAGATTCAGAGAACTTGGACCATTCACATTTGATAGGAGAACTGTAAAATGATTCAGTCACTGTATAAAACGGCTGTTAGTCTCTTATAACTGATGAATATAAACAAATATTATAGGACCAGCATTCTCGCTTCTTTACACACACACACACACACACACACACACACACACACACACACACACAAATAAAAAATGAGGAACACTGGAAGAGAAAAAAAGGCAGTAAAATGTGCTAATCTTAACCTTTCATAGGTTAGATTAAAAATGCTACTTCTGTCTGCTAAATTAATTAATAAGTATGTAACTAAAACCAGCAATAAAAAGTATACATTAAGAGCAACATACACTAAATGTAGTGCTGCTTCTAATATAAAATAAGCATGGGGCATCATAGGTGAATGATTCCCAAGAAATAGCCAACAGGTGCAAGCACACGATGACATAGAGACTGTTGAAAGTCACAGTTCATTGGCTTTGTTATGATAAGAGTTTCATAGGTATGGGATAAGAGGGAGAAGACAAGGGTCAGCGGGTATAAGGAAAAGGGATACAAAAAGAGGTAGAAAAGAGCTAATTGTGGTGTGAGCAGAGCTCTTACGTAGGGCAGGTGGAGTAAGCAATGTGACAGGAAGGGACTGGACGGTTCAGCTGGTTCGTGAGTCATGGATTGGGCAGACAAGGACCGAGCAGAGCTCCTGATGGGTTGGGAGGCAGGTGGACGGCCGTTATATCTGCTGGGGCAGCTGAGATTTCCTCATCCGTTGCTTAGCTGCTGGGGTCTGCAGCCTGGTTATGTTGGAACCTGCGAAGTCGCGTTTCCATGATCAGGAAAAGTGAGGGAATCACTCGCTGTACATCAAGGTCATCCATCCAGCCGAGTTCTGCTTCGGGGAATGGCTGAGCTCAGCACGGGCGTTACAGCACAGGAACTCTACCTGCACGTGTCAAGATGTACCACATTTTTCTTTTGAACTAACTGCAGCTATTTGTCCATTGTGTCTCCCTAGAGCTACTCGCGGGCGGCAGGGCATGGTGGCTCATGGCTGGAATCCCGGCACTCGTGCAGCCTCAAGGAAGATCGCGAGTCAGAGCAGAGTCTGAGAATAGTTTACTATGATTAACGTTATCATGATTTTAAAAAAATATTTGGTTGGAGGATCAGGGAATTCTTTCAATTACAATGGTCTTGTAAATAAGTTTCATTTTGTAATTTTTAACTTCAACTGAATCTGGCATTATAAATATAATTTTAATTTGTCTTTAACTTATGAAAAAAGTTCAAACAAACATGTATTTACACATAATCTGTGTATTATCTGCCAGTTTATTTTTTGTCAAGTTCTTTCTTCATTGACCCTGTTTTGATTTCCATTGTTGGATTTCTACAGATTTCATTTTGTTTCTGAATTAAAAAAAAATCACTTTATTTCATCTGTGACCCTTAATGCCAATAACTGGTCATCATGGTTTTAACTGTGCTTTATTTGTGCAGTTCAGATGGCTCCCTATTTTTAAATTATGCCACTATTTTTGTCTTCTTTTCCCCATGACCCTAAATTTTAACATCTTGGATGTTATCTTCTTTTATAATCTGAAAGATACTCTGGTGCTTTATTTTGTTTCAGTTTGCTGTTTCACTGACTTTCTTGAATTCCTGATGACAATTTCGATCTTAATTTTCATGTAGTCTACGGCATGAAATTTAATGTATTTAAACTTTCATTATTCTTTTCATTTTCTTTATTTCTTTAAGCCAGTAGAAGTTAGCAGTGAGTTAATAGAAGAGCCGGCATTTGTAGAGGCACAGAAGAAGAAATGCTCACATTCTTTAGCTATGAGAATTAAAAAAAGTATTGTCCTTTTTAATGGAAAGCCCCTATACCATCTACTCACCGACTCACCTTCTTAGTGGGACATTTTATTGTGTTTGAATTTGAATTTTTTACCCCAATATCACTCTAAGTAACTCATTATTTCTCGGCTTTGCTATATTGTCTTCCATTGATTTGTTATTTAATTCATTTCGTTGTCTTCTACCCTTCCTATACTATGATGTTTGTAACTGTGGGTCAGTACAGTAGCCACCACATTTGGCCTGAGGCTGGTACATTATTTAAATCACGATGAGAGAGTGAATAAATGAAAGAAAGAATGAACACTCCCCTCTGAGAGACTGTTCACATACGATGAGGACATGCACTGAAGAAGCTTTTATTTTTATTCTTTTTTTCCCGGGGGGGAAATTGACAAAATGTCTAACATGTTTAAAATGGCATTGAGCAGATGTGATTGATAGAGATGCAATTAAGTTGACTACAAGGAAGAAAGTTACCTACAGAAAAGACAGACCAGGAGAGGTGAAAAGGGGTCATCATGGGATGCAGTTTTGCAAAATCCTGATGTAAGCCAGACTAGGAGGAAGGCCTCCGGAGGGGGAGAGGGAGGACAGCGCCTCTCTCTTCTGTGGAAGGAGAAGAGGAAGTGAAGACTTGGGAAGGTTTAGATGGCAAGTTGACAGGTATGTTAGTAGGCGGTAAAAACAGTGTGTGTGTGTGTGTGTGTGTGTGTGTGTTGTTTGTGTTTTGGAAAAGTGGTTAAAAGAGAAATTTGAAATGGTAGCTCCAGAATGTGGTTATATGGCAAAATAAAAAAGAAAAAAAAATTGTTGTTCTGGACAATATGTAAGGTACATAAGCTACTTATACTTAATAACAGTGTGTTTGGTTTTAGAAAAGAATAGCTAATAATTGATAAAGCTAAAAAAAGAAGTAGCTGATACTTTGGAACTCATAATAATAGTGTTTCTCTAGAGGACGATGTTATTCAAAATAAGTGACTCGTGTCTTGTAAATATATATATTTATACCTACATATACACATAACGGCAAGCAGTGTTTTATTGACACTTGGTTTTAGTTTGTATAACAAAACATGATTTGACATTTTGCTGATTGTTTTGAGTGTGCAATTTAAATAAGGCATTCCATCTCTAGCATTCTAAGGGCCGTGACTTCCCCTGGAATTGGAGCTGTCCTTCCAATTACCAAAGCCCTGCGGCCATGCCACACAATGGCTTTGCAATACATCTTGAGCTTTAACAAGGAACTTTTGATGAATTTCAATGATCATGTACAAAGTAACATCTTCTTAATTAAAGAAGAAATTCCATTTTGAGGCTGTTTAAAGTGCGATTAAAGCTTATGCTTGAAAGCTTCCCGTTAAGATGAATCTGCCCTCTGTATTCAGCGAAAGCCACAGGAAGGAAGCGCTGAGGAAGAAGAAGCAGCCAAGGAAGATGTGGTGTGTTGTTGAATTTAGATGGTAAAGTTCGAATTTAATATGATGATTCCTGCAGGACCAGATGACCAACCAGTAGACGTTCAAGCATAGGTCTGCGAGAATAATTTTGTTGGCCATGAAGATCCGAAAAGGTTAATTCTGTCTGAATCTGAGAGTAGCAGCGTAGGTGTGAGGAGGAATGTTCCCTGGTCTCAGGAATTTCCACAGGAGAAAGCCCACGTTACATGTCTTGTGTAAATACATTAAGGAAATAAAAAGATGTCGATACCTGGTTGTCTTGAGAGACATACGTTTGTAGTCACACGTGTAACATTTCCAGATAAAAGTGGAGCTGTGAAATACATATGTGTTTCTAGCTTAGATGAAGCTAATACAATTACTCCTCTGTCCTCCAAATTTAGCTCTGTGTATTCCAAATACAGTTTTAGGTCAGTGGCCTGGTAGTGTGGATTTTTAGGCTTAAAGTGTTGCTGCTGTGGAGATGGTGTAGCTGAGGGGGGCTCAGAGTGAAATGACGATGAGGATTTAAAAATGCTTGACTTGCTAGTGAGCATGACGAGGAAAGGAGATGTATGCCATCAAAGAAAGTCCTGTAAAGAATACGAAAGACTAAAATGAGAACTGTTTGTATTTTATACATATGTTCACTCACATGCGCATGCGCTTGAAGGCTCTTGACTGAATATAAACAAATACATGCAGTGAGTTAGCATTAAAAAGACATCGATATGCATGGGCATGAATTTTTCCTGTTGTCTTCCAATATTTCAAGGTAAGTTAGTGGAGTCCTTTTCTTAATGCTTTTATATACTGCCAATATATTGGCTATGTTCAAAGCAAAGCTCTGATAGAACATTTTTCAAAACAGTTACATTTTGACCTTTCAATCTTGATTTTTTTTTCAAAAACCCCATTCAACTTAATAATGTAGTGTAAAGTATTCTCATATTTAATAACACACTAAGTAGAAGTCAAGGACTTTTTGAAGAATGACTAGCATTTTTTTCTTTACACAAATTCTCCATGGATTTAGGGCTTTCAGTAATGCTCCTTGAATAGCAAAAAATGACCAGTTCATCACATAAGTAATGGACAGAAAAACTTAGAACTATATTACTCGGTGGTATTTTTATGGTGTCAGCTGTTAAAATAATTTTTATAACCAAATAATTTATTTATGAGCCTTATTTTTCATGCTTGTAGAAACAGATAAGAAAATGAAGTAGCAGAATATTATGGTGTGGACCTAGAATGTCTTCCAGAAACCTCACGTGTTTACTTGTGGTTGAATTGTGAGGTTAATTGGGTCAAGTGGGTTAATTCATTGACTTTCCTTGTTCTCAGTCTCTGATTTTTATTACCATGAGGTGCATGACCTTGCTCTGGCCTCCAAGGCCTGCTGCTATGCACTCCTTGTAGTTCTGGAGAGAGAAGAATTTTCAAATGTATCCATAACCTTCTTCATAACTGAGGCCTCCCCTCCAGAGTAAAACTATTTGCCACACCTTTTTTCCAGAGAGAGAGAGAGAGAGAGAGAGAGAGAGAGAGAGAGAGAGAGAAAGCAAGAGAGAAAGAGAATATCGTTGGGTCTAGGTCTTTATCCCATTTATTTCAAAATCACAAAATTTCTTCTTTTCATATGTTTCCACTCACCAATGGCATTCTGGTATGACAGAAAATAAAATATAGCTGAAAAATGATGAGATAAAAATGATGTCTATGTACAAGCACTCAGAATTGCTTTATAGAGCTATATTAAACACAATGTACATTCTAACCAGATTAACATAAATCCCAACCAACATGGAAGGTTTTTTTGCTTTGGTTTCTATTATTCATACAGGGCTTTTGACCAGAAAAAAAGAACGCAAAGTGTACTAAAGGCAGGGTTCAAGCATAAAAACAAAATTACAAAGTAAAACAAACAAACCAAAAAACCAAGGAAGTTTGATCAACAAGATTAAAATATGTCACAAAGGACAGAAATATTAGAAAGAGACTTAGGGTAACTACAATTTTAATATACTAAAGGTTCTAAGAAAAAAATATGACATAACGTGCATGAAGATTTGAATAAACAAGGAGATGGGAAGCCTAAGACAGAATCCAAAGGAAGTGTTAGAGATTAAGATCGCTACAGTAAGAATGAGCAATACTCTTTCCCATATTATTGATAGGTATAAGTGCAATACATAAAGTTTACATTGATCTTGAGTATTTTGTGCACATACATGTCATGGAAAAATTACAAATTCTTCCGCTTCCCCTTTCCGACCCCCCCACACCCTTCTCCTCCCTTTCAGTTCCCATTATTCTCCACAGTAAGTTCCATGAAATAATTGTGATCTAGGTTTCTCATATCAGGGAAATAATTTAATATTTCACCTTATGCTTCTGACTCATTTCACTAAGCATGATGGTCTCAAGTTGCATCCACTTGCCTATAAATGCTTCCAAACTCTCTGTCTTTTTAGATGAGTAGTATTCCATGGTATATAAATGCCACAATTTGGGAATCAATTGGTCTCTTGATGGGTATTTTGGTTTCTTCCATATTTTGGCTGATATTCGTTGTGCTGCTGTGAACATGGATATACATGTATCTCTGATAGGATGGCTCTAGACTGGACACATATGACACAATTGAGGTAAAACACATTGAGCTGAAGAATGGTTCAGTAAAACTTATCAAACTGAATTGCAGAAAGAGGAAATAAATTGAGTGAATCAGAGAAAAATATAGGAATGGTGATACATGTTCAGAAGCTTAATGCATTTATAATTAGAGTTACAGATAAAGAAGTTTGAAGTAATAATGATCAAGATTAAAAAAAACATTGATTCAAAGATTCAGAAAGATCAGAAAACACTAATTGGCCAAGAATTATAGCAGATTTTTTTCCTCTAATTGGTGTTTGAATATTGTGTAAAACCATTTGTAAACCACACTGCAATATGCTTCCTTTTGACAACTGGTCATAGGAGTAGGCAAGGAGAAAGTGGGACCATGGGCATTGACGCGAGTAGTTCATGTAACTCATGTGTGCTATTAAGACCTGATTCGACCCTACAAAATATATGACACTTTTCCAGTATGATAGAGTGTTACTGTGTACACCTAAATTTGGGACTAGGTGGGTTAGTTAATAGCCGTTATATGATGGGCATCTCAGATCACATAACTTAGTCGCTCATTTTAAAGCATTCGCCAGGCAATCTGTCACTTAAAAAGCAGTTGTCTTCAGAGTTTCTGCTTGAACATTCCCCCCCCCCCACATTTTATTGATGTGTATACGTGCAAAATTCAAGGTTTACAACGAAGTTGAGCATTTTGTGCACATACCTGAACATTTTAAAGGCTTTCACTGTACTTCGTGCTTAAGAGCTTGCAAATATCTCGAATAGCTTGTCTCCAGTAATACTTCAAACACCTGTGAATTTGTTGAATATATATTTATATATTCAAGGTATATGCATAGAAATTTGAGACTGCATGTGTATATTCTCTTGTTAGCTGAGAGGTCCTAAATGTAATAGCACTCTGGTAGCAACAGGCACCTTAGCAGTGAAATTCTGGGATCCTGATAAAGCTTTACTATAAAGAAACCAGGGCTTCTTGGAAAAATCCTACAATCCTTATTAGTCGTAAATTCATCTATCATACCAAAGGGGCTAAGGTAGAGGAGTAGCACAGGGATTAGAGCACTTGGCTGGCAGTTCAAGGCTTGGGTTCAATTCACCAGCAGGGCACAAGCTGGGCATGGTGGCCTACAGATGAGTAATCCCAGTATTGAGGAGGCTGAAGCAGCAGGACAGCAGTGAGTTCTAGGTCAGCCTGAGCTCTATAGTGAGTTCAGGATGAGCCCGAACTATAGAGTGAGATCATGTTTCACACAAAGAAGGGCCAACTTTGTGTCTGAATGCTATGAAAACTAGAGTTGCAGTAAGAATTCCTGACTAGAGTGCTTGGTGTAATAGGTGCTTAATCAATGTGATCATTATAATTTTAAAAATTTAAGCCCTAAATATTAAACTTTCATACACCATCCACATAATCTCTACAGCAAGTCCATATTTTAAGACTTATAATTTGTAATAATTTATTTTAAATATTTTCCTACAGCAATTCACAAGAGGTGCAATGTCTTTTCATAGATTTTACATACATAAGTGGTAAAACAGAAAATAAGAAATAAATTGCTAAAAATTGATTGGATAATGCTATAGAAGATACTCCATATGGAATGGCTAAGTTGCTATTTTGAGTTGAGTTTTAGTACCGTGTTCTTTGAGATGTAAGTGATGAGGAGTCAGTCATGTCAAAGAGGGAGAACAAGTCCTGGGCCGTCGGAGGGATGAGCTCCGATGGATCAAGGAAGAGAGCTGGCTTCTGGTTGGGAGCTGGAGAGATTGAGGCAGGATACACTATAAAGCTAAGTTCTTCCGATAGAGTTAAAGACATCATTTTCTTATCAGTTCCCATTAGTGTTATTGTAAAGCTAATTCATTGGCATCCTATAGAACTCTGAACGGTGGCTTTAGTAGAAATTTTGTAAATGGTTGGCTGAGTTGGGAAGTACTCTGCAAATTTTAATGTGTAACATGCCTATAACTCATTTGCAAGTCTTGTCAAATGCAAGTTTTCTATTTGGTAGATATGTGGCGTTTCAACATGTGATTCTTCATATCTAGCGAGTTCCCAGATGTTGCTAAAACTTCCAGTCCAGGAATCAAAATCGTTAAGTAGCAAGATAATACACTTTTTCAAGAAAGAAAGTCTCCCGAGCGTTTATTTATTTTTTGATGTTCATATCTGAGTTGCACTCAAGATGAGTCACATCAGAACTTCTGTGACCAATATGGGCATAACTATTTTTTAAAAGATTATGACTATAGATTTTACTATTCAGCCTTGTAAGCTATAGTACTACAGTGTGTCAGCTATGAAGGAAACATGTCTGTGTTAGTGTATAGAGCTAAAATAATATGGGCTCTGGATTTACGGATACAGGTCTGTCAATATGCCAGAAAAATATAAAATAAATTGATAATTTTGATTTTGGCTTAGTTTTGAGCACATACTGGAAGAATAGTAATTTTACTAAATTTCACTGACTTGCATGGCAGCTTTTTGATAATGGGGCCATTGATGAATGGGCATTAAATTCATTTTCACTCAAGATTGAACCAAGGATGTGAATGGAAGGTTCCAGAGGTGAAAAATGATGTTGAAATCCACTCTATTCATGCATTAAGTGAGTTAATTCGTCTGCTCTATAAATGGTTTTCAAATAAAAGGCATTCAAATGACATATGTTAAAATTACTTTTAAAAGAAAAAAAATTTTTAAGATCATTCTGCAGGCAATTGGAGAGTTACTTTGGAAATATGTTCATGCCAAAATAATGATTACTGATAATTACTTAAGTGTGTGCGTTTGTGTATATATATATATACAAACGCACACACATATATATACACACATATATGTGTATATACACATACACACCCATATATATATATATATATATATATATATATATATATATATATATTCTCCAAAATTTATATAAGAAGGAAATTGGGAATGAAAATTAAATAAATTTCCAAGACCTCACATGTATTACATGGCAAAAATATGTTGTACATATGGATCTGTCTCAAGCCTAAAAAAATCTATGTATTTTCCTTTCAGGCTCGTCTTTTCTAGAGTTACTTGTGGTGGTGACTTGTAAGTGTCTATAGGGAACACGTTAGAACACATAGCATTTGATTAAAAATAACTATGCAGTAATCTTTCAAGGTATATGTATGAGCTTTATCTTTTCTTTGTGTTTCTGTCTTAGGAATCGGAAGCTTGGGTATGTAGATATGGTTACTCATTTTAGTCTACGAGTGCCATGAGCTTTGTTTTTTGGTTGGTCAGTCTAAATAATAGGTATCTACTGCCTCAATTTAACAGTAATGCTGAATTTTAATCTCATGTTTACACCTGAAACTGTTTTAAAATCATATGTGTTTTCTCCACAAAATGAATTTGCCCGTTATCTTCACACACACACACACACACACACACACACACACACGTTTAAATATGTATATAATATATGACCTATGTAGGTGAATTAGATGTTTGTCCACAGTAAAGTACTTCAAAGAGTGTAATAATTTTATTCTCTATGCAAGCATATATAATTTTCTTCTAAATATCATATATAACAGCTTAAGCACAGAAATTTAACATTTAAAACTACAAATATGGATGCAAAAATATTTTTCTTTAAATATCATATAACCACAAATTTGAATCAATATGGTAAATCTATATATATGTATATATTTAATCAAAATATATATGAAAATCTACTTTTACTAATTTGTCCATGTATAAAATGTTCTACTTAGAAATATGTTTATTTATCATTATAAAACTCAAAAATATTCTTTATATATTCTCCAAAAGTGAAAATACATCCATCGCTTTCAAACCAGAACACCATAACAATATTTGGTGTCATTGAACATTTAAAATTCAAATGTCTCCAATTATACTATAATCTTTATCTTTTTTGTTTTGTCTTCTTTCTTTATTCATTTCTTTCTTTTTTCTTCCCCTTTTCTCTCCTAATTTGATTATATGAATTAAAAAAAATTAAAAGCAATGCGCTAAAACATTGGGATTGACTTGTTGTATCGTCTACATTCCCTTCAATTGCTAGTTTCCCTATATCAACATTTTATGTCCCTTTTACTGTTTTGAATGAACTGAAATAGATTTATATTGAGTCTCCTAGAGTTTAGTATTGATCAGTTTTATCCGCATCTTGCTCTTACACCATTTTCTTTATTCTCTGCATTTTACTAGGTCTAAAAGTTGATCAAAATTAGAAAATTTTTGGTAGGTTACAAAAATCATCTTTTTATTTCTTATTTTTATTAGACTTTATGAGATTTTTTTCCACAATCACCAAACATTTCTATTCTCAAATCAATGAAAACATAATACGCAGTTTTAAAAGCTTGAATTTAGCCATTGAAGTAATAATAATGTGAATGAAACTGCCACGTCTGGCGTCGCGATACAGATCATAATAATGATCGTCCCCAAGTGATGCTGAATCTCACAAACCTGCAGTAGCAAAGAGTTTTATGTAAGTTTGTTTCACTTGGGACTGAAAGCAAGGACACCTTTAAGGCACAATGGCTTTTCCTACTCCCTCAAAAGTGTTAATCGTGGACCTCGTCTATTTGATATAATCATCTGGGGTTCTGAGATTTAGAGTGAGCTTTGAAATGCTTGTTTGTCTTGGCCTGGAAAATTGTCTAAATAGGCATCTTGTTCAGGTGTCAGTAATGAAGAGAGATTGGACTTTTTCTTGAGATAAACTATCTGGGAAAAAGAAAGTAATAGCGTTATTCCCAGAGATGAGGTGGTTGACATTGTTCTTGTCAGTAAAAGAATTGAAGTAAATTCCAAGGACTAGTTCTTTTTGATGACGTTCATTGAGTTCTGAGAATGAAAGAACTCAATTCCAAGGATTAGTTTTTCGGGGTTCCATCACTATGAACTCAGAAGTCATATCTTTGTTTTATTTTATATATATGCTTTTAAATTCAACAAGATATTTTAATTGGACAGGTATTATATTTTTATTTTTGGAGTAATTTTATTTATAAAAATATTGCATTTACTATCTAAAAAGAAAGACTATGCAAACTTACACATGTAGCGAAAAGCTCCCCTAATGGCACCTTCCAAAAATAAAACAACCCACGGGGGGGGGGGGGGGCTCTTTTTCAGGCATTCTCTCAGGTTCAGAAAATTGAAAACACACTTTGTCACCTACTTAATTGTTTGTTGATGATTTCTTTTCATGAAGACCAATAAAATAGTTGTTAATGGCTTGTTTGTATATTGTAGTGAAAATGTGCTAAGATTTATTTAACTAGGTCTTAGTTGGTATTTATTTGAATTATCTGTTTTTGAAGATTGCTAATAATAGCTGTTTTAACACTCACAGAAATAAATTTCCGTAAGTTATCCAAGAATATTTATAGATGGGTTATTACATATGTTTAGCTGAGTTTATGCTACAAAATGATCACATGAAATGATGCTATCATGTTCATCGTTTTTGTCCCATAATTATTATTTTACTAATATGCATTTGTAATCCATAATAATCGCATTTAACTTGGGGAATTGTTGTTTCCACATTGCACATCTTAATCGCTTTTGCATTTCTTCTGCTCCCCAACCTCCTGCCTCCTCTTTCTCCTGACTATCTTTCCATTTCTACATTAACATTATTCTTATACATCAGTTCATAGAAAAAAATTATCTATTATAATTTTTTTCCTCTTTTAACCTCTTCAGTGAATAGAAAATATAAAATCTCTTTACTAAATAGTTTCATTTCTACATTCACTGATGGGTCATTTGTTGTTTTTATTTTTCTGTGGAGATATTTGTCTTTCTCTTTGGCTTGAAAGAATTTCTAATTTGCTAGTAATATCCATCCTAGGCGATGCTACTTTCCAACATTTTCTGTGAGTCACAATTTGCCAGCTATCGTCGTCCTCAGCAACCGTTCTTCCACTCTTCCAGAGCATACTCATCCTTTGTTTTTGTCACTTAGATGCAAGAATGATGGTCATTTTTTGACTGGATTGTAGTTTCTAGGCATTTGGATGAAGGTCAGACCTGATGGAACCAGTAAAGTTGTTTCTAGATGAGATTTTCATTTGAATTGACAAGTCCAGTACAGCATATTACCCTTCCTAAAGTGAGTGTTGTCTAATCTGCTGAATGCATTCACAGAACGAGACCAAGATGGAGAGAATTCACTCCTCTCAGCGGTCTGAGCTGCGCACTAATGTTCTACCCTCAGAATGAGACACTCTTCTCTCTCCTCACTCTCAAGTTTTTTGACTGGAAATCAATTTGCAGTCAATGGATCTTAGGATTTAATGTCCTCCAGAATTAAGGGTGTGTGTTGGGTATGTGTGTGCAGATAGACAGATGCTAGACAGACAGACAGACAGACAGATAGATGGGTAATGAGATAACTGAATAGAAGTGTTGGGTTTAATTTTTCAGCTTTGGGAATGAGAAAGAACCCTTACAGATTGTTAGACTGAAATATTGTCCAAAACTGGTTTCAAAGTAAATAATTTGTGGATACCTGGCTTACCTTTGCTTAATAAAGAGGAAAAGTTTAAAGGCTCACAGAGATTTGAAAGTGAGAATAAACTCACTATTAAAAACCTACTCCCCTCTTTCACGAACTCCAGAACATGTATATGATTTTCATCAGTCCTGTGGCTAAAAATTGTAGAGAATGCTGGACTCCAGCGCCCTTTGAGAACTTTTTTTTTTCTTTGTAGGTCAGATCCCACAGTGGGAATCACAGTCACATAATTTGGAAATCTAAATGTGGTGAGAATAATTGGATCCCAGGTGACAAGTTCCAAGTGGCAGCGCTCAACTGCCAAAGGTAAGCTGGGTGTGGTTTTTGTTATAAAGAGCAGCAATCAAAACAGCTTACTTCACCGACACTTATGTAGGCAACTGCTTGTTAATACTGTTTCATGAATTGAAATTTGAAACCTACTAAATTCTTACTTAGTTTGTATAAAAGAAAAAATTCTAGGTCAAAAGAACTGAAATTTAGCCTCAATCATAATTTATGGTTTCCCAATCAAACCGGAAAATTTGAGCCAGTTTATGGGCCGTTGATTTAAGGTGAGACTGAATTCCCTTAAGGAGCGTCCAAATCTTTATTAAAAAATTTGCACTGGTAATGTTCCCCCAAGTCTTTCCCTAAAGGATATACTGATTTTACCAGGGCAACTGTGTTTCTGGGTGACAAATAATCTTTCTTTGGTGGACTCACGGTCACTGACACCGAGCTGACACTAATTCCAGGAGAGTCAAGTAGACTTCATGACCCATTGGTCAAAACAGAAACTTTTAAAGGCAATGTAACCAGTGGAGTTTTCTATAAGATCCATGCAATAGTCTGCCCAGGAGATCCTTAAACCAATTCTGTCACAATTTCTCTATTTCTGGAATAGATAGTTCACATAGATGCGCTCAGCTTCTGGTATGATGAGTGTATTGGTTTCTTGATCTGTGGAATACGAGTCATCTTAGTACAAAATGTGCACTGAAGATACCAGAACGACTCCTACTCAAGACATCACTAAAGCATAAAGAACGTTATATTCTTAGGTCAAATTCAAAGATTATTGCCACCACGAAGGACTTAACATACACAGGGACCACGCTTTTTATAAATTCCCAACCAAGTCATCCAATTGCCCACACAGAGGACATATGGGTCTTGGAGATTAACAGTAGGTGGTCACAAGCCACTTAGCAATAATCTGTTGTACCAAATATAGTTCTATTGATTTGGTAAATTGACACATTGCCTGGTAACCAGCAGGTACCTATTTATCTGGCAAATACAAATTTCTCTAACCCTGTCACTGAGGTTTGCCAGAAACTCTTTCCTTTCAGGCAGTGAGATTTATAAGCATACCTTTGCTCTCCTACATAAGAGGGGTATCGAGTCTCTGGTGCTATTCATACTTTAGTTCTCACAGGTCTTGACTGACCTTCACTTTCTTAAGACATCGCATTTATCTGTTATAATTAACGATTGTAACCTGACTGGGACTAGTGAACGGCAAGTGACAATTATTCTAGATTTATTTTTTAGGATATTGTTATGCCAGAGAGTAGAAAGTCAATGACAAAATGTCAGGAATATTCTATATGATTGAATTTTCTAGGAGTCGGGTGGTAGGGGGTATGCTGAAATGTCTCATCTAAGGTTAAAGTTGAGTTGCTGCACCTGGTCCCTCCCACAGAATTAAAAAAAAAGTTGTATAACACTTACTAACCCTGCTCTGTTTTAGAGGCAACAATTTTTCTTATTTTCCTGCATTATCTGAGCCTATTTACCTAGTATATCCAAAATAAGCAATTTTAAAATTAAAAAATAAGTCAAAGCTTAGATTGAAGTGGAGTCCTGAGTAGAAAAAGGCCATGTACCAGGTCTATACCACAAAGCAAGTTTCTCTGCTACGTATTTGGTTTGCAAGACCTAATGTGTTTGAAGTATCGGTGGCAGGAAGCAAATACCATCTAAAGTATTTAGCAGGCTCATACAAGAAATTTCAGCACAGACTTAACAGACTTACGATTCTTGGAGCAGAATCTGTCCATCTTTCACAAGCAATGTCATTTTGAGAAGTAGAACCTGGGTTGCTACTGATCCTGGAGGTTGACTTAAGGTACCTATCATGAACTCTGTGTTACCTGCGTCACAAGCCAGAAAGTTTGAGGTACGAAACTCTAACTGATTAGCAAATGGAAATAGTCTATAGAGACTATAGAGACGTGGTCCAAATGCCTCTCATCCCCTCCTGTTAAACAATTCTCATCTTTACCAATAAATGAATAAGGAGACGCATGATATATAGGTGACACTTGAAAACAGACAGAAGCAGCACCAGACTCTTTCTGGGAAATCCTGAAAGATAGCAATGAAAGGAAATAGCGTGAGGAATTTTAAATGATAAGAAGGAAAATTGGGAAAAGAAATTTGAAAAAGAGATACACAGATAGAACTTTTCTAGGTGATAGAAAAACAAAGCATGCTTATGTTTGGCGTGAATGAGTGCTCACTAAAGAAGGTTTTCACAACTGAAAAAAATTAAAAATCACTGTTTTTGTTTTGAACAGGTTCTCACTGAGTCATTAAGTTGCTCAGGCTGGGATCAAATTGAGGCTTTTTTGCATCAGGGTGTTTAGATTACAGGCTTGCATCACCAGGATGGAAGCTGTATATGATCTCATAAAGCATACTCAACCTGACATCTGCTACTTTTTGCCCCCTTTTAATGTTATAACAAAATATTTTTGAATTACATATCTACATTAGATATTACATATATTATATATTTTATATGTGACTGAAGCCAGTTCCTCTTCACTCCCCCCCACCAGAAAAGGACAAAAGAAGGTGGGCCTCAAATCGGACACGCTCAATTATTATTGTCCTACTTACTGCTTCTCTTCCACATCTGCGATTAATGGGTCCAGAATTCAAGGGAAGGAGAGACGGCAGTAGCACACACTCACACTGAATAACCTACCTGGCAAAAGGATCTTATGTTCTATTGGACTAAGGTCTTATTTCTAGAGGGAGGGATGTTTCTAGTAATACCAGGAGACACAGGAATTCTACTGGATAGTGTCATAGCTCTTTTTTTTTTTCTTTTTTGTTGCTGGGACAAAATATTCAAGATGCACAATTAAGGCAAAAAAGTTTATTTTAACTCACTCTTTTAGAAGTTCATAGTCCCTTTATGGGCAGTCAGCAACAGTGGAAGCACATGGTGGAGGCAAAAGTGGAGGCAGGTCCTCATGGCACTCAAACAGGAAGCCAAGTTTCAGAGAAAGGGAGGAAGCAGCACATATCCTTCCAGGTCCTGTCCCTGTGATGCACCCCTTCTGGGTCCAGCTTCAGTGTTCTACCCTCTGTAGGTTAAGCCCCTAATACACCACATGCTTATAATCTATAATCTTCCACATGCCTGTCTGAGACCACACACCTATAATCCACCACATGTCCATAATCCACCCCTCCAGCCCAGGCTCCCATCTCTTAACACAGTTCCATAGGTAATCATAACTTCCAAATATATGAGAGTTTGGGGGCATTCCAGATCCAACCACAAGAGATGGGGAATTCAGACTGATGCCAAGCCACTTTGAGTCCTATATGCCACTAATCAGCACATTACCAGTCACAGAAACAAGAGCTGTAGTTTTCAGAATATTTCTTTGTTATAAAACATTTGTGTATATCAAATGCCATTTTAAAATACTTACTTTGTATGGTAATTTTCAAGTTTTGATAATTTTGTGTCATAAGATTTCAGTTATGGGATATTGAAGAGATTACTCAAAATTCTTAAGGATTTTCCTTTCTCTTCTAAGATGGGAGTTTGATTCTTTTTGATTGTATGAAGGATAATTGTATTGAATAAGCTGATTTGTGACTAATTACCTTTAATTGGCTATTACACATGCTTACAGATCTTTAGGGATACCTAGTTAGCAAGAGATGAACTTTTGATGGTTAATTTTTATGTTATTTTATCGGAGCATATGACTTCAGATATATGGCTAAACATTTCAATATGTTTGTAAAAATATATTTCATAATAATAGTATTTAAATCCATAGACCCAATAAGGCAGAATATATGCCAGGATAAATGTTCTTCACTTCAAATTCTGCCTCAGTGATGTACACAGTCAAAATATGATCTTATGAAAATAGATATGTATTTTGCTATCACTATTTCCTGTTTTCATAAATATCTTGATATATTTTTTATTTTTATGTTGCAATTTATTACTACTTCTAATTCTTACATGTTAATTCTGTATTATTTCCTCTTCTTGTCCAGTTTCTTGTTTTCTATATGTGGTTTAACTTTTCTTACTCTTGCATTAGTATATTAGTTAGTTGTCCATCACTGAGACAAAATGCAGGGAAGGAGAGGCTCATTATGCCTCACAGTTTGGTGTATTTAGTCCACGTAGGCCTGGTGGAGGACAGCTGCTCACCTGTTGGCAGCCAGGAAGCAAAAAGAGAGAAAGGAGGAGCAGAGAGCCAGGCACAAGAACAGACCTTTCCAAGGCATTTCCGCTGCGACTCACCCCTGCCAGTCAGGCCCCGTCTTTGAACGTGAGGCTCTCATGGGAAATTTTAGATCTAAACATTTTTTGCTTACAGATAATATTTAAAGTTTATTATGTCCAAAATTATCATTTTAATGACTTCTACTCTAAGTGAACTGAGTAAAAATTACTTTCTCTTCACAGAAATGAAATCTAAAAACAGGTATTATTTTGTATTTTCAATGAATAGTTCTTAAATCTTACCTTTTATTGAAATTTATATATAGTACTTTTTATTTTTTTCTTTTTCTTTCTTTTTGTTTTGTTTTGTTTTTGTTTTTGTTTTTGTTTTGGAGACAGGGTTTCTCTCTGTAGCCCAGACTGGTCCTGAATGAACTCACTGGTTTATCCCAGGCTGGCCTTGAACTCAGAATGATCTGCCTGACTCAGACTCCCAAGTGCTGGGATTACACGCATGCACCACCATGCCCAGCTTATAAATAGTACTTGAGTCTAGTTTTTGAATAATTTTAGAGATAGAATGTCCTCTCCACATCAAGAGTCAAGTATCTCTCTATATTATTCAATACTGAATAATTTATTCTTCCCCTGTTGGTTTTGTATGTCTTGTTTGACATACACTGTTTCCACATGCCTATGTTGACATGCACAAGATGCATGGAATTTCTGTGTTCAAGGTCTGTGGGTAAGAAATCTAAAAGAGGGATGCTGAATGATTCTGACTTAAGATGTTTCATGAGATCAGCCATAGCTAAAATCTGACACATTATTTTCTGAAGAGTTGATTGGCCATTTGAAGAGTCATGGAAAGAGTAGACTGAGAGGATACACTTCTGTAATCACTTCCGTGGTTACTGATGGGCCTCGGTCTTTTTTAAGTTGTTAGTCAAAGTCTTCTACTGGCTTTTAGTCTTAATTCTTTGCTCATTGGCATAGATTAGATTTGGATTTCTCTCAGGATGAATGATGAGAGGGAGAAAGAGAGGCGGGAAAGAGAGAAGGACTGAGATTCAGAGAGCGTTGAAGAGCAAAGAAACACACTCTCTCTTTTTCCACATGCTATTCATGTCTTGGTCACACTGACAAGCCTGCAATGATGTAGCAGGCAGGGACTATGCAGTAGTCTAACTAGCAGGAGGTGTCCATCACCCCTGAGGCTTGTCCTAGACGCTGTTTTTCCCTTTTGGAAATTATGGTCAACTGTGATTTGATCTGGTCCTACCATATTTTCTAAAAAAATATTTCCTTTATTTTGTTTTTTTCCACTCTACATTTTTCTACTCTTGTTTCTGGCTTAAAGTATGTGCGTTCATTTGCATTTGCATATTTTTTCTACAATTTTAAAGCTATGAAACAATGGTTGTCATTGTGAAAGACTATTATTTTAATTATACAATTGTGTACAGTAATAGAAAATTTCAAATGTAATTGATAATACATGTTAAAGTGTAAAGAGAATAGATTTTATGTACTAAGTGCAAACAAAATCCATCAAATTATTTGTTCCTAATTGACACGATGAATATTGCTTTTTATTCTTTTATATAAGTGAATTTTTTAATTTAAAATTGTTTTCAAACTATCTCATAATATTCTTTACACATCAGTTGATTGCCATAGGATTTAATGCAGGAAAAAATACCCCAACTTTGGGGTCTTGCTTTATGCTTTAAATTACAGCTGTAAATGCTTCACTGAACAATATTTTTCAAATATAATTCACATATAGCAATCATGTTTAAAATATAATTTTTCATAGTTATGACCCATCTGCTCAATACTGATAAGAAGTTCAATAAAGCAAGCTATAAAAATCAATGCTGTTAAATGTTTATTAATTATCTAACATTGCTTAGCTTACTGAGCACATTTAATACCCCAAAACATATTTCTAGGTATATATGGAAATTTTGCACTTAGGTTTAAAGGTACATCTTAAGCATCCTTTCAGCTGTGTTCTCTTAATCCAAATTTACAGCATTGCATTTGTTCCATTTAATCTGATCTTTCGCTCAGGATACAATTTCTCTGAACGTAAGGCAGACAATTTTTATCTGAGGAAAAATTTCTTAAAAGTATATTGCACATTAAAAATCACTGACGCATGGTGGGCTAAGCTGCACATAGACTAGATTTCAACATTTGCCAAAATTATCAGTAAATTTAAGACTCATTTTAATGTTCTCAGCCATTATTTTAGACTCCAGGGGCGCTAGGAGCTGATTTAATCAGTCGATGAGGTAGAAAACATTCAGGTCAAGTATATCAGACCAAAAAAAAAAAACATACATACATATATGTGTATGTGTGTGTGTGTGTGTAATATATATTGTGTATATATATATATATATATATATATATATATATATATATATCACACCAGGAATACACACACACACACACACACACACACACACACACACACACACACATATATATATATGATTATATATTGTATATGTGTGTATTTATACATATATACTTAAATTCTGACTCTTTTTCTCATTTCACAAAAACCCTTTGTCTCCCAAGACTTGCAGTGCTTGATTTCCAAAATCAATTCTCCTTACCAACTATGCAAACACAATTTAAAAGGAAACCACTGAATATAAAGAATAAATAAAAATAGAACATAAAAGTTAATTCTTGTCCATCAACAGCCCTGTTTTGTGCATCTGTACGTCATGATTTCTATTTCATTTTAACCCTGCTCTCTACCTCCTGAACTTTAGAGTCCAAAACAGCTAATATGACTTTGCAGTGCAATGTCCTAAGCATGATATCATCCAGAAATGCCTGTTTTAAAATGTGTCTGGCCACTATCCAGTTTGTGTATTTGGTCATTTCTTTTCTAGGATATGATCATTTGTTTACATTGCCAATGAATAAAGAAGAAATCAAACTCTGCTGTAGCAGTCTCCGTGCCCTAAGTGTCCTTGTTCCAACCCCTCTGGACAAGGCCAAATCCAGGCACTCTGTCCCTCGCTGTCCTGTGAACACCGCAGGTGTATCTTCCTTCATTTCTTTGTAAGCTGGCGCACACATCATAAATTCTAGTCAGTTGTCAAGAGTGTTTTTCTGTTAAACCGTAATCTGTCTCTACTATGAGACTCCTATTAAACTATTTCAATTTTCAACTGAGTCATTTAGGAGCTTAAACTTTGAGGACATAAAGTTTTCTCGCAAATAGACAATTACACTCCCAGAATATCCTTGAGATATTTTTCGTGAATACGTTTGAGTGTATATATGTACACGCATGTTTGTGTACACGTTTTAGAGATCCACTGGTACTCTCTTATTAAATCTTGATTATCTATGTCAAGTGACTATGATTTAAAATTCATCCCCTTTTATGAGCTTTATCATCATTCTCCTTCTGAGGAAAGAAAAAATATTATTATAGAATTAAAATTGTCTTTCTAAGCTGAAAAATTTGAAGAAAAGAGAATACACGGCAAATAAAACAAGCAATAGAAGTATCATTTGAATAAGACGATTTTGTATAAAGTATTAATTTTATTTATAGTCAAGCGAACTGCAACCATAATATATTCATTCTGTAATATAATTACACAAAAAACTGAAATTGGGATCAGGAAGCTAAATGTTCAGGGTAATATATTACTGATGGATGAGTAAGGGATAATGATAAATGAATCTCATTCTAAGTTCTGTCAATGAAATAAATCACCAATGCCATCAATTTCATTAATATATTAACACTCCACTCAACCAATGTACCTCTTACTTGTCTTTTACTGAAGAGCCTGTTCATTTTAGTCATACTTGTCTTGAGATTTATGGAAGTGGAAAACCATTATTAATTGCGATCACTCTACATGGGAAAAGCCCTTGGTGGACGTTAGCTGCAGTGCTACTTGCCTTTGTTTTCTACTACATAGTCAGTGAAACATGAAGCGATGAAAACGCAATTTCTCCACTCTACAGGTACAGTTTCTGTTAAGCGTATGCCACAAGGGAGAGTTTCTAGGTCCTGGTAGTGTATCCGGCATATTGCTATGGCTTAATCGTCCCCTGTAAAAATCGTGTTGAAATTTGATTGGTATCGCACCCATATTAACAGGTCCGATGTTCAAGTGGTGATTTGGTCATGAAGGGGCCGTCACGTCTGAGTTAAGGCTATCGTCGTAGGAAGGGGTGATTTGTGGTGGAATCGGGCCGCTGACAGCAGGGTGAGTGTAGGGAGCTTTGTCTTTCTGACTTGGACTTGCTGGCGTGTCCTTCCCAACTGTGAGGCCTATATCAACTTCCTTGTCAAATGCCTACATGTTACTCTTAGACTTCCCATCCTCCCAAACCAGGAATGGGAACATTTTCTATGTTTCATTATTCCTCAGTATGTGATATCCTACAACGGCAAGAGAAAATGGGATAAAATTCAGAAAATACCAGGCTCATACTGCATGCACACGTTCATCCGTGACTTGATGCTATATGAATATAAACTAGAAGATTCTGAAGCAAAAGTACCTCTATTACTCATCTACACTTAAAACTTGAACAATTTTAAACTAAAATCATCTCCTGTTTAAATTATTTAAATTGATGAATATGCCTGATTCTAGAAGGTAAGATCAACTCAATGTAGCTCTTTAATAGTGACTTGCAATTCTAATGGAGGTTTTATGCGGTAGAACAATTTGAGTATTTTCTTGAAAATTGGTAGCAATAAAATATCAAGTAATATTGTATCAAATGAAATAATGACCTCAAGTGACCCAAGGCCAATGTTGTTTTTCACTCTTAATTGTTTCAAATCGTAAACAAAATTTACTATGACATTAGTTAAATGTTTTAATTTACATAATGACCAAGTATTTATGATGTATGATTCATTAATTTTATGTATGCTGAAATACAGGAACATATTCACAGAGTCATTTAGTAAGTAGTTATTTCACACTTACTGTGTGCCAGGAACTGTGCATGCAACAGTGTGCAACAGAGTCTCATTGTGTTTGTATTCTAGCAGGAACGATTGCAATTAACAAAAATATTTATTAACAAATTAATAAACAATTGTAGATTCTACATTTTATTAATTCCAAAATGTACTTTTGAGGTCTTAACATTTGAATGCAGATGCATCTTGAAAATCATTAATGACGAGGATACAAGTATAACGTAATTTGTAGTGTCTGGCACTAACAACAGAACTTTCATAGTGAGGGCACAGAGCTTGGAAGAAATTCTTGAAAGCAAAAGTGTAGGAATTTTAAAAGATGTTTCCCATCACTGCTGGTAAGAGCACTTAGAATGCAATGTGTTAAAACAAGACATTGATTTGAAAACATGATTGGAGGAATTAAATGCTACATGTGAAGAAGTCTCAGGCTTGCTATTACCAAATTTTTCTTTTATATATTTCTTTTACTGGTATCTAGACAGCAATTTAAAAAACTCCATCTAAATTGGTTCAAAGATCTCTTTTATTAAAATATAAAATGGAGGTTAAAAGTCATAAGAAAACCTTTCTTAGCAGATGTCAGCTCTTTTTCATTAGTGGTATTAGCTAGCTATTTATAACAACACCAAGAATTATGTAGTGCCTTCACTGAACCATCTTGACTTGTGTCCTATCATGAAATTATAGTCAAAATATTGCCTAGGACTGGAGTCGTCAGAATGCTTGGCTGGAGTCAAACTCATTCACATGGCTGGCTACATAGGTTATAAAGGGAACTTCTACCATGATAGTTGGTGCTAAGGCCCTGGTTTTAATTTTCCTAGCACCACATAAACTGGGTGTGGTGACCCCTATCCATAATCCCAATCTGTCTCAAAACAAAGAAATGTAACGCCATTTTATTAGCAGAAGCACTTATTTCCTTTTGCCAGAGCCTCTACATGGGCTTTGTGAGTATTCGGGAAGTTTCTGCCCTCAAGTGACAAGCTCACTGCCACTTCTACCGAATTTCATCCTTTAGTAGCTAATTGTTTAGTCCAGTTCATGTTCAGGGGAATATGGAAGCTGAGATTTTATGTACATGTTTTAAGCTGCGATATAGTGGACTATGCATATCATTTTCTAGACATAACAGTGTTACGGATTTATGGAAATACGTTAAGTGCTATGAATAGATTAAGCTGGGTGAAAGGGATACAGAAAAACATAGGCTTGATATTTTAAGAACGATCATTTTTGAAGAAATGACATTTAAGAAAGAGAAAAAAGTAAATAAATCCATCAATTTCAAGTGAATTAATGTTGTAACATTTTGCTAGCACTTAAAAAAAATCATAGCACTGCAGACTTTGGAACTAAAACAACTTAAGCACATTTGTTCGCAGTTGTAAAGATCAGATACTCAAGGTCAAGGTCCCTGCAGGATTGATTGCTCTTGAGAAATCTCTGCTTTCTGTATTTTCCTAAGGAGTTTTCTCTCTACGCAATCATCTGTGACGTCTTTCTGTGTGTCTGTATATCCTCTTTTTATGAGAATGCAAGTCAGGTTTAATAAAACTCACTTTTTAGTTTAACTTATTTACCACTAAAGTCCCCATCTTTAAATGTAGCACTATGCTAGTCTCAGTGGTTCAGATTTCAATGTACGGATGTGGGGAAGGGCACAATTGAACCCATAAAAAGTGTCTTAAAATTTGTACTCAAGGGGCTGGAGGGATGGCTCAGCGGCTAAAGCGCTTGAGCAAGCGCTGACCAAAGTGCTGAGTACCCCAGTTCGATTCCCCAGCACCACAAAAGCTGGGCGTGGTGGTGCCCGCCTGTAATCCCAGTACTTAGGAGGCCGCGACAGGATTGCCATGAGTCCAAGGCCAGCCTGGGCTCTGAAGTGAACCCAGGACCAGCCTGGACAAGAGAGCGAGACCCTGTCTCAAAAAAAAAAAAAATACACTCAAAGATCATGGCGCATCTTCTGATTTATACAGCTTGTTCTTTTTCCCCCACGTTTATATTGATACATATACGTGCAAAATTCAAGGTTTACAATGAGGTTGGGCATTTTGTGCGCATTCGTATCTTGTCAAGGTGACAAGGGCTTTCCCACTCTCCTTTTGTCCCTACCCCTAGCTTATTCTCTCTCTCTCTCTTTTTTTTTTTTTTTGGACTTTTGAGGGCAGGTCTTTTATATGTGTGATTATTTTTTTCCCCATGAGTTTGATTTTCTCATGCAATCCGGAATTATGTCTTAAAAATCCCATATCAGATTCTTCATTACAAGTGTAGAAAAATAGCTTGGATTGTCTTATACTAAAAAATATTTTCTGATCTCAATATTTCCCTTACTATATTTGGTTGACTTTTTAATAGATTTCTTGAGAGACATTACAAATACAATCAGGGCATTTTTTTGAAGTTTTGTTACATAGTTTCTAATCTTACATCTTTCTTTTTGTACCTTGCTTATTTATGTTTATTTTCCCTCACTCCTCTATTTTCTTCTCTACCAGAGGTGATTGACTACATACAGATGGTAGCAATGATCACCCTTGCCTTGCTTTGTATCTGATCTGAAAACACACTCATTCACCCAGCATTAAGGATAAAGCAAGTATAAGATTTGCTAGATGGTCCTTATTTGATTGAGAATATTCTTGTTGCTGTCCTAAATTGTTAGGTGATTTTTAAACTTTATTTGAAATGAACATTGAATTTTAATAAAAATTTGTTAAAATATTGTAAAATTGTATTGAAATCTACACTTGCTAAAACTGTTATTTCACTTTTATTCTTGTTTTATCTATATGATAAGTGACATTGATATGTTAAATCTTTGATTCTAGGGTTGTTTTAAACTTTCAGTAAGGATTTTGACATTCCTGTAAGTGACTATGATGGATATGTAAGTTTACTCATTTTAAGAACCTTGTCAGTTTTTTAAATTAAGACTTCTTGACCTTGATCAAATGAGACAGGAACTATCCCTTCCTCCTCTACTTTTTACAAGATTTGCCTGTCATCGGTACTTTTTATTTCTTAATTTTTCTGTGAAAAATTCATCAAAAAGAAAGTTGCTTAATTATGAATTTAATTACTCTTTATTTATAACAAAGTGTCTCTGATTAGATAATTTATAAACAACATAAATGTATTGCTCACAGAACTGGGATACTGACATGTGCAAGTTCGAGGACTTGGCCTATTATATGCCCTGCTAGGACCCTCTGCTGCATAGATAGTGCACTTGGTGTTCTCAGGTGGGCAAAGTGCAATGTGATTCTGAAGATTTAAAAAAAAAATTTAGGCAGTAATCTTATTCATGAAGGTGGGACACTCACAACTTAATCACCTGAAAGGTCACACTTGCTAATACTATCACTTTGAGGCACAAGTTCCAGCATTAGACCTTCGAAAAGGACATGATCAAGAATGAAGTTTTTTTTTTTCTCATAACTTTCCATTACTTGGGTTTATTTTTGTTATTTTCTTATTTCCATAAATAACCTTATCTATTTTAAATTCCATCGATTTGTCAAATGGATTAGCATAAATGTAACTGATGAATCTACAAATTATGTGATGTTCATTTTACATGTGTTTCTAGCAACAATTTGTTGTTAGTCGAGATAGCAGTTTATCAACTATATTGATTTTTGTAAAAGAGCTAACATTTAGTTTTCTCAATTTTCTATAATGATATGTTTCTGTTTCATTGATTTCCAATGTTATTATTGTTTCCTCAGTATAGCTTCCAATTTAATTGATCTTTTTTAATTCATTAAAATTGAAACTTAGATCATTAATTTTTGAGTTTAGATCATTAATTTTTGGTTCTGTAATACAAACATTTGAAATGACATGCCTGTGAATATTGTTTTGAGTGGATTCCATTACTTTTATTATGTTTCATTTTCCTTCTGTTTAGCCTGATTTCTAGCTTTCTGTGCAGTTCTCTGGCCCAAGTTTCTTTACTAATATATTATTCTTTAGAATATATTTAGTAATAAACTCTTTAGTAATATTTGTTAACTTGCAAGGGGCTCCTTCAAAAAATTAAATTTATTTCTATTTAGTTATATTAGTTGTGGTCCCAGAATATGCCATGTGTGATATAAAATTTGTAAAATTTGTTGAGAACTGTTTATGCGGTCTTGCAATAATTCAGACTTTGTAGCACATGTGTGTAGTGTTCTTGTCTTGTGAAGTTAGCTCATGATGCTAGACTTAAATCTTAGGCACCCCTCAAGGGTCCACGTGGTAAGTGTTTGGTTCCAGGGGAAACTGTGGAACACGTAAGAGGTTAACCTAGCAGGAACTATTTAAATGATGGGGGGTAGATGCTTTAAGGAGACACAGAGAGCCAGCCCCTTCTGCTCCCTTTCCATTTCTTTTGATACCCTCTCCCTCCCAGATGTGCCTCCACAGGCCCGATGAACACAGACACTTTTCCAGAACTAAAACCTCTAAAACTAGGAGCAGAAATAAACCTTTTTTCTTTACAAGTTGATTATATTAGGTATTTCTTATGGTAAGGAAAATTCAACTAAAACAAAAAATTATATTTAAGTAATTTATAAACTTCATCTCTTTCTTCAACTTAAGAGGGAATATCATTGGGCTTAACTCATTATTACTGAATTGATTTTGCCTTTAATTTTGTCAATTTTGCTAAATGTATTAGGACTTCTGGTATTAGTTGCATATATATTTTGAATTGCTATATTTTCCTGGTGGTTTGAATCATTTGTCATTATGCAATATCCTTTAAACTTTCTCTTTTTCCATTTTTATTAGTATATGTGTGTGTGTGTTCCTTGGGCGGGTGGGTGTGATACACAATGGCCACGTAGAGCTTTCTTATTTTGTGCCCATATACAAGGCATCAACATCACAATCCCTTCCCCTTCCCCTTCTGGCTCCCTACCCCCCCCCCCCCCCCCCCCCCCCCCCCCCCCCCCCCCCCCCCCCCCCCCCCCCCCCCCCCCCCAATCCAGTCCCAACCCCTGTCACACCCATTTGGGTCTATAGAATGCCTGTATTCGGGTTTCTCATATTAGAGAAATCCTTCAACATTTCACCCTCTGAATCTGACTCACTTCACTAAGAATGATGGTCTCAAGTTGGGTCTTTTTATTAACAAAAGCCTCAAAGTTACCTGTAAATTATTTCATTTCCTGGAAAGAGTATTATTTAAAATCTGTGTCTTATACACATTCATTTGGTTTCTACTTTCTCAATGTAGTCATAACCTCTGCCTTTCGGGCAATGTTTATTTACATTTGAGTTAACTATTGCTAGAGTCGTGTGTATTATCTTGTTGTTTTCTAGTTGCCCTCTGTTCCGTTTTATATTTATTTATTATTTTTCATTTGTTAATTTTAGTGTTTCATTTGGCACCTTTTATAAGCTTTTAATTATGCTTATTAATTGATTTATTTTTGTTGCAGTATTTTCAGTAGGGGTTATAACATTTTTCTGTATGTGATATCTTCTACCTTGAAACAGTTAATCCCCTCACATAAGCAAATAAAATTTCAAAACAGTGTAATTCTATCTTTTCCTTTGTTGGGCTGTTTTTTCATTTGCCTGTATATAGACTGAAAACTCAACAATTTATTATTGTTATTGCTTCATTAAAGTTTGAATTGTCCCTTAATTATATTATGAATTTTTGTTTAGAAAATTTAAAAAAAACACATTCATGATTTAGTTTTTACGTTTATAGTATTTAGCATTTACTTTTTTGGTAATGAACAATGATTTGTGGTTTTTTGCTTTATGATTATGTACAGAAGAAAATATTCTAATTTTCTTTCAATTGCTAGTAATACTTTTAAAATATTTTTTAATCTTACGGAGGAATTTTATGTTTAAGGCAATCACACTTATTGCATTAGTGATACGTAAGTTTGCACACCTACACAATTATTTTGACAAATGTAAATATCTGAATCTTGTATTGAATTTTTCAGATGCTAGAACTTTGTGTTTATTAAAACTGTCAAGGAAGACATACTATTAAAAGACATAGCTTTAGATGACTCACAAAGGCTAATGGTTAAATTTTCTTAGCTCTTGCTCAGTTATTATGTCGTAAAATCTGGAACTACAAAAATAAACATATATTTGCAGTCATAATAACTGCCAGATCTGCCATGGTGTCTAATCGAGTATATAATTAACTAAAATAACAAGCTCCCACGTACATATTTGCAGCACGATATTTGCTAGGCGAAAGCTGTTAAAGTGCAAAGCCCCATGCTGTTGCAAATAGTATTAATATTAAATATCTTTTTGGTACTTTTAACCTCTATTAAGAAGCAAAAACACAACAAATACCAATTCTCTCATGAAATTAGTTCCCTGAGTTTCATGAGAAGGAAAAAAACGATTTTCTGTGTTCTTCTATTGAAAACATGGTCTCTTTATTTTCAATAAGTATTTTCTTTTTCATCTCAAAGAATACCAGATCATGAATACATGTAGTAGATCAGACCAATAGCATTTTGTGACAGATGGAGTCCCACCTGAGAAAGGCAAGAGACTATCTCACTGATTTTTAATGAAACAACCAGAAATGTAGAATTGTCCTCAGCCAAAATAAGTTAGTGGGTGCTGTGGATTAGAGAAGAAATAAAAAAAAAAATATTTCACTGAGACCTGGTTGAATGAGAAATACTTAACGTTTTTCTCATGGAAGCCTAAAGTAAAATGTGGATAGAGCCAAAAGTCAGAGAAATCTGATCTGAATACAAAGACCAAATTTACTTGCATATATAACATGGCAGTATTTAGTAAGCCATTAAAATATCACCAAATAAAAAAATTGTAGAGATGGAGTGCTACTTTTTCATGAAGACAGAGATTTGAGGCTTTTGTAGGTAAATTAATGCAATTTGAAACCATCATGCTAAGAGAAGTGAGTCAACAAATAGCAAAGTTCTTCTAATATAAATACAGACATTTTATGGAACCGATTTGATGTGATAGTGGGTGGACCAGAAAGGGGAACGGGAAGGGATTGGAATGTTGGCATATTGTATCTGTGCATAAAATGTTCAAGCTCAATGCAACCTTGTGTATCACATATTTGTATTAATGAAAACGAGGCAAACTGTAGGGAAAAGATTAAGAACTGAACACTACAGCAAAAAAAAAAAAAAAAGAAATGAAAAGAGAAATTCTAGCAGTAATGATCTTGAGGAAGAGAAAAAACAATTTCATCCCTTCGAAAGTAAACTTTACAATGAGGAGGTAGTGTACAACCCTGGCAGGTGCTGCGATTGGTTTAGAACAAATATTCAATATCTGGTTCATTAATATACTACTTATTTTTACCAACTTAATTAATATATTAATTGAATCTTTTTTTACTGTTGTAAAAGAAACACAAGTTAAGATTTTACCCTCTTCAATTTATAAAAGAATAATAAAAAGTTTTTGCTAAAAAGTTGTACAAAGTTTTGTCGGATCTGTAAATAGAGGTCATGTTGTTTAATGAATACGTTATGCCTTTCGATTATAACTTCCCATTTCACTTTCTAAAAAGCTGACAACCCAAGTGTTGTTTGATTCTAAGAATTTGATTTTATCATAAATCCCATGTAAGTGGAATTTTCAGTATTTGTCTCTGTGTACTGAGTCTATTTCACTTGATATAACAGCCTCGAAGTTCACCAACACTGTTGTATATTGCAGAATTTTCTTCCTTACGGCTTACTATACAAATGCATCGTCTGTAATGGGCCCTCTTTCATAAACATTCATGCATCTATGAACATGTATGTGTTTTTTCACATCGGCTGTTCTGACTGTTCTGAGCAGGGTTGCAATGAACGTGAGAGTATTCGTATCTTTCAAGATCTGTCTTGGAATGGTCTTAAGATCAAGAGAGGTGGGATTTCTGTACCTGTCGCGATTTCATTCCCCATTTAAAAAATAAACCTTACACTGTATTTTAATAGTGTTTTCCATGCGAACACCATTTTGGATTCCTATCAACAGCTGAAGGCCACTTGCCAAAAATTTTTCAAATAAGTTATCTTGATACATATGATGTGATATTTCATGGTGACTTAATTTTCATTTCTCTAATGACTGGCTTAATTCAGATGTGTAACAGATGTTCTATTCAGAAAGTCCTTGTTTGTGCCTACCTCTTCAAATATTTAATCTACCTTGTCTTCCGGTGAATTATTTTTTCTGTTTTAATATCTAGGTCTCTAATCCAGTTTTAGTTTGATTTTAGTACAGACTGAAGCGTGGGTCCAGATACATCCCTTTGCATGCTGATAGCCATCCTGGCTAGCATCATGTGTTAAAGAGGTTATCTCTTTTTCTCCTATACGCTTTTGGTACTTTTATCAAAAATCAAATGATGTAAAAGTGCCCAGGGTTGTTTCTGTTTCCTCAATTCTCTTTCATTGATTAGTTTGCCTGTTTTGTAGCAGGGCTGGCCTCAGCCTCATAGCCGTAATCCTTTCTCAGCTTCCCGATTGCTGGGATTACAGGTGTACACCTTCATGTGCAGTTTATGTAGTTTGAGGAATCAAACTCAGGTCCCTGCTCTTCCTAGGCCATATGGTTTTTATCACTGTTGCTTTGTAATCTAACTTGCTCTCTGGGATTCTAGTGACTCTCGCTTTGCTCCTATTCATCAGGATTGTTTTGGCTGCTTTGGGTCTCTATTCTTTTGTATATAAATTTTAGGATTTTTGTCTAGCTTTGTGAAGAGTGCCATTCATATTTTGATTGTTAATTACATTGAATCTACATATCACTTTTGGCAGTGTGGCCATTTTGAAAGCATTGTTTCTGCCTAGCCAGGACACGGCGTCTTTTGGTCTCCCACTGTTCCTTTCCATTTCTTTTGTAGAGTATTACAGGGTTCATGATAGAGGAGGTCTTTCATATCCTTGGTTAGTTTGATTCCTAGGTATTTAATGGTTTTCTGAAGCTACTGTGAATGGAAACATTTTTCTCATTTCTTTTTCAGCAATTTTATTGTTTGTCAGTGTAAAACAATGCTATTAAATTTTACAGATCATCATAAATAAAGATAGTTTGACTTCTTTGTTTTCTACACGAACCTCTTTTATTTCTTCTCTTGCTTTGTTGCTCTGGCTGAAATTTTGAGTACTATGTTGAACAAGTCGGGAGAGAGTCAATATCACTCTCTTGTTTCTGATTGAAGTGAAATACTTCTAATTCTTTTTTCCATTTTGTATGATGTTGGCAGTGAGTTTTCCAAAAGCGGCTTTTATCAGTATGAGATGAGATCATTTCATACCTATTTTCACCAGATTTTTTTGAAATCATGAATGGATGTTGGATATGTTGAAGGCCTTTTCTGCATTTGTTGAGATGTGATTGTGTTTGTTGCTTTTATGTAGTGTACTACAATTACAGACTTGTGGATGTTTAGCCATCGTTGCATCTCTGGGAGAAAGCCAATAGGATGCAGCGAAATGACCTTTTTAAATAATTTCCTGCATTTTATTTCCAGGTATCTTGAGGGTTATCTTTGTATCTATGTTCACTAAGAAAATTGGCCTGTGTTTCTGTGTTTGTTTTCTGTTAAGTCTTTGTCTAATTTTGGATTAGGATAATGCTAGTTTCCAGGAAGGAGTTTGCCAAATTTTCAATTTAAAAAAATTGCTAAGTATTGGCATTTGATCTTTCCTGAAGTTCTAATACAATCATGCAGTGAATAGATTGGATCATGTGCTTTATTTCACTGATAAGGTTTAAATTTTGCCTCCATTTCATTACTATTCAGGATTTTATATATTATTGATTCACTTTTAGTAATTAATTTGTGTCTAGGAAGTTATTCATTCTTTTAGGTTCTGTGATTTATTGGGAGATAAATTTTCACAACAGTTCTTTTTTTATAATCCTTTTGATTTCAGCTGTATCTTCTGTGAGTTTCCCTCTGTCACTTCTAGTTGTAGTGGTTTGGGTTTTTGCTTTACTTTTGTTTTAATTTTAAATAAAGGTTTAGCCAAACATACGAGTTTGAAGAAGTAAGACTTTAATTCATTCAACTACAGGCTTATTTTTGCCTCAATTTCATAAATACCTGTACTGATCTTTTCAGTTTTATTCCTTCTATTGCTTTTAGATTGGGACCTTTCTGGTTCTGGTAGGACCTCAAGGTGCATGGGAATATTTCTTTGGTGTCATTCTACTTTGTAATGTTCACACTCATGGTAATGATCTTCCCCCTTCACACTGTGTTCATGGTATCCCATAGGCTCTGGTACAATGAGCTTCCATCGCTATTTAATTCTGGGAATGGTTTATTTTATTCTCTTTTGTGATCCATTGATTATTCAATAGTACAATTCTCATATATTTGCATAGTTACCTCTGTTTCTTTTCTCATTGCTTTCTAATTTTATCCGACTATGATCTGATACTATTATGGAGATTATTCTTTATATTTATTAAGCTTGCCTGATGGCCTAAGGTGAGATCTGTTTGGGTAAATGTTTCTTGTGCTTCTGAAAAAATGCTGAAGTTGTATGAAATTCTGTAGATCTTATTTAAGTCAATTTTATTTATTTATTTTGTGGTGTGATTTAACTATGATATTTCTTGTTTGATTTCTGTGTGATGGACTTATTGCTGACAGAAGAGTATTAAAGCATGTTATGATATTTCTAGGGTGTGTCTGTCCTTTATGGACTTTCTGTTCTATAAAGTTCGGTGTAGCGACATTGAGTGCACATACATTTACCTTTGTGATCTCTTCCTGTTGAATTGTTTCTTTTACTAGTATATAATAGTTATCTTTGTCTCTTCAAAACAGTATGGTCTTAAATTCTGCTGTGTCTGAAAAGAGTGTAGTTACTATTCCTGCTTGCTTTCCAGTTCCAGTCGCTTGGCATATTTTTCAAATATCATTTTTCTTTCACACTGTATTTTGTAGAGATTAAGATCTATCTTTTGTAGGAAGCACATAGTTGAATTTTTTTATCCAATCTGCTAGATTTTGGGCCCTTTTGTGCACTCTAAGCCTCTGTAAATGCCACCTACTTTTGGAGCCTTTGGGTTTCCAGGTGTCCCACTTGCTCCTGTCCCACTTTCCCTATACCCAGGGACGTGGAAAGTGAGTAAGTCAACGTCTCTGGTCTGATAGGTGTATGTGGAAAACGAAGAGATCACCGAATTCTTTGCTAGAAGTTGGCAGTGAGAGAGGCCAGGTAGTCTGCTGGACGTAATCAGAATGCTTTCAAACCCAGCTCCCCCAGAAAACCACAAGTGATCAGCCTGGATTTTTCTCCACCATGGACAGGGCCACCATGTTTTTCACAGTCTCAGCTTGCCACCGCCCAAACTACTCAGAGGGCCTATGGCTGGACCGCTCCTTTTCCACACATCCTGCACAGTCTTTGCATCAGGGTGATCCCAGAAATGTGGCTGGGATGTGACTTCTGATTCCCCAAGCAGCTCAGTCTCACAAAGCCCCTTCTCAAAATGGCTACCGGTCACGTCACTCCCTTATGTAAATGTACCATGATGGATTCCTTCTCAAATGCTAGGCTGTCAAGTCAAAGGAATCATCTTTAGACTGAAACCCCATGCAGTTTACAGTTCCTATGGGCTTCTCCTGGGACATAGCCCTGTGTCTCCTGTTTATCTGCTTTCTGCCTGGACTGACCTTGGCCCTGGGATGCTAGGGTTTGCCTTCCAGACGGTTTCCATCTTCTTTCCGTGTTATCTTCATGTGCTGTCGTTTGATCAAGGTTTCTAATTTTCCGGCCAACCTCTTCTTGGTTCCCAGAGTTCTCCACTTTCTCTTTGCTAAGTTGTACATAGTTTCGTTGTTTTTCCTCACACTTTCTTTGCCCATAGGCAAGTAGATCACTAGAGAAGAACATTCTCAGATGACTTTTCCTCCACCACCACCACCACCACAGCAATTTTAATTTTAATATATAATGCTCTGTATTTCTCCCTGCCTTTTTAAGATACTTTTGGTTTGCTGTAGAATTAACTTACTTAATAGGATTTATTTTTGTAACTACTTCTACATTGAAGAGAACAATTTACAAAGATATTTAATAGTTAATCTGAACACTTGGAAGAGTGTCTGATGTATAGCACCCATGTGGTATATTCTGTTGAATAAATTTGTAAACTAAAAACTGTTTGGTGAAATCTTCCAGAAAACCCTACACCAAAATTTGAGTTGAGGGTTAGGTATAATCTTTCAGTAATAGAATTTGAAACAAAATTACAGCAGCCATAAGAACAAGACTCAACTGTCTACTTCACTAAAATGCAATCATGCATACACTATCCAGTCAAAATCGTCAGTTGCATTGTAACAATCTTGTGTTATCCACAATATATTTTTTATGTCTTGTGGTGAATCTTGTTAATTGAAAGCTAACCTGATTATTGTTTTCTTGTACCATCTATTACAATATAGCAAATTTACCATTTCAGACAAGATTTCTATGTTATTTAAATACAGAAAAGTCAATCCATCATTATAATGAATTTGCTGGCTGTGATATTTGAAATTCACTGACTTTATAGTCTTTGAATGGCTTTTACAGAAACTTCCTTCCCTTTCTTCAGCCATTTGAAGAACTATTCATCTTTAAGATGACCTGTCAAGCAAGCCAAAGCTGTATGTTTCTATTTAAGGTTACTATAAAAGGCAACTCTAGTTAAACATTTAAACATAGCACTTGATAAGCAAATAAGGATCACGTGGAAGGCATGCTATTATTGGCCAGAAGTGTCCTTTTGTGGCAGTGCTGACCATGTAGCCATTGACTCTGGAATTAAAATAATCATCATTCTTAATTACGACATAATGAAGATAATAAAAACAAAATCATGCAAAGAAAAAAACTGTGTCATATCAAATGTGACACCTAATTTTGGTAACATTATTATTGCTCGGGCATAAACACTTTAAAACAACTTTATTTTTGCATTAGCATTATTTTATCATGAGCTCATGTAAAATAAGGCAAATGCATTTATAATTTCAGTTACTTAGATTAATGTACTTACAATACACCTTTAATTGTTTAACTCTTAATGGTTATAAAATTTAGTAGAAAATTAAAATATGTCAATCATAAAAGAGTTTTGTACAAGAGTACTATTGGCAGCAAGGAAAACATTTCCTACCTATCTATGTGACCCATCCTTATTGCTTCCTTAGTACTAATGACGGCATCTCTACATGGCATTCCTCACCCTTTGGCTGGATAGGACGCTTACCATGATGAGTCAGTGATGTGGAGAGATATCAGGTTGTTTACTAGGACTTATTTAATAGCGAAGGATTTAAAAGTAAAGTCTTCAAAAGATAATCTGTATGTTTTTCTTAACAACTAGATATATCAGTGGCTGGGTATAACCGGTAATTCCTCTATAAAATTGATACACAGATAAGAAACAGATTACTCAGAGTATATATAGAAAATTATTTAAGTAGAATAAACTTACCTATCTTTACTAATAGGAACTATATATTTTTACAAATGTGATTTTATTCATATATAAATAAAAGCATATCTTAGGAACTGAAAGGATGAAGTAAGGCATTAAAATAAAGTCATAATACGAATGTGTTCTTTGACCAGTAATTATTTAGTAAATTGTTCATGTGCTTACTTCTAAACTTTTCTGAATTACCCAGTTTTGTATTTATCAGCCATCTTCTTTTTCAAGGGCCTTATTATGACACGTGCTAATTGATATGTTTGCTGCTTGATGTGTGGACAGCTCCGATCAGCATTTTTAAAATATTCTGAAATTATTTTTTCTTAAACAAAAGTGAGATTTTTAAAAATAGTTTTAGTGGGTTTACAGCTTTGCTATAAGCTCATACAAAATAGGATTTATAATTAAAGTGCTGACACAATGAATACTATAAAAGCACGCACAGCCTTGCTCTATAAATGCGTGTGATTGCTTTGGCGTCCTCTGCCGAGTTCTTGCCTCAGCATTGCTACAAAAGGACACTTGTGGCCAATAATAGCACGTCTCCCATGTGATTTTTATCTGCTTATCAAATGCTATTTTTCTGTTACACATTGCTGAAACTTTCCCCATAGTACTTAGGATGGCGTCCACTTTTCCATTCTGGAAAAATCACTTGTAATGAACAATTGCAATTAAGCTGAACTTCAATATGTCCAACTTTTCAATAAAGGTGTAAATTAGATTTGACAGCGATTGACTTTGACATGTGCTGTCACACTCTATCAAACTGAAAACATTTTGCAGCACTTGTGATCCACTTGGCGTTGGGATATAAAATTTACCATTACATTTTCAGAAAAGCCAAGAATTGCTTGAAAGAAAGAAAGGAGTTAAAGTTTCTTCCACTGAACTATGCTGCACTCTTCCTGTAATCTGGAAGGAATATCAAAGCCGTGGGCATAGGTGGCCGTTAGGCAGCGATGTGGCTCTAATGAGAGGTGAGAAGCAAAAAGCTGGACAGCCCTTGAACTGGCAGAGCATTGCCTTATTTAATAAAATCATACAATTTTACATCCGAAAATATCAACGATACACAGCTTGCCCGCTTATTCACTTAGTTCAATTCAATCTTAGGTTGGCAGTTTTTATTCATTGGCTAATTTTAAGGGCCTGTGATGTGTACGCAATGTTAGTGAATGCATTGCAGTTCTAGATCTGTTTTCTCTCTTTCTCTTTTTCTTGCTTTTCCACTTCTTTAGATTGTATTATTGTCAGAAGCACCAATTTCCCTGCGAACCATGTATGAAGACACTATATATGTATACAAATGGGGCAGCCATATACATTTGTGTCAATATGTACAGACCAGATTGGCAATGCCAGCATCACCATTACACTTCCTAAAGATTGATATTTATACCAAGAAAAAAAAAACCTAGATAATTATCTTTTAATGAGCCGGGTAGAGGAAGGGGGGAATAAAGAACTTAAGGAAGGATAGGTGGTCTTGGAGTTGTACTTGTTGGTCTTGGAGTTGCACTTGGAAGAGTTACAGCATTATTGCTAGTCCCTCATCTCTGAGTAAGGCCTTCTAAAGTTGATATTTACAGGACTCCCAGCAAAACATGGGGCTATCACCTACTTATGCTAATATAAAGCCACCAACCCAGTCCCCTGTCAGGGGCCTATATTCCCATTTGGAACTATGAACCAATATTCCTGTATTCCCATTTTGAACTATGAATGAAGCGGCAGATTGAAAGGTATTTGACAAAAGAAAATAGTTAATTTAGCACACAGAAAAACTGATCTAGAGAAAGTTGAGTTCCTATAGGAAAGAGTAGAGTTTTAAACACACATGCTCAAAGCACACTCACATGTATACAGAGAAACACAGATATCTTCTTGAATTCTCTAACATTTCATATGATAATGGACCTGTATGTGTACGTGTATGCAAAAATATACAAAATATACAAAATATATACATTGTATAATATATATTTTAAGATACTAACAGAGCAGTAATGAAAGGACCAACAAGAATTATCTTTGCTCTTTTTCTTTTTTAGCATGAATATACCATGAGTGGGCCCGGATTTTTTTTTTTTTCCTGCCTTTGTTGACTTCTCACATCTGAGTACGAACCAGGTCTGCCTTTGCTTAGCTCCTGAGAACTAGGCATGTTCCAGAGGGTGTGGCCTTGAACAATTGTTGATTTCTCAATATTAATTGTTAAAGCTGAGCTACATCTAAACAAATGTTGATAACCACTTAAAATTTGCGTTATACAAAGATTGTTACCATATGCTTATAATTTATGTAAAATGTTAAACCTTTCAGCAAATTAACATCAGTAGATCCCTTAATTCTCCTTTGGGTATAAAGAGGAAGTCTTAGACCACTGCTCAGCAGAACAATGTTAACTCACTGCCAGTTTGTAAATACAGGTATTTAGAACACAGCATAAGCATTCATTTATGTCTTGTGTGCTACTGCTTTTGAGCTACAGTGTTAAAGTTCAATAGTTGAAACATAAGCAGTGTAGTTACTGCATTACTTCTGAAAAAAATTTAGTCATTTGGAAAAAAAAATTAGCTATTTGGTATCCCTTTCCAGTAGTTTCCAAGTCTAGAAGACATTGGAAATGGACAGATACAAGAGTGGCAAGCTATTATCTAAAGGATACTGGAAACTGGACAAATTCACGTTATCTGCAGAAACTGCCTTCCTGCTTTATATGCTAACTACACTACTCCTGGAATGCCAGCCATACATACAATAGGGAAAAAAAACTAGTGATGTCACTGCCATGGCATTTACTCTATAAAAGTTCCTCTATCGTAGTACAGTGTGCAACAGAGCACTCTAGAGTGCTGTGAACCGGCCAATGTCATGGGACCACCCAGATGGGTAACTGCAGTCTTTTCCGTGGAGCCTGAGGCCATTAGACTCTAATCTTGTCTGCTAGCAAGTCTTAATCCTAACCTTCTCTGTTGAGACTTCAATAAATCTCTCACAGGCCATCTGTGTTTCTTTCAGTCTCTTAGCAATCTCTTCCAACCACCCTAGCCAAGCTGGACTATACTAGAAAGATCTATAACTATAATCTGGCTTTCTATAGACGTTCCCAACCCTTGGTCTAGATCCATGATTCTGAAAGTGTAGTTCCCAGATAGGTAATATCAGCATCACTTTTAGACTTCCTAAAGATAAAAAGGGTTGGAGCCACCCAGAACTCATGTCAGATATTAGGGTTTTGGCCGAGCAGTAAAAACTTAACGGGCCTTCCAGATGATTCTTGTTGACATGTGAATTTAAGAATCACTACTGAAAGAGTCAATGTAGTGGCTTATAGGATAAGTCTATCTCTCTCCTGGTGTGTATGAATGACTTCAAGCTAAGAATACAATATAAGAATGATTCTTACATTATTTTATTAGTTGAAAAATAAGAAGGGCAGTTTCTCATGTCCTTTCGCAACTGTACATAATGGAAATTTTAATGTGCTGAATACTGCTTTATCAGATGATACCCATGTTTGTTTTCTTACACATTGTCTATGGCTGTTTTCACATTACAATGAGGTAGTTATGTGAAAGAACATATTGATAGCTCTTTTAGTTACTTTTTCATTGCCATGACTCAATAAACAACATCCACAATTTTAGGGAGTAAATATTTGTTTTAGCTGACAGTTTTAGAAAGCCCCAGTCTATTCATGGGTGAGCGACTTGAAAAATGGCACAATCGTACGGCCTGGTTGCAGCTGGAGCCAGAGCTCCGAGACAGAGATCCTCACAGCACGGCGGAATGGAAAACGTCTTGGGCTGAAGTTCCCCGGTCAGGAAGGGTTCAGAGGGATTCAAACCAAACCCAGGAAATGTGGAGGACAGATGAGAAGAGGCCCCAGCCACCCTCGATGCTGGGGCAGCGATGGGATGGGCGGGCGGGTGGGGCTGACGGAGCCACTGAGGTGCGAGCTCAGCAGCATCAGACAGGAGCCCTTCCCCTAGTGGATGGACCTGGTCCTCTGTCCTGCCTTCCTTCCATTGTTCCCATTTATCCATGACCCAGAATGCCAGTGTCTCACTGGTTTGCGGAAGGAAACTGGGTTTCTGTTCTTTGGCTCATGGAAAGGCAATAGTCCCACTTCCCATGTGAGGACCAATATTGCAATGGGGTGCCTTGTACGATCCCACAGTCCACTGAGGACAGCATGTCACTGAGCACCGAGTTGATGCATGTCCACTGTCACAGCCTCCAAGATCAGGGGCTTCTACCAGGAGTGGGACCCCAGTGCCGAGAGGAATGTTTTTGGAAAGTCTGGGCCTGTATTGGTTAGGATTCTAAGAGAGGCAGAGTTAATAGAATTTATAGAGATAAAGGGAATTTATTTGGAAGGCTTACAAGATTGAAGAGAGAGATAGCCCACATCAGCTTATGCCTGCCTGAGGGCTAGAGGGTCCAGTAAGCCGCTTGGGCTCCTGCCAGAAGGACACCCGTGGGAGCCTGCAGTGAAGAGCTGTCCAAGAAAACAAGGCCAAGACCCGTAACTGATCCAAATCTACTTTGGAGATCTCTGAAAGGAAGACCTAAGTAAGCCAGAAGCAAGTGCATCTCTCCAGCTCGAGTTGAGGTCAGAGTTGTTTTAGAAAGAGGTATCTTCTTCCCTCCTTTTCTGAGTTCAAGCTGCCATTTAAATGTCCCTCCCCCACTTCCTGTCCCTTAAGTAAATGACACCCGACTGAAAGCTATTTCCTGGACATTCTCCAGTTGCACCAAACTGACCCAATTTCTCCAACAGCTGTAACTTTATATCTAATTATACCTACTCATAGATTAAAGCATTACTAGTGTAAAGCCTTATAGTGTCACTGTATTTTAGAAAAATATAAGACTTTAAAAATGACTGTCATTTATGGAAATGCGCACCTGCTCTAGGAAACAAGTCATCAGTATGAATTGTATCTTAGACCTACATCCTGGGACTGTTGAGCTGTCAGAAATCATGACTCCACCTGTATTAGGGCTTCAGGCTCCTGAGAAAGTAATAGGTGGAGAAAAATAATGAGCAGACAAATTGCAAATAAACAATAACATAAAAGGAAGAAAAATAGCAATATGGGTCAGAATTACAAACTGTCATTTTTAATATGTAGGGAAAGTGGTGGCGTGAGTAAAATGTTGATCTTCTCCCTGGATCGAATCTTTGTTGTTCGTTTCACAAAGAGACCAGTAGAACATGCCTGAAGCCTGCTTGAAAGATGACACTTGAAGAATTAGTACTATTTAAAGGACATGGATTTTAAAAAGATAAAACGAAGAGAAGCTAGAAACTAATGAACTCATAATGTAAATTTCTAGTATTCCACTAGCTCCCAACTAACAAAACCTTCCTGATAATAATTCAGAGCCTTCGAATTTAAATTCTTGAGAATTTCACATGCATGCCTTGCTCATCTCGCACTTGCGTGTAATGGTTGCCACGGGTGACCCAGGAATGAAACCAATCATGGCACTGTAATTTGAAACTAAAACAGCTGGCAAAAATCTTTCCTCTCAGAGAGCTTTGTCGCGGAAGTAAATGAAAAGGTCGGGAGACTTTTCATTTGCCTCTGTGATAACATGAACTACTTGAACTCAGGGACGTATTAATGTTCCCTCGGAGCTTTCTATAATGTGACTGGAGCACCATTCCAGGATATCACAGCGGAGGTGATAGAAAAAGACAGATGATACAATGAAACGTTTGGTTCTAACACAAAATAATCAAGCATTTTTATATTTCCACTTTACATTATAACAGGAAGCCTGATTAGATTCTATGGTTTTACCTAAAAATAAACCTGGCTCACAGGGAAGATTTCTGTCTATATTCACTGATTCTTATTATAAAATAATTTCTTTTAAAGGCATAGGCGTATCTTCACAGGATCTTCCTTTCTCATATTAAAAGTCAATAAGCTCTGGAAAGGAGTTATCATGTGTCATTTCACATGATTCAAATAGAATGGTAATAACTTTCTTTCTAAGAGAGTAAACCTGTATTGGAGGATCTGAATATAACCTTTTGGCAACAACAAAAATAACTAGTGAGGTCATCTTACTATTTAAAAATAAAATATTATGAAGCTTTGTACATCAGGAACACTGAGTCTAACTGGGCACTTGTCAGAGTACAAAGTGGAACCTAAAAACCCATAGGAAAGACTAAATGGTAATTTAAAGCTCTACTTGCACGTGGTCAGTATATCAAGGGCCTTGATTGATCATGTATTTTGGTTAACTAAAAGAAAATACGAATCTCTGTTTATGATGAGGTTATATTCTGTTAATTTTTCTTGAAGATAGGATAAATCTTTTATTTTTCTTCTGGGGATTGAACCCTGGACCTTTATAGTAAGCCTCATTCTCAGGCGTTTGTTGTTGTTTATTTTGAAACAGTGTCTTGCTAAGTTTCTAAATCAGTCAGGTTGGCTCAAATTTGTAATCTTCCTGCCTCAGCCTCCCAGAGTGCTTAGGGTCCTCTTTCCTCAGCCTCCCTGAGAGCTGGAATTACTGTCTGCGCCGTTATGCTTTGGTTAAAAAAAAATGTTGGATGCACCAAACATCCTGTCCAGTAACAACACACTGTTGGGTACCCACTGTTTTTTCTCCTGGTTATGAGGCTGATATCTATCACTCAGTGCCACTGCATATCCTGAGATAGTACGTACAGTGTGCACTATCCCAGGAAAAGATCAAGATTCAAAGCTTGTGATGCAATTTCTACTGAATTCATACAGTTTTTGCGTCATTACAAAGTTGGAATATTCTGACTGGAAGTGTCATAAGTCAGGGACCATCTGTAGACAACAAAATGATATTGTTGCTTTAAAATTATTTTAACAGATTTGCAAAAACAAGATCGACACACTGAACACTAGGTCAATTTCAGGTATGAGGGATTTATATGAAAATTCGCACAGGTACTAGATCAAAATATGAATGAGCCCTTTGAAAACCATGAAATAACAAAGACTAATCTTAGCACAGAATTTGGTAGACATAGAAATACAAATTGGTAAATTCAAATAAGTAAAGCAATGTTTATCAAGTGAACAATACACTGTAATGAAACCCAAATGAGCAATACACCATAATTAAAGTCCGAAAACTGATAGATTCTAAAATCATGCGCAATGGATGCAGCAAAGAAATCACATCTCCTATATAAAGGGTCCTAGAAATTTATAAGCAGAGCTAATCAAGTGAATAGTTAAAAAATGGACTTAAAGGCAAATGAAAATACAAATAGTATAAAGGTCAATCCACAGAAAAATCTCAAAGAAGACACAATGCTCATTCTATCATGGTAATAAAGACGCAAATTTCTATTCTCTTTCCCACAAAATAGAAAAATTCAAAGTCTGATATCCTACTGTGATGGTAAACAAAACAGTTACTCTCATCTAGCTCGTAGTGCTGTAAATTTATAAAATAATCTAAGTAAACGATTGCCAGTCAGAACGATTTTTCCCTCCTAGGGAACATTTGGCAATAGCTGGTGATGTTTTGGTGGTCATAACTGGAAAGGGTGCTGCTCCTGGCACTCAGTGGCTGTGGGCCAGAGGTCCTGCTCAACGCCACGTGTTGCATAGCACAGCCTGATGTAACTGTGCGATGTAACATTATACAGGAGAAGCACCAATTTTAGAGGAAAATTTAGGAGTCCTTTACCAGCCATGACTGAGAACGGACTCATGCCAGAAAAAACTGTCCATGCCAAAGCAAGGAAGGGGATCAGGCGAAGCTTTTACAGGGAAAAATGGCAGGGATAAGAAGGATAACAGGAATAAAAGGGAAGGGGGTGAAGAATAATTAAAAGCAGATGTACAAAAAAATAGGCCGACGATGGGAAGACTCTAGCAGTGATGTGAATTTCAGTTGGTGCCTTGTACCTGATTCCGGGGTATTTCCAATAGCGAGCTGGGGGTGGGGCATGGGCAAAGGCTGAGTCACAGGGTCCCTGAGGCCGCTATGCAGGAAAAATGACAGAGAAGAAGGACACGGGGGCAAATGGCGGAGATGTCTTCACTTCAGCCTTCCACAGCAAGGAGCTAACTAGCCCAAGGTGTAATAGAGATGCCATCGAGAAAGTTGGCTTTAGATTATAGTTTTCTAATAACAATTGCTTATTAAATAGCTTACATACTACAGCCGTCACACCCAGGATTTACTAGCTGGTTGTCAATAGATGCTAGGAACAAAGGTACCCGGATGAATCGCAGGAAGACATAGCAAAAGTATAACGGTGAGCAACAATGATGTTCATCAACGGTTATCCAGTAAACTACTGAGCATCTACAGGTAGCTGTGAAATGCATACGGATGTTTTGTATGTTTCACTGCATTCTAGTCTGTGGTCTATACTTTGCTACTCTTGCCATAGTTAAAGGGGAAAACAAGCACATAGATTTACACACTTTAATCGAGAGTGACTGATTTCAATTCTTCTAAGAATTCAGAACTGCAAACCAGTATCAGGTCTTAATGGAATGGCAATGATCAATTATTTTCTGGAAGGTGTCTCTTCAAGGTAGACTGCGAAAGGCAAGTATTCATGAAACTTCTGGATTACATGGAACAAAAATTTGAAAAATGCATAACAAAGGAACATAAATACTTTTGACTGTGTTTTTGACCTAAGAAATTTAAATTTATATATATATTTTGTTGATACTGTTAGTACAGTCCGGTGGTCTTTCCACTCATTTTCATTGGGAAAATGATTTCAGTTAAGAAGGGAAACTTAAGGCAGCATCCTGAATAATCCAAAACATGCAAATAGAGGGAGTGAGAGAGGCCAACTGTGAATACTTCGATAACAGGAATAGAATTTTAGACCACCGGATCTGCGTAAATTAGCAATTAAAGCAAACAGGCAAATCTTATAATAGTAATTATTTTTAACATCAACTACAATTAGCAAGAAAATAACAGAGCGGTTTTCCTCTCAGTTACTACTTCCAGGATACACTGCATAGCAGCCTTTTCCCCAAGGCTTAATAAGCAATATGATGATAAATGGCCCCTACTAATGTTTTCTAGGCATCCGAGATCAGAAGATAGAGTTCTTGTTAATAATTGTGTATTAGATGGAAGAAATCGGAACACACAGAGAATGACGAAACAGCTACTATTGGTTTTGAAAGATGAAGTTTAAGCTGCCTTGTTTTCTTTTTTAACTTGGGCTCCCTTATCATCAGGAATGTAAGAGTTAATTTCCTTTCCCTTGTTCCTACATTTCCAGTTATCTAGTGCAGCAAAGGGACTATTACAATTAAGAAATTCTTTCTGGTGATAACATCTATTTACTGTAATAATTAAAATTTGAGGAAACAATATTAAGATGATGACACATGCTAATTGTTCTGCTTATAAGTGATAGTGTATTGAAAAGAACTTCATTCTTCACGTTATTTAGATATCTACTAATTATTTTGATTGAGAATAACGATGTCTTGGCAATTGTACATGATCTTATGATTAGACTAGCTATATGTTAAGTTTTTATATGTTTTATGTTTTTATTATTTTTCAGATGTGATACACAATGATTATGTTGAACTTGAGGATTTTGTCCACATTTGTATCATATCAACTTGGCGTCTTCTCCTCTCCCCTAGTTTCACTCTCTATGTCCCTCCCTCGCCCCCAACCTGGCTCCTAACATGTTGCCCATGAAACTCTATTCTTTATTTATACTATGGGTTTTTCATATTAGAGAAATGATGAAATATTTAACCTTCTAAGTCTGACTCATTTCACTGAGCACGCTGGCCTCTAGTTACATTAGCTTACCTACAGATGACTGTAATACACCTGTCTTTATGGCAAAGTAGAATTCCACTACGCATACATAAATATTCCACGTGTAATGTATTTTTGTATCCAATGGTCTGTTGATAAATATTCTGGCATCTTCCTGGATTTAACTGTTAGTAGTTTACTGTTATAAACATGGATAAGTATGTTTCTGTTATGTGGTGCTTCTAATTCTTTTGGAAAGGTATCCAGAAAAGATATCACTGTGTCAAGTGGAATATTTATTTTCAAGTTTTTGAGGAGTCTCCATACTGCTTTCTATAATAGTTCTAACAGTTTACAGTACCACCAGCAATATAAAAGGGCTCATTTCCCCCGCCACATTCACCAGCATTTATTGCTTTTTGAGGTCTTGATAGAAGCCATTCTCCCTGGGATAAATGGTATCTCAGTGTTGTTCTGATTTGCATTTCTTTAATGGATAAGGATGCTGAACTTTTTAATGTATTTACTGGCCATTTGCACTTCTTCAGAAACTGTCTATTCATTTTAATTGCCCACTTTTTCTTTGGGTCTTTTTTAGGGATCTATTTTTGTTCCGTTCTTTGTATATTCTAGTTATTAGCCCCTTCTCTGAAGTATCGTAGGTAAAAATTTGCTCTGATTTTGTCAGTTCTCTCTTCAGTCTGTTGATTGTTCCTTTTGGTGTGCAGAAGCTTTCTAATTTTATACAGTGGATGAAATCAGGATCCCAAACAAAGCAACAGTAGTGATATAAATCGTATGATATTGGCACAAAATTAGATTAGTCAACTAATAGAGCTAATAAAACAGAGCTGAGTATGCAGAGACGACCTTAAGTACGACAGTCTTTTGATCTTTGACAAAGTCATCAGATTTCTGCCAAACATACAGTGGAGAAAGAATAGCCTTTTCAACAAATCATTCTGGAAACTGGTTCTGCGAACTGGTTATCCAAACACGGAAGAATAAATCTAGACCCACACCCATTGCCATATGCAAAAATCAATTAAAATGGAACAAAAATTTAGATATTAAAATAGAAACACCGGCTATCCTGAAGGACAAAATAGGTAAAACTCTTGAAGATATTGAAGATGTAGGTGTGAGCAAAGACATTCTCGATAGGATATTTGATGTAAAAGAGATATGCCCCAGAATTCACAAACAGGATAATAGAAAAATTGGCATGTTTTTAGAGGGAAATATTTGGCTCCTAATAGAGCATACTAATTATACAGTCTTTAAAAACACCACCACTGATACCCCTTAAATACACTAATCTGTGACTATGGTCTGCTGTTTCTTTTGTTTGATAGCTGAAAATAGCTTAAGGTTCAGAACAAACTCTTATTTCTTTGGTACTCCCTATAATTAATACAGCCTAGATGCTGTCATGCCAGATATTGTTGCCACTCATAAGTATCAGCAGAACGACTACCTGTGAAACCAGGGAGAACAAGATTACACCTTCAAAGTGCACAGCCCGCAGCACAAGCTAAGCACCGCTCAAAGCAAGAAATCTCTATCACGCTTTTCCAGAACAACACTCAGAGTTACTTCTGAATCATCATATTAGTAGAAATAGGGAAGAGGCTAAAATATTTACAAAAAAGAGGATTTTCTTCCCAGCCAGAACTATGCTACAACTCACTCAGTGGTAGATGTGGTATTTCCTCTCTCACTGATAGCAAAGCTTTCCTACAGCCAGAATCTTCCTCACTGGAAGGCTTTCTCCGTCGCTTAGGCATGCTGCCCACGCCAGAGGAGTCTTTTTAAACATTGCTCAACGGCTTTTGTTCCCTCTGTGAAGTCTCTAGACCAACACCATGGAGCTGACATTTAACTAACAAATCTTCACTGAGATGAATGATTTGAGTCAAGTGGCATAAAATGACTTTGAAGTGTACAGAAATTGAATCCAAGAATCAAACACTGCTGAACAGTAGCCTTCTGGACTTGCTTTCATCCATGTCAAAAGTTCAACTTTTCTTTTACTGGGGGACTTGAGACTAGAGCTCTGCATGGTAACTCCTGTAGTCTTAATTATTCTTTGAGTCCTAATTTAAAGTTTTCAAGAGCCAGAAAGCTTGGTAACATTTGTTGCCTTACACGTTAGGAGAACAAGTGCACATGGGAACCGTATACATTCTAAGAACCCTACTGTACAAAATCCTCAGACTCAGAATGTTTCAGTCCCCTAGTGATGATAGCATTAAAAGGACAAAAGACTTGAGGAACGCTAGCTCTCTTATTGTTTTATTTTATTTAAATTACTTGTTTTTCATTTAAAAATACTTAGATTCAATATAGCTAAGAAATAACAGACTTAATCTCAATTAACTATCGCCCAGTACTATTGCCTATGGGTGAAATTCTATTTGACTCTATTGCATGACAATGACATTGATATAACCCACTGACCGTATTCAAGTCACATTAACTTTCCCTACATTCTGTTCTCCAGCTGCTACTACAGTCAACAAATAAGCAACTCAGTTTCCACGGGAATCTTTCCCACTGTCCCTTAATAGTGTCTATTGCCTTCCATCCACTTAGGACTTAATTTATGGTGATTGCTAGTTATTATTTTATCTACACTATTGTGTCATTTCAAAAATGTTATATAATAGAATCATGTGGTGTAAAACCTTTGAAGATTGGCTTTTCTTTTCTTTTTTCTTTTCTCTTTCTTTCTTTCTTTCTTTCTTTCTTTCTTTCTTTCTTTCTTTTTTCTTTCTTTTTTTTGAGCGTGAGACCCAGCTATTATGTGGGGCTGGGGGATCAAATCCGGGCTTTGTGCTTTCTAGGCAAGGTCTCTGATCACTGAGGTAGGCCCAAAGGCCTTGGAGATTGGCTTTTATCAAATAGGAAATTTCACTTAATAGCCATTCACTGAATGCACCTCAGTCAGTTGAACAATTTACCTGTTGAAAGATATTTGGATGATTTCCAGTTTGAGTTCTACAAATAGAGTTGTTATGAACATTCATGTACAGGTTGGTATGCAAACAACAGTTTCAATTTGTTTGAGGGAAATTCCTAAGAGTACAGTTGATGGACCATATGCTAATTATATATTTAGTTTTATAAGAATTTGTCAAACTACTTTCTAGAGTTGTTTTATTTTATAGTTCTACTAGCAATGTGTAAGTGATTCATTTTTTTCTACATCTTTTCTAGAACTTGTGTGTGTCATTAAAAAAATCTAATAGGTGTCATTTTCCCAATGGCTCTTGTTTGTTTATCACTTGTTTTATTTTTTTTTTATGCACTGCTCATTCATGTGTTTTTTTGTTTTCTAGTTAGAGTACCTGTTTTCACTGTTCAAGATGAGAATTCTAAGTCCTGATTTTAGACACTAGGCCTTTACTGCTCTCAAAGTCTAAAATGTTTCCTTCTAAACTAGTTTCTCTTCATCCTCTGCATGGAAACATTTTTTCAATAGTTTCATTAAGACAAAGTTTTTAATTTTAATAAAATGCAATGTGTTATTTTTTTATTTTTTGGACTGTGTTTTTGTTGTTGATTCTGACCATTCTATTCCTGGTCTCCTGATTAATAAAGACCTCTCTCTTTCTCACTCCCTCTCCTACGTGGTTGGTGAGTTTCCTGGTCATAGCTTTGTCTAACGTAGGCCAACTCCTTTTAGGCCTCTTTAATGTATACCAACTTTAATGTCAACAAAATGCTCACAAAAGGAAAAGAAAACCTTAGGTTATGTTTGTTTCAGGTGCTTTCTAAACTAATAGTAAATGTTCTAAATACAAATCAGGTAATCCAGTGGAGGAATTGTGATTCTTTTCAGCCCTTAGCCATCCTACATTTTACTATCTTTAATAAGGATACAAAAGGACATGAGAACTGGATAGTCCCTGGGAGGCAGTTTCCATGGAAGAACAAACCGAATGATTCATTTTTCTTTGTGGAGTGCAGAACAACCTAGAAGAGTTAAGCACAACAAACTGAGTTGAACAAGAAATGAAAGCCTGCCAAGGACAACGAATAGATTTTTAATTTTTGTGTATACACTTTCTTCCCTTTGGTGTCTCACCATGATGAACGAGGTGAACAACAGACCCTCTGTAAATTATAAGCCCTAGATAAATTATGACCACAGTAACATTGCATAAACTACAAGACTCTTCCTACAACAAATTCTTAGACTTTATTGTTAGTGATATTCTGCCCAGATACATTGAATCAGGGTCATTAAGAGGCACACGCATGCCCTGGAAGTTGAGCCTACATATATCACATTAGGAATTAGATTTAAGGTTATTTAAATAATAATATGTTGGTGTTGTGATATCCTTCCCTCTTAATCTTTTTAAATAACCTTCCAAGAAGAAACAATTAAAGGTAGGTTAAGGACACAGGCTGAATTATTTAAATAGTATTTTTCCCCTAAAACTTGTCAAATATATTCTTGAGAAACTTGAAATTTATATTTTTTCATCTCTCTTGGATTTCTTACTTCACTTACTTTGATTTCCTAATGATTAAAATGTAAAAAACGAAATTTATTATAAACTGTTTTACAGACATTTATTTGACAAATATAACTGATATCCAATTTGTATAGGCATTTTTCCTCTTTATTTTTTGAACTTACACCACATGCCATGTGTTTACACTTGTATAATACCTGATGAAATATAATAGAAACTTGAAGAAAATCATAGAAATCTAGAAGTAAGAAGTCAAATTTTCTCATTACACACACACACACACACACACACACACACACACACACACACACACACATATTTAAAAGTAAAAGAAATTTAACTGAAGGCAGATTACATACATAATGCTTTATCAGTGTCATAAAATAAGCTCATGGAAAGAAATAATACAGAAAAATAACTATGTACTGAATTGTAAAACGGCCCACATTATATTTAGAAGTAACTGTTGTAAAAGGAAATAGTGTGAAAAGTAAAAGTAGAAAAAAGTGCAGAAAGATATGGCAGTTCTTCAAAAATAATTTAAGCTAAAATAACTGTAGCTACTCTTACATATTTACATACTCATAGTCAACATGTATAGACTGTGTACACAGCACACTAGCATTTTATTCAGTGGAATTTAAGCCGAAGAGAACAGTCAAGTAATACTACTCCTTAGGTTAAAAGTGTCTGCGTTTGCTACATAGTGAAATGAATTCAAAGACTAAAAACTGGAAACGTGTGAGAAGAAGAGGAGAGGAAGGAAATCATTCCAAAGGCGCTCATGCAGCTTCCCCCCCGCCCCCCATTTTATTGATACGTATACGTGCAAAATTCAAGGCATCAACAAAGCCCAACAGCGTGGAGGCTTGGAGAACGCCATGCCCAGTGAAGGGAGTCAGAAGCAGAAGGTGAAACATCGGATGGTCTCTCTGATATGAGAGTCCCAGAGCACAACTCATGCAGCTTTGAGAGGAAGTGAAAAGACACAAAGAAACGGGTATGCTGAGCTTCCGAGTCGGTGGTAGGTTCGGTCCAGCAAATGCTGTCGCGGTGGATGGAACCCACGGGAAGCCACAGTGAAGCTTCACTTGAGGTGCTGACACACTTCGGGACACTTCCGGTGTTATTTTCCTTGGGAAACACGAAGCCGTCCAGCGGAAGTGTACGTCTTTGCCCTTTCGAGAAATAAGCAGGAAGGCAAATGTCACCAGATTGCCTTTGCTTAACATTTTCCTGTGTAATTAAGTAGCCGTCTAGAGCTTCCGAGTCCCCGTCCTGTGCCCCTAAATTAGACCGATGCTTAACACCCTATAATTGTGCAGGCTTCCTCTTTTGACCTTTTCTCCTTTTCCTTTGTCTTCTAAATCCATTAGCTTAAGACCCATCTAATGTACAATGAAATGGTGATTTGACAATAATTATGGATAAAATGTATATATATATACACATATAATGTCTTCTCTTCTCTTGAAAAGTCTCTTTTATTTCTTCCTTTTTTGAGACAGGGTCTTGCTCTCAAAAATCCCAGGCTGGTCCTGAACTCACTATGGAGCCCAGGCTTGCCTTCGATTCACAGCAATCCTCCTGTCTCAGCCTCCCAGTGCTGGAATTACAGGCGTGCGCCACCACACCCAGTTTATGTGGTGCTAGGGAATCGAACTCTTGTACTTAGTGCTTAGTCTTAGTGTTTGCTACTGCTTTAACTGTTGAGCCATTCTTCCAACCCCAGCTTTTGATCATCTTCTAAAAGGTAATGTAGTAGAAAATGATTCAGAAAGTAAGCTGTATTATCATAGACAAACGCCAAACATCAGTAGTTTCTGTCTAGGTTTTGCCAAGGGAGGAAAATGATAATAAATTAGAACATTAACTTATAAGATCTGTGAATTCTGATATATAGACAAAGTCCTATCTTGTCTGTGTCCTGGGAGCTGAGAATGGCTGATAAAATTAAAAAAAAATTTATGATACTTAAAAAAAATCACATAAATTCAAATACCAATGTCCATAAAAATACTCTTATCCAAACAGTCATGTTCACTTATTTATATATGTAGCTAGCCTAAAAGTAGGGTTTAATATTTGAAACAGAAATGATATGCTCTATAAAGACTAAAATTTTTCTATCTGGACCTTCACAAAAAATGGTGACCAGCCAGATGTGGTGGTACAGGCCTGTAATCCCAGTACCCTGACTGGCTGAGACAAGAGGATCACAAATTTGAGCCCATCCTGGGGAACTTAGTAACTCAGCGGAGAGACTGTCTCAAAATGAAATGAAGATGGGCTGAGAATGCACTTCAGTGTGAAAACCCAATTCTTAGTCTCTCTCTCTCTCTCTCTCTCTCTCTCTCTCTCTCTCTCTCTCTCTCACACACACACACACACACACACACACACAGTGTCTCTTCTGGTGCTTTATAACTGACCATTTTACCAATTGAAACTTATTCAGAAGTTATTTTTTTTGCAAGCTTAATTTCTGCTCTAAATAGAAAAAAGTTGAAGAAACAGAATTTTTTCCCTCAAAGTTCAGACACTCTCTGGACCTTAAGTCAAATGATTTGGACAATTATCCCAAATTAAATAATATTCAGAAACCATGTTCCACTTTTCTGGTAATTTGTTGAAACTTTTCTTTTCCAATAGTCCAGTGTGTGTTGTTATAGATCAAGACTGATCCTGGCCCATGGGGTTTTAGAGATTTTCTTCATTTTTTTGTAGAAACTTTTCATTTGCTATTAATTATATTTTTGAAGAACAATTTCATTTATAATTTATACTTGCCATTAATAGAAAATATCACTGTCATCACCAAAGGCAGTTCATAGGAATGAAGGTGATAATTACACATCAGGCCCACTCACACTTTTCCAGGATGTTTTTCTGTACTCGTTGCAGGAACGAATTTGGAACACACTTCCATTTTCTTGCTGAAGCTTCCCACTTTCTTTCCCCAGCATCTTTCACTCCACTCGCCAGAGAGCAGTAACCCACTTTGGTGGTGAGTTTAAAGGTGAACCTGCTTGTGCTAGATTCCGCCTATTGGATCACTTACTCACTGAGAAAGTGCAGTCAGGTCTACTTTCCCATCATGCAGTTTGCTTGGGTGGGGTCTTTTGCTCTCATAAAGAATACATGGAATCAACTATTAATGTTGGAGAACTTGATTCAACCATGGTGTCTTGGCTTTGCTCGCCTACTACTTATGCTTACAAAATGGTGCTTTGATCTCTATGAATCTAAGGTATGTTATTGTCAGTTTACCTTCAACATGGGTAGAAGACAAGAGTGATAACATTTTGCTTTCTAAGCTCCACCAACACATATGTGGACATTTGACTGATCACTCTTCACTTTTACATTCAGAAATTCACTCTCAAGTTGCACTGTATACAAAAACTTAAAATTCGAATGCATTTAATACAAAGTATAAAATGTAGAACAGCTAAGAGTTTCTAACACATGGAAGAGCCCTTCTTCCAATTCCTTCTGTAGCAGAAGGATTAAGCTTCCAGAAGAGCCAATTTAACAAATAACGCGCTGAAGATTCATTAGATGCAAGGCACCAAGCCAGGAATGCAGTAAATTAAAAGCAAAATAAAACAGTGAGTCATAAAACTTGCAATCTAATTGAAAAACAGAGTGCTTAAAAATTACATTGAAACTATTATATGGAACAGTTTGACTAGTGCCACAGGAAAGGGGAAAGACCGTACAATAGTATTTCAAAGGAAAATGAGATTAGCCAAAGCAGGAGAGGTTTTATATTTTAACTACTTGGAGACATAGAATTAATTGATTTGGATGAGCAGAGAATGCAGGGTGGAGAGATCTGAAAAATGAGAAGCTATGTGATAGAAAGAAGATTACGCGTGAAAATATCCTTTCATGCCAATACTTTTCTAATTAACAGTTAAACGTATCTTAGCTATGAAGTCTGTTTTTTTTTTTAATCCAAATCCATTGGAGTAGCATTCTGATGCTTTATTCCATGTGCCTGTTCCCCTGAACAGCTGTCTATCTACCCAGTAGGGAGTAATGCAAGCTCGTTCCCCCACTCCATCTGTCCTTCCGAATTGTCAACTTTGGTGTGGATTGATTAAGTGACCAAGATGCACTTATTCCAGTAAGAGGACACAGGTATAGGTATAGATGAAAATTTTCATTTTAGGGAAAAGTCACTCTACCAAAATGGGTGACTAGTTGACCTACCAAGCTGCCAGCTCCTTATAAAGTTGATCGCTGGGTTTGGCCTTACAAAGGGTAAGTACATTGAACATTTTTTACATTTTTGTTCCATAATTATTACTTTCACTGGTATACATTTGGATACATAATGATTTCATTCAACTTGGGCAACTGATACACATCCCCTTCGTATTTTAGTGAAAGGCTCTTTAACCTCCACATTCAGCATGAGAGACAGCAGAAGTCCAGCATTTGCGGCCCTGTGGATGAGGAAGGGGGGCCTCCCTGGGTTTTCGACTTCTGGTAAGTTACACTTTCTGACTTCACCGAGAAGGTCACTGCATTTTCTAAGTGAGAAGCAGGCCAGCTCAGCTCATCCGTACAGCGCTCTTTGGGCTTGGAGGTGAGCCGCTTTTTAACATGCTCCTTCTGTCCACACTGCTGACAGTACCTTAGCATTTCTTCAGGGCCTCTACTGTTCAAAGGAACAGCCCAATAAATGCAAGCAAGTGTCAAATATTAATGCAGAATTAAAAGTGCAGGTAAAAACGGGGACACTGGCATATTCCTGTCCATGAGCTTGACAGGAAATTTATTTTGCTGTAGCTGAAAAGTAATTAACCTCCACTGTGAGAGAATTCTATTACTAGTAGCTATTCTGCCATGCAAAGTGCACTACACGGAAATGTTACAGGCTGTCAAGCAGAAACGGCAGATTTGTCTGCATTTTAAGCGGAATTTCCATCACCCCGGGTGCGTCTTCTCTAGGTCTCCTCCTCTCTGCCACCTTCCCCTTTATTTTCAGTGAAACTGGAAACTGAGATGTATATGGAACTTCAGACGAGGTTCAAACCAAAGGTGTGCCTCGGGGGTTTCTGTAAGACCTAATACTTTCCATTATTGACATTTTATTTTAACCATATGTCCTATGCTGTGTGTGGAAATGCAGCACTGTGCAACTATATTCAAATAAGAATCATTTTACTATGGACAAAAAGCAAAGAAAAGAATAATTCCTGAATTCTATTCAGTTTTCATCTTTGATGCTACACTAAATGTATATAAAATATGTAACTATGTGATCTTTATAATGAATAGATTTAAGAATAAATACTATCTGAATTCTGTGCAGTCATTTCTGTTACAATACTTATTTTCGGTAAGCAAATTTGTCTAAAAATCATTGGCAGAGGGAGTAGTTTGAGCATAATTCAAGTTTCATACATGATTATATCTTCTAATTTTTTAAATCAAGGAGCTTCAAGTGAACCCAGATGCTCTGAGCTGAGCTCAGCCCAGTCGGGGTATGCAGAACAAACATTCATCACACATGGTCTGGTCCACAGCAGTCCACACGTAGTGTCAGACTCTTCCTTCCAAA